>OZ037935.1:47298661-47946209 GCA_964035585.1 Polytrichum formosum | reverse complement strand
GTATAGTCTAACAAAATAAGTAGAAATTACTTTCCTTCCTTTTGTCAAATATTTCTCTCTCTCTCTCTCTCTCTCTCCATTCCTAGTATGTACCATGTTCATTAACCGAGTTTTCATTTGCCCTTGTATACATTGTATTCAGTTAAGTCCTAGTATGTTTCAAGATTGTGACTATGTGTTTGAAAATAAAGAATCTAGAGCTACATGCAGAAAGTGATGAAACGATCCGAGAAAAATAAAACAAGATGCAACTATTAATTAACACGAAATATTGGGCTGATAATCTTGATTGTCCAACAAATGCCTCAAATAAAATTTAGACCCAGTAAATTTATCCATAGCTTTCATACTACTCATTGCTCCTTCTTATCATTGGATGCTACTAATTAATGTGTGTGTGTGTGTGTATATATATATATATATATATATGGGGCTTTCTAAACCAGTGTCTATGCTCAAATGGAACAAGGCCCAAATATTGCAAAAGATAGAGGAAAGGCACAAAATTGTTTGAAAACAACAACTAAACAACTAAACCCTAAACCCCTTAAACCCCTTAAACCCCTAAAATTTGGCTTTTTGGAACCCAGTGTGTAGATGGCGCAGGTGTAACTTCGGATGTGATGTGTGACTTGGAAATCAAACCCCCTTCTAGCATTGCATGTCAACGATCAAACATGACATGCAACAATTGCTTACAAAACAATTGCTCCGGGCATGGGAGTTGTTCAGTAAGATGTTTCACCTATTCCCTTTTTTCTTTTGTTATTTTATGGTTAGTTTCCTAATGATGTACTTCAACCTTGTATTGCAAGAAGTTCATCTCAAATTATGAGTGACAATCATGTAATGTTGAGTCAATATTTATGATATAAACTTTTCGAGGTTATGTACTGTAGGTGATACGCATGTTCAACACTAATTGATTCAAAATTTTGAACACATTATCACATGTCACTTTTCTATTAGTTGAAACTCCTACAAAATCCCATGTGTCAATTGGAAAAAACTTAGCATTTCTGAACCAAAGTGTTGAACCTGCTTGTCACTTATGGTATTTTTAGGTCTAACTCAAAATTTATTAGCTAATGGTTCACCCATCATTGGTTGAACTCATAACCCGACCTCTTGGCTCCCACAACTATAAGGTAAAGAAACAAACGGTTGCAATTGAGACCCTATGTTTGGCACGCATGGATTCAATATTACAATTCAACACAATCCAATCAATTTGAATTATATATATATATATATATATATAGCTTTTAAGATTTGTGATTAGTATGAAAATTTGTTTCAATTAGCATGGATTACGATTTGAAATTACGAAGTGATATAAGTTTCACTTAAAAAAACTGAGGATGTGATTTCTTACAAATACAATACAAATAATTGTTAGTAAACATTTTAAGAAACATAACAAACTTTATTGGTAAAGAAAGTTACATTCTATGTGGAGATTTACAACGTTGCATGGATCCAAATTGCATGGTAATCCACACTTATTGAAGCAATTGGTGTAGTTGTATATACGTTGGGACATTCATGTAAACTAGAGCATGTCCAAGTCTTTATTGATTATATATCATCGTGAAGCTCGCACATAATTATAAACTAGACAACCAACAAGAGGAGAGTGGATGGTGACCGTGTGTGTGGCAAGCCGTCCACCTACTCGAGATAGTTATCAATCACATCCAATCAGCTTGTGGACAAAACATGAGAAATATAGATGATCTCATGCCTTTGTGGATGAAAATTTATGACAAGTTTATGATAGTCTTTCTGCTCTTGGATGAGCGATCGGTTATGATTTTTGAGAGTCCAACGTGCTTTTCAAATAAATGCTTGACTACTAGATGTAGAATCAGGAGGTGTTTGTCGTGTTGTTGAATTTGTGACGAATCCGTGATATTTCACATGCTTGTTTCTTAGGTACTATAAAACTCCGGTTTTATTGTGACGTTATAATTAATTTGCCACATATTTATCATGGTCCACATGAGAAATTGAATTCTCTAAGCTTGATATGTTGACTTGTTACAAATCATTGAGGTCTTAAAGTGTCTCAAATATGCCACTTGTCATAATTATTTAACCCACGTGAATCTATGTTCATGATAAACCACGTGGCCCATGATAAATAAAGAGCACGGGGGGGGGGGGGCACTCCATTGTCAAGTAGAATACCACGTGCGAGACAAAAAAATCTACTTTTTCCTAAAAACATCACCAAAATAGGTCAAAATTTTATCAAATTTTTTTCTTGTGTAGATATACACGGTATCTATTACATAGTAAAAAATGGCAACCAAATTTGATGATCTGTTTTTTTAATAAAACATACCGTTTCTAACTAGAATGATGCAGAATTGAACGAAAAAAATTACTACAAAAAATGACGATGACTAAAAATTTCAAAAAAATATACAAAAGATGTTATCAATGGTTATGTATATGTAGAAAAAAAATCATAATTTTAAAATTTGTCTATGGCATATAATATAGGGTAGCAAAATTGTCTCGCACGTGGTATTCACTCGACAATGGAGTGACCCCCCCGTGATAAAGAGCAATGTGAAAAGATGTTACTAGAAAGAATAATGTGGCACATTACATGGTACTTAGTTTGTTGTTCATGGTCGTGGTTTGACGATGAGTAATATGGGTCACACTAAATTGGGTATTTAGTGTTGTTCTCGCACACACTATTTTGGGACCACTAATTTGTGCACATGACCCAATTTCTCAAGTCTTGATAAAATGTGATGTCGGAAGTTGCACAGGGTGGACAATGTGTTTGCAGTGGAGATTGGGAAGGGATTTTTTGTGAAAGGCTAAAGAAGTGCAAGGGCCGACCTATAGGCTACGTGGGTGACAAAGTAGGTTGTTGCCCACACGATTTGATCGACAAGAATCATCGTTGTTGTTTGAGTGCGAATGCCGCCCTTTCTAGTGTAAGCTTCGAACCCTAAGCATATACCCTCTCGGCCCTTGGTTATGCTTAATTACTCAATAACCAATCCGTAAAAAGTAGCAACATGTAACCTACATTAGTAGAAAACTATGCCAAAAAGAACCGTAGTCGAAATCGGCTGCAATTCTTTTGACTAGCCTAATCTGTAGTCACAAAACAACTGCAATTTTTTTTTACATAGATCATTTAACAACATGCCCACTAATTTTAATATGCATGTTAATATATTAGCAACAACTATGACCAAGAGTAGAGTCCCTCATTTACGCCAACATGTTGTTGGCGTTCTATCCATCTTAACATGGAGACAAGACAAAAATTTGATGGACCAAAAGATGGTCAACTCTCACTCTACAAATGTGGCATGCAGAATGGACTTTGTTGTGAAGGAGGTGCGCTTGATGCTTGTGGCCAATGTAATGGAACGGCCATGTGAGGACCTCCATGACCACATGCATCTACCAATCTAGTCATGCATTGCCAATACCACATCTAGATACAAATAAGCACTTTACAAAACTCGTAGCTTTAATTTCATGTTTCAAATTATTTAGTATTTTATAGATACATGATGCATATATGTATGTATGTGTATGTGTGTGTGTTTGTGTGTTGACGTTAATTATTGAACTAGAGGGCTCTTTATTCACTAGCAGAAAACTATGCCAAAAAGAACCCTAGCCGAAATCGGTTGTGGTTCTTTTGACCAACCTGATTTGTAGTCGCTGAACGATTGCAAATTTGTTATTTTGATTTAGTGACTGAAATTTTAAGAATTTGGGGCCGTGTAATATACCGTTGGAAAGGTCTCAAAAATACCTTTCCAACTATATATTACACGTCCCAAAATTACCAAAATTTCAGTCACAAAATGAAAAAGAAAAATATATAGTCGTCTAGCGACTGCATATCAGGCTGGTCAAAAGAACTACAATTGATTTTGGCTGGGATTTTTTGGGCATAATTTTCTACTAGTGATTCCAACATAAATGAGATATCTTCCCCTCGCATTCTCCCACTTGTCATTCTTACATCGGCCAAGACCCATGTAATTCCAAGTTGAAATTTGTATTTATGACACCAACAAAGATGAAATAACCCTCTCTCTACAATAACATTTTCTTAAAAAAGCGGATCATGGAACACATGCCCCTTCAAAAGAGGGCCAAATTCAAAGATTTTGCATCTAGTTGTAGTAAGCAAATGTCTTCTTGATTGAAAATGTAGGCTTTGATCTCTAATTTGTTTACGAAAGGTTCGTTGTTTTACAACAAAATACCCACCAAGCCGACCTTGCATCGGCAAATAGTGTAACTTGTATACGACATATAGTGTAACTTGTATACGACATATAGTGTGGAATTTGTGCAAAGTCCGTTTACTTATTTAGTTTGTGCTTGAAAAGGTCGCAGATCAATTGACTCTCAAAGCACGTGTTGTGCCACCGTTCGGGACGAGAAAGGGATTTGTTGTAAAAGTGGAGTTCTAGACGAATGCCATGTTTGTGACGGAGACGGCACAAGTTGTGCTACCAATATCACCGTGAGCCTCGTCTTCAATTCGGACCTTCAAATGCCCCACAATACGTCCAATGAATGGAAGCAATTCATGAATACGTTCATCCGAAATGTGAGTTTCCAAATTGCATCTAATTTAACACTAACATCAATGACAATAATGTATTTCTTGTTGTCATTTAATTTGGGTTTTCGTTAATTTTTAAATTCGACATTAAAATTATTTGAAAAACATCATGCCTAAATAAACCTAGTGAAATCACGTAGATTCTATCTTCAGACTCATCGTTGGTCACACAAGAACTCCAAAACATTGTTGCATATCTTAATCTATCGCAAACTCCAATTATGTTATTGGAGCATCTTTGAACATCGAGATGAAGGGATTCACAATGACATAATGGAGGATGTGTATGTGTGTGAGTGCGATCCACCTATGAAATTAGGTACTAAGCCACCTCTGTCCCCATGCCAACGTGGACATGGACTAGAGGCGGTGAATGAACATTGCATGTGAATGTAAAACGAACGATGATGTTCCTTTTTTTTCTTTCTGTATGTGTGTGTGTGTGTGTGTGTTACAGTACAGATCACACAACATCATACACAACTCTACATGAAACTACTATAGTGTTAAAAAATATACACATATGGAGTCATGCCCTTGTCTCCTTTATTGAAACTTGATAACATATACATGAGTCTAGACTCGCTCCCAAGCCACATCTTTTATTCTATTAACGTTTTTGTGATTATTGATTTGGTTAAAGAAAGTTTGTAAGAGTTTGTACACCTCTTCATATTACATCCCCTTTATCAAGAAGTAACAATATGTTGCAGACAAAGAGGCTCTTCATTTATGTTTTCTTCCTCAAAAACCAACGTTTTAAAACTTGATTTTTTCCTCCTTCTAAAAATGTGATAATATGTTTGGAATCCTATTGATGTGAGTTGGTTAGTGAGGTGAGCCTTTGAGTACGTGAATGATGTATCAATTAAGAGTCCGCATGTGAAAAGATAAAGAGACCCACATATCCTTGGAATTTTGACTCTAGGTAGCCTCAAAGCTAGGGTTGGCACCCGAGGCCTTTCTATTAACATCCGTGAGGCTTTCCAACTCTTACAATGGCAATTGCACCGAAGAAGAAGATCGGAGTGAAGGTTGCCTCTTGAATGGATCTCCCGAAGTCATCGGAACCTTCAACATCACATTGATCCCAAAACCCGCGGTATTTTCCTCCTTGACGCTTGAACACTATTTGATGCTCATACCAAATCACCACAATCATAAGCTTTAGAAGCAAGCAAATCTACCGTAGAGGGCGCTCTATTTCGTCTTTACCCTAGTGTTGGAAATGTAGTTTCCACATGGGATTCAAGATGTCTCAACCAATGTAGGATTGACACGTGGCTAACTTGAGGGGAAAATAATTGTTTCTAACCAAAATAGACTCGGACTTTCTATGATATTGATCGAATGTAAGCCACCATCACAACAGTTGATTAAACATATCACCAGCACGTCAATTAACATGGCTTGTTTCTACTACTCAATTGGGTCGTTTCATGTTAATTACACATCTTTACAATCCACTCAAAATCCAAAATTATTCTTGACTTTTACAAGCTCAAAATGAAGCAACAACTCCCGGTTCGGACATGACCAAGAGCCTTTGAGAGCTCTTTCATCATGAGGCAGATGTGTGTTACTTGGATGTTTTTCTCTATGCAGCCACTTCTTGTCGGACATGAAGCACACATTTAGTGCGAGATAATTAGCAAATCCAAATCGTGCCCGTAGTCGTTAGGCTCATAGTTCTTGGTGCTCATATGAATATCTTCTTTCATATCATCTCGGTTGGATGGATGTAATGTTGATGTAATCTAACGGATTCGATTGGATGGATGTGCTTAAAAAGGAGATTACCCCTAACTACTACCAAGGCTAACCGTCTTGTCTTGTCAGGTTCAACTCGGGGGGATGGTTATCCGCAAGAGTGAAATGTTGGCTAGCATAGCAAGCATCCAATTTCCTAGTGCGGCTTCATCGCAACAAGTTGCACCTATGTTTGGAGTCACTCCGTCTTCGACAAACAATCAGGTCTATCTCCAACTAACTCCACTCCACAACAATTGGCTCGGGATCTCATTGATTCAAGGAACTAAGAATATTCTATAAGCATATTCTAATAGTGGAGCATGTAGCGTGACGTGTAAAGGTTTCATGCAAGTTAATTAGAAATTCATGCTAGTGTGAACTAAACTAAACTAAGCAAGGTTATGTGGAATTGAAGATAATGAGTGTAGATCAACTTCCAATGGTAAAATGAAGCATGTTGTATGTCACTAGCTCATTTTACTTTCACGTGAGTTCATACATGCTATGATCTCTCTCTCTCTCTCTCTCTTAAATATATTATGGGTCATCACACCACCCATCCTCATAACCATCTCAGGCTTCTTATAAGGTCACCTCTAGGTGAGGAATCATAAGTCGTTTGCAACGATAATGGGCTTATTTTGTAGGCGTTGAGGTTGAGTTTGTAGTTACGCAAGTTTTTCTTTATCTTAAGTATGTTAGCATGTCTAGGTTGCCAGTTAAGCTAAATAGATCATTATGTGTTCAAGTTTTAACAATAATATGCTACACTAAATATGATATTTAGTGTCATATGACATTTGATGTCACTATGGTAACTTTTCGGGTGACACTTCTTATGAATAAGTTTACAAATACTGTCATGGATGATGGATGAGTTCATCCGTTGGCCAAAACCCCTACCTTCTCTTGTCAGCAACTTGTGATGAAATATTGTCATGGATGAAAAGCCACTTGGTAAGTGATAGTAATTGCAACACTGTAAATCTATAATCCCCCCAAAAAACTTACAAGGAATGACAAATAGTGTTGGGTTAACATTTAGTGTTGGTGACACTACACCATGGTTTACGATTAGTGTTGAGCAAGACAATTAGAATTGGTGACACTAAGTATCATATTATTTAGTGTAGTATTTGACAATTTGGTTTTGGTTGTGTGTGCATGACATGGCATGGCATAATATAATAGCCCGTAGTAACGGTGCAATCGGTGGACAACGTGCAAAAAGTGGGCATTTGCGGGAACGGTGTTTGTGAGCAAGGGGAACGGTGCGAGCCCGACAACCGGAGCGCGATGAACCGGAACGGGTTCGACTCCTCGTGTTGTTTGGCCGATTGTCCCTACGTGGCCACCGGTTGCCCAATGGCAACTTCCGGGCCCTTTGCCCAAAAGACGTGCTCCAATAGGGGCGTGTGTCTCGACGCGACTGGTCAATGCAAATGTTACACAGGTAGGATCGTCGACTTTCGACTTGCTTGTGAACTCCACCAATTTCTTAAAAAAAATTATCCCCATATTAGGCCATAGCATTATTCAGATCCATAACAATGTTCTGTGGGACTGACAATATTCTACGTATTATTCCTGGATATTCTCCACATTTAGTTTGAATGTGGAAAATATCCGGGAATACTACGTAGAATACTATCAGTCCCATAGAACATTGTTATGAATCTAAATAATGTCATGGTATTTGTCAATAGTTGATTATTTTATATGAAGAGGCGGTGTAAACTTGAGGCTTTAACTTGGAGCCTTGAGACCTTTGAGCTTAAGCTGTCCAAGGTTGGAATAGTGCTTGGATGGATGCCCCTTCCTAGCATTTTTATTTCAGTGCACCCAACCACTATGGTCTACCCAATCATAGTGGGAGAATCTGGGTGAGTTTTTTTTATTTTTTTTAACCAACCATGTGGGAATCTAAGAGCTTGTTGTGAGGCCAAACCCACCACCCTTAAGCGTCCTAGTCCGGGTAATGGGTTTGGAGATCACATGTGTAACATAAAAACTTGTAGTAACATGGAATGTACGTTCTACCTTGATGGACTTACAACTTACTTCAAATCATGACATTTTATTAGTGTGACTCTCTTGCATAGGTACATCCTTGGCTTTCTGAAGAGTCCACCCCACCGCCTTTGCCACGCATGCCCTCAAAGATTTCCCTCTTGCAAACTTGGTCCTGGCTGACGATTCTTCACTAGTGCATGACACCTCGCTGAGGCTATGGCTTGTTGATTCCATGAGGCACATAAGTCTTTAATACAAGTGTTGAAAAACACTTATATAACTTATCATCGCCTCCTCTTCCACAAGTCCCTCACAACAACTTCCCAAGTTCACACCTTAATGCAACTATGAATCTAAATATCGCAAGTCTAATACTATGAGAGTAAATACTATAAGAGTAAGTACTATAAGTCTAAATACTATAATTCCCAGCACTAGAAGTCTAATTTCTAGAAGTCTAAATACTAGAGCTATGCACTTGTTTCTAAATTCTTTTAATCTAACACTACATCTAACAATGCAAAGTTAACTTCAAGACTAATTGACCTTGGCTCTTCACCTTGAAACCTTGCACACACACGTGCTCCTCTCTTGTTTCCCACACACCCACACTTATAACACATGGGCTGCCAAGGAGCACAAAGGAAAGAGAGAGTGAATAGGAACACAAGTGAGTGAAGAAGGTGAGAGAGAAGAATATATAGGGGGAGGGAAGGGGTGAGCACCCCTCAAAGGGGTGCCAAAGGAGCACGAAGGAAAGAGAGAGTGAATAGGAACACAAGTGAGTGAAGAAGGTGAGAGAGAGGAATATATAGGGGGAAGGAAGGGGTGAGCACCCCTCAAAGCTCAAGATAAGCCCCTCGATCCTCTCCTACTTTGTAGGCTCTCATCCTATCCTTTAAGCCTTCAACTCTTAAACCAACAACATAGATCCTAATTCAAACGGGGGAGGGAGAGAGAGAAAGAGAGAGGATATATGAGAGAAGAAGGAGAGAAAGAGGATAGGAGAGAAGGGGAGGAGAGGGCATCCAACCACAACCCTTTAAACTTTCTCCTACTTAGTAGGACCTTATCCTATCCACTAACTCCTCACCCTCTAAACCAACAAGAGCATGTTCTAATTCAAACATTTAAACCCAAGGCCCTTCCCCTTGCCTCATCAAACACTACTCCTCTAATCAAAACACTCCCTAATGCCACTAATCCTCTACTTAACCACACAAAATGGCTTAAGGCCTAAACCTAAATCCACACTAAGCCTCACTCTTTTTATACTTTTGATCGTTTCAATAACACTCCAATTGCAATTCTAAGTAGATCCTAAACATAAAACAAATATGAGCAACCATTTTGGGCTCATACTTGTCTCTGGGGGAAGGTTAAGTGGGGGGCAAATTTTTTCATGCATGTCAAAGATATTCACCTTCAAAAGAGAGAATCTTCGTCAAGGTTACTCTAATTCTTGTGATGCATGTTTCGGTTCTACATATATAACTAGACTAACTTGATAATGAAGCAACACCATACACTACCAGGATATATGAGTCCTAGACAAATGTCCTACATTGGAGAAAGAACGATGCAAAGCTATTTCACTGTGGTAGAATTGCAGATTTTCTACCCGCGATGTAGGACAAGTTTCCAGTGATGCATGGTAATCGCCCAAGATCCATACGCCTGTAGTGTTAATTCACGCCAACGGCAACATCGGAGTCATCTAATTTGCTCATGTGTTTGTTTTTTCTTTTCTTTTTTCCTTTTCCAGGGTACATGGGCGCGGCATGTGAGCAATGCATGCTTGGATGGAGTCCCATGAGTGACATGAAGTCATGTTTGAAGTTGGCAAGTGTGCAAGAGGTGTTGGCGATGGGATTGGCAAGTGATAACCCTACCGTAGGTGAAGATGAGATGGTCACCGATAGCCCATCGGGGGGAATTAACTTCCTTACCATCGTCATCGTGGTTAGTTTGCTTAGTGTGGTCTCTTATTGCATGTTTCATTGGTGGAAGAACCGCACTCAACCACCCGAGCACCGCCACCATCGCTTGAGTACCGATGCGGGAGACCAACACCACCCCAACAACAACGCTCCTCCTAGGTTTCGAGGTTCCAATCCACCCTTACTTTTACACATCAACGTGATCCTCCTCCTCTGGATTCATATATGATCACACTACCAACATACGAGTCCTGGGTGATTGTCTTGCGTCGGTGAAAGAAATTCGTAAATCTATTACTCTGGTAGATTTGTATATTTGTAGAGTTGTCAATGGCATAAGGCAATTTTTGGTGACGAGGGATAGTTGCCTAGGATTTATGTGCTTGTAGTGTTAACATTGATTTCACATCGATTCAAACCCTATCCAACTAAAACTTTGGATGAATGCCTAACAACTTAACATAGGGTTGATTGTAATATTTAATATTTAATTTGTAGAATTACAAGATCTAAAAAGTTGAAATAATCTGGTGAATCATGATGTTGGATGAATTGTTTGTTAAATGTTGAGTTAGGACTAAAAGTATATTAAGCTTGGAAGAGTATGTATCAAAATTGATTCAACATTAAACGTTGGTCATTAAATTCATTTCATAATGATTAAAACACAACAAATTGCTATTTTGTATAATGCTTACCAAAACATAGGGTTTTAATCATAACCCTGTGTTTGACAGTTTACTACTATGAGTCCATGCCATCCTGACATGTTGCACTTGTGCATATAAATTATTGTCCCAAGCCATCCCTTGACATGTCCGCTCAACATGCGACCGTCAATGGTTGGCCGTTTGGGAAAGGTCGAATGTCGATGGCCTCACCAACTATGCACCCTCACCACTCAACCTTTTCAAAATGTGTATTAGATATTTGCGAGTCATAAAAAAATTGATTTATGAGATGAATTGATGTTGGATGAATCACTAGCTAACTATTGAATGTGCATTGAAAATAATGTCGTGTATCAACATCAACTCAACATTTAACCTTGGCCACTTGCAATCTATGACAATTTAAGTTGGTGTCCAATATCAAAATTTGATCACAAATATATCATCATCTATTTTGGAGATAATGTGTCTACATCCATCCCGACATTTTGTATAGCATGTTTACTTTGTTTTAATACTAAAATGAACACCCTAAATCTTGTATAATAAATATATATAAAATCTGAAAGTGTCCACCAACTCAACATCATGCTCTTGTGTTGATGGTTTTGGGTCATCTACCCATAAAACTATGAACCATCGGAACTTTTGCACACATAATTCAAAGAAGACATACTTTGGTGCGTTGGAATCCCCTGTCAATTGCTAATGTGAGTGATCCAAAACTTACAGAATTCAACAAAAACAACAACAACAACAATATATATATATATATACTCGGTGCTTAAAGTGACGGTAAGTTTTTAACACCGTTGCATAAATTACTGTATGGCTTATTTGATTTGTGTTTCATGTGATCAAGGGCAGGGGGAGCCTCGAACGTAACCACATCCCCGACTCCGGCCATTGAACTTGAGCGGCCTTTGGGACCAAGCTCATGGCTCGGGACTCGATCCGTAGAAAGCATTGGCACCCAAACACTCGCCACCGATGATATTCAACATAGTGACGATTTGGCAACGAGCACTAATGTTATTAGACCACCGCCCTCGATCTTCTTCCCTCCGAGCCGTGACCGTGAACAAGCGTCGACTTTGGTTTCACCTCCGCCGCCGCCGCAAGGAGAGTCAACATACAATGTGAGCCCGAACCAAACGATCATGGCTCGGCGAGGAGGCCAACTAAATAATTGGCCACCCCTTCAAAGACCAATTGCTATTCTTCCTCCCCCGCCAAATGCTCCAAAAACCACGCCCTCTTCACCAATTTCAACAATTGCTAAACTTGGCATGATTGATTTAACCTAGATAGTTCAATTTGCATGTGGATGCATCCAACTTCTTTGGTTTTGTCAATTGTGTCTATTTTGATGTTTGTGGAGATCTCTTTGAAGGTTGCATTTTTATGGTAGTTCATCGAGCAAGTCAATGATACCTTGCAAAAGGATGCCAAGCATATTGGCCCAAATTGTCAAGCGTCTCCAAGTACACTATGCCAATTTTTAAAATTAAAATTAATTTTTTTTCTTTACTTTTCATATAATAGACAACAAATTTTTTTTATGTCCAGTGGATCATGGTATTATAGGTGATACTATGGGTTTTTTTTGTAGCGGAATATGTGCAAATAGCAAGTGGGTATGATTACTTCATTGTAGGACTTGATATGGCCGGGAGTTCGTGGTGTCTATGTAAACTCATTCATCATGGATGAAGGGGTTGTAATAGAACTGAACTCTCCTATATGGTTGAGGGCTGAAATTTGACGGGGAGAGTTAGTCTAATGGGGTTTTCACCTTCCTAATGGAAGAATGTATGTGGACATCACGTATCCTTGGCCATTTTGAGGCTTGGGATTTGTGGTGTCTGTGTAAACTCATCCATGATGGATGAAAGGGCTCCAATAAAAAACGAGTCCCCTACAAGACTGAGGGTCGATTCATTCCAATTTGACTCCGCTAGACTAATTTGGGGTCACTGACTCCATTTTCAAAGTCAAATGCTCTTAAAATAGTCTTTTGCATGTTATAATATAGTTCACTACCTTTTCACCTTCACAAAGGATGAGTTTTCGTAGACACCCACGAATCCCTAGCCCCATTTGATACTACCAAGTTTAGGTATTTTATATATGTACATGTGCCCTTATTGATACCCGGATTGAGCCTAGACCCACACAACATTGGTATACAATCTCATATGTCATATAGCTAGTTACTATGTCCGGCACAAAATGATGCTCATGGGACGAGGCACTTCTTGTAAGACAAATTGCACATATACGAAAGAAATAAAAAGTATTTTTCCGAATGCATGCATAGTTATGCACTAAGGTAGAATCGCCTATAATGAAGAGACCCTTAATGCGTTCAAAACATTTCACAATCTTATTAGAAACGTAGTAAATCATAAGGAGGTTAATGCACCCGAGTTCATAAAACTTCGACATCGTGTGATCTATATGATATATGGAAGTCAAGGTTTATTGGCAATCCACAGCCGTTCCTTCTCTTGTAGCGGAGAAGCTTGAACATTGAACATTTACAAGGTCAAAATGGGCACAACCTCCATTTAGAGTAGAGGCACCCATAACCGATCACTTAGAGATTCTACACCAAATCTGGAGAAGTCTAAGGCGGTGCAAATTTTTCCCATGTAGGAAGATAGAAATCAGGAGGACTACAAATCTTTCGGTAATTTTATTCCTTCAATTGAAGTTACTGTGAATTTTTGAAGCCAAAAGTTGGCCCAAACATATTACCAATATCTAGAGTGTACCATAACTGCTCATTCCTCCTCACTTTAGCACTCAAAACCAAGACATGTGTCATGACACTATTGGTTCCAACCTGGTCAAAATTCAATCCCAGCCTCATCGAAATTCCAGTACCCTATAGATTGCCAATGGAGTCCTCATCAGGAATAGGCGCCTCTACTCTACTATAAATTTGCTAATCAACTCGAACTAATATTGTCTTTGGTATGGAGGCGAGTCACCCATGCCAGCTAGGAGCTGAGGAGAAGTTACACAAAAAGTAAAAGTAAAAAGTCAACGACGAAAAAGATTAGAATAGGCAACTCATTCCTGTAACGGAAGGCATGTTGACAGTGGGATTCGAACCCACGCCCTTTCGGACCAGAACCTTAATCTGGCGCCTTAGACCAACTCGGCCATATCAACTGCTATACTAGATTTTGATAACCAACATATATATACTAGTAAAAACTAGATTATTATTTTCACACGTGCTAATTATCACTTTTATTTGGGATGATTCCCCAAGTTCATGGATATCCTCGGTGTCGGTTCATCTCATGAAAGTGGCACTTTTGGGCGTTTATCTTTGACCAGTTGACAAGAGAAATTGGTAGTCTTAGACATAAATGTAGATGATGTTTCCACTTTGTTTGAGAAAAAATTCCAGTGGAAGATGATGATGATTGTTTGATCTTAGATTGGGAGCTTGATGTGTGTGTGTGTGTGTGTGTGTGTGTGTGTGTTTTGGGTTGTTTTGTTTCTTTTAATCTAAGTAGTGTTGCTTGATACAAAGTTCTTCAAGGTACCTTGGACAAATTGTTTACATTTGGGGTGACTTGTGAACACCACCGGTGCACAAAAGGACTGGGAGACATGAACATGTGGAGAATGTGAGATGAAAGATTTGTGATATGCAATGTTGTGATTATTATAGGTTTGGAGATTTAGCTGGCGCACTATTCAAGTTCGGGATACTAAGGTTGAAGGGTGCAATGAATTTGTGGGTGTGCAATATCCATGGTAGCATCGATTCTCTTTATACACATGGGATTTTTATATAGCAATCTTGTCCATCTTGGTTGATGTAGGAATAACAATATATAAGCACACATTTTGTGGCTTTAAAAAAAAATGTATGTATCAAAGCCCTAATGATCACTATACCACATCACAAGATCATTTGTATCCTCGTGAGTCACAACTATGTCGGTGCCGAACATTCTCAGTGTGGAGTGACGTTGCTCAACCATGTTGATGCAAGAGGATGGATATACTGTAGTACCTTTACCACATCATCTATTTGTGTAGAATATGTATTATATTTCTATTTTTAGATTCAAAAATCCCGAGTGTAAAGAAAAGTTGGTTTTCCATATTAATTTTTGAGATTTAAAAAATATAATCTCCAAAAAAGATTTCTAGAAATATTTTAATTAGTGCCGAAGTGGTAAAGGGCCAAAGTGAATCATGTTGGTGCCAATCATTCTTAGTGTGGAACAATGTTGCCCATCCATGTTAATGTAAGAACAAATCTTAATGATAAACACACATTATGTTGCCTTTCAAGATTTATGTACCAAGGCCCTTGTTGATCACCGTACCACATGAAGAGTCAATCCGAATTCTCCTCACTCACAACAACAATGGAGACCCTCATAATAAATAAACCATGTCGATGCCGAGCATTTGCAATGTGGAACGATGTTACTAGGGCCCTTACTGATCACCGTACCACATCACAAGACGATTTGCAACATCTTCCTCCTCACTCTTAGCCACAAAAACAATTGAGACCCCCCTCATGAACCATGTCCATCCTCAACATTTTGAGTGTGGAGAGGCACTTTGTGTACTATCGAAGCTCATTTTGGGAGGAGCAACCGCTGGTGCATGGAGTTTTCGTGTGGCCCATCTTGTTTAATCTCATAGTCCTCCTCTCCTACAGCGTTGTGTTGTACCCTAGGCCACTCTGGGTGGATGAGCACATCCCTTACTTTCTCACCCGCTACATGGTCATCAACTACAGCTTCGTGGCAACATCCTTCTACTCAGCGTACTATGTCGCACTCGACCCATGTGCGGGGTCTCTGGTGTCTGCCATGGTCATATGCTGTTGGATAGGAGCAAATGCGTTCTCCCAGTTCGTCCCATGGGATATTGGTTGGAAGGTACGTACATGAACCCAATGCCCCTCCCCTAACTCGACGAGTTAATTTCCTTAGAGGTTGCGGGAGATGTTTTGTGGCACCTAAATTAGTACCAAAGGCGGGTGAAGAAGTGTCTCTCATTCACGCCAACCTCTTGGAGTCAATGTCCTCTTGTCATCTGCATGGTCAAGGAGAAGCAAGTGGCCAAGATTAGGGTAATGTGTGCGGAATCTATAACTATGCACACCACTATTGAATAGCTTAGGTTAGGTGTTGCCATTATGGAATATTTGTGCACATTATCTACGTGACATTGATGTGCATCCACAACTTCCCATGTTTCTTATCCACAAAGATGATTGGTGTGCCATATAGTGACTTGCTCGGCCTAATATAACCTTAATCAAAGTCCTCAAAAGTTATTCAAACTTAAGATAACATTATATAGCATGTATGCGACAATCCTTTAGGCTTGGTATAACTATTATAGACACCCTTGATTTCTTGTTCTTATTTGTAAATAAGTGATGTAGACTAGAAATTCAACAAACATATTAAACACGCTCATCCCAATAATGTTTTTGGTATGAATATAAGGTCAGGAGTGTTTTGGTGATACAGAAGTTGGGATTCCTTTTGCAAGCAAGCGTTGCTATTTGTTATGGAATTTAACAGTAGGGTTGTTGTACAAAGACATTGAAGATATGGTGTTGTGCTTGAGATTGCTAAGTTCCACTTGCCACTTACCCTAGGCATGAGAACAATATGTCCAAGGGCCGGGAATAAACATGTTGTGATTCTCCAAACACAATGGCTTCAATCTTAGTGTTGCGGCAAGGTCTCATGGAACATGACATCTCTTTTATTTCACATGAGTGTGAGAGCATGAGGCTTAGTAATGTTGTATGCTACATGAACGGGTGGTATTAAGATTGATCAAACTTGGTTGGGTGGTTGTGTGTGTTTGCCCAGATTGGGTTGGTTGTAATGGTTGTGTGTTGGATAGCCCAGTCAGTTGGACGCAGCAGGCACATGGTTTACACCAACCCACCAATCTATTATACAATTTGGAACTTTGGAGCTTTATTGTGGCTCACAAATTTTGTACTAACTTAGTCACAACCACATGATGAGCGTCTACTATTGAATTCAATTGACCATTCGTGGATCAAAAAAGGAAAGATAGCAAGAACTCATCACATCACTTCACATATCTTGTATGCCAATTGTTGAATTTTATAGACGAATCTTGACAATTATAGAGTGCATTTTGTTGTTTGTGCCCAGATTTCCCACCCTAATATGATTGAGAACATTATTCAAATGCTGCTCATGGCACCTTACTTTGCAACTTTGGAGGTATGCCACTCATTCTTCAAGATTGAACTGATCACATGATTAGGTATAGCATTGTTGTCATGTTTCCAGTGTCCTTTTATTTCAAGTTGTTTTGGATTGGTTACTGGGTCTCTTGGGAAACAACATATATTTTTATACCAAATGCAATCACAAAAAGAGAAGCCAAATTTTGTACACAGACTTTGATTGTGAGAACATCTTGTTGGCTAAGTTAACTCATTCACCTGATGGAAGAGCTGACTCATCACCCCTTTTCAACTTTAAGGAAAAGAAAAGAAAAGGAAAAGAAAAGAAAATGATCATTGATGTTTCATCAAGGTGAATGTGAGCCTGGTTATCCTATTATAGGCTAGAGTATGATAGATATATTTCTTGCCTTTTTGTAGGTGGACTCTTAAGAAAGGAGGAGGGGGTTCAGGTTGCAACTCGGGAGTATAATTTGGCTCATGTTTCTTAAGTATTATTATTTTAAATTTTTTTTAGGGTGAGGTATGTTAGGTATTCAATGTTGATTTGATGTATTTCTTTCAATGCCTTTTCAAGTTCTCTTTATAGGAAATGCAGACCTAATGGAACAGGGGGACTGTGGGTGTGCATTTCAGTCCTATTTTAATGAAAAGGAAGGTAAGCCAGCGTTCTGGTTATATTGATACTTTTCCAACATGGGAATGCAGTTCCTCCACATTTTTGGATCCAAGCGTTACTGTGAATTGCAACAAATTGTGCATAGGGGTTCTCCACACATTGACCGACCGCCACTGCGACGCCGAAAAAAGAGGTACTAGGTAGTATTCCCTGCAGAATCATGGATCCATCAACATTCACCGCACACAATTTAGTGAGAAATGCATACACTGTTGCTGTAGTTTGCATTGCAACAAAACTGTTCAATTCTATGAGAAAATTTCCATATATAAATCTTCTCCTCCAAATTCCCTTCAAGGGAACCCACTATTACAATCAAGATGGATGAAGTGCCTACTTAACAAAGAGTTTACAATTATGGTCGAAATTAAAATTTAGTCAGAGAAACACTTGAAACAGTTAACCTGTATGTCATGCTAATGGATGAGGTTTCTGAATAGGGTCTAGCACTAATTCATGTTAAGCTCCACTTTGCAGTTACGATTCAAGTGACAGCTCAGGTGACTCTATGTGATCTTTAACTAATGGTGACATGCTGGCTATCAACCAAACCAAAACGAAAATGATGAGGATGACACCATGCCCATTATGCTTCAGTCACAAACAGCTCTCATTCGCAATTCAACAATGAGGCTATCCTTATATGTTAGTTTTTGTGGGGAATTTTAAACAAGGAAGGCATGGGGGTGTTATAACTGACTTGACGATACAGGAGACGTTTGGTGTCACTCCAGTACAGAGGAATAGAGATAGGTGAACACAGGTTAAAAATTCAACTAACTAAAGTTAACATCTTGTATATTATCTTCAATTATCAGAATATAACGCACATTAGAGTGCTTGACTTCCAGAAGCAAGACACTACTGTAGAATCCAAAGACTGCAACTGAGCTACATTCAAAGTGATTTATATTAGTAACACATCCGTTCTCGAGAGAGAGCATACATATTTATTTGAGAACATACATACCAGGGAAACAAACACAAATGATGACACCATGGATAGATTGCATGTATAGAAGAATATTAAAACAGCCTTCAGTGGCAGGCATGTATTTGAGAATAGCTCAAACTCTTGTGAAGTAATATAGAACTCATGCTCATTACTATGCAATGGCATCAAAGAACAATAATTTGATCCTATTCAATATCCGTAATCACAGGCCCAAGAGGATGGCACCATGAAATCATCAAGGCTTGGCAGGCACTCTGGCCAGTCCAATTGGAGAGGCTCCAGATTATCCTCCTGGTTGAACTGTAAAACTGCAACATAGGAACCATGAAAGATACCTAGCCACCAGCTGGTACTTTCCTCCCATCTTCAATAAAGTAAATGGATGACTCTGGAACCTGCACATTGCCGTGGACAATTCTTAGGGCCACTTTACATAGCCAAGGGCAGTTACCATAAAATTTTGAGGGCCCTTAAAACCATCTCAAGGCCATACAATGGATAATTGAATTGAATTTTGTGTGATCACTGGCATCCAAGTGTACTGTAAGACGTATGAAAACAGGCTGTCAACCGAATGCTATTTCATTACCATCATATGATGTATCTGGGCCCTTCAACACAATAAGTTAAAATAGAGAAAAGGTCGTGCAATTTTGATGTGTCATGGTCTCCTGGTTTTGTGTTGTACGAAGCAGAATCCGGTTAACCGTGAAACATTATCTATTGCATGCCATGTAAGAACTCCATGTAGGTTTTCATCCATTCAAAGTTCCTTGGTTCTTTAGGCCCTCAAGCTTTTATGTAAAGTGCCTCTTAATACATTAGTGTGTAGCTTCAACTCTCCTGAACTGCCATCTTCCTTCCAAAAATACAGGCTGAGGATGTTACACAACCACAATGAGTAGGAGACCCGAGAGAAGAATTGTCTTACATTTTTCCAGGTGTCTGTAATGAACTCAGCTAAGTCATACATAATGTCACCTTGAACATCTATTTGTTCTTTCTCCGTTGGACCCTGCAATGAAAACAGAGGCAAGACTTTTAGTATCCAGATTGATGTTGGTTATGTTGAACTGTGAGGAACTAGTAAAGAATGACAAGAGGCCCATTTTCAAACTGAATGTTTCCAACGCATGGGTCAGATTGTGACTCCGAAGATTCATGATCATCTTACAAGAAATAGCCAAAGAAGAGCTGAAAATGAAAGGTTGCTATAGATGATCATAGGTGTCCCACCATTCATATATGTATTCATTAGAGATAGCTTAGGGAACTTTACCTTCACAACTGATGCACCACTTGCAAATTTCTTGCCCAATTTCTTGGATGCATCACTCAACTTGATTCCTGCATTAACAGTCTCACCAGTCACGTTGGTTCCTGTCCTCAAGCTACACAAGGGATCATGTCCAAAACTGCACTGCTTGACAATATCACTAAGCAAAAGACAGTAGGAAACATCCAGTTTCAGATACCATTCTTTTTGCTGCAGCATTAACAAAGGTCCCGAGATCCAATAGGTGCATCTCGTGAATCATAGGAATAAGTGCACGAAACCACCTATGATAGTCTCCTTCAAAGTTGCAACAGACAACAACTTACCAAACATATCAAGGCCCTTGATGATAGTAACACACTTGCGCTTGTTTCTGACTATCTTTTCCACCACAACCTCAGGCTTTTCCTGTTTATCAACAACATCATCCTGGATGAGAGCATGCAGACAGGGAGGTCAAGGACCCAATCTAGTTCTTCAGGAGGTTTGGCCCTGGAAAATAAAGCACCTGAAAGGTTACCTTCTTCTTCACTTTACCCCCAGGTAACCGCTTGACTTCGTCATCCTTCTTGGCGTCTGATGTGCTACCTGCAAGAAAGTGAGGTAACACTTAAAAATCAGCTCTTCACTTCAACCACCTCGTCTTGACAAAACTATCCTGGAAAATGGGATCAATATAATTCTTTAGTTTAACATGATATCTATCCTCATACTTCATTCAGGCACACATGGGAAAGACGCCCTCTTCCCACAAGCCATGTGTTTTAAGTAGATACTATATAAACTTCATGGATTCAGACCCTTCGTCTTGGTTGATGCATAGATAAACTTATTCGAACATCCAAGCTGATTAAACTCCGATGTTAAACTTGTCACCACTTAGCACATAAACATGAAATCCATCCTTTAAGCTAAAATACCCACATCATCAGAATTGAACCATTGTTCAGCATAAGGACCCATCTGAGAATCTTCGAGGTGGCAATATGGTCTTTGTGTGATATGTCCTAACTCCAAAGAGTATCCTAGTGCAAAAATGAAAGTGACATGTACAGAGGAAGGATCGAGGAGCAAATTAATTATTACTTACCTTCCCCTTTGCCGGCATCTCCTTTCTCGCCTGCTATGTTCAGACCATCCAATTGCTCTGCTGTTTTCTCAGCTGCTTCTAGGGGTTCACAGCACGGCACCAGCCACCGCTCACTTAGCCGAAATGCACCGATACACAATAATTACTTTGCACTTGCAGGATGTAGTAGAATCCTGGCAACATGACCTGAGGAAGGAGCAAACCCTAAGAACGTAGAATCAGAAGAGGGGAGGCTATCAATTTTGATAAATTGAATCCAACCTCCATTGGAATCCATAGGTAATAGATGCATAGGACACCAATTCAATATTGGTAGGTAACTGTAACTAGATTAAGGTTCCGAACTTCGGGCACAGGGGTAGACCAAGATTTCTACATTAGTAAGACACCATCGCTGTTAAAGTTGGCAATTTACCCTTCACTAGTGCAGGGTACAACTCCGGCGCGTTCTTGATGAGCCATGGCTTGCATTTCTCGAATTCAGGACCAAATTCACAGTACTCTGCTGGCAAAGAGCACACTGCACACATACATCCCATGCAATAATCCAGTCAACAATGTTACCACAACACCAAATAACGATTTCATCCTACTCAATCACCGGAAAAACACTCCTCTTCACTCCAGATCAACCAAATTAGGTCACCACAAAGCCTGGAACGCTGCTAACCTCAAAATTCTCAAGACTTTTCAGCTTCAAAACACAAGGGGAAACAAAATATACCTGGGCAATAGAGCACTTGCATGGGTACCAGCTTGACCGCCATCGCTGCGATAAAGGCCGTGAATCCTCTTTGTTCTGCTGCAAGTTAAGTTTGCTCAAACAATTCAGGGTTTCGGAGTCAAGGAGTTTCAGAGACAGAGCAGATTAGGGTTTTGGGTTTACTGCGTCCTTGGTGGGACATGAGTCTATATACCAGTCTAGGGCGGGTATCAACTGGTTTCATACACTGGTGAGTAAGTGTATAGAATGAAAACTGAGATTTGGATACCCGGCGATTCATGGTAACTGATATATTCATGTCCCAAGCATTGGCTTTCTCGCTTTCTCGTTAGATTAAATTCAGATTACCTTCTTAGAATTTTTTTTTTCCTTCAAATTTTCAATTATTCTTCTTAACCCTAGTTTGAAATTGAAGTGGCTTGGATTAGGATCCTTGCATTAAAAAACATGTATAAACTAGTTTTTTAATGACCAAATTGTACTCTAAATGAAACATGTTTTCCTCTTAAATAACTATATTTTACGATTCATATTGTTCTCCCTCTTTAGTATGACACGTTAGGGAAACACAAAAAAGTCTTATTATCGAGGTGTCGTCTTCTCATTAATATGACAAATGGCGTTAAGTTGTCATATTATTGAGGAAATACGAAAACATAAGTAATATGAGCTTAATAAATATATACAACGAGTTTAAGCAATATAGATGGTATGAAATAAGAACTTATAACTCCAAACAAATACAAATATTCTCAAGAACTCTTGAAATAGGAGCCCAAAGATCTCTAATGTTGCCTACCCAAGTTAGCAACTGTCATCTTATCTAAATTCCCTACTAACTTTTGAAAATTAATAATTTCATTAACACCAAAATATAAAGAATTCTCTAATAAGAAACTAGACAACAATGATCATAACATTAAGTAGCAATGCTAGGAGGGTCTCCTTTGAGTACCCACAAATTTACCTCAACAAGAAGGGAAAAGCTTGCAAAGCAAGGGTGAATGAATGGATAATTAATCAAATATAGAAGCTTCAAAAAGGTATCAAAGAGGTTTCCAATGCGGGTGTCGGAAGACTTTTCCAAAAAGTGCAACTATCTTTTTGACCTCACCAACTTTCCCATTGCTTTATAGCTATTTAGATTTGTTTAGATCGTAATTTAGCCTAGATTAGAACCTTTACCACCACTTGGCATTAGTTTTGTCCTAGAAACTGACATAATTAATTCTAAGCATTGAAAGTAACTACCCAAATAGATCAAGAATAGCCTAAGTAAAACTTAAACTTAGTGCTACCTTTGCTCTTGAAAGAGCATCAAACCGGCACGTGCTGGTTTGATGCTCTTTTGAGAAGGTCAATCCGGGCTTGCTACTTAATGTTATGTTCATGACGTTTAGCATCACGAAGCTATACTGTAGGTGAAACAACATCATCCACATCTACTGAATCTAGATCAACATTAAGATCAAAGTCTTGTGCAGATTTGGTTCCCAAAGCAACATCCACCAACTCATCAGTACTCGATTTTAGCTCAATAATCTCTTTCCCTTCCATCTGAATGTAAGTCTCGATTGACATCTCATTAGCATCCAATTGCAACTTTGAAATCAGAGCACCAAGTTCATTTGATTATTTTTGCATTCTATTCTTCTCCCTTTCATCAACCAAGGCAAAATCAACATTCCATGTTGCAGGTAATATACACGCCATCCTCCAACAATTCTTGACTATCTATGCATCTAATTCACTCCATACTTCATAACTCCATATGATAGTCTATCTGATGTTGGGCACCACTTTTCTCAAATCCTTTAATGTAGCATCATCATACTGTGATAAAACCCACTACAAATTTTTTTCCTTGTATTGAATTTTGAAAGATGTTATTATGCCTTGATGCAAAGGTTGAACTACATTTGTAACATTGGGAGGTAGGAATACCAAAGTCATGTTGCTCAATTCTAAGGTTGAAAAACCACAAGACTTACCAACTTTGGCAGAGCTAACAACATGTGAAGATGCATTATCCAAAATCATGATCACCTTTTGATTTTGGCCTTTCAACTGATTGTTGAGTTGCAAAATCCAAGCTTCAAATATATCCTCTTTCATCTAAGCTATTTTATTTGAGTGCCACCGAACATAATCATGAGGCTGCCACCTTTCAAAACATTGTGGTTGCCTAGACTTATAAATCACAAGCAACTTTAACTTATCAGTCCCAGTTGCATTAATAGCAAGAGCAAGTGTTACACGCTCCTTTTGCAACTTCTGACCCTTCACCTTTCCTTGTGCTAATGATTTATTGGGATGTGCTCTAAAACAATATAGTCTCATCCATGTTGTAAACATCTTCATGCACATAATTTGACAAAAGAATAGGAAGCTGAATTATTGCTTGGGCAACTCCATCAACATCAACATCGCCGCTTTCACAGTGTAGATACATTCTATACAATAATGTGAGGATAAATCAATAACAATGTAATCAAGGCATGATCAATAGTTAGTCTAGCCTTCAAGATATGAGATGTGGACTTGCATGATCAGATGATAGAAATAGAAATAGAAATGAAATAATGTTCAATGACATATTCAATGCTTACCTTGCAAACACCATTTTAATTAAAATGAGACAATTTGGCCTTTTTGAGACAAAAAATTAAGGTGAAATTTCGAGGCACCTTAAAGGAAATTTAAGGTGAACTCCAAGGGGAACCTTGTTCCCTTAAGCCAAGTTCCAATGGGGTATATAGTGGGTACATGATAAAGTACCAAAAGTACCCTACAAGTGTTCCCCCACCACGTTCACATCCTCCGCAATTATTCACCTTAATGTACGCTATTAAGGTGATTGGCAAAATGAGACTTTGAAAAGTCTCATTTTAATTAAAATGGTGTTTGCAATAGTGTTCATTTTCTTGAATTTCTTCAACCAACCATTTGAAATCTTGAAGTTTTTGTACTTTTCAATCTTAATTGGATCATTTGCAAGCTTTGCTACAACAAATTTCCAAAGAATTGCAGCCTTTCGCATGAGCATCTCATCAGTTAGTGTCCCATTTTTACTTCTCACATGTTTATAAAATTAAAAAGATAAAAATTACTTGAAATCAATACAGTTCCTTTAATATTTCAATGTTTATGCAATCAATTTAAAATAAAATAAAATCATTAGCAAGCACATTCAAATTACAATGAAGTTCTCATGAAGTTCTCACTTTCTTGAACCATGCTATCAAGGCATTTTCAAGTTCTGGGTACTTTGGGTCTTTGACTCTTTGGACATCTTTGGCAACCTCACTTTGAATACCTACAATTTTGTTAGAAGAGCTGAGGACCTGAGATATTGTGTTCCTCTTCATTTTTTTACAACATTTCTTGTTAAATTCATCAACAATTGCTTGTTGACTCTAACTAGGGTTACCCTTGAAAATGCTGCGCATCTGTCTCTTGTCCTCCATTGTCAAACTAGTCCTCTTTCTCTTATTATTCACCTCCATTGTGAAATGTAATGAAAAAAACGGTGTGGGCAAAATGAAAAATATTATTGAGCCTATGGAATTAGTCATCTAAGTTTAGAGGTGTAATTCAAAGGAAAAATAAAAAACCCAATTAAAATATTGCAACCCAATATAAATTAGTGAAGTACTTACCTGACATTGTAATAAGAAAGCCAATAAACTGTACAAACAACCAAAAGATTGTACAAGCAGTACAATAAGGTGGTGACTGTGGAGGCTAGAAACTGTGGTGACTAGTTTGGAGTCTGTGGTGACTGTGTGCAAGCTAACAAAACGAGATTGGAGTCTGTGGTGACTGTGCGCATGCTGACAAAATGGAATTGGACATTGCAAGAATGCAAGAGAGTGCACAAGATACTGGTGATACTATATCACCATGAGTACAAGACAACATACTAGGCAGGAGGCCACTCTAACCCTAACCATGTCCATTCGACATTAGTAACCCTAGTTCTCATGAAGTTCCCAATGATAGTGAAGTTCCCAAGTAGTTCCCAAATGAAAATGGATCTATTTTAGATGTACATAACATAGATGAAAAGAATTTTAACATTAACTACCTCTTTAATATGACAAAATGGAGATTTTAAATGTCGCATTATCGAGTGTCATAGTCATATAAAAGAGGGAGTTTTGAACTAAAAAGTTTGGTCTCGCAAAAATGTGTCATAATATTGAGGGTGTCGTATTAACCAGGTTAGACTGCATATTAGCATTGAGCAAGACAAATAGAATTGGTGACACTAAATACAGTATTTAGTGTAGTCTCCGAGCCACCCAAAACATACCAAAGGATGTGTCATAATAACAAAATGCACAAAACTTTGATTTTCTCTAAACTGTCGAATTCTATCTAGGTCTATCTGAGCCCTTAATTCTCCATCGAATATATGCACCACAGTAACATTGATCATAACAAAAACATAATCACATCAACTGGAAGATGTTCTATCACACTTGCAGTGTAGTCTTTGAAGTCACGACTAATTCAAACTAATGGATGTATTGGTACGTTCATCCAGTTCCAACGACTTCTGTGAGGTTACTTCTGGAACCTTCGGTGAAGAAGAACATTCTAGAAACGAACGAAGGAGAGTTCAAGGTTATAAGGCCGATGAACAGGAAGTTGATCTATCTAGGTTGTTCATGTAGTATATCGATAGAGCGTAGATATGGCAATACATGCAAACAACAGATCATACATCAGGCGTAGGAATAGAAGAATAATTCTGTAAGTTGTATTAAAGTAATATAGCAATAAATTTTATTCCATTCAAATCAGAGTTAGTCTCTACACAGATACATGTGTAATAAGCACATTTTGCATTACAAACTCACAAGGAAACAATCTACCGCCAACCAATCATTTTCTGTCAACTCCAAGCCAGATTTCAGAAATGTTGTTCAGAGCTTGCTTTCATATGGAACAGGATCCATAACTCCATGGCCTTACCATTGTACAGAACCTCGGCAAGTCTCGAGTGTACCAAAATGAGCTGATTTTCTTGCAGAGTTTGATTTCCTTCATCTAGGATCAGCTTTAAAATTCCTCTTGATGAACACCTGCAGTCGTTCATGCATTGTCAGTGAAATTAGTACAACTTTCAAATGATGAACTACGCCATTTAAGGTATTCAATGTCACGTGCACTGTTTGTGAAGGCCTTAAACTAGATGCTTAGAGGTCTCAAAATGTCATGTTCGCTAATTGTTAATAGGATATTACTCATCAACATAAATAAGTTTTTGAAGTGAAACATCATGACATTATTTACATCAGGACATTTAGCATAGCACATTGGGATACTTGAGATGATAGTTTTGTATTTTAGCATGCAAGGGGATATTATTGAGGATACTAATGGCAAGTGTCATTAGTGTACACTTTCGTCAACTTGTAGATCATTATATAACATAGGCGTAACATTATTGAGCATATTCATGTTGAGATATTAGTAAAGCGCACTTGTCAAGTGTCATGATGTGGCACTAATGGTGAAATTGTTGACCATTAGCATAACCTAGGATATGCCTCAAAATAGGGTAAGTGACACTATTACACATGTGACACTAAATACCATAAATTATGTAGTGAGAGAAGCAAGGGATCCCGGGGGGCGGACTCTTCATTGGAAACTTAAATGACGTGTGTGGGTCGCTATGAAATTAAACGCCCTATATATGAGAATTTTATAGGGAAAAACAAATATATACGTACTGATGGTAGGTTAGAAAATGGACTCATGTATGTATGCAAAGCTTTTCAATGTAATGTAATAAATGCCTCCACTACATATACAAAATATAAATCTTGATTTAAATAAGCATTTATTACATATAAAATCCACTTTCACTGTCCAATAAGAAAGTTATTGAACAATTTCTCATTCATAGCATGTAAGTCAATGATTGCATCAAGCAGATAAAGACAAGAGAGCACAATACTTAGCCACAATCCAGAGAGCAAAATTCAAGGGAGCCCATGAATGCTCCACAAGCCTCTGGTTTGTAAAAACCTAGAACCCAAATGCAAACCTTAACAAGAATGGACAAGGTAGTCATTGAGGACTATTATCATATGACAACAATGGATGAAAACGTGAATTGGATGGAACTAACACATTTATTGTCAATTTTTTCTCTAAACCCTAGGACCCCCTTTGGTACATCTACCTTAACTTCAACATTCTTAATAGCCTTTTAAAATGTGTACAGTCTACCCTCTATAAATGTTAACCCTCGGGAGTGGATCAAAGTTAACATTTATAGAGGTGTTAACAGTTAACAATTATAAAATTACTTTTTTGAGCAATATACAAATCTTAACATTTATAAATATAAGCAATTGTGAAGAGTCCTTGTGAGAGAATACCATTCATAAAATTGCAAACCCAATCAAAACTTTATTCAATATCAAGTTTACAAATCACGGGTGAAGTATGAATCAATGGTTCTTTGGTGAGATTCATCTGCATGCACAACTTGCAAATATTTCTCAATCTGCACCAACAAACCCACATACTTGGACACATCACATGAACGTGATTCCATGTACCTTCTAATGGTACCAAAACTAGATTGCAAGTCACTATAAGATGGAATGGGTTCCACCTCACACTCCTCTCCCTCACAATCACACATCCTCTCCCTCACAATCTTCTCATATTATGGTTGTATTTCATTCGTTAACATTTATAGAGTCAAATTTACAAAGAAGGGAGTACCATTTTGTTAACAGTTAACACGTTTAACATTTATAGTGTGCAATATGTGGGGAGTAGAAGAAAGTTAACATTTAGAGAGGGTTAACACTTATAGGTGTAACATTTATAGAGGGTGGACTGTACACTAGAAAAAAATGATACCTCTCCCTTGTGTATACTATGTACACTAATGCCTCAAAAAATACCCCTTCTTACACTCATGTTAGTTCATACGGGGTTTGAAGAGTCCACCCTTGGCCAAGGAATTCACATCCCCTAAGTTTTATGCATTCATGGCACAACTGATAATACATTATACATTCATACAATAATAAATTCGTTTGTGGTAGAATATTCTAACCTAGAAATTTCACAATACTTGCGCTCTTCAGCAGACCTTGACTGCCCTAATGAACCACTTGGTAAGGCACAATCTGTGTGTGAATTGCAGGTCGCCTTTGCATCTACATCCTAGATCTTGGAAGAGGTTGAGTCCATTTTCCACTTCAAGACATAATTCAAAATTCACTAGAGTCATCCGTAAAATCCCTCAAAGAGAGATGAAACGGTGGGTTTGATCCTTCTTTGAGAAAACTTTTTATTTAGAGCTTGTTAGCTCATTGTGTATTGGAGCCTATTTTGAAAGTTGGGTGAAACTTCTAGGACCTCCTCTTTCCACCTCTTAGACTTTAAGAGAAATTTAGGATCTAAAGTATAGTACGCGTATGGGACTCACTACCCTAAATCCTAGACCGGCCTATACAAGGCTAGCTTGACCCATCCATCCTAGTAGGACTAACTAGAAAGCCTTGCCAATTATAGCTGGACATTGCTCTTTGTATATGATAATTTAAGCATTAAGAAAACTTGGGTGGTTTGTGTTAATCCTCATAACTCAAGGTTTGGGACTAAACCCGATGTGGGTTCATCTACTTTACTTTACTTATAACTCTATTAGAGTCTCTGCAAACCATGTCGATCATAAAAACATTCTATTAACATTATTACACAACTTTGTTTTGATTTAGTGGGCCCAAATTTTTAGGATTCCTTTCTTGCACTTGAGGATGAGCCTTCGGTTGCTGGTTCCAAGTACAACAAATTAGGTGTGGCTGCCTCAGTATTTCACTCAAGATTGGACAACCCATAATTCTGATAGCGTACAAATCCCTTGATCGACTTGCTATGAGCTACCCACAGCAAGTCCTTCATTCCGGATCACCTCCGTAGTACAAATCTAATGCACTCAGACCCGCCCAAGAAGAATGGAACGAAATCATACCATCATCACCTGGAGTCAAAATGGGATTGAGATCAATATAACTTAATCAAATGTCTGATTGATATTTTTGTGGAGCACCCTGCATTGCATGTTCTATCATGATTCATGTGTCTGTCCTCTACCTATAGCAGAGAGGCATGATATCGCCGGATTAGATGCAAAAGACATGAAACTATTGTGCAGATCGACTGCTCTGCCTTTCAAAGCTTGCTTTGAAGCTGAAGCGGCTGATCGTGTAAAGAGCTAATGTTGATGCCATTGGTTAGTAATGATGCATTAGGAGCTTGGCTTGCCCTTATCCACTCGAGAGCGCTGGTCACCGCCTCAGGGTCGGAGTACACCTTGAACTCTGGTTTGTAGTTCTTCATGCGCTTCTGCTCCTTCAAGCTCGCAAGTTTCAGAATCTCCCGAGTTGAGAAGTCCAAAGGAGGTGTCCCGGGCGCCTTCCTGTACTCGTTCGCCAAAAGCTCCACCATATGCTCCACAAGCTGGCCGGCTTGAACCCACCGAAACTTGCGCACATCGCTCCTTTCCGAACGACGGAACCATGCGATCTGCTTCCTCACCAGACCTTTCGAGTTGTGTTGGAAGTCGGAAAGAAAACTCAAGAACCTCTCCTTGTTCACGACACCGCCATTGGCGCGTGCTTCAAGTAGCAACTGCATGGCTTCGTCGTAGCCAATGGCCTTGGCCGCTGTGTTGCTGCCCGGACGCACACCCAAGTCGAGCAGCCAGGACGTCTCCTTCAGGAGCTCGGGGATCATCTGCTCGCACCGGATGTCGACGCGGGGATAAAGATCCGCACGGTGCTGGTATAAAAAGTAGCACTGAAAATCATAGTCCCATTCGGTGAGATGATCTGTGAGTCCCTCTGTGTCTTCGCCGGGGAAAGGGTGGGAGGTGATGCCTTGCCTGTTCTGCATGTACCACCGCATATACATCCCCGTACCCCCAATGACAATGGGCACCTTGCCCTTCGACAAGATTTCTTCGGTCGCGGCGCGGGCATCGGCGAGGAAGTGCTCATAAGTGTAGTCAACGGTCGGGAGCACCAAGTCCATTAGGTGGTGCGGGACGCCCTGCCGCTCCTCGAGGGACGCTTTGGCGGCGCCCACGTCCATGCCTTTGTACACCTGAACGGAGTCGGCGTTGATGATCTCGCCCCCGAGTGCCTTGGCCAGCTCGATGGACAGGCGCGTCTTCCCGACTCTGTGGAACGCTCACCAGATACCAGAATTGATATTATTCCCAAGCCCACATTATGAAGCATTTCGCAATGAAGAGAATCTTGTAACGATCGAAACATCGTCCAAAGAGCAAGTGTTGCAAGGAAAAACAAACAGCAGAGGATTCGAGAACTCCAAGCTATTATGGTCGAAAGTCTAACTAAAAGTATTGTGGAGAGTCGACGACGTGAGTATGGCAGTTGCCCTAAAATAAGCTTACCATTAACATTCACATTGTCCCCAGGTCGAACACTCAGCATTTCGCAGTTGAGAGAATCTTTTAAGTATCGAAACATCGTCCAAACAGCATGTGTTGGAAGGAAAAACAACTTACAGGACACACTCGGAAATATTCGGGAACTCAAGGCTCTCATGATCGGCAGTCTAACTAAGAGTATTGCCGAGAGTCGACGACTTAAGTATGGCAGTTTCCCCAAAACAAGGTTACAGCAAGCTTACTGTAATCACTAACATTGATCACTTGTGGTTAGGCTGGCCCCAGGGTTTTCGACAGACAAGTGACTGCTTCCCAGCCCAGCTTCATCCCGTCCAAACACTCGGAAAAAGGCACAAACATGAACAGGACATGGAACCAAAGACGACATTCTTCCAAGGAAACTTAGAACCACTGTGGATTCTGCAGAGCGCGCAACGGGAGGAGAAGTGCAGTAGGATGAGTAGCAGTTAACAAAGGTGCACTGCGAACACATGCATCCCTGATGCAAATTGGATTGATTGTCGCAAGTAACTGTGAGGAAACAACTTTGCTTACTGAATGAAAGTTTATTTCTATACTGAGCTTTTACACCTTACGGAATATTGCCTCTTATTACTCCTACGCCTGGTACAAACACTTGATCATTATGCTATGCATTGCCGTATCTAACAAGAGATTGTCTTCTACAACTCATCCTTACTCCTGATACACTACACTTCATAAGATAGGATACAGGGAAGCCTCTCATGAGTAAATGTGGTCTCGTCAACCTATTGCTGCTAGAAACATCCTCTCTGGAATGTTCTAAAAGTATCAACAGAATACATCCATTTCTAAAGACTGGATGAACGTAAATCATTTCATTCATTAATCCCAATTAAGGTCGGGCTAGTGCACGGGGGTGTAGTGAAGATACGTAAACTAAGCTACCCCTTCTGGTCGACCAATTAATTGAGAATATCATTTAAGGATTTACGTAAAAATCAGGGGAATGCTCCAAAGCTTCAAAGCTGCACTCGACGACACGAGTGTGGCAATTACCCGCACAAATGAGTCGATCCTGACGTCGAAGACAATATCTCTTCTGGTTATGATCACAAAACAGGTCTACGCCTGTCACTAAGATGGGGAGAAAAGTACTAAAAGAAGAAGAATATAGTGACTCTGCGACACAGTAAGCCACAACAAACACGTTCGTCCAGTGGAAACTCTTACATCACCCAAACATAAAGTGGTTGAAAGTAAAGGGCAACAGAAAAAGAATAGCACGGACTTCAGGGGATCAATGATTTTCAACTACGTTGAACACGAACATCCTGGCACGGGGTCACAGTTCACGTCACTCCAAATATTCCTTAAGGCTTCCAGGGACCATTGATGGTAGGGTAATGGTAGTCTAACTAGGGTTGTGAACAGTCGACGACATTATCAACAATCCCCCTGTCCCGCGGACGCATGAATTCACCATCTCCCTGGCGTCGGCAATTAAGTCATCCATCTCTTACGCTTATCTCAAAAAAAGCTAGGTTACGCTTATTACTAGCACTTATCACTTGAAGTTAAGCTGATTTCTAAAAGTCGATCACTAATTCCCGCCCTAGCTTCCCGCAAAAACGTACAGGCAAAAGGGTAAAGCTAGCCCCCTCTGTTGATGTTCGAACACAAGCAGCATTGATCATGTAAGTATAGCAAAGTATGGTAAGGCAAGAACGACACCACAGGCCAAAGGGGGAAGTTGAAAGGAGTACTTCTATAGGGCAAAAGTGCTATGAATCATTCTACAGACATGAGGACTTACGCAGTGGGTCCTGAAATGCAAATCACACGACTCTTCTCCGTAGCCGACTGTGCACAGGAAACAGCTCCCCTGCCGCCGGCGATCTTAACGTCCACATCCTTCTTCGAATTCCCGAGCAAGGCGATGGCGAGATTCGGAAACTCGTGATGAGTAGTGGCTGGGAGATCCTCAGCCGGCGACGTTGCGATTCCACGAGCGAAATCCAACAGCTTACCGTGACAGGCTCGAATCGGCAACGCGGTGGATGGCCTGTTGATGGAATTTCTGCTGCGACGCCATGAGGTTGAATTCTTCTTCAGATCATATCCCACTTTAGTGAAGAAGCCCGACACCTGCACAGTTTCACCAGTGTGCTGCGTCGACGCCTGCCTGAGTTGCAACGTGCTCCCAGTGCAGCAGGAGTGGGCCGCCGAAGTACCCACATTGCCATACACCAAAGACAAGGACATGATGACCCTTCCCTTCCTTCACGAATCACTCACTTCGAATTACGCGAACCTGTTCTTGTCACTCCAAGAGCACAGACTCGATCTCCAGCACACTCGACGATCGCAGCGTCGACACTCCCTACGATTCCCGGCTGGCTGGCTGGCTGCCCACCCACAGGATCGATGTGAAGAATGCAGACTCCACCCCCATTTTATTTACAAGGCGGCAGTGGATCCTGCAGGGTTAGCCTCGAGGGACCCGAGATGAGCTGGCCCGATGTTAGAGTCCCGACGATCGATGTTGGAGTCCCGACGGTCGATGTTGCGATGATGTACTCACGTACCGACCTCCACACTGCATGCACATGACCTCCACAATGTGGACGCATGATCGACCTCTCTCGACGTCTCTTCCGCCGAGGTTCCATTGTCGCCCTCTTCGACATCCTGCAATATTTCCAACTCAGCTCCTGCAGCTTCCTTTCTTCCCCTTCTTCGACTGTATGTAACGTAATTCATGGGACCTAATTCGGTTACTTTCAGGAGGTTTCCAGCCTCTTATACGATGTGCAAAACATGTGGGAAACAAATCCCAGTTGGTTTGCAATTCTTTTATGAATCCGTCATCCAGTCCATTAATTAATATGATCGAAATTTAATTTGTGAACTTAACCTGCAAGGAGGAGAGTCACGAGTGCCAACTTTAGTACAACGCCTGCAACAATCTTCATCTTCTTATTCTTTTATGGTTGTATGTAACCTAAGCAGACCTAATTCGGTTACTACTAGTAGGAGGTTTGGTCTCTTATGATGTGAAAACAATCCAGGAAACAAAACCCCATTGATTAGCAAATCTTGTACAATTCCATTATCATGAGAATGAGATTGAGGTGATTTAACTTCAATTTGTGATTTTTTTTAAAGAGTGTATATATGTGATCTTCTTAATAAGTGGTGTTTTTTGAAAGAAAACCAGTATAGGTCATGTTTATGAGTTTCACTTGAAGAATATATAAAAAGTATTCACTTTTTGACTCCTTAAGAAGAAAATTCAACTCTTATGTTCCTCATGTTGATTTGCTAATATGTTCATCATGCAAATTTTTTTTGGTTATCCTGAAACCTTTAAACATGTTGAAATGCTCATATTGGTGGAAGTTATCGTATGTCATCCGCCCCTATGATTGTAGATATTGGAATAGAAGTGATGAACCTCAGGATTCGCTTGTGGACAACAACCAAAAGTTCTAGAATCATTTGAAATGTGAATCTATGTGTGGACAAGAAAACAATGGGCAACTACTGGAAATGCTCACCACTTGGATAAGCAATCGGTTAGTTACGACGTTGCATGCAATAGTCTAAACTTTCCCAAACTTGGAGATTAACTAAGGAGGTGAAAATCATGTAACATGTTCTCGTAATTCGAGTTAGAAACTGCAGATTTTCACCCTTCAAAAGGATATAAAAGAGACCAGAGCTTGCAGGAAGCACATAATTGAATATTATGTGCTATTTGCTAGAAACTATTATATAGGTCAATGTGTGATATTGGTGCACCTACCCTATAAGGTAGTGATGTAAGTGTTCAATGGTTGCATCAAATATTTCGATACATTTTTTGTAATTATGTAATTGACCAATAAATAGTAGAAGGTACATTTGTGTCAACCGTTTTAAGAAAAACCAACATAGATAACCTTACCAATGGTCAATGACATCAATCAAAAGTTTCTAGATCATTCATTATTTTGGTGTTATTATTTTTCTACTTAACATGGATTGGTTGTGTTTCATTAGACCCACGTGTCAAACCTAAATATACATCACCGACGCAGTGTCAAGCTTGAAAGCTGACATGTGTTCCTTGGTGGTGATGTATAAACACAAGAATATGTTAGGTAGATTTTCGCATGTCAAACAAAAGTGTAATTTGCTATAGAATTTGGCATTTCAAAACTTAGTGAAATCCCATGTGATTGACAACAATTAGTGTAACTGGATTGCATAAGGTAAATACTCAGGGTGTTAGTTTGTTTGGAGGATTCATGGTTTATAAATGAGATGGGTGTTGAGAATCATTTGTAGAGGAAGCGACAAGCCTCCATGGCACAGACTGATTTTTATATGCAATTTGCACCGAGACTTCATAGGGTACGAATACCTATGTTCACCAATTACTTGAGTTTTCAATTTTTGTTTTAGAAAATATTTACAGCAAGCTATGCTGATCTTTCCATCATAATTACAGAGGCAACATCATTCACACCACATGATCTTCAGAAGGCTAGGTGACTCCTGAATTATGGGACCTAATTCACAATCCAAGGTCAAATGTCTTTAGCCCTCTTTAGCCCTCAACAAGGCAACAGATTGCGTCATTCCGCAACTTGTAGTACATTTAGTCACTACTAGGGTATGAGTCCTAGGCAATCCTCCTAATTAAGTATACAGAAGACATATGGGTGGATGCATGGTTGAGTGGACCAATACCGGACCATATCCATTTTTTGAAGTCCATACCCATTTTTTGTATATGCAATTGATTATTTTTAAATTTATTTTACACACATTCTTTGAAGCATATAAAACTCAAATCAAAAGAAAAAATTGTCATACCTTCATTTTATATTTAGTTATAATATTTTGAGAAACTGATCAAAATTTGCTTTAAATATATAAATAATTCTAAAGACAATGAAGTATTTCTAAATAGAAGCCCACCTAAAGCTTATAGATCTTAACACTCATAAAAAAACTTGCCTCCGCAAACCTCTATTATGGACCTATTATGGACTTCCGAAAATTTGGCCCATTTTAGTGTACTTAAAAGTCCATAAGTAGTATATTAATATACATAATGAAAAAAAAAGAAAGTATGATGGACCTTACAGTCCAACGCATCACATACAAAGTCACTCCTACGAGAAGGAATTGTTTTTCTTTATGAAAAACACCTAAATCCTATACGAATACCTGCCTGTGACAGTCCATACTTTTACTTTAAAAGTCCCATATTCTTTATGTATAGAACAAAATTTAAAAACAAAATTTTATTTGTAAAGACACTTAAGTTAACAAGCTATGCCCAAAGTTTCAAAAGGATTTATCAAGTAGATTTTTTTTAATTCAACTTACAATACAAAGAGGCATCCTGAAAAATGGCTGTGACACGAAAAGTGATCCACTCAACCATGCATTCACCCATATGCAGATCTATCACTACATGTTAGATTTGTATAATGTTTTCTAGTGATGTAAGACAAGTTTCTAGTGATGCGGGACCATTGCATGGGACTCATATGCTTGTAGTGAGTAAGAAGCTCAATGTAACTCTTTGTGGCATAACAAAGAGTGCTCATGTTTACTGAGACTTCAAAATAGCTACAATATAGTTCTAAAGTGAGTTGCAAAATAGAATAAAAGAAGCATGCACTTGGTGTATTTCAATTTGACAAGATTGTTGTCCAAGACGTCATTTTGTTTGGCCACCTCCATGCATGCATATGACAACAACTCTTCCTTCTAGAACAATAATGCCCTTATTATTCCCTTCTAAGGCAACTAAGAGTCTATGATAGCTTATGTTATTATGTAAAACATCATGTGTAGAATGAGGAGTGCATAATTTAAAAGAAATGATATCATGTGTCCAAATTTTAAGAGTTTTAGGCTTTCAAAAGTTGTTTGAGAACTTAGTAACAATTTTTTTTGTATATTGCAGTGGTCACTATCTAGGGGCCATACTACCTAGCTCTCCATAAACATTTCAGAAACTTATTTTAAGAGTGTCACAAGTTTTCTGTATTGATCACGTATTGTAGTAAGATCATCCCTTTTATCAAGAACAATGTAGGTTATAAGGATATTTTGAATAGTGGATTTAAGTTAACCATTAGTATTATTTATGCTTCTCCATTGAGCTCATGGTCAACTTCCCAACCGGTAAACGGTCGTTCAACGGTATTGCTAAATTTGAATTTCATAAAATCTATCGCCTTCCAATTTTTAAATGATGTTTATATCCATAAAGGAGTTGTACGGAATAATTTTCTCTATTCACGCAAATAAATGAATTATAATAATTTTTTTGATATTATGTAGATATCAATTTTCAAAGCATTAAACTTAAAGAATTCATAAGAAATGCAAAATGCATCATATTTGTTTCAAATTTAGTACATTGTGTATCACCAAGATGATTGTGTATGCATGATATTTAGAAACAAAACATCATCTTTGATGAACCATATGACAAGTTTTCAATTTCATCAACGTTTAATGTTGTTCGTACTCTATACATATCATGATCATATATTATGGTTAAGATGGGTTTTGGCATGTGACATATTAAGTCTTCATGATACAATGATCACATCTAAAAAACATTCAAGCGAACCAATGTCATCTTATTTTCAATATGAAGTTTTTCTTACGTTTTCGCTTCGGAAATGCTTGACATACGAAGCTCATGACCTTAGATTGAACATCCAACCATGCGGACACCTTCTTCCACTTTGTGTCAACAATTTCGCTCCATTCAAGATCACTCGTAAAGCAAGCTTGCAAGTCTCACTTTATACCAGAATCTCTTCAAAGCATACAAAACCTCAGGGATAATAAGGGTTAAGGGACACTTAATTCCAGCTTTCCAATCTATGTATTCCACCCTGAGATGACAGGATGGGCCTGGATAGTGCTCGCCACGTGTCATCCATCTAGGATTCCATCACAGGCGAGAGGCCGGAGAGAGGCCAGTCTCGCAATCCTATAACCTACCCAAGCGTCTTCAAGTCTAACCCTAATCCACTGTCTGCAAGTCGACTTACTCCGACCCAGTCGAATTGTGAGATCTTCCTCAATAAATAAGTGCCATTTGGTTCTAAGTGCTCGGACCTGAAGATCAGTTCTGCAACCTGAAGTTGGTAACCATGGCTCCCGGCTCCGACGTCCCGGAATGGAGCTACGCAAGCAATGCCGGGGAATTGGATGCGTATGCGGAGGATGATGAGTTTGCAGCGCAGCTGGAAGCTTGCCTTCTCCACTCGCCTGGTGAAGCAGCAGAGCTCCCCGTCGTCGACCTGGGAGACTATACGACAGCGATGATGGGTGAATCGGAGCCCTCTGATGACTTGGAGGGTAGCCTCATTAACATCTTCCAACATCCCAGTGCAGCAGAGAATGGCGTTGCGGATGATATTTTCGCCGACATTGTGCAGTCTTTTGATCACGTCGACGAGGTGCGGGTGTTGGACTTGTCCCCAGAACTGATCGGCATAGACCACTGGACAAGGGCACCGGATGTGACAGAGAGTTCACTTCGAAGTGGCAGTAGCAGTGAGAGGAATTACTCCGAAGCAGATCTAACTCGTTCAACCACGTTCAACCTAAAAGCAGGCGCAACTGTAACTGCTTTTGGCGACCAGTGGGGTAGCTTCGGGAGATCGTCATCTTCAGCGGATGATGACATTCGGTGGCTGGAAGTAGAAGATGACGAGGTAAGTAGCTAATTCATGACTTCCTGCAAGCGACCTAACTTCGAAACTACCCAAAGTACATTACCATTCGGCATGAATTTCCCTCCGGACCACATGATCGATAGTCTGGTGAATATATGAAGCACCTGTGCTAACCCCACTGCCAACCTGGGACCCCAATTCCTGACAACAGGAACCACCTGAATATGAATGGCACGACAACAATTACAGCTTCACCGCTGCCATGATTTCCGCTATGTCTCCCGACAATGAGGAGAACCGATCTGCCACGTCCGATGCAAGCTGCTCCGGAGAATGCAGCAGCTCCAGCACTAATCGTGAAGCACTGCTTGATCGGGAGGAGATGATGGTCGACGATCGCTTGCCTGAAGTACATCATGAGCAGCAAAGGCGTGCACCTTGCGATGTCGATGCTGTGCAACAACGTCCCTCTGAAAACGCGGCACCAAAGCAATGTGGAAGCATTATCATGAGAGAAGAAGTAGCCGTCGTTTCTGCCCCGAAGAAGTATCGAGGGGTAGTGTACAACATAAATACAAGCAAGTGGGAGGCCCATGTGTGGGATGCAAATAAAGTACACAAGCAAGACGCTGGTTCCCGGGGGACAAAGAGAGTTAAAGCCGGGGTGCAGATCTACCTCGGCCAGTACCACACTTGTGAGGAAGCTGCCGCAGTGCATGACATGGCAGCCATCAAGATGGGGTTAACCCATGACAATAAGTTCACAAATTTGGGCAGTTGCTCAAGGCCATCATACTCACTCAACTTCCCAGTGGAAGCCTACGAGGGTGAGGTTTTGGAGTACCAGGACTGGAGTGTGAGGGATTATCTATGGAAGCTGCGGAAGGGCGGCGTGGGTTTCAGCAGGGGCTCCTCGGCCATGAAAGGCGTGAGCTGGAAGAAGAAGCTCAGCAAGTTTGACGCGAGATACTCATCGAAAGACGGCGGAGTGAAGCGCGAGTTCCATCTGGGTCTCTTCGAGGACGAAGAGATGGCCGGTCGGCACTACGACTTGGCGCTGCTATTCTTCAAAGGGGAAGACGCCATCACCAACTTCAGGCCCAGCCTGTACTCGGAGGTGGAGGTCGCCGAGTATGGCCGCCATTTACTCGAGAGAACAATTTAAGATTCTGTCATATTAGTAGAGCAGCATCAAAGCACTCGAGGTTCATTTTGTAGCAAATAATGCTTATGACTCGAGGGATTCAGCTTGCCAGTCACTTGACGTCGAACATATAGGAATGCAGTCGACAGGAACATGAAATTTGTAAACAATCTGTACAAAGCACGGGTCCCCCGTGGCAACCGTAATACACAAGATTGCACTTTGAAGATACAATAGGAGAGTAACATATTGAACACATAGTTCTTCATCTACAAGTTTGTTACTTAACCACATCCCCAGTTGAATGCCTACTGATTTTTCAATACACTGAAAAGGGACTGAAACACACCACATTGTGTTATCACTATATTCGTTAATTTGGGACTTTTTCGGCATTTTGAGACAGTTACAAATATAAGAACATGGATAAAGTCACACAGATATTGGAGAATGTTGTAAGATGCAAATACTTTGAAGCGGGTGTTCATATCAAGAACCCAATTAAGAACTCATATCAAGATGGTTTAGGTAGGACGACCCAAACATTAGATCATGTTGTTGTGGTCCATATATTAATTTGAGACAAGAAAAAGTCTCAAATTAACAAATATAGTGATTGTTTTGTTTGTTTGCTAAACCTACTGCAAATTTTATGTGATAGAAAATCGAATCTATTATGCGTTGTCATTTATTTCTTATAAATTTTCAAAGGGGAGAATGAGACACTTTAACTCAAACTTTCACGCAAGTTCTAAAGGCCACTTTCCATTCTATTTCGTCAAAAAAAATTTGTCGATGCAAAACTTGAAAGTAATGAGATGATATCTAATCCAAGCATGTTTCAAGAGAGGGGTTCGAGAGGGTTCGATGTAATTTACAAGATGACTAGAACATGATGTCATGAATCTAGCTTACCAAATAGATGGGTTGATCTCCTCCAGCTCTGGATCATGATAATAGACATTGCGAGTAGAGATTATTCGTCACGATCCGGAGTGAACAATTTGACAATAATCTCGCGATTTTGTTACAGACATGCACAAAAATCTTTCCTCAAGCCTCGTGTACACTGTCTGGTGCAAGTCTTTCATGTCAAACTAAGCAACAACAATGACCCAGTTTTTATATGTTCTCAGCTTATAGAAGAATGGCTGATGATCTCAAAGAATCATCCAATTCTTCAGACGGTCGGAGTGAATTTGTAGACGTTGGTCTTGACACTTAATTACCTGATTCACGCATCTTAGCGGATTGGTTGAGAGAGAAATGCAAAATGGTGAATTGCTTCAAAGCCGGTTTTTTAACCCTTGGCTTAGAGAGTCTGGATTCTTGCCCACATGATTTGCTGATTCGGAGATTAATGTCACTCGACAAGGAAAATGAAAGAGTTGTAGAAACATTTATTTATTTGATCATCACAAGGTGTATCTCAACAACTGCACATTGATCACATATAAATACCTAGAAGATTAACCAATGCCGCCATGAGGATTGGCAAAGAAAAACTTGCAAGATAGTTGGTGAGGAGTGTTTCAAGTTGCTACTCAACGTGGCTTCCTAAACTTTTGCCTCAAGGGTAGAATGGCCAATTTGCATTTTAATAATGCTAAGAACCTTTTCTAATTTACTAATTATAAAGATGAGGTGTGAATGATGGTTTCAACAACAGACCCTGAATTAGCATTTGTCTAGAGTCGCAAAAGGTTGAATGCCTGAGGAACTTGCAACATGTCCGCAGAAAGTCATGGATGGAAGGGGGTACAATAAGAATGAATTATGGATTTAGGAGATTCAAGTTATTGCAAAGGTATATCAATTTCAATGTTTCATTTCATATCATAAAGCAGTCAATCTAGGGTGCCATTGAATGCTGCAATAATTCCCCCCCGGTTACGCAGCTCCTATATTATATGGCCCTAATTATAATCACTTATAATGCATTTTAGTCCAATCTCAAGTGATATAATTTGTTTTCATGTAAGAAACTCTTGTAGCCCTTCTACAAGGAATCAAAAAATGTAATTAAATATAGGAAATGAATATTCCTTGAAGCATAAAATTGCATTAAAAAACTCATTACATGAGTTTTTTTAATATAGGTATCATAGGTCAAACTACCCAAATTTTTGGGTTTTTTAATAAAAATTTACGATTTTTTTGTTATAAATAAAACAATGCCAATGACATTTAATTTAAATTGGAGGCAACTACTCATGAGGATCTTTTAAAATTATGCCTAGGCATAGGTTAAAAAATAGGTGTTTCAAATTTTTATATACATTGTGGAGTTTTTAATAAATTAATTAATATGCAACCCAATTTTTTCTACATCTCATTTTATTTAATTTGGTCTTCGTCCAACTTTTTGGTCCTTTTATTTTTTTATAATTTGATATAATTTTTACAAGAGCCGTCCTCTAAGCCATTTTTAATCTGATGCCCCCTGCATATAATATGGGAGTTGCGTACCCATGAATTCCCCCCTCATCTACAAATACATGACTGGGGGAAGCAGATTGAAACCAGAGTCTAACCTCAACCCCTAATGTTATTCAAGACCACATTGCACGGTTGGAGGTCCTTCATGAGAATAAATCTTTTTTTTTTGGGGGGGGGATGCAAGGTTGTCATGGTTTAATTTCTTTACAATAAGCATATATCCTTCTTATTAGAAATTTCAACATTTTAAGTTCCAGCTCTAAATTAACTTCTCAACATGGTGACCCCAGGCCTACTTTAAACAAGAATTATCAGCATCATTGAATCTTGGTGTTTAAATTACACTAAGGTATTCATCAAGGATGAAGGAACACCACTAAATACAAATCCCATGATAGTAGGCAATCCAACGGTTCATTTCGGTTGGACCCTGTTAGACTAATTTGGGGCTCTGGTGCCATTTTGACTAAATCTTACCCTTAAGTTACTATATTAAATATGATGTTTAGTGTCACTTGCCATTTGGAGATACACAAAGATATATCTTCTTATTATTGATGTAATTTTTTATCAAGTAAAGTTAATGTTCTATAATGTCCAATTGAAACAAATTATTTGACATTTGTTGGTAAAATATGAGATATTATATAATTTATAAATAAAGCATTGCGTAATTCCAAATAGTAAGTGGTACTAAATACAATATCTAGTGTAATACTTGACCATAGAAATGGTATTCTTATTATAATTTTATAAGTGGCTCCAAATGAAAACTTGCACTAAGGGTAGATTCACATGTAATTTATCACAATAACTTAAAACTATACAAGTCCTTGCTCTAAGTCTTTGTATTTTGAAACTTTGAAACATGAAGCCACATGAACATTGAGGCAACCGCCGTTCCAAACTTCCAAACAATTGGCTGGTGATGACAACATGTTAAGCAGATGCCGGATGGTTTTGCAAGATGGCTCAGGACATTGGTTCATGATATGCACGCACATGTGCAATGGATAAGGACAACACATGCTCCAACTAGTCCTCATACAAAAAAAAATTACTTCCAAGAAACAATTATACAGTCCATAAAACAATCATTATTACATGATTAGATTCTCTTCTATTCACGAAAACATGTAATTAAAATGATTTCTACACACTTAGTGCTTCTAATTGTAGTGACTTCCGATAGTCCATTTAATATTTGCATTTACTCTTCAAGTATGACCTTAGATCTTATGTACCCAGGGTCTCAAGTGGGAAAATTTATGGTGGACTTGTGGTCCAATGGAAGTCAAACAATACAACATAAGTATTCCTCTGGTCTTCCGTAAACTCCTCTTCGCAAAATGATTTGAAATGAGATCAGCCAATTAAACTTGTCATCAAATCTGTGCCATGTGCCTTGAAATATTGCAAACAGGTAAACCAAAAGCTACTAAGAAAATTAAAGCCTATATTCCCCTAGTTTTTGCATGTCAAGTTCATCATATTTGCAGCTGTGATTTGAGCATTTATCACTATATTCATTAATTTGAGATTTTCTCTTGTCTCAAATTAATATATGGACAACAACAACATGGTCTAATGTTTGGGTCGTCCTACCCAAACCATCTTGATATGAGTTCTTAATTGGGTTTTTGATGTGAACACCCGCTTCAATGTATTTGCATCTTACAACATTCTCCAATATTTGTGTGATTTTATCCATGTTCTTATATTTGTAACTGTCTCAAAATGCCGAAAAAGTCCCAAATTAACGAATATAGTGATAATTTCAGATCTCCAAACTGGGTTACTATGAAAGTATATTTAATCAAATTAGTTTCAGAGAAAAGCACTAGCAACAATTGAGGTGGTTCCTAGTAAATTAACCTTGCACTTTGTGTGAACTTTCCACTCATAGTATTATAAACAAAGAGGTTACTATTTATGCCAAAATATCATGGTTATAAGATACTAGTGGGTGTATCTCCAAATACTTTGCCACCCTCACTGCTCACAAGTATTTGCTCATTGCTCACCGCTCACTGCTCACATGTTAACACTCCCCTTCATACATATTAGTATGAAGAGGCCACCCCCATGCATTCCTCGCAGGTGATCTCAAACAAAGGAGATCCAACACTGGCGACTCTTAGATCCTATACCTTTCGCCATTTGAAAACCTCCGCTAGTGGGTAGTTCTTCAGCTAATGCCATCAATTTCACCCCATCCGTTGATGTTCACCTAGTTGAAAATGTCACACGATGCGCATGTTGCAAAATCATCCTATAAGGATTCAATATAAGTGGAAGAGACGGAGAGAAGCTGGAACATGAGCATGAGCATGAGTAGGCCCCTATTACCAATTTTTTTTGGACCTGCCAGTAATTTATGGGAATTCTTTAAAGTGATCCTGAGACCCTTATAACCAAGTTTTCATGAGGGTTGCATGTTCTAATATTAACGTTGCCTGTTGTAATTTTTATGTTGCCCATTTCACAACATGGTAGGGTGTGACAGATGGGGTTGAATTGCTTTAAGGGGGCTCACAAAGAATGTAGATGAGATAATTTCATAAATATTGGCAGAAAATAAAATAAAATGAGACTAGAATTTGTTTGCACCTCATGTGAAACTTGGAAGACTAAGGGCTTTAGCTCGGCCCTAGTACAACACAATACTAGTCTTGAATGGCAAAGCTCATATGTAGATAAGAGAATTTCATGAATATTGAAAGAAGGAATTTTGAAATCAGAATTCATTTGCACTTCATGTGACTTTTTTGAAGGTTGAGGGCTCGGCACTAATACTGCATAATACTAGTCTTGAAGGACAAGCTCATGTATATGTAGATGAGAGAATGTCATGTATATTAAAAAAAAAATTAAATTGAAATTCATTTGGACCTTCTATGAAACTTGGAAGGTTGAACTATGGCTTTGTCACTTGTTAATAGTAAACTTGTTGGACATGACTTCGCTACATCACCTCATAATATGTTGCTAAATCAAAAATAATTTCAACCAATCATAAGTGCACAATTTTGTATCACAAGGAAGCAAGTTCCCAAGAATATAAGGCCTACTTACCTTACCTTTAAGCAAATTCTAAGCTGAATCTAATTGTTGCAAGTAGAGAATACCTGAGTGGGAGGCTTTAAATGGCCTATTCTTCATATAAGAATACATCTAAAGAGCCTACTCTCTTTTTCGGGTCCTAGTGGCCTTGTGGTCTTGATTGGCAATGAAATAAAGGTTGTTTTATTTGTCTCAAAATTTTAAAAAGAAAAGAAAAGAAAAGAAGTGCCTAATAATGCAATGTTCAATGAAGAAATAGATGTATGTATGTTTGTACACGTTTGAAGAGTTCAAAGTGAGATTATGGGCAACTTCACATGGTTGATGTTGACAAACTTTACTATTTGAAGCTTTGAATTATATATTGAATTACCTGCAATGCATGCAATGATATCAATACTAGACTCCAGTGGATTTAATGTCATATTCGTTTGTCAACTTTGTGACCTTCTAAATTTCCACTGAGAAAAAGTGTCATATTTGTGACATTATTGTGCTCAATAAGTTGACATTAATGCAGTCAAAACGCATTAGTGTACTGGAGTCGAGGATTCTGTTGAATCTTCCCTCGACTCCATTGTAACTCCGGCAGTCTCCGATTACATCACTTTGAATAGATGGCTGTGGCTGTGGATCAATGCCAACACACGGAAGTGATTTGAGTTAACAGCCAAATCATTAACCATCAGCGACGACAATTGTCACATTATGAACGTGGTCGAAGGCAAGCAACTTGCATGACAAAGACAAGCATTGCACAATATTGCCATATACTAGGAGATCTTAATTTAGAAATATTGTCAGTACTATTGATTCTAGAATATTCACTAGCCGGATACATACATACATAGAGATTACAGGGCGAAATTACAGAGATTGATTTCAGTGTCTTTAGTCTGGATTCAAGGTGAGTTTGGGTTTGCAAAGCAAGCATGTGGTGCATGTCATCCAAGAATTGGTTCATCCACTTGCACATATGTGGCAGTAATGCAGAATAATGTCGGTGTCACAAATATTTGTGAGATAGAATAACTTTCCTTGAATTGAAGTTTTACTCAAGCTCTTAAGTGGTACAACAATGAGTCTCCTACATAATATACAAGTACTATATTCCTACGCCTAATACTCAAATCACTATGCTATGCATTGCTATACCTTACAGAAGGTGGTCCTTACAACTTCCTATGTCTAGTATGCTACATGCACAAGATACATAGAGAGCTGCTTGTGCTATATGTATATATCTTAGTGTCAACCTACGTCCTTTAGAAGGTTCCTGGATGAATATCGAACTAACAACTAGTTTAACACTAATGATTGGATGAACGTCATAGTAACACAATTCTGTTCATCAGGCAGCCACACATATTAGGTCCAACTATGAAATTAGACTGGACGAGAGTAATTATCATATTGAATAAAAAAGCCTGTACACTTTGCTTGAAGTGACAAGAAAAAAGTCTGCTCTTGTAGATTGAAGTGAAACAATGGAGAGCCTGCAGTAGTACTTTGTCAAACCAATTTAGAGCAGAGGCCATCAGGGTTCAACGCCAGGTTCTGTAATCCAAGATGATTCAAAACTCTGGAGTTTTTTTTCTTGAAGAAGATTTCCGGAACTGCTCTCAATATGTTGTGATTTGCACCACGCAACCCGTAACACACGGATACCAATGAAAAAAACTCATGAGATGCCAACATCCGCAAAATGCAGATCTCAATTGCACACCTATTTTCTTGTTTGGTGCAATGAAAGTCCATTGCCGCAAAGTAACTAATACAACTACGACACCTCCCAAACGGCAAGCCCAAGCCAAAGAGCGAGAGGCCGGAGCATCAAGACCAGACACCTTAAAAACACTACGGTCACTTCGACCTAACCTTACCAACCTTTAAACGGCCAGAAACTAACAGAAGCACAACACCTTAAGCAAATTCACACGCATTCATCTCCATTACGAATCCCTTCGAAATCAGGATCTAGATTGCACGCCTTCATGTTATTGCCTATTGCTTCAGTACTTGAACTGTGCTTTTGTCGGAAAATGTCTGAACTAGAAAGTTCCCAGTTCGTTATGTCTTCAATAATTAACTTGGATCCATCATAAGAGTGTTGCACATTCAGCACAGGAATAACATCAAATGAGTAATACAACCACTCCTGAACCACTTCTTTCCTACCATTCACGAAGAATCTAAAAATCACATTACTTTCAGTCAATGATAAGTATCTGCTCAATACCTACTATCTATACTATTGCAAGATGCTTCATCACTGCTCTTACAAATTCACGAAGACGAGAGAACTCATGCCAAGGTGAAATTGCAATAGCTTTGCAAGAAGCACTCACAAACCTATGATGATAGATGGAGCCCCTCGCTCAGACGCAGTCGATCGCCTGTCTAGTACTAACTACGTAAAATATCTGCTCAATCCGATGTGGTGGATTTTTGAGGACCCAGTTCCATTCAATAAGCAAAACACTTTGACAACAGTTTCTCTGATGAAGATTAATCTGGCTAGCTATGATGTGAAAGAAATTAGTTTTGCAAATTAGCGTGCATAAACAAATTCAAGACAAAGGAACTTGTTCTTCATTGCAAATAGGTGCACGTACCTGATCGATGAGAAGCAGATTACTTTTCACCACTTTGTGGAATCGATTGCTTGAATGTTTGCAGTGGCTACAATGTGTGCAGAGCAAGCAACCTGTAGAGAGATACAGCTGTCAGGCTGCTAACTCCACCCTGATATCGAGGTCTCGCTTAATTGCTTGATTAAAAGCTTAGTTATTTAAGCAATTAACCTAGACCTCGACATTCGGTGCAGTTTGGCACCCTTAGCCTCGAGGACAAAGACCTAATCTAAAATTCTACATTTATAGGCCGGATGGGAACCACAGATGTTTCTCTTTGCAGTTTGCTTGCTCTCTCTGCTTCATTGCAGCCGCTGCACACATTGTAGCAATCAACTGCATAAAGTCGCGCAGAGTAACCTGCCTCTCATCGATCAGGTACGTGCACCAATTTGCTATGAAGAACATGTTGCTTTATCTTGATGTTTATTTGTGCATGCAGTATAACTTATCTCTTGTACATCGTAGGAAGTGATCAGAATTCTTGTTACGCTAGCATGTGAAGTTGCGAATGCGGGCGGAAAATGCTTAGCTGCTGATGGAGGACCCAGTTCTACAGAATTCATACTCTACTCTGAATGCAATGCAATCCAATACTGCCTTTTGCTTTCCCTAGTTCTTTTTCCTTTTCATTGGGAAAACTTTCATAATGAGCAAGATTATGTGATGGTTATTATGATTTGCTGAATCGTCTTGTGTCTTACATAGATGATAATTGTTGGGGGTTCTTCCTAAATTCCTTCCATTGGGGTTAGCAGAATGTTTTTGATTGTATCCATACTTGTTGTGCAGAATCATGGTGGTACCAGAGCCACCCCACCTCGTTGGGAGGAGCATGTGCCTACGGTGCTATTCCAGGGATGTGCAATTTAGATATTTTAATAACAAGAAGGAAGACCAACCGCGCTATTGGTGCTACAGTTGCAACAAGTTTTACACACACGGTGGCAAGGTCCGAGATTCCAAACCTGTAGACATAAACCGGGCAGTCTCTCCCGTGGAACCCCTGGCAGCAGAAGGTGGTGAGAACGAGGTTGGCCAAGAAAACATTGAAGAAATGGACACCAACAATAAGGAGGAAGTGGTTTATGTTGGTGAGGGATCTGGACAACACCTGGGAAAACGAGCGGATTCTGATGAATTAGAAGAAGCACATACAAAATTGAGCCTACCTACAAAACGAACGAAAGCTACCGCATTAAGGGCTTGGGTGAAGAATCCAAAAGTTCAGCAAGGTTGATTCGGTTTCCAGCTACTGTAATCGCATTATCTGTGAATCTGGCCAATATGGTTTGGAGCTCTAAGATTTATTATTTGCACAAGACTACACAAAGTGGCAGGATTGGTGCAAGTATTCAGGCTCTTAGAGATAAGAATTTCCATGGAGAGCACGAGGGCAGATCATTGAGGGCTCATTGAGGGGATATGCACTGTCTTGTTTTGTGATGTTGTACCAAGCAAGGATCCCGTTCCTTGGAATGAAATACTCAATTCACCTTCTCCTAACATATTGCAAGGATGGATCATGGGGAGAACTTCAAGAATGCGAAAGTTGCAGATGTATTTTGGCGGATTCTTAAGGGAAGATGAATCATCCAGATGCATAGGGTTAGGAAGGTTTAGGGCTTAGATAATGAATCATTACCTGCAGTTCTCAGCTGAGGTCTTTCTGATCTGATCTTATTCTTATGCACATTAGAGCCGAGAAAGCTTACAGGTCGCCAATGTGTACTTCTCAATCAGTTACGTCGAATTAGGTATCTGTCGCAAGGATTATATTGCGCTTTTGTGATTCTTAGAGCTGCTCAAGACGATCTGCAATGGTGTTGTGTAAAAGTATGATTACCTGAACAATATTGAGATATGGGTTGAACTTTTTCTGAGAGTTTCCAATTCGGAGAATTTGGAATGTTATGCTGTGGGTAATGATCAATGTCAGGGAGATATATATATATATATATATATGCACACTAATGTGAATATTCATTTTTCCTGAGTGCATGTCTCATAGATGTGACGACAGTATTTTGTGAAGTAGGTTTAAAGGGAAGTGTTGGAATTCAGCATATATACTAGAAGCTTGCGAGCAATGAGATCGAACACAACCCTCACACAGCTTGCTTTTTATGTCTCGACTCTTTCTACCGAGTCTGGTCTTTCGAAGGATGCTTGATATATCTTTTGAATCGTTCTGAGGGTTGTGTTTTTTTTTTCCTATTCAACATTAGCATCATGATTGGGTTCGTCTCTAATCAAGGCTCCGTGACAAAGATAACTCCTTGTAATTACAAAGGGTTAGTATAATCCGAGCTGATTTAGTCCCTGCCAGCTTTTATCCAGCACAGCAAGGTGAAGACACGATGTACATAAGGCTAGTTGTAGTTTTTGTGCAGAAATCATGGTGCAGTTTCATTACTGACAGGTTAGGAATTTCGATGACACATTGCATTCAGATCCACCTAGGTGTAGTGCACTGTTTACATGAGTCGCACCAGTCGAACTTCCTTACAGTGTGGCATTGGTAGCAATTGGAGATGTAGGAATTCCTGTAATTAGTACACTGGAGGATAGACACAGCTTACACAACGTGCTGTAAACAATCATATCCATATAGGAGTTCACAGCTTTGTTTATGGATTAACATTCATTTCGTAAGTAGTGCAAGAAGCTGTGTTTCATTTTTGTGTGTAATCTTTATACTATGTATATATTGCCATATGTTTCCTAGGAACCACCTCAATTGAAGCTCGTGCTTTTCTCTGAAACTAATTTGATTAAATTTAATTTCATAGTAACCCACTTTGGAGATCTGAAATGCTCAAATCTCAGCTGCAAATGTGATGAACTTGACATGCAAAAACTATGGGAATATAGGCTTTAAATTCTTAGTAGCTTTTGATTTACCTGTTTGTAACATACGAGAGGATGGTAACCTCAGGGTCACAAAAAATAGAGATGGCACGAGGTCTTCAATTGGATGGGAAGGAATCTAAGCTCCAATAGCTCTTCGAAAAGCGAAGGTATCTTCATATCTCATAAAGATGAAGGTCTCGGGACCTCGGGGACTAATTCCTATTGAGACAAATAGGCCGCAGGTATCCCCCCATTGCTTGTCGACTGAATGAGAGTCCTTATTGGAAAAATCTCTCATTTTGACCAATCAATAGGAAACTTATGAAGGAGATGATAAATTGGGCACAATATGAAGGTTCAGATTGTGAAATTATTTAATTTATTGGTAGAAGGGCGGCATCACTGGCAACACTTTGGTGTAGCCACCACGTGGCTTGCGACCTTGTGGGTCCGGGCGCTTCGACAAGAAACTAACTCGAAAGAGTGGCCGGAAGGGTTTACAAGAATCAAAATAAATCTCCAAAAGAATAGAGAATGGGAACGGATATTTTGATAATCTACCATTAGATATTATTTACGTATGCAGTAACGGCCTCTCGTAGGCCTCTCCAAAAAAACTAGAAGAATGGTTGACAAAGCGATGCCAATACATATGCTAAGAAAATGGTAAACAATTGTAAAAATTACCAGAGACACTATAATGGACTAATAAAGAAAAAAGTTTCCTGTCGGAACATGGCCTCCAATTGTTGCTAGAAAAAACCTGCATATTCCCGTGGAAGACCGGAGAGAGACTTAATTTTATTGGCTTCCGACAGCTTCATGCTTGCAAAACATGCGCTCTACCAATTGAACTACGTCCCCTACAGAATAAATGGCACATGGCACAGATTTGATGACAAGTTTAATTGGCTGATCACATTTCAAATTAGTTCACTTTTTGTGAAGAGGAGTTTACGGAAGGCCAGAGGAATACTTATGTTGTATTGTTTGACTTCCATTGGACCACATGTCCACCATAAATTTTCCCACTTGAGACCCTGGGTACATAAGATCTAAGGTCATACTTGAAGAGTAAATGCAAATATTAAATGGACTATCGGAAGTCACTACAATTAGAAGCACTAAGTGTGTAGGAATCATTTTAATTACATGTTTTCGTGAATAGAAGAGAATCTAATCATGTAATAATGATTGTTTTATGGACTGTATAATTGTTTTTTTGGAAGTAATTTTTTTTGTATGAGGACTAGTTGGAGCATGTGTTGTCCTTGTCCATTGCACCTGTACGTGCATATTATGAACCAATGTCCCGAGCCATCTTGCAAAACCATCCGGCATCTGCTTAACATGTTGTCATCACCGGCCAATTGTTTGGAAGTTTGGAACGGCGGTTGCCTCAATGTTCATGTGGCCTCATGTTTCAAAGTTTCAAAATGCAAAGACTTAGAGCAAGGACTTGTATAGTTTCAAGTTATTGTGATAAATTACATGTGAATCTACCCTTAGTGCAAGTTTTCATTTGGAGCCACTTATAAAATTATAATAAGAATACCATTTCTATGATCAAGTATTACACTAGATATTGTATTTAGTGCCACTTACTATTTGGAATTACGCAATGCTTTATTTATAAATTATATAATATCTCATATTTTACCAACAAATGTCAAATTATTTGTTTGGACATTATAGAACATTAACAACTTTACTTGATAAAAAATTACATCAATAATAAGAAGATGTATCTTTGTGTATCTCCAAATGGCAAGTGATACTAAACATCATATTTAATATAGTAACTTAAGGGTAAGATTTAGTCAAAATGGCACCAAAGCCCCAAATTAGTCTAACAGGGTCCAACCGAAATAAACCTATCATGGGATTTGTACCAGAATAAACAAGATGGTGTTCCTTCATCCTTGATGACTTAGCGTACCTTAAACACCAAGATCCAATGATGCTAATAATTCTTGTTTAAACTAGGGGTCACCATGTTGAGAAGTTAATTTAGAGCTGGAACTTAAAATGTTGAAATTTCTAATAAGAAGGGTATATGCTTAATGTAAAGAATTTAAACCATGACAACCTTGCACACTCCCCCTAAGAATTTATTCTCTTCTCAAGAAGGACCTCCAACCGTGTAATGTGGTTTTGAATAACATTAGGGGTTAAGGTTAAATTCTAGTTTCAATCTGCTTTCCCCCAGTCATGCATTCGTAGCTGAGGGGGTACTCATTGCAACATTCAACGGCATCCTAGATTGATTGATTTATGGTATGAAATGAAACATTAAAATTGATATACCTTTACAGTAACTTGAATCTCCTAAATTCATAATTCCTTCTTATTGTACTCCCTTCCAACCGCGGCAATTTGGGGACATGTTGCAAGTTCCTCCAAGCATTCAATCTTTGCAACTCTAGACAAACGCTAATTCGGGCACTCTTGTTGAAACCATCATTCAGACCTCATCTTTATGACTAGTAAATTAAAAAACGTTCTTAGCATTATTAAAATGCAAATTGGCCATTCTATCCGTTAGGCAAAAGATTAGGGAGCACCATATAGTGTACACGAGGCTTGAGGAAAGATTTTTGTGCATGTCTGTAACAAAATCGCGAGATTATTGTCAAATTGTTCGCTCCGGATCGTGACAAATAATCTCTACTCGCGATGTCTATTATCATTATCCAGAGCTGGAGGAGATCAACCCATCTATTTGGTAAGCTAGATTCATGACATCATGTTCTAGTCATCTTGTAAATTACATCGAACCCCTCTCCTGAAACATGCTTGGATTAGATATCATCTCATTACTTTCAAGTTTTGCATCGACAAATTTTTTTTGACGAAATAGAATGGAAAGTGGCCTTTAGAACTTGCGTGAAAGTTTGAGTTAAAGTGTCTCATTCTCCCCTTTGAAAATTTATAAGAAATAAATGACAACGCATAATAGATACGATTTTCTACCACATAAAATTTGCAGTAGGTTTAGCAAACAAACAAAACACAATGTGGTGTGTTTCAGTCCCTTTTCAGTGTATTGAAAAATCAGTAGGCATTCAACTGGGGATGTGGTTAAGTAACAAACTTGTAGATGAAGAACTATGTGTTCAATATGTTACTCTCCTATTGTATCTTCAAAGTGCAATCTTGTGTATTACGGTTGCCACGGGGGACCCGTGCTTTGTACAGATTGTTTACAAATTTCATGTTCCTGTCGACTGCATTCCTATATGTTCGACGTCAAGTGACTGGCAAGCTGAATCCCTCGAGTCATAAGCATTATTTGCTACAAAATGAACCTCGAGTGCTTTGATGCTGCTCTACTAATATGACAGAATCTTAAATTGTTCTCTCGAGTAAATGGCGGCCATACTCGGCGACCTCCACCTCCGAGTACAGGCTGGGCCTGAAGTTGGTGATGGCGTCTTCCCCTTTGAAGAATAGCAGCGCCAAGTCGTAGTGCCGACCGGCCATCTCTTCGTCCTCGAAGAGACCCAGATGGAACTCGCGCTTCACTCCGCCGTCTTTCGATGAGTATCTCGCGTCAAACTTGCTGAGCTTCTTCTTCCAGCTCACGCCTTTCATGGCCGAGGAGCCCCTGCTGAAACCCACGCCGCCCTTCCGCAGCTTCCATAGATAATCCCTCACACTCCAGTCCTGGTACTCCAAAACCTCACCCTCGTAGGCTTCCACTGGGAAGTTGAGTGAGTATGATGGCCTTGAGCAACTGCCCAAATTTGTGAACTTATTGTCATGGGTTAACCCCATCTTGATGGCTGCCATGTCATGCACTGCGGCAGCTTCCTCACAAGTGTGGTACTGGCCGAGGTAGATCTGCACCCCGGCTTTAACTCTCTTTGTCCCCCGGGAACCAGCGTCTTGCTTGTGTACTTTATTTGCATCCCACACATGGGCCTCCCACTTGCTTGTATTTATGTTGTACACTACCCCTCGATACTTCTTCGGGGCAGAAACGACGGCTACTTCTTCTCTCATGATAATGCTTCCACATTGCTTTGGTGCCGCGTTTTCAGAGGGACGTTGTTGCACAGCATCGACATCGCAAGGTGCACGCCTTTGCTGCTCATGATGTACTTCAGGCAAGCGATCGTCGACCATCATCTCCTCCCGATCAAGCAGTGCTTCACGATTAGTGCTGGAGCTGCTGCATTCTCCGGAGCAGCTTGCATCGGACGTGGCAGATCGGTTCTCCTCATTGTCGGGAGACATAGCGGAAATCATGGCAGCGGTGAAGCTGTAATTGTTGTCGTGCCATTCATATTCAGGTGGTTCCTGTTGTCAGGAATTGGGGTCCCAGGTTGGCAGTGGGGTTAGCACAGGTGCTTCATATATTCACCAGACTATCGATCATGTGGTCCGGAGGGAAATTCATGCCGAATGGTAATGTACTTTGGGTAGTTTCGAAGTTAGGTCGCTTGCAGGAAGTCATGAATTAGCTACTTACCTCGTCATCTTCTACTTCCAGCCACCGAATGTCATCATCCGCTGAAGATGACGATCTCCCGAAGCTACCCCACTGGTCGCCAAAAGCAGTTACAGTTGCGCCTGCTTTTAGGTTGAACGTGGTTGAACGAGTTAGATCTGCTTCGGAGTAATTCCTCTCACTGCTACTGCCACTTCGAAGTGAACTCTCTGTCACATCCGGTGCCCTTGTCCAGTGGTCTATGCCGATCAGTTCTGGGGACAAGTCCAACACCCGCACCTCGTCGACGTGATCAAAAGACTGCACAATGTCGGCGAAAATATCATCCGCAACGCCATTCTCTGCTGCACTGGGATGTTGGAAGATGTTAATGAGGCTACCCTCCAAGTCATCAGAGGGCTCCGATTCACCCATCATCGCTGTCGTATAGTCTCCCAGGTCGACGACGGGGAGCTCTGCTGCTTCACCAGGCGAGTGGAGAAGGCAAGCTTCCAGCTGCGCTGCAAACTCATCATCCTCCGCATACGCATCCAATTCCCCGGCATTGCTTGCGTAGCTCCATTCCGGGACGTCGGAGCCGGGAGCCATGGTTACCAACTTCAGGTTGCAGAACTGATCTTCAGGTCCGAGCACTTAGAACCAAATGGCACTTATTTATTGAGGAAGATCTCACAATTCGACTGGGTCGGAGTAAGTCGACTTGCAGACAGTGGATTAGGGTTAGACTTGAAGACGCTTGGGTAGGTTATAGGATTGCGAGACTGGCCTCTCTCCGGCCTCTCGCCTGTGATGGAATCCTAGATGGATGACACGTGGCGAGCACTATCCAGGCCCATCCTGTCATCTCAGGGTGGAATACATAGATTGGAAAGCTGGAATTAAGTGTCCCTTAACCCTTATTATCCCTGAGGTTTTGTATGCTTTGAAGAGATTCTGGTATAAAGTGAGACTTGCAAGCTTGCTTTACGAGTGATCTTGAATGGAGCGAAATTGTTGACACAAAGTGGAAGAAGGTGTCCGCATGGTTGGATGTTCAATCTAAGGTCATGAGCTTCGTATGTCAAGCATTTCCGAAGCGAAAACGTAAGAAAAACTTCATATTGAAAATAAGATGACATTGGTTCGCTTGAATGTTTTTTAGATGTGATCATTGTATCATGAAGACTTAATATGTCACATGCCAAAACCCATCTTAACCATAATATATGATCATGATATGTATAGAGTACGAACAACATTAAACGTTGATGAAATTGAAAACTTGTCATATGGTTCATCAAAGATGATGTTTTGTTTCTAAATATCATGCATACACAATCATCTTGGTGATACACAATGTACTAAATTTGAAACAAATATGATGCATTTTGCATTTCTTATGAATTCTTTAAGTTTAATGCTTTGAAAATTGATATCTACATAATATCAAAAAAATTATTATAATTCATTTATTTGCGTGAATAGAGAAAATTATTCCGTACAACTCCTTTATGGATATAAACATCATTTAAAAATTGGAAGGCGATAGATTTTATGAAATTCAAATTTAGCAATACCGTTGAACGACCGTTTACCGGTTGGGAAGTTGACCATGAGCTCAATGGAGAAGCATAAATAATACTAATGGTTAACTTAAATCCACTATTCAAAATATCCTTATAACCTACATTGTTCTTGATAAAAAAGGATATTATCTTACTATAATATATTATCAATATAGAAAACTTGTGACACTCTTAAAATAAGTTTCTAAAATGTTTATGGAGAGCTAGGTAGCCTAGCCCCTAGATAGTGACCACTGCAATATACAAAAAATTGTTGTTACTAAGTTCTCAAACAACTTTTGAAAGTCTAAAACTCTTAAAATTTGGACATATGATATCATTCCTTTTAAATTATGCACTCCTCATTCTACACATGATGTTTTACATAATAACATAAGCTATCATAGACTCTTAGTTGCGTTAGAAGGGAATAATAAGGAAATTATTGTTCTAAACGGAAGAGTTGTTGTCATTATATGCGTGCACGGAGGTGGCCAAACAAAATGACGCCTTGGACAACAATCTTGTCAAATTGAAATACAACAAGTACATGCTTCTTTTATTTTATTTTGCAACTCACTTTAGAACTTTACCGTAGCTATTTTGAGGTCTCAATAAACATGAGCACTCTTTGTTATGCCACAAAGAGTTACATTGAGCTTGTGACTCACTACAAGCATATGTGAGTCCCATGCAATGGTCCCGCGTCACTAGAAACTTGTCTTACGTCACTAGAAAATATCATACAAATCTAATGTGCAGTGATAGATCTCCATATGGCTTCTACCTACTTGGGAGGATTGCCTAGGACTCATATCCTGGTAGTGACTGAACATACACAAGTTGCAGAATGACACAATCTATTGCCTCATTGAGGGCTAAAGAGGGCTAAAGACATTTGGCCTTGGATTGTGAATTAGGTCCCATAATTCAGGAGTCACCTAGCCTTCTGAAGATAATCCTTATCATGTGGTGTGAATGATGTTGCCTCTGTAATTATGATGGAAAGATCAACATAGCTTGCTATAAATATTTTCTAAAACAAAAATTAAAAACTCAAGTAATCGGTGAACATAGGTATTCTAACCCTATGAAGTCTCAGTGCGAATTGCATATAGTAAGCAGTCTGTGCCATGGAGGCTTGTCACTTCCTCTACAAATGATTCTCAACACCCATCTCAAACCATTCTCATATACAGACCATGAATCTTCCAAACAAACTAACATCCTTAGTATTTACCATATGCAATCCGGTTACACTAATTGTTGTCAGTCACATGGGATTTCACAAAGTTTTGAAATGCCAAATTCTATGGCAAATTACACTTTTGTTTGACAGGCGAAAATCTACCTAACATATTCTTGTGTTTATACATCACCATCAAGGAACACCTGTCGGGTTTCAAGCTTGACACTGGGTCAGTGATGTATTTAGGTTTGACACATGGGTCTAATGAAACACAACCAATCCATGTTAAGTAGAAAAATAATAACACCAAAATAATGAATGATCTAGAAACTTTTGATTGATGTCATTGACCATTGGTAAGGCTGTCTATGTTGGTTTTTCTTTAAACGGTTGATACAAATGTACCTTCTACTATTTATTGGTCAATTATATAATTACAGAAAATGCATCAAAATATTTGATGCGACCATTGAACACTTACATCACTACCTTATAGGGTAGGTGCACCAATATCACACATTGACCTATATAATAGTTTCTAGCAAATAGCACATAATATTCAATTATGTGCTTCCTACAAGCTCTAGTCTCTTCTATATGCTTTTAATATCTGCAGTTTCTAACTCGAATTAAGAGAACGTGTTACATGATTTTCACCTCCTTAGTTAATCTCCAAGTTTGGGAAAGTTTAGACTATTGCATGCAATGTCATAACTAACTGATTGCTTATCCAAGTGGTGAGCACTTCCAACAGCTGCCCATTGTTTTCTCGTCCACACATAGATTCACATTTCAAATGATTTTATAACTTTTGGTTGTTGTCCACAAGCGAATCCTGAGGTTCATCACTTCTATTCCAATATCTACAATCATAGGGGCGGATGATATACAATAACTTCCACCAATATGAGCACAAGGAGATCTTGCGGCTATCCCATATGGGAATTTGCTCTATTTTCCCTCTTATTTCCCTCATCTACTTACACTTATAAGGGAATGTGGCAAAGAGGGAAAAAATGTGCAGTTCCCACATTGTGAATGAGGGAATTTCAATAGATATGGGAATTGATCCGGGACTTTGAGGATGAGGGAATGATGTTGTATCTAAAATTCCTATAAGGGATATGATGTTTTCCCTTGAGGTGTATGTAAAACTACAAATAGTCTTCACAGTTTGACCAAAGTAAATTATTGAATTTATTGGATTACATTTGAAATTGGTAAATGAAATGCACAAATCAAATTCTGACAAGTGTCCAAAGGTGAATCAAAGATGCATATAAGATCACAATACGCGTCATGCATGATATGTATGAATTTATACCATTGTGAATAGAAACAATGTGATTGTATTTTTGTTTTTGATTACAAATAATGCTAATAAAATGTTTGGGAGGCCATTCATGTTGCTCTATATACAACATGCTTCTCCAAAAATTAAATACTGAGAAGAGGCTCAACATGTATTGTTGCTCTTCTTTCAATGAAACTCAATGCTATATTTGAGTTCACCTACTTCTACACTGACTGCCACATATGCTTCACTTCCTCAATCTCGGTGAGTTTACAAGGTCACCTGCGCACATCATTGTACTATGAGTATCACTATTAAGCACACAAAAGTGAATAGGTTCAAATTTCATCACCACATGTATAGCACAACCAGTAAAATGAAACATTGAAAATTAGCTACCAGGATGAGAAAAACCTAGAATACCATTAACCCTTAAAGGTTTGGATTGCCCATTCCATCCAATATTCCAGCCAACTATTGTACAACCATCAACGACCGTGTTTCATTGTATTTGGAATGGTTTTACACATCCTATGAGTTTCATATCAAAAGTGAAGTTAAAAATCATGTCTACATGATCTTAAAAGCTATTGGGTTCTCAATTTTGAACTTTCTACTTACAACAAATGTCAAATATACAGCAACGTATCTACTATCACCAAGGACCTTTAAGGGTAAAGGTTCCGAGTTTATGGGCTTATTCACCAACATCAAAAGCGTCATCTGCAAAGACATCTGGTCACTGGAAAGATACCTACTGCTTTTCCAAGGCTAGAAAGTGCTTACCATTGCTATAAAGAGATCCAACGAAAATATTGTATCCATATCACTGGTTGTGGCCACCAAGCGTTGTATATAAACACCACCCCCATTGTTTTTATCACTGCATCTGCAGAAACTTGACACAAGAAGGTAATGTAGAAGAGCATGACCACAGAACAAACAGTCCACATCCCACGATCAAAACTAAGAGTAAAAGTTCGCAACAGTTTCTTCGCGAGCTGATTCTCCAAGATTGCATATAATTTGAAATACAATGGTTCACAGGTTGTTGAAAATCGAGAATCTTTAGTGCCTATGTCAATGACTGGAAAGCATGTGAAAAGCTTTACCAAGTCAGCTGTGAAGCAACCTCCATTGCTCAGAATTTTGGCTGCACCTCCCTGCAAATCGCCTTTCATAAGTTTTTTTTTTTAAATTCCCTGATATATCAGAACTCAACTCGTGCTCCAAAGGAAAGGTTACAACTTGAGGTGGATCAAATTGATCAGCATTCAAAAGGAGAGGTTAGAACTTAAGGTGAATCAATTTATTCAGCACTGGAGTCTCACCAAGTGTCACATGGCCACCAAGAGTGTCAACATCCATGTTCCATTCTCTGCAATAACCCCATGCATGTAGTCCTCATTAGAGAAGTGGTGGAGGAAAAAAAAATGTATTAAAGCGTACGTGCAAACACTCTTGAGTCTCTTGTCAACATTGCAAGAATATTCAGGGCTGAGTTAAATTTCAAGATTTGTTAAAGTAGTAAACGCTACAATATATTCCTTGCTCGCAACGACTGCAGAAATAATGATAGTATAAACTAGTCCACCGCTCTACCATCATGTTTTGTGATTCATGATACACCAAATCAACACATGAGGCCAGGGATTACACGTCACGTCGCGTCACGTCGCGTCACGTCCTGTGACAGCGACGTGACGGCAGACCTGAAAACGTCACGTCCGTTTGGGGGGGGTAAAACAGTTTACCCTGTCGTCACACAGGGTAAACTGTCGTCAACAGTGTCGACTGCTAGTGGGCAGTCGACGAGTTACAGCGACTGCTACTAGGCAGTCGACACACTGAATCGACTGCTAAAGGGCAGTCGTATAGGTGTGTCGACTGCTGACGGCAGTCGAATTTCCATGTCGACTGCTCAAGAGCAGTCGACTACCATAACTAGTCGACTGCTAATAGCAGTCGACTTGGCTTGTCGACGGCTCTTGGGCAGTCGACATGGAAATTCGACTGCTATTAGCAGTCGACGACAAGCGGGCGACTGCTTGTGAGCAGTCGTCTGCCCTTCAAGTCGACTACTATTAGCAGTCGCCTTGGACTGTCGACTGCCCAACTGCAGTCGACAACCCAAGTCGACTGCTAATAGCAGTCGACAAAGTCCGGACGACTGCTGGTGGGCAGTCGCACCCCTTCGTCGACTGCTAATAGCAGTCGACTTGGACAGTCGACTGCCCAACTGCAGTCGACAACCCTCGTCGACTGCTAATAGCAGTCGACAAAGTGCGGACGACTGCTGGTGGGCAGTCGCACCCCTTCGTCGACTGCTATTAGCAGTCGACTTGGACAGTCGACTGCCCAACTGCAGTCGACAACCCAAGTCGACTGCTAATAGCAGTCGACAAAGTGCGGACGACTGCCGGTGGGCAGTCGCACCCCTTCGTCGACTGCTATTAGCAGTTGACGAAGAAGGGCAGACGACTGCTGGTGGGCAGTCGCACCCCTTCGTCGACTGCTAATAGCAGTCGACGAAGGGATGCGACTGCTTACAAGCAGTCGTCTGCCCTTCAAGTCGACTGCTATTAGCAGTCGACGAAGACAGTCGACTGCCCAACTGCAGTCGACAACCCAAGTCGACTGCTAATAGCAGTCGACAAAGTGCGGACGACTGCTGGTGAGCAGTCGCACCCTATGGTCGACTGCTATCAGCAGTCGACTTGAATGGGTTGCGACTGCTCGTGAGCAGTCGCACCACATGGTCGACTGCTAATAGCAGTCGACGAAGGGGTGCGACTGCTCACGAGCAGTCGCGTAGAGACACCCATGGGCACGTGGCGTCCATGGGTTGGTCCAGGGGGCGTCTAATCGAAAGGACGCCTCCTTGGGGTATATATGGACCCCACTTCCCTCATTCCCTCACTCCCACCTCCCTCCATTTGGGCCTAGGTTGTTAATCAGCCCTTGCCATTTGGAGATAGAGGTGAGCTGGAGGGCTACAGGTGGACATACGTACTGAAATACGTATACGGTGCATACGATATACTGTTATTGCCTAACGTGTGTATTGCAACCCACCTACATACGGTCTACATTGTACCCCATTGCGGTTAGTTTGAACCATACCGGAAATTGTTATATGTGAACACTTATTTTGAAAGTGGTTTAAATCTAATTATGTAGTTTGAACTTTGAACGGCCTTAATTTGGTTTTAGTGGATTGGGAAAAAAATTGTGGGTGGTGGCGCTTATTTTGGAAGTGCTACCATATTAGGTTTAATTTATAGTAGGCATACAAAGCTAGGGGTTAGGGGCAACGATGGCAGACGAAGATAACTTGCCGCCGGAACCTCCACGTGGCGGGGATTTGGATCCGAGGGGGACTCCGCAATCGAGACCGGGGTCGGCAGGCGCTAGAAGACGCGGCAATGCGCCGAGGGGCAGGCCGCAACCAATCAATTTGGAGGTGGCGCGGGACCCGAACATTCTCGCCAATCCCGGCTGGCAAAATGAGAGGGGCATGTGGTTGTATAGCACGGTCCGAAGGTACGTAGAGTGGACCCATTTGACGAGGATGTTCGTTCCTAGCGCGAATGCTGAACGGATGTCTAGACAACGCTATGGCATATGGAGGGAGGTGAGCCATCAAATATTTGGAGAACGGTGCAAGGAGGTGTGGGATTTCTTGTGGGGTGCACCGAGGGAATTTGATCGCGGGCATATGCTAATGTGGTTATGCCAAATGGTCTACGCGGAGGTAATTTTGGGAGTGGATATCGACTGGTCCACCATACCCCGCACGAGCCCGGACTTGAGGCAAGCACGCCGGGTCACGGTCATACCAAGTGCCGTGCTAGGACGGAACGCTGGCCGTCCGATTCCATTGGCATGGCAAACTCCAATGAATCCTTTGAGGGTCCGATCTTATTTTGATTTCCTTGCGGGACCAGATCATCAAATTGTGGGGACTCCACCGGCCGCCGAGTCAAACATGGACGAGCACAACATTGCCATAGGGTTGCCGGTTGAACCACCTAGCCGGCGACAAAGGGTCCACGTGACACCGCCACATGGTTCCCGGTTGGTTTGTCCTCCATCTTCGCCCGTTGATGTGGAGATGGCATCGGCGGTGCCATCCCCACCACTGGTAGTTGCCGACAACGACGTTGTGGAGGCGTTGAGGGCGGAGTTGGCAAAATGCAAATCTGACCACGAACGGGAATTGGAGATGGTCCGACGTGCACACGCCGAGGAGGTCCAAGGGTTGAAGGCCGAGATTGCACGTTTGACCGACCTTGAACTTGCGAGGGCTGATGCGCCACAACTGCCGCAAGCAATGTCTGGTAGTGATGGACAAGGGCGGGAGCCGTCGCCCACAACAAACTTGGAGGCAATGAGGGTTGATTACAACCGGGTCATTAGGAGGAACCGGTTGTTGGAGGACGACTACATGGGCATGGTCACAGCCACTATCATGTTCGCCACGCGTGAGAGGGCATTGATGGACGAGCTGACACACTATAGGGACCACGGCGAACAGTGGCCCGAACGACGGCTTCTTTTTACCTCGTGGCCGCCATTGGATTTCATGTATCCTGAGAACCTCCCGGTCGATGACGACCATTACCCCAGTATTGCGTGGACCAAGAGGCCCGAGGATGAATTCCAATGGGATACCGCAGTATCATCCCGCATCGTGATACCCCCGGCCAGACCAGCCTTGTTGTGGCCATGCGTCCCCGATTGGATCAAGGACGGGAGCATGTGCCCCATTTGTTCCAATCCTTGGGGACCCGAAGGCGCATGGATCGTTGGGTCGTGCGGTCACATGGTCCACCCGAATTGTTTGTTGCCACACATGTTGCAAACACGCCGTTGTCCTACGTGCCAAGCCCCTCTGCATCGAAGGTTGTACGAGCAATTCGGAGTGCAATGGGGAATGCCTCCCGATTTTGAATACACAATAATCCATGGTGTGCCGCCCGCAGAATACGGCGATCCTCCTGCTTATAGCTGGCGTGCACGGAGGTATTTGAAGGACCTGCGAGGCTACCCGACAAACTTCACGCCTGAAATGTACACAAGGGTTGCTCATGAGTTTTACCCCGGCTCCTCTCCTCAGGCCGTAGGTTTGAGGGCATTTTTGTACCGTGTTGTGGGTGGGCATGCCGGAGAGACGGGTGAATACGTCCCAGGTCCTCACCCCCACGGATACGTGTATGACTCCAACGGCAATGTGACAGTGGGGGTATTACCACGGGAACCGGTCCCGGGCGAGGAAACAACTTGGGATGTGGAACACGTGTTGGACACAACAAGTTTTGAGGCCGATCTGGAGAGGCAGGAGGCCGTTACACAAGAGGGTAGCTTCAATGAGGTGGACGTCCAAATCCGGATGAATGAGTGGAAATACGTCAACGGCCTTTTGGACATCCGTGACGGGGCCTCTAGCCCCACCATGCAAGACGTCCTGCGCCATCCGAATGCCGCGAGGGGGTTGCACATTGGAGACCGCGCGCGTGCTCGTGCACAAGCTGACCGGGAGACTGCGGCGCAAGAACTATGGGCCATCACCGAGAGCAGGCGTGAGGCGAGGCGCCGGACACTACGGCCACCAAATCTGAACGGTGCAAGCTCAAGCCGCGGACCCCCCATTGCATTGGATAGTGATTCGGAGCCGGATTAGGAATGTTGGCTAGTGTTTGTGAGATAGGCGTTGGACTAGGAGGCATTATTTGATACTCAATTGTACACAATGCGGGAAAAACCATGATTTTGGAAATGTTTATAAGTGAATTATTGTTCACTATCAATTTTGGGAATAATAAACAAGTGTCGCACAATGATCATTTCTTATGTTTGCCCACACAATCGGTTGCCACAAACATCCAATTAAACCATGGACTTTGCATCTACATGCATTTGCACTTGAATCAAACACGTATCGATGCAAATAACTGTGACAATGATTCCATGTGGCATGATTATAAGTTCACACCAAGCGGAAAACATCACCGCAATATTGCTGGGAATTCATATATTGCGCATTTCCAACTTACCAACATACGTAAGTATACGTGCAAGTACAAACTTGATACTACGCTCTCACCATATTCGTGGGCAAATCTTACATTGACGACCTAAGTGTGTACTCTCTATACACCCGGTATTCCTTTTGGTGCGCGGTGCACCGGTTGAACCCCCAATGAATTGCGTCATGCACCGAGTGTTTTATGGTTTGGTAGAACCTCCACAAGGTCCCATAGTTTTTTCGAAAATACAATTGATTTTTCCCCTTCGTGAGAACGTCGCTAAGGTCCTGAAACAAGTGCCATGGAAAAAGTTTTTCCTTGTAACCGATGCGGCATGCGGGCCTTTCTTGGGCGTCCAAGTATCCGCGGTGGTGACGATCAACTTGTCTCCTAGGCAATCGAACCCAATAGAATTCAGTGAACCCTTGAATCGGACGTAAAACACTGCGCAAATCGTCCTCATTTCGAGTGTTCTCTGCAACCACCTCGGGTGTAAATTCGTCCGGTTCGTCCGGCAAGCCCCATGCGTGTCGGGGATTGTAATACATACTTCTTGACGAACCACCCGCATCCCGTATCTTGCCACTCCCAGCCATCGCAATCCTATGGATTGCCCACACCGTAGTTGATCTTGGGCAATGTACGCGACGCATACAAGGTCCTCAAAATCACTACGAGGCAAGGTGGCCTCATGGTGGGTAGCACACTTGATTTTATAGGGATATCGCAGTGTGGGCCCTCGGGTGGCATCCAATGATTTGGCAGGTTGGGTTACGGGTGTGTCTAATTAGTTGTCTAAATTAAGCTGCAAGGCAGTCGACTGCTGTGTAGCAGTCGACCATCCACAGTCGACTGCCTTGTAGGAGTCGATTTGCATAGTCGACTGCTGCACAGCAGTCGACTGTGGATGGTCGACTGCTACACAGCAGTCGACTGTGGATGGTCGACTGCTACACAGCAGTCGACTATGCAAATCGACTGCTTCATAGCAGTCGACCATCCACAGTCGACTGCCTTGTAGCAGTCGACTGTGGATGGTCGACTGCTACACAGCAGTCGACTATGCAAATCGACTGCTTCATAGCAGTCGACTATGTAAATCGACTGCTGGGCAGCAGTCGATTGATAAATGCCCAGCAGTCGACTGTGGCTGGTCGACTGCTACACAGCAGTCGACTGATAAAATCGACTGCTTCCTAGCAGTCGACTAAGATGGTCGACTGCTGGAAGGCAGTCATTCATCCACAGTCGACTGCCTTCCAGCAGTCGATTTTATCAGTCGACTGATGTGTAGCAGTCGACCATCCACAGTCGACTGCTGCCCAGCAGTCGAAATTAGGCGTTAGGATTTGGGAAGAGCGTTAGCTTAGTCAAATCATGCATTAAATGCATACAATCATGACAAAGGATGCATATATATAGCAATCCAACCTCCCATTTCCCTCATTCCCAAGTTCTCCATTGGCCATAGCCTGTTTTAGCAAGCTTTGCAAACGGAGAACAAAGGGAGAAGGAGCGGAGAAGCTGCTATTTCAGGGTTGTGCCAAACATGGCACCGTCGACCATTTTACCCGGATTGACCGCGGAAATTGTGGGGGAGCACATATTGCCGAAGGTCCTAGAGCCTATTTTGGAGCCATATCACCGAGGAGAGTATGGGCGGGGGTGTGAAGTGAGGGCGAATTTTTTAACTCTCATATGTATTTTTAAATACATGGGAGTTAACAAAGCTTGGCGGGAACATTTTGGTATGGGAGAAGTCTACAATGCGTTGCGTATGTCGATTTGGGACGTAGACATACCAATGGGGCATCGATTTAGGGGCGTGAGAGGGACTTCGGAGCTCGCCGAATTGTTGCGAGCGTTCCGACTGAACCTCTTCATGTTCAGCCATACGCAACGCATTGCCATCCCAATTCGATGGCAAGTTCAGCATGCTCGGCTCAACGATATTTTCATAATGGAACTTGAATACTTGCGGGATATGCTTGTGGAGAATGGAGAATATTGGCTTCAAGTCGACAAACGTTCTGCCGAATATCGTCGATGCACCAACTTTTGGATTTGTCCTTCGGAGCGACTATTGACATTATAATTTTTCTATGTAGATGTAGCGGTTCATGTTCTATATAGTTCGCCGATTTAATCCTAGCAAACACATTGTATATGTGTTTAGGCCTAGTGGATATAATCGCACTATGTAAAAGATATGATCCGTAATGTGAAATAAAAGTGGATCGCTATTTAAACAAATGATAACTTCCTTATTAGCTACACCCGTGTGCAATATGTATGTCTAACATGTATGGGTGTACGTGCAAATTGCAATATGTATGTGTATGTGCAATATATATGTGGGTTCCCGGTATACCGTATGTTCTATATGTATGCGCTATATATATGGATGTATGTGCAATATATATATATATTTGGGGGTATTTGCAATATATATATATATGTGTGTGTGTGTGGACATTAATTCCATCCTCGCCCATGACATAGGGCCTATTGGCATTACAAATCAATTCCATATGTCCTACTCCTAACCTTAGTGCACATTGGACATTCATTTCATCCTCCCACATGACATAGGGCTAGAGGTGCATTTATTTTTACTTTATCTTAAAATACACATTTAAAATGCATTTAAAAATCCTCGACAAATTTCTACGGCATTTTTAAATGTTTTTTATTATAAGTTCACGACTATAGCCAATCCATGGCAATAGGGCAAATATAGACACGCTCAACTTTGACAATTGTTCCATATTACCATATAGCATTAGTACATTCAAACTCAATGGCAATGTTTGAGCCTTGAGCATTGCCAATTTGCCACACAAATTGGCAAATATTGGAATACATAACGCCCCACATGGCACATCGGACAAGTCGTGAATGGTGGTCTGCATTTACAATGTCATCATTCTTGGATCAATATTTGGGCGGAGAAGAGCTCGATGACCTAATCCTAGAAGAGGGGAATGTTTTCGACAATGATTTGCCATAAAGGACCTCACGGATTGATGTCTTCGATGATTTTCAATAATAAAAACATAAAAGTAGTCTTAAATATTCTTAAAATTATTTTATAATGCCGCCTCCGACCTATAGAATAAAAAATGCAACACTACATAGGGCCTATTGGCATTACAAATCATTTCCATGTGTCCTACTCCTGAGTCCTAACCTTAGTGCACATTGGACATTCATTTCCTAAACCCTACATCATACATGTAGGCTCAATTTCTAGTCAACATCCAACATACAAATTTGAAATTCACATTATTTTTTCAACAAACATACCCAAAAATAGTTATTACAAAAATTGATCACCAATACAACTAAACCCATTGAACACCATAGGACATTTGACATTACTATAAATATTCATTCATGAAGGGGCATTATCGTTGTCTTGAGGAATAGAATTCCTTATCCTGCGTGGCCCTCCCACAGCTACCCTTGGGGGCGGTGCTTGGTAATCACTATCATCGGGAGCTTCGCCTACGCCGGATTCATCGTCCGTGCTGGCATTGTCATCTGTTCGGGCGTCGGACTCGTGGCCATCAATTGCCGGGCCGGGAATTCGACTAAGCCGTGTGCCAGCCCTTGGCATTCTAATCGATACCATTGGTCTTGAACCCGTTGCATCCATAACGCCGTCAGTTTGTGGACGTGCAAGTGGGGTGGCCCCGGTAGTCCTCCATTCTCGCACATCCCTTTGTCGTTTTCTTTTTTGACCTCTCGTGGTCCGACCAAAGTTTGTCAATGCAATATTAGGGGGTGGCCTAGCCGGTGTGGGGCATGGGGCGCGCATGCCGATGGTGGCACCAACCAACCGGGAGCCCATGCGTGGTATTGTTGGGGCCCGACGCGCAATGTGTTGCGCCAATGTGTCATCCGTGTCGGATTCCGGTGCTCGCGCAACGGCCGGGCATTGCCCAATACCTCGCAATGGACTAGTGTTAAGGACAACATTGGACGTGCCCTCTCCGTAGGGCTCGGGAAAGGGTGGTGTAGTTTGCATGGGTTGTGCATATGTTGTCGGCACAATAGGAGTGGGCACAACATCCGTCGGTGGATGAATGGGGGAAGCATGTGGTGGGACTTCGTCCATGTCCATCCGGTTCGGAGCCGCTTCAAGAGCTTCATCCACATGTGGTTCGGCCACTACATCTTCATCCACTACGGGTTGAATGTCGACCGGTACATCGGGTATTGTAGTTGTCGGCGTAGCGGGACGCACATGCGTAGTGGAGAGAAACTCCCGACCGGCTATGTTGGCCCACATGTGAAGATCACCATCGTCCTCGGCGTCAAGTCCATCGTATGCAAACGGATCATTGTGGTTGTCAAGGCCCAAATTCCCTCCACCATGTCCCCCATCGCTCTCGTTGTCCGAAGGCCCCGAGGAATCCCCGCCGGGTCCCGCGGGGGGGGTCACCATTTATATCCTCGTCGGCCGAATAGTCGGAGTCTTCGGACATCATGTTCACTAGATACCATGCGGCCGAGTCCCGATCAACCCTTTCCCGTGCCAACCGTGAATTGGTATAAATGTACACCAAATTTTCGGCCCTCGCCGAACTCAACCGGTTTCTAGTCTTGTTGTGCACAAACGAATAACTACTCCAATTCCTTTCGCAAGACGAAGAGGAGCACACTTGGGCCAATATTCGCTTTGCCAAAGGGGCCAAGTGGGTGCCACCTTCGCCCACGAGGTCCCACCACTCGTGGGGTGGGATGTTGGCTTCCATGGCTAGGGGCATATTGGCGAACGCGCCCCTACGCTCTTTGAATGCTTGAAATTCGGCCACAACCCGACCGTAATGACCGTCCTTGCCCGTGGTCAACCTCCTCATGGCGTCCAAGAATCCGGATTTAACGGCCGCGTCTTCGTGGACGACGTTATCGTCCAATAAATAAGGATTCAAGATTGCACCGGCATGGTGTAGGTCCGTGGTCATCATACGCCACCGGCTATAGAAATCTTCTTCGGCCAAGGTAGCGAGGTTGTGTGCTAGGTTGAAAGGAGGATTCCTTAGGCTAAGCACATGTTTCTCCAAGTTCTTCATGGTCAACCAAGCCTTGCCCATTGCCGGTTCAACGCCATCAAACACTCTCAATGCTTTCAACACCTCCTCCGACATGTGGCGGTAATTATCGCAACTTGTCCAAAAACTGTCGTCATTAACCGTTGTCTTGATTTGACGTGCCTCCATTGCACTTCTCCTTCGATCATCGCCTCCTCTATTTAATTTGTTCACGTAGGCGGTCCAATCGGGATGAATAACCGTTTGTTCCAAAGCCTGTCTCACCTTTAGAAGCCGGTCAATCATGAGGAAGTTGGTGGCGAATCGTGTGGACCCGGGCATCTTCAAGCCCAAATTGGGCGAGTAGGTGAGGAAGACCGCCGTCGGACATTGGTGAACCCGGATGTATTTGACAATGTCCTTCGCCTTGTCTACGACGTCCTTCGCCCATCGTTGTTTACCCCAATCCTTCAACAACAAGTTCAAACAATGCGCCGCACACCCTTGCCAATATATGTGTGGCCATTCCCGGCTAATATTGCTCGCCGCGGTTTTCATTGCCGCCGCATTATCGAAGCAAACTTGAACAACCTTTGTGGGGTCCACTCCAACGATGTAGCGTTTGACCTCGGTAGCCACGTAGGCGGCATCCTTTGTGCTACCGGTGGTGTCGATGGAACCAAGGAACACGTCGCCCGCCGGACAAATTTGCATGACGTTCATCAAAGGGCGGTGGACAACATTCTCCCATCCGTCCGAACAAATAGTGCACCCATATTTGTGGATGGATGATGTTGTCTTCAACTCCACGATTTTTTGTGTATTGAACCGTGCATCGTCAAATAAACTCTTGCGCATTGCATGGTATGTTGGGGGTTTGTACATAATTCTAGCCTCGGCGGTTGCCTTAACGGCCTGGATGAACGCGGGATGGCGGACAATACTAATGGGGATATTAGCCTCATAAAAGGCTTGCGACCATTTTGTATCCAAGTCTCGTTTTGTCGAATTTTGAATCCCTTCTTTTAGTCCCATTTGCCATTGGGAACGTCGGTGGGGTTCGGGAGTCGTCCCGGACACCAACTCCCTTGCCACTGACGGTGCGGGCGATGGTGGAGCGGTTTGGCTTCCGTTCGCGTTCGACAATGCACCGCATGACGCTTGTTGTTGGGACCCGATCACAGCTTCTCCCCCGTCCTCAACGCACTCGTCCACAAAGTCATCCGGAATTGGCGGCCACGATCCGCCGCACCTCGAAAATAAAGACTTTACAATCGGCCCTTGACGTTGACACAATGCCACCCCCCGCATCTTGCCGTCATTTTTTTGGTATCCCAAATGGGCAACCATGCGGTCCTTCCTATAAACTAATTCCAACGCGCAAAATTTGCACTCGACCTTCTTGGACGTTGGAGTCCACTCCTTGGGCACAAACCAAGGCTTCCATTCGTTTCGCGTGCCCATCCCAATATAACCTACTACCTCTCTCCACTTGCAACGAATGCCAAAAGGCAATCAAGGCCAACTAGAGCGAGGGGGAATGATGAATGCTAATGAGCGGTGAACCCTTTATAGTCCCGACGCTTGAACGTGCACTAAATATAAAAGATGCTATGATATTAAAAGTGTTTAGAATAATCTGCTATAGGATCCATTGCAAAAGCAATTTGTTTATGTTTGGAGGGGGGAGGTCCAATGTCTGCCATTCGCAGCGGACTTCGGGGGTCAACTGCTGCTTGGCAGTCGACGTGGCAGTCGAATTCCAGGGTCGACTGCAAACTAGCAGTCGACATGGCGGTCGACTGCCACGCCGACTGCCATTCGCAGTCGACATAGGGGGTCGACTGCTGCTTGGCAGTCGACGTGGCAGTCGAATTCCAGGGTCGACTGCAAACTAGCAGTCGACATGGCGGTCGACTGCCACGTCGACTGCCATTCGCAGTCGACATAGGGGGTCGACTGCTGCTTGGCAGTCGACGTGGCAGTCGACTTCCAGGGTCGACTGCAAACTAGCAGTCGACATGGCAGTCGACCGCCACGTCGACTGCCATTCACAGTCGACATCGGGGGTCGACTGCTGCTTGGAAGTCGACGTGGCAGTCGACTTCCGGGGTCGACTGCAAACTAGCAGTCGAAATGGTGGTCGACTGCCCGTCGACTGCCATTCGAAGTCGACATAGGGGGTCGACTGCTGCTTGGCAGTCGACGTGGCAGTCGACTTCCAGGGTCGACTGCAAACTAGCAGTCGACATGGCAGTCGACCGCCACGTCGACTGCCATTCGCAGTCGACATCGGGGGTCGACTGCTGCTTGGCAGTCGACGTGGCAGTCGACTTCCGGGGTCGACTGCAAACTAGCAGTCGACATGGCGGTCGACTGCCCGTCGACTGCCATTCGCAGTCGACATCGGGGGTCGACTGCTGCTTGGCAGTCGACGTGGCAGTCGACTTCCAGGGTCGACTGCAAACTAGCAGTCGACATGGCAGTCGACCCCCGCAGTCGACTGCTAAATGCAATCAGCCCACACGTCGACTGCCACATAGCAGTCGACGCCGCGGTCGACTGCTAATTGTCGACTGCCTTATCCAGAGTCGACTGCTATCTGGCAGTCGACTGGATGGTCGACTGCCGTATAGCAGTCGACCAATCGTCGCATCCATCCTGGCCGTTGGATGATGCACGGTCCAACGGTCAGGATCCAGGGGCGCGGCGTCCGGTCGTACCGTCGGTGTGAGGCCCACCCAACCTATATATATAAGTGGGGAGGCCTCATTGACATCATTTTTCAACCACCCCTCCTCAAGCGGGACATTGGGACTAAGCATGCCTAGCATCCTTTGCCTAATGTTTTGAGAGGGCCTAGGGGGCGGTTGGAAGATTGGTTTAGGGTGCAAACTCTTGCCAATTTTGGATCCGATTTTTTGCGGTGGAGCGGTGTGAATACGGCCGTGTTTGTGAACACATTTGAGTTGTGTTTGTGAACACAATAATAGCGTGTTTTTAAACACGATGGAGGATTGAAGTTGGAGGATGCCGGAGGACGAGCCGGATGCACCCGGCAGGGTGCACAAACGGCCCCCTAAGCGGCAACGACATTCCGATGTGGGATCAGGAAGTGCTTCGGGAACGGGAGCCAATATTACCCCCCGTTCAGATACTACCGTTCCCGTCCGCCCAAATGCCGGTGCCCCTACGAGCAGCCAAGGAGGGGCTTCCGGGGCCTCAGGGTCGTCGAGTAGGAGCGGGAAACCAAGGGTAAAATTCTCGGATGCGATAACGGCAAAGGTCCACCAAGCCATAGTTGACTGGTATTTGAGGAATGGGGAGGCCGGCATCAAATTCCATTTTTTGGAGCAGCCGAAACACAAAAGGGTTGAGATAATTAAAAGGGACATGGAGGTTGCTATTCGACAGGAAGTGGATGGCCCCGAGTTTAGCGGTGATAGGAATCTTGCGGGGTTCGATTCATGGGTGAAGAATAAGGCCCAAAATGGTATTTTCAACCTCAAGCAATTGGTTGAGAACATGTTCCCGGAGGGCGAAACAGGCGAGGTGTTGAGCCCTCGAGCTGTAAGAATCCGGGAAATATTTTTGTGGTGGGATCCTGTGGCCAAAGGATTGTCCAAGACGGCCTCCAAACACTAGAAGAAAAACGGTCCTTTACAACTTGTCCATAGTGACTTAAATGGTCCAGAATGACTTATTTCCGCAAGAATTGAGTCGTTCTGGACCATTTAAGTCACTATGGACAAGTTGTAAAGGACCGTTTTTCTTCTAGTGAAAATAATTCCTTGGAAGGCGGAGAAATTGGAGAAGTGGCTAAGGGTGTCGGGCCCATGCCAACTATTGTGGATTCCCGATACGGCAAATGTCGTGAGTTTGAAGAGCATAAAGAAGGTGGGGGGTTACGGGGAGGTGAGGAAGGTGAGGATCGAGGGCAACGATCGTCTCCCACCGGAGATTACGTGGGCTGAAAAGACCCCAAAGACGTCGGATAGGCAAAAAGCTCGTATCCAAGTAAGTGCGGAGGCATGCGTTTTAAAGAGCACGCATCCAGGTTTCATCAAGTTTTGGTTAATCAACAGTGTGTCCAATGCGGGCTATACACTATGGTGAAACGGGGGCACTCTACGAGAGATGTTCATTCGGGATAGAGCCCACCGCCCAAATGCCAACATTTTGACAATGGACGCAACCGAATGGCAACTTTATGACCAAGTCCAAAAGTTCCGGGCGAAGAGGGTAAAGTTGGCTTGGGCATTGTTATGGATCATGGAGGCTTTGCACGCTGCAAATGTGCAACACAACGATCTATCCATTGACAATATTATGTTGCATTGGGAATCGGACGGGAGCCTCAAGATTGGGGTGTGCGATTGGGGATGTGCAACGCATTCGGGTGAGGATGTCCTATCGCTATGGCATGCGGAAACCGTAGAAGCGAAGGAAAAATTGAGGAAGGAGAAGTTTTGGGTGGCGCCGGAACTGTTTTACATCCAAAACAGGAGACACCATGATCCCGATGTATATTACACCGCGGAGGCTGAGTGTTATGCGGTCGGCATGATTGCTCGACAACTTTGCAACGATGGTGATGACCGAATTCTCTTTGCCAATGAAGGAAGGAAAATTTGGGATGTCACTTTGAGTGCATTGACATGCGAGAACGTGTCGAACCGCATTTCATTGACCATCGCCAAACTACGGATGCAGATGCCGTTTGTGGGGTGGGATGAGCCGATAGACTGCTGGAGAACTGAGGTTAAGGATAGTGTTTAGTCTGTTTAGTTCTTTAGGCAACATCGTAGGGGTTAAGGTAGTATGCGTGTATCATTGATAAACCCTAAACCTTGTATATTTTTTATATCTTTACGATATACTTGTTTTAATACAACGCGGTTTTTTTTCCTTCTACATATCATTGTTGGCTTTAATCACATTTTTCCTAAACTACTTCCATCCATCCATATTCCACTATACCCAAACCATTAAAATTTAACCCAACAAACATATGATGTTGACTGCATTTGTCTGTTAATAGTATCAGTCGACGGCAATGGTCGACTGCTACAACTGCAGTCGACTATCTTCGTCGACGGCAACATAGCAGTCGACTATCAACCATGGTCGACTGCCAATGTAGCAGTCGACTACCATGGTCGACTGCTACATTTGCAGTCGACCATTGTAGTCGACTGCTAAGTTAGCAGTCGATTAAGTGGTCGACTGCCTATATAGTAGTCGACCACTTAGTCGACTGCTACATTAGCAGTCGACCATTGTAGTCGACTGCTAAGTTAGCAGTCGATTAAGTGGTCGACTGCCTATATAGCAGTCGACCACTTAGTCGACTGCTACATTAGCAGTCGACCATTGTAGTCGACTGCTAAGTTAGCAGTCGATTAAGTGGTCGACTGCCTATATAGCAGTCGACCACTTAGTCGACTGCTACATTAGCAGTCGACCATTGTAGTCGACTACTACATTAGCAGTCGACCATTGTAGTCGACTGCTAAGTTAGCAGTCGACTACAATGGTCGACTGCCTATATAGCAGTCGACCATGGTAGACGACTGCCTGTATTGATGTCGAAATAATTACTTATCCGAAAAAAAAATCCCATTAGTAAATTTTTTTTACTACAGTAACGTCCGTTTGGCGTCACACCCTGGACGTGACGCGACGTGACGCGTTTAGGCCGCGTCACGTCCATTTGTACATCCCTGCATGAGGCAATTAATGCTATGGTGTGAAGATTGTTTTGTTTGTTTAACAGAATCCTCTTGAGTTAGTAACCATAAAGGGTTGTTTACAAAGGATGTATTTTTGCAATTCCACTGATCTACAATCCATCTCCAGAAACTCCACATCTTAAAAAGGTATACCATGTACCAGTCCTCACCTGACTTCAAGGCGACCAGGATTGTGCTTGGCCTCTACAAACAACCTGCACCACCGTGCAAGCATGGCTGCCCTTATACTCTCCAGAGACATGCTTCCCTCCAATGCTAAATCTCCATGTCTTTGAATATATCCAGTTCTTAGCAACTCTGCTCTGCTTTCTACTATCAAACCACAACCAAACTCTAACAAAATCTACGACAGAAAATATCTAAGCACATTGAACCAAAAAATTTCACACTTCTCCGCAAGGTTGAATTTGAGGAAATAGAATGCTTTTGCATAATTTTGGGACAATCAGTTGCAAATGTAACCAAGCACCAACCCTATGTCCAGCCTTCCAAAATGACATCACAAATGACTTACTAAAAATCAATCCAAATACCCACACATGGTGTAATAAAAATATGATGTCTTCAAAGCTATTTGTAGCTATTAAAACTATGGCTTGGTGAGCAGCTTTGAGCCAGAGCAAGGTAACGCACCTCTAACCCAATCGCCTCCAGATCATTGCCCCTTACCACATCACATTCCAATTTAAGTAGCAGACACTTGAGAATAACGGGAACAAATACTCTTATTGTGGCCATTTGTGGCAAAGAACTTGAAATTCGTATAAAGTTTAACCGGCTACATACAGTCCTCTCGGCTCCCACTTTCACAAATGTGGTAATCAGGGTTGTCAGGGCACATTTTAATATCATTCAACATTATACGATCATATAAAGTCCTCTAGGATATCCCGACCATCATCGATCCCATAGTTGTTACAAATAATCTCTGCCTTGGACATCTGAGAAGCACACACAAGACATGTGAGTTGAAAACATCAAATGAATTCTTACCTAGGAAATGTATACATGTACACACAAGTAGGTGGCATAAGCCGACCATGGCACAATTGTACACAATTTGGTTGGAGGATGCAAGTGGGTTACCTTCATGGGTGGCATCGTTGGACGAGAGAGACTGCAAACAGAGTTTGTGACAAGCTCCCAATCGTTGCCGCTGCTTGTATCACTCATGGTTGCTCAAATTCTGGATTTGGAAAGTCACAAAGAAATGAAGGTTGAGTTAGCGGACAAGGCAAGGAAAGAGAGATTGCCAAGAAGCGATGGAAGGAATGAAAATAGCTTGGAGCTTCAAACGCTGAAGTGAAAGAGCCGGAAATATGACAACAGTCTGCTATATTGTACCAATGTAAGAGCACAAATATCTAGATCTTAAACATTCACACATGTAGTTTGAAAGTCTCTAATAAGAAACTGACCTTGGTTTTACCATATGGTTGTAAGCATCTGTTTTCACCATGATCACAGAGTACGCAATAACGTATGATGAATGTGAGCAAGTTATATTCTCTGCTTGAGACAATATTCTTGTGTTCATGCTTTACGAAACATTGAACAAAGTACTACACTACAACTGTTGAATTTGTGAGGTTCAAAAGTATCAACTTCTGGATCAGTGCCAATGCAGCTGAATATATATTGTTTCTTTGACCAATTAATATTTATAGTAATTCACATACAAAACATAAATACAAATATAAATGCAACTAAGCATGGCTCTTCCACACTTGGTGAGAGCAAATCTAAATGTAGTCCAAATCATGAGAATATGTACGATTCTAAATACTATAAACCCTCTAAATTGTCATAATCAAAACATTAGTACATCTAAATGAATTCTATATTTTCAGAAAACACATCTTGTAATCCATCATCTCGCAGTCTGGGAAGATCCACTAGTTTGACAACATGCTTCAAAGCATATTCCACAACCATATCAAGTTGTTCGAGTTTTGTCAACCCTGTATATTTTTGAAATGGAACTACGCCCTTGCGATCTTTCTTGTGTACAACATTTTTGTCCTTCATAAAAGTTTGTAACTGTGCATAAACATCATCAACGCATGCGGCATCCATAGTAAACATTGCCACTACCTCCTTAAACACTATATTCGTTAAATTGAGACTTTCTCTAGTCTCAAATTAATATATGGATCAAACAACATGAAGATGCCCGAAACTATATTGTCAACAATCTCAAATATATTATATGTTCTAATACCCCAAATCTATGATGTGCGGACATAAGCACATATGGTAGAGCACTCGACACCAACTTCATCAACAAAAACACATTGGGTAGAGCACTCCAAACAAAATTCACCCAAAAAACATATAAAATGATTTCTATTATTAGCATGGTCAATAAAATATAGACATTGCAACATACGAAGTGCATGTAATAAATGCATATTTCTTCAATGGACAATTTAGTCCCAAACTTAATAATAAGATGAACTTCACATTTGTTTTGAAATATAGTAAATGGATATTCATCCATCCCCAAACAATATAGCATTCGTAAGTTCAACCCAAACTCTACCCCAATTTTGAAGAGCACACATATGAGTAATATATATTGCTAGAATTACATATGAAACTATAATCATGCTTACACAATCCTACCAACTTTCTCATTCAACGTGGGTTGCTTCTTGTGTGATCCGAGCAAGGTTGTCTTTTGCAAAAGTTATGTACTTTTGAGGGATGGACACTGATCCACTATGATTTTTCCGTGGTTTCCATGCTATGAATATGGAATCTGTATCCACCCAAGATGGACCGTGCTCAGAATCCACCTTCCACCGAAAATTATGGTTTGTATCCCAGCCTGTATAATGCCGAATCACATCTTCGTTCCGTGCTGTCGGTCTGTAGTACTCCACTTGTATTTGTCGAAAATGAGGGCTGGAAGTTGCAAAATTTGGTTTAGACAAAGCTCTTGCCACCCACACTGGCTTCGCATATGTCTCATCTCCAGGACGCAAAATGAGCATATAACCTTCATGACAATCCACCGCAATGCGGAATGAAGGTGGGGGACGTTGACTAGCAGGCCCAACGTAATGGTCGTCCACATCAAACTCCTCACGAACCTCTCCATTTTCCAAAAGGCAAGCCTCCGAAGCTTGTACTTCGACACGAGTTTGTGGCCAAAACCCGTGCCTCAATGTATGAGGGCTATCTTGGTGTAGGTCTGACAAGGCGGCACGAACACGTGTCCAATAATGTATCCAACTCCCGTAACGATGCCAACATGATCCACCAACATCCGCTATCTTCAAACTCTCCCAATATTGTATGAAGCCTGATATACCTTTCAAAATATCCTCCAAATTCTTCATGGGTATTGGCTTGCAAGGCCTGGGCTCTCCATCCGGTAACATCGTCTTTCCATCCGCATCCACGCGCCAGACAAGGAGACCTTCCGGCGGGCTCCAGTCTTGTGTCGTGCACAACAACTTGTATTGCATGGCGGGTACACCATCGTCACGCATGTAGAAGCGGAATTGTTGTGCCTTCGTATGCCCGATCAATCGGTGAGCTCCGCTTCGAATAAATGGTTCTATAAATGCCTTAAAGTCAGGCACCTCCTCAATCATATGGGGGATGACGGGAACGTTCTCCAAATCCATGTACGACTTCATCAATAATGGGATTGTTGGAAAATCCTCCTCCCTCAACTTCATGCTCCACCGCCCAAAAGATGCATCAATATCATCGTGCGTGTGGCCTACCAGTAGGAAGGACACAAAAACCTCCTTGAAAATGCCTTTCGCAACCAACAACGACCAATATGCAAATACATATCTACTTTTATTGTCCTTGGCACAATTGTCCAATTGGACACGCAAAGTGGGGGGCAACTTCTTGGCAATCACGGGTTCACTGGGTGGCTCTGGCAACGAATGCAAGCATACATCTTTTCCATCCAACACCGCTTCATATAAAGGTGTTGAACCCGTATTTTCAAATAACAATCCTGAAGAATAGGCCGGCGGTTTCTCCAAATCACGTAAAAGCCTTGCGAATGACCCTATCGTGTGGTTTGAATCCGCTGGATACAAATCAAGAGCATAATGAGCAAACTTGACATCCCCATGTCCATGTGCAATCATTCCTGCAATGCCAACCCAATGTGATTAGTATCTATGAATAAATAAACCAATTTGAGGGAATCCATGTTCTCAAGCACATCACGTAATAAAACACCACAACATTTAGGGTATGCGATGACATTGTTTCCAAATTCACCTGTAACCGATACAGGCAGCTTAAAAAGTCCATCCGTGGCCTTGATACGATTTGCAAAACATGGGGAGGCTGTTTTGGCATGATCCATTTTGTCATGGATGACCGTAAGAACCTCCAAGGGTCTGGAGATGGACAAAGCTCTATTTGTGTAGTAATCATTACGGTGTGCCTCTTGCATGTTTACATGCTTGAAATAGTTCAATTGATGTGCCGCATATGACTCGGTGCCCATCGTGTGTGCATCGCGAAGGCGCTTCAACTTCTCGCAATTAGAGCAACGGGCAAATTTGTCCCCTCGTCTTTTTGTAATGTATTCGCTAAAGTTTGCTTTCTTGATTGCACTCAAATTTGACAATGAAATAGGCTCCAAACCGACCTTCTCGCCAACTGCATTCACGTCCAACAATATGTCTTTCCATTTTGTGCCTGTGGGAAGAACTTTCTCCACAACCTTTTCCCCGGTTGTGAGTGTGCGTGTTTTGTGTGGCATTGCATCGGCAAGGGGGACGATGATGGTCGCCAGAGTGGCCGTTGCTTGCCTTGTTGCTTCCCTGGGTTTCTTTAAACCCACGTTCCCATGGTGACGGGAACGGCGGCCTTCCTTGGCATAAGCAGCTTGTCTATAAAAGTCCGCTTTTGACACACCGTGAATGGTGTACCATGCCTTACAACACACGTCTATGCTTTCAATGGTGATGACCTTGCGACCCGTCCCATTCACATGTATCGCCCTATGGACATCAAGTTTTTTGGTGGATCTTAGACGGAAATCTCCAAGCCACATTTCTTCGCGGATGGCCTTCAATTTATCCCTTGGAAACAATTGGCAACAACGATGCACACAACAATCCTTTGTGGCAACTTCTCTAATGGACTCCTCGCCGAGCAACCTTTGGCGTTTACAATCAGTTGCAGAGGGAGTAGGACGTGCCAATGTCTCGTACTTTCGTAAGCCTTTGCGGGGCCGAATGTTTGCTTGGAGCTCCATTTGGTTTTGCATGTATTGTCGTTCATGGTCACGCAAGCTAACTCCATCAATCGTGACATTCCTCAATGGCCACCTGCGGAGGGAGAACCTATGAGTGGGATCCACCTCGGAATGAATGAGTGACTCCAATATGACAACTCCAACGTCCTCTGTGCCAAGTGGGTTCTCATCAATGCAATCTTGTGGATGGGTGTTACGACAAATACCATCCGCCACAGCAACTCCACTATCATTAACGAGTACCACCTCCAAATTCAGCCACGAGGCCCTTGAAAGTCCCGAACATTCAACAATGGGATAGTGCGGTAGGGAAGGCGAAGGTAAATCCAAATGATCTTCATCTAGACTGTCATCCATAGTAGCCTCCCCGACAATGTCTAGCTCATCCTCAGATGCAGATGGCCAAGTGGCCATGTCTTCAGATGACCAATCCCCTCTTTCACTAAACCCATCCATTGTGCCTACACACATGAACATACCACCTTGTCAAAAAAATCACAAAAATTGTAGATTCCAAACGAAGAATACAAAAACCAGCTTATATAATCAAAATTGCAAATACTCAGTGCTCATACATGTTCATATGACAGCTATGCCATTGGGTTTGCAAAGGTTTGGGTTGTCCAGCGGACACACTGTCATCCAGAGCCCATCCACACTGTGGGGATGGCTTTGGGTCGAGCGGCCCAAACCTTGTGGCAGGATGGGTTCATGGTCTTCCAGAGCCCATCCACAATGTGGGGATGGGCTTGGGTCGAGCGACCCAAACCTTGCGGGGGGATGGGTTCATGGTCATCCAGAGCCCATTCACAATGTGGGGATGGGTTTGGGTCGAGCGACCCAAACCTTGTTGGCGCAGGATGGGTTCATGGTCTTCCAGAGCCCATCCACAATGTGGGGATGGGCTTGGGTCGAGCGACCCAAACCTTTTGGGGGGATGGGTTCATGGTCATCCAGAGCCCATTCACAATGTGGGGATGGGTTTGGGTCGAGCGACCCAAACCTTGTTGGCGCAGGATGGGTGTAGGCTCATCACAGAGAGCACCCACACTGTGGGGATGGGCTTGGGTCGAGCGACCCAAACCTTTTGGGGGGATGGGTTCATGGTCATCCAGAGCCCATCCACAATGTGGGGATGGGTTTGGGTCGAGCGACCCAAACCTTGTTGGCGCAGGATGGGTGTAGGCTCATCACAGAGAGCACCCACACTGTGGGGATGGGTTTGGGTCGAGCGACCCAAACCTTTTGGCGGGACGGGTTCATGGTCATCCAGAGCCCATCCACAATGTGGGGATGGGTTTGAGTCGAGCGACCCAAACCTTTTGGGGGGATGTGTTCATGGGCATCCAGAGCCCATCCGCAATGTGGGGATGGGTTTGAGTCGACCGACTCAAACCTTTTGGCGGGATGGGATCATGGTCATCCAGAACCCTGCCCACACTGGTTAAATGGGTTTGGGTCTATCAGGGTCAAACTAAAAACCGCCCACACTAGGGCAGGTGTTTGGGTCGACCGACCCAAACTTTAGAAGGGTCATACTAAAAACCGCCAACACTAGTGTAGGGGTTTGGGTCGACCGACCCAAACCCACCGCAGAATCCGGCGTATAATGCGGCGGAAATTGCGAGGTGGGATGAATTTGAGCTCATTCCGAAGTTCACAGTGGGGTTGCATGCTGTGGATAGCTGCTCGTGAACGGCAGCGTGCACGAACCTTGAAGTACAGCTCCGACTGAGAGTTCTCCCTACGATTTCAGGAGTGGGAGAAGAGCAAAAAGAACCGACTTTTGGGGGGTGCGCCCCTTTATACTATCCACCTCCGCTTCCCCAACTTCCTCATTGGATGCCTTTCCCGCCTAGTTCTCCTGCAGAGGTTATTTTCAAACCTCCTAACAGAATTCCCCGCCTTTTGTTAATTATAAAAAAATGCGAATCTAACCTAGCTCTTGGATACCCCAACTGTCATCTGACGTTGTGTGTGTTGAGAATGTCTATTGAAAGTAATGTGGATATTTAATCCGTTTCATATTGTTTTGTGTGGATATGACATGCACCATTGGAAGGAAGGGTGGCGGCCACATGTATTTTTCCAAGTGTCATGAGGAGAAAAGGTTTGGGATAAGTGATTTATATTAAAGACTTCTAGAATGTCACTCTAATGCATCATATACATATTAAATCATGATACTAATCTACTTGATCTCAAACATTACGGTATATTTTAACCAATATGTAGACAAAAGAAGTCTAAACATTGTGTAACGCCTTATGGTAAGAGTCACTAAATACAATAGTTAAAGTAGTTATTAAGATCCTCGCATGAGGAATTATATAATGATTGCATACAACATTGCTCTATTCTCTCGCATGCAAGTGTGGCAATGACGAACGTATGTGGACGTCGTTAAGGGGATACTAACCACCAATGTCGCTTTTTAGTTCAATCTTTCAATGATATTTGAATCTAATATCCTCAAGTTCACTTCAAGTTTACTAATGTGTGTGAACAAAACATCCAAAGTTGGACCCTAAACCCTTATAACATCCACAACATGAAATGTGTATTGAATAAACACAAGACCAATTAGTATAGCATGTTTAAACGTCCCAAATAACATATTAACACGATCAAGATTGTATTTACTCTAACCTTCCTATTAGACTCTTCTTCATATACAAACAACATCTATTATATCTTGCGCCATTATGTAATATACGTGGAGGGGACATTGAATAAGAACATGATTGCGTGAATGGCTTCATTTGATGTTGTGCTTCTCCGATTTACTTTTATATCACATTCCATATATTACATATATCATGAACCATGGTTTATTGGCAACTATGTGATTCATCAAAGTGAGCAAAACATCCAAAGTTGGACCCTAATAACATCCACAACATGAAATGGCATTTGAATAAATACAAGAACTATCAGTGTATCACGTTTAAACGTCCCAAATAACATATTAACATAATCAAGATTGTCTTTACCATAACCTTCCTATAAGACTCTTCCAAACCTTGGACAACTAACTAAGTGGCCAGCTATTTAGTTAGCTAAAAGCTCCAACTAGCTAAAGCTACGTAGGAATTTGGTGCCTCAAAAGAATAGCTAGCTAAAACTAAGTGCCATAATCTGGGCGAGGAAAGGTAGCTAGCTAAAGCTAGCTAATAGCTAGTTGGAATGTAAAACATACATTATTTTTTTAATATTAGGGGGGATCCCATATAGCAAAAACCTTGTTGTCCAAATTGACACCCACTTAGTTAGTTGTCCCATGGCTACAGTTTAGGTTTCGATTATGGTATCTGCAATCAATTTTCTGTAGGCCATTTCCAAGCTAATTCTTTTGGAAACTCTCAATTTTTACATTGAGATGTTTGTGTAGAAATCTCAATACACATGGCACGGTCTTCACTGTTCCTAATAGTCAATAGTCACATAGGAATCTAGTAAGATCATTAGTGTTAGCCGCTCACCCTAAGTGGGCATTTCATTAGGAACAATCTTCTAGATTAGTTAGTCAAGCTTATAATTAGGAACAATCTTCTAGGTAGGTTAGTCAAGCTCATGGTTGGGCTCACTTGTATATATATAATGAGCAATGTAGCACCAATGCCAGTTGAAAGTGAGGAAGCCAATGTATACGTGTGGATTTTAAAAATTCAAGTTTCCTTGTGCACCAACATGAAAATAGAGAGGCAACCACGAGCAATACAACCAACTATATATTGTTTGGTTTTGTGTGAATGGATTTCTCTTTGGTTTAGAATGAATATGCATGTCACACAACTTTCTAGCTAGTTGAAGCTAAGTGAAAATGAGAGTTCCGAAAAATTTAGCTAGCTAAAGCTAAGTAGGAATCCTAGGTTCGGTGAACCTAGCTAGCTAAAGCTAAGTGACAAATAGGGGCCCGACCTATTTAGCATGATGGTGATACAAGTTGGCCAACTATCCAAGGTCTGGACTCTTCTCACCAAAATGCACAATGTTACCCGTTAATATTGGATAGATTAATATGTTATAACCCTAACCCCGTATCCCCTAAACCCTAAACCCTTAACACCAAATATCGTAGTTGATCACTGATGCCTCCATATACAAACAACATCCATTATATCTTGCGCCATTATGTAATATACGTGGAGGGGACATTGAATAAGAACATGATTGCGTGAATGGCTTCATTTGATGTTGTGCTTCTCCGATTTACTTTTATTTCACATTCCATATATTAAATATATCATGAACCATGGTTTATTGGCGACTATGTGATTCGTCAAAGTGAGCAAAACATCCAAAGTTGGACCCTAATAACATCCACAACATGAAATGGCAATTGAATAAATACAAGACCAATAAATACAAGACCGATTTACTTTTATATCACATTCCAAGTAAATATATGATCATCAATGGTTTATTGGCGACTATGTGATTCATCAAAGTGAATATATAAGGGATTTACAAAAAACTTGAGCATGTTAGCATTTTGAACTAAGGATCATGCAATTCAAAATCCTTACAAAATGCACTTGGGGAAGGCATTCATTTAGGCTCCACACTGAAGTATTCTAAATTTCCGAATTTCATGTTGGGGGGTGGGGGTTATATTTCTTATTCATTGAATAATGTGTGAGTTGTTGGCATCATTGGTAAAGTCTAAAAGTCAATGATTACATCGTTAAATGTCACGCAATTGTATTATTTTTCTAACGTGCTCAAACAAAAGAGAAACAAATGACTTCAACTTGTTTGGAAAATTTAGGGCATGGTGTCATGTAAGTAGGGGTTAAGTATTGGTTTTAGCATAAAGTTACGTTGTAAAAATGCATTAGTTGTATAAATGGTTAGTCTTGTAGAATACCGCATTTGATGTAGCACCTAAGGGTACTCCAAAGTGTCTTCAAATAGCTAATGCCCGCTAAGGGGTTAGAGTTAGGGTTTAGGATTTAGGGTTCCCCGTAACCCTATTTCCGTTGGTGCCCTAATCCTGTGGGCACCCAATTCCCGAGGCAAACAAAACCCCAGCCGCCACAGTTTCTCCTCCTTTCTCTCTCTCTCCGCGCCAAGCATTCGCTCCGCGTGTCTCTTGGAAGCGCCGCTTTCACGAAGCGCCGCTTTCGCGAAGCGCCGTGGCTATTCAGGGCGGCATTTGATTCCTTCTCTCTCTCCCGCCTAGTGTTTCTTCTCCTTCCCTCCCTTCTCTTGCTCTTAATCTTAGAAGCTAGGAGGTGTTTCCAATAGATCAGAAACCTACGGAGGAAGTTAGTCGAAGATTGTTGAAGGGTTTTCGAGCATTGTGTGGGAGCTTTAGCGAGTGCTTGCGAAGTCATGTGTTTGTAGATTATTTTTCTTTTGGAGTTTGTATTGTATTTGGAGTGTTTGTGAGATTCAGGAGTTCTATAAGATAATCAGGAGGTGTTTGAGACATATAGAAGTGATTTGAGAGCTTCAGTTCTTGTTGGAGTGATTCAGTTGTTGTTTGAAAGATTTAGCTGTTGTTTAGAGAGATTAAGCTGTTATTTTGAGAGATTCAGCTGTTGTTTTGAGAGATTCAGCTGTTGTTTTGAGAGATTCAGTTGTTGTTTTGAGAGATTCAAAAGTGCGTTGAAAGCCTGAGGAGTTGTATGAGAGATTCAAGCTTTATTTGAGAGAAGTAAGAATTATTTGAAAGCTTTAGTAGTTGTTTGGGAGTTTAGCGTGTGTCCGAATCACATTCAGCTGTTTGTGTGTTACTGGACGAAGAACACCAGCTCTACTCCACAGTTTTTGCAACAACAGCTTTAAAAGGTAATATCTTTTGTTATACCCAACATGTATTAATTAATTCATGGTGCTGTAGCATACACAACGCATAAGCATTGTATATGCTCTGTGCCAACCTTTAAAATATATATTAAATAGAACAGTTTGGGGAGACGACCCAAACACGTCATGCTGTTTGGGTCGGTCGACCTAAACCCAGCCTCCTATTTGGAACGCTCGGCCCAAAAACATCCTCATGTTTGGGTCGCTCGACCCAAACACGGCATGATGTTTGGGTCGCTCGACCCAAACCCAGCCTAATGTTTGGGTCGCTCGACCCAAACCCGTCATCATGATTGGGTCGCTCGACCCAAACCCAGCCTGATGTTTGGGTCGGTCGACCTTAACCCAGCCTCCTATTTGGTACGCTCGGCCAAACACATCATCATGTTTGGGTCGCTCGACCTAAACCAATATTCATATTTGGTACGCTCGGCCCAAACACATCATCATGTTTGGGTCGCTCGACCCAAACCCAGCCTGATGTTTGGGTCGGTCGACCTTAACCCAGCCTCCTATTTGGTACGCTCGGCCAAACACATCATCATGTTTGGGTCGCTCGACCTAAACCAATATTCATATTTGGTACGCTCGGCCCAAACACATCATCATGTTTGGGTCGCTCGACCCAAACCCAGCCTGATGTTTGGGTCGGTCGACCTTAACCCAGCCTCCTATTTGGTACGCTCGGCCAAACACATCATCATGTTTGGGTCGCTCGACCTAAACCAATATTCATATTTGGTACGCTCGGCCCAAACACATCATCATGTTTGGGTCGGTCGACCCAAACCCAACCTCTAAATTATTATTTTATCAATAAATCCATGATGTTAAACACAATATAAAATGAATATCCACCCAAAAATTAACAAAATAACATATCACCATACAAATGATGTTCACATATATAACAGTGCACAATCCACCAAAATATATGCGCCAATCCATTAAATTTCCCTTAAAACAATTGAAAGAAGTTTGGGTCGAACGACCGAAACTAACATTAAGCTTGAAGAAGTTTAAACTATCCATTAAGCTTGAAGATGTTTGGGTCGAACGACCGAAACTAACATGGTTTATTCTTTCCTTACAGATGGCCCCAAAGAAAAGACCCGGTGAAAGGTGGTTCATGCTTGCGCCAGACATGTTATGGCAGGAGCACGAAACACCGCAGGATGACTCCTATGTTCCAAAGGACAATCTTATCCTCGCTTGGTCAATTCAAGTGGTCAAAGCCTCGCAATACAAAATGATATTTGTATTGAAAGTTGGCACCATGGAGAACCATACATGGGCCACAGTCACGGGGTGGGAGGTGGCATCGGTTCAGTCGCTTGGTGACTACGTGGACGTCATCCTAGAGAACTCCGCGGTGCAGAATGTCCATATGTTCATGCACCAGTTCTCCGAGCCGTTCGACGCAATCTACGTAAAGGAGTCCTGTGTTGAGCCAGACGTCATCAAACCGGAGTCGATATTTATCGATAGCAGTATATCGAACACCAAGGTCTCTAGCCGGTTTACAAAATTAAAACATGCAATCACCGTGCTGAACAAGGCCATGCAGAGCAAAACAAAAAGTCAGCAACCTGCGAGGCGGAAAGCAACAACTGAGGAGGGTGCAGGGTCGTCAAGGCCTCAAACGGTGAGGAAGCCGCGACCAGTACCGTCTGACTCAAGACGGACGACTCCCTCAGAGACACCGGCGGATAGCGAGACGCCTACGCCTTCTGCCAGCCGCCAAACAACACCATCGAAAAGGGCGAGAGAGTCATCTGTGATGACCGAGGAGCCAGTTTCACCTGAGCTGCGCATGCCAAAGCCCGGACAAGAGGTGGATGCGGGGGAGATACAGAAAATCGTGAACAATTTCACGTCCAAGTGCTCCCACTGTTTCTTCATGGGTAGAGATTTCAAGTTCGATGTCAACATCAGCCAGTGCCATCTAGCGCCACCAGAAAAGTGCGTCCGGGCAAAAGAAGACGCCTACGTCGACTGGATAATCGCGCAGATCGTCAGCGAACAATTCAAAGACGACATGCAAACAATTGTAGTCATGCCCCAGGGACAGAAGAAAATGCCTACCCCTGAAATGTGGCCTACAATTCAGAAAGGCGATTTTTGGCTGATAGACGGCCAGCACAGTGTGGAGGCATCAAAGAAAATCCAACTGATGACCGAGTGGGATGATCCCAACCATCAGAAGGAAAAGCTGAAGGTCTGGAAGGCATTGGTGGTGTGGTCCGACGACGAGACCAGGCTCAGCGACATCTCCCGATACTTCAACATGGGGAACAAGAAGAGGGCCTACCAAGCTTCCTGGATAAGGAATATCATGGCCTCACGGGAGGTGTGGGAGTTCTATGGCAGGCCTCCCAAAGAGAGGGAGAACGCCAAGGACAAGAATCCAAAGTGGGAGGTGAGTATTGTTTGGGTCGATCGACCCAAACTCTTGTTTGCAGCCTCGTTTTTTAGTTTGGGTCGATCGACCCAAACTCTTGTTGTAGTTATTGTTCATGATATGTCTTGGAAATCACATGTACATATCTAACACGCATTCAAATGGTTTGTTTTGGGGAAATGCAGGATTTCAAATACCAGATGATAAATAAATTCTCCTCAATTGACAATGCTAGTCAAAAGCAGAAGAAATACAACGATCTAAGAGGGGAGATTTATTTAATCACAGCTTCCGATTTCGTTTGGATGAAATGGAGGAGTGTATTTGAAAAGCATGAGGCGGGTGAGCTAATCGACCCCGACACTGGCATGCTCTTCAACCAGGCATCGCGCTTCAAGCAGATGAAGCCTCTCGTGAGGGAGTTCTTCAGAACTCTTCAAGGGCTGTCGGAGGCAGAGATGGGGAAGGCGGCATCCCACATCCTGCACATGCAGCCGACGGTGAAGAGATGTTGGGTCCACCCGAAGATCGTCTTCAGCAAGCCCAAATGCTTCGTCCCTTCATGCTACACCATGAAGGAATGGACGGAGAACAGGAAGAAGAAAACGACCATCGTCCAGGAGCTGCACAAGCTAGTTCCTGAGAAGAAGCTCATCGTGGATGGAGAGGTTCACGAGGCGCACTGGAGGGCATTCAAAGCCGAGTATAAGTTCACCAGTGCGTCCATGGCGGCACTCATGAGGGAGGCGGGAGACGACTTCCTCAGGTCGAAGCTCGTGAAGGGGGGGAAGAACCGGGCGCTTCCCGAGCACTCCGCGCGTGCCTTCTCCAACTTCGTAAAGGAGAAGCAGATCGTCAGTTTCGAGGGCGACGCGCATTTCAACTTGGTCACCCTCGACCCTCTGAAGATCCAAGGCTGGCCGGGGTCTGATGCCAGGAAGGCCATCAGGACGAAAGCCGGGGACCGCTTCCCCTTCGGAATGATAGACTTCAGGAACATCCCTGGAAGCTCATTCGAGGGGACAATGAGCACCCCGTTTTACGAGCCATTCCTGTCAAAGTTCGTGGACTACAACATCCCCAAATTTCGGGAGGTCGACATCTGGTTGTGGATTGTCGAGGACAGGAGGGCGGAGCAGGTGTACGGGATCGTGCGGAAATTGCAGCCAGAGTACGCCGTCTCGAAATCGCACTACGTTGCTGCACTGGCGGAGGGGGCGTACAGCACTTTGAAAGACAAGAAGACGAAGGTCGTCAACGGGCTGTGCTTGTACTTCGTGTACAAAGCTGAGCTGCTGAAGGTGCCAAACCATCCCATAGGCCGGATGGAAAAACTTTTCCAAGTCCCAGAAGGGTTGGGTACCAGCAGGAGCTTGTACGACGAGGCGAAGTACGCCAACTACCCCGCGGATGAGCTGCGGATGGAGTTCTACCTGCGGATGATGAGGACCCTCACGAAGAGAGGGGACTGCATCTTCAACGTCTTCGGGGGCTCCAAACCAATTTTTTCTGCTATGGTAAGTAGCTCTAAATAAATTGTCGACAGTTTGGGTCGAGCGACCCAAACTACACACTGCCTGCTCAGAGTGGAGCAACCTAATCTACACAAAGCCAAGTTTGGGTCGAGCGACCCAAACCAGGCATTGTATAGGTTGGGTTGCTCCACTCTGAGCAGGCAGTGTGTAGTCTGGGTTGCTTTGTGTAGTCTGGGTCGGTCGACCCAGACTCCACACTGGCTGGTCTGAGTGGAGCAACGCAACCTACACAAAGCCTACTTTGGGTCGCTCGACCCAAACTTGGCTTCGTGTAGGTTCGGTTGCTCCATCCAGACTAGTGAGTGTGTAGTCTGGGTCGACCGACCCCCAGACTAGACACTGCTTGGTGTGAGTGGAGCAACCCAACCTACACAAAGCCTACTTTGGGTCGAGCGATCCAAACTAGGCATTGTGTAAGTTGGGTTGCTCCATCCAGACCAGGCAGTGTGTAGTCTGGGTTGCTTTGTGTACTCTGGGTCGAGCAACCCAGACTACACACTGACTGGTCTGAGTGGAGCAACGCAATCTACACAAAGCCTACTTTGGGTCGCTCGACCCAAACTTGGCTTCGTGTAGGTTCGGTTGCTCCATCCAGACTAGTGAGTGTGTAGTCTGGGTCGAGCGACCCCCAGACTAGACACTGCCTGGGTTGAGTGGAGCAACGCAACCTACACAAAGCCTACTTTGGGTCGCTCGACCCAAACTTGGCTTCGTGTAGGTTCGGTTGCTCCATCCAGACTAGTGAGTGTGTAGTCTGGGTCGAGCGACCCCCAGACTAGACACTGCCTGGGTTGAGTGGAGCAACGCAACCTACACAAAGCCTACTTTGGGTCGCTCGACCCAAACTTGGCTTCGTGTAGGTTCGGTTGCTCCATCCAGACTAGTGAGTGTGTAGTCTGGGTTGATTTGTGTACTCTGGGTCGAGCAACTCGGACTACACACTGCCTGCCCTGAGTGGAGCAATGCTATCTACACAAAGCCAACTTTGGGTCGAGCGACCCAAACTAGGCATTGTGTAGGTTGGGTTGCTCCATCCAGACTAGTCAGTGTGTAGTTTGGGTCGCTCGACCCAAACTATGCAGTGTTTTTGTGAGATGGATGCCGATGTTTTTGTTTTCATTTTCTTTAGATTTGGTGTAAATCTAATGCAAGTGATCTGGGAATGTGCAGATGTTGGGGTTGACCATCTATTCGTACATAGATGACGCCGATGTTCTTTTCTACAGAACGCAGAAAGCGTTGGCGAGAAAAATGGACATCCTCGATTGGATCCCTGGAAGCTACGCCGAGGAGATTGTTGAAGGGGGCGAGAACCCTTTGGATAGGGCGAGGCGGACCAACCCGGAGGAGTTCGTTACTCAGGCCCCCGTCGCAATTCCCGAACCCCTGGTGGAATTGCATCCTGGCACCTCGTCACGGGGCCCAGGTGATGAAGCGGGAGAGGACGAAGAAGAGGAAGAAGAGGACCCCAAGGCGGAGGGCGAGGTGGAGGAAGGGGCAACGGGGTTCACGCAGGAATCTGAAGCCCCCCAACGAAAGAAGGCTATGCGGGTGGCAACTCCGCAAAGTAAGCTGGTGCCCGTCCTCACTGTGGACGACGCGAGGGACATGTACTCTAGGGACGCGACCGCCGCGTTCAGGGAGAGGAGGAGGCTGAAGGGGAAGAAGCTCTACGGCGACTACGCGGTGCAAGAGACCATCGCCATTAGCAGCGAGGACGAGGACGACATGGAGCTCGCCAAACGGCTCAGGTCGGATCCCCCCTCCCCCACGGCGTTTGCCGGCATGGTGAGGGTGAAACCCGAAGTCCTCACTGTGGACGAGTCTAATGAAAAGATGCGGAGGGACGAGGAGCAGCGCGTCCGGCTGGAGAAGGCTGCCGCCGAGGAACCCTCGGTCCGCAACGAAGTCGCGGAGTTGAGGGCTCTCCTCTTGGAGCAGGAGCGGCAAAGGGCGATGGCCCAACCTCCGTCCAGCGCGGACCTGATCACACCAGTGATTCAGGGCATGTTGGCGCAGGGGTTGGTGATGGCTCCCCCGAGTGCATTTCCGCACTTGCCCGCCGGCTTCCCTCCCCAGAATATCAACCCGCCGCCCGCACCGCAGCAGTCCTTCACCTTCGGCCCTATGCTGCAGCCGCAAGCCCGCCCGTACGCGCCCGTCCAGCAGGTGGACGACCCCAGCCTTTGGCGCGTCCCCGGAGCTTCAAGTCCCTTGGGGCCCCCCCCGCTTCGGCCTCCCATCCTCGTGCCCCCACACCACCAACAGGACGACCCCCACATGTTTGGGTCGTCCGACCCAAACACTGCCGCCCTTGCACCGCCAGCCAGAGACCCGCTCGAAGCAGGAGGGTTTGGGTCGGCCGACCCAAACCCCGTCTCAGCGACGGCCCCGGTGGACGAGCCCATGCTAGATGTTGAAGGCCCGCAAGGGCCTGGTGATACCTCTACTCCTAACCCAGTCGATGAACCAATGCATGATGCGCATGCGGAGGTTGGGTTGGGACAAAGGCCTGACAGTCAGCCTTTGCAGGAGCAGGTTGCTGCTGACGTCGCCGGACCAGGCGTTGGTGACGCAATTGGGGAAGCGCACGCGTTGGCGGCGTCAACGGCGTCAAGGCACGACCAAGGCGAGGTAATGCACTGACCCCACTCAGTTTGGGTCGCTCGACCCAAACTCCCTGGGTGTTTGTCTTCTTGCCTTGGTCATGTCCCCTAGCTAGGAAGAACCGACCCACCCGTCCCCCCCCCCCCTTCTTCGCCCCCACCCCATCCCCGCACTCGCCCCCCCTTTCGTCACCCCCCCGACCATCCGTTTCGGGCCCCCCCCACCCCGGCTTGCGACGAAGTCCTCATCACGGCGGCTCGTCATTCAAATTTTGTTAGATGTAGACTTAGGCTAGTTTGAACGCATCGTTCAACGCGGCTCTCCCCCAATATCAAAATGTACATGGAGCATTGTATAATATAAAATCACCATTGTTTACTCCCATATATTTGTATCTTGCGTTTGAATGTATACTGTATGCTCTTGCCTCTCTTGTATCCCTTGTTCCCCCCCCCCGGGCCAATGAATCAAATGGTTTTGTGTATGCACCGAGTGCAAATAAATTTCCTTAATTCTTCGTTTGGACATAGCATGACATAAGTCGCCCCCGTTTTCTCTCGATCGTCCCCGCAGGGCTCGGAGCATAGCGTAGCGGCTCCCCAACGCTCTTCTCCCAGGAGCGGAGAGGGCAGCGCGGCGGCGCCCCCGGTTCTGCCCGCCCTGCGCGTGCTGCGGAAGGAACGATTCCTGGTGTTAGACCTTAACGGGGTCCTCGTCCAGTGCGTCCATTGTCCCAGGGTCCCCACGGTGCCCTTTTGCAAGCCCGAGGACGCGAACTACGACGGGCCGCCCACGCACATTAAGACCAAGCTGGTGCACCTCCGCCCGTGGCTTCGGCGCTTCCTGCAGATCGCCCAAAACAAATGGTGGGTGGTCGTGTGGAGCTCCATGACGGCCGAGAACACCAATGCGGTCGTGGAGTTCATCTTCAAGGGCTTCGAGCCCCCCTGCTTGGTCCTAGCACAGGAAGCGTGTAGAATATTGTACACACCGGACGGCAAAGTCGTCAAAAAACCAAACAACCCCGCGTCCCCCCAATATCTCAAGGTCTTGAAGCCGATTTTTTGGGACCAGCGACCGTCCTTGATAGGCGTCCCCTACGACGTCCGTCCCACCCGCGAGAACACGCTCATGGTGGACGACAGCGCTTCCAAGAACTTATTGAACCCGACGGCCAACTTCATTGTTTGCCCTACGTGGACGATCGAGAAGGTCCGGGACCGATTTTTGTTAGACCTTGTTAAGTACTTGCAGACGCTCTGCGGTAGCGGGCTGCCCGTAAACCAGTTTGTTAGGAGTAATCCCATAGGCGAGAGATACTTGGATCCACGAGACCATTTGTACAGAGAGTTGTTCTCCCACGCGAAATTTAACAAGCTCATTTGAGAGAGTACGTGTGTGTGTGTGTGTGTGTGTGTGTGTGTGTGTTTGTGTGTTTGTGTGTTTGTGTGTGGGGGCGCCCCCACTTTGTGTAATATATTCTTCATATGTATCTTGATTTTCACATGCTCTATCTCTCCCTCTTCCCTTTGGGTTCTGTTTTGTTTTGTTTCCATTTTGGCGCCAGCGTTTGGAGCCCTCCATTGACATCGTCAGTGACTCAAACTTGGGGAGCTTCTTCTATGAGACCGTTTATGACGCCGCTTCAACCATTGACTACTCCAAGGAACCTATTGACGCCGGCGTCGTCGATAGCCCCCCGCCCAAGCAAATGTTCCGGCAGTCTCCGTCTCCGTTGCCACTCAAGGGCACAAAGCGCGGCTGCGTCCGGACGTCCCCCTCTCGCCCCGGCGGCGCCGTTGCACCCCGACGACGACTGGCGATGGGCGCTCGGCCTGCAAAGAGTGGACCCCTGCATGTCCCTTTGCGCGACGCTTTCCCCGTCCTATCCAACTCGGACGCGAGCGCCCCTACTGCCAAGGTGATCGCCCACAATACATTACAATCCCTCTCCCTTAAGTGGGGCGTGCAATATATATATGGGTTTGGGTCTTTCTCCTCAAACTAACCCGTGTTTTTTTTGGTTTTCTTTGATCACTTCCAGGTTGCGTCCAGCCCCAAACCTCCGCGGGCCAATGCGTCCATTGAGCTGGAGCGTCACTACGCCATGCGCCGATATGCCGGACAGTCTACGTCGTCGTATTCGAATTCCTCGTCTTATAATTCGGGCGGTCGACACAATCCAAAATGTGTTATGGTGGGCCCACATCCAAAACTCGGCTATAGTCGAGGGCCAGAGATTCTCAGAAATGTTGAGGCGATGCGAGCTAAACAAGCGGCGGCAAAAGAAAAAGATGCGGTCTCCCAGCCTAGATAGGCCATTGTAGGGCGTAGACATTGCATGTAGGCGGGATGATTTTAGGCCGCACTATCCAATGGATTTGTGCCATTAGTATGCTATTCAGTTTCTCATGCCATACATTGTATATGGTACTTGCAATAATATAAGTGTTATGGGATTACCCCTTCAATATGGTCTACGGTTTGGATTGCCCTACCTAAACCATATTCATACAAGCTCTCATATTTTGTGTGCAATAATATGAATGTTTTGAGATTACCTGTTCAATATGGTCTCAGGTTTAGATTGCCCACCCTAAACCATCACAAATATGAGTTATTAATGGGCTTCTTGGTATGAACACCCGCTTCAAAGTGTTCCAATCTTACAACTTTCTCCAATATGTGTTCCATTTATCCTTGTTCTTATTTATGTTAATGTCTCAAAATGCCCAAAAAGTCTCAATTTAACGAATATAGTGTTCTTAGCTTCCAATGTGAAGTTAGAGTCTGCTTTCAACTGCGAAGCTGTCGGGGCAGATTTATCATCACCCGACTTGGCAGATGCCTTCAGTTTCTTCAATTGTAAACGTTTGGAGCTCTTCACCATGTTCACCTCGTTGCATTCTTTTTTTTTTGATGATTCCACACGAGGAATATCTAAAAAAATCTCTAGTTGTTCAATGTGCTCCATATCATCTGATATCGGACGATCGACTTCAACAGTTGGACTTTTCAACTGTAATGAGAGAAATAAACAAATTGCATTGTCAACAACGATGATCTTCATAAATATTGTTAAACATCACTTCATACATTGTAGGACAACATTCAACATAGGTTTTCCAATCCTACTTCGTAGAAAGGAAAAATCATCCCATAAAAATATTTCTAAAATAGGCTTGCCTATAGAATTGAAATGGTTGTGTTTGACAGAAAATGACTCTGTTCAGGGACCACAACTTGAGGAAACACTACTAGAGGGTGTATATGGGAGGAACTCATGAAGAGATTTGCACAACCACTAGTAGAAAACATGGTAAAAAAGAACCGCAGTCGTTTTCCCATTGTGGTTCTTTTGACCACCCTGATTTGCAGTCACCAAACGACTGCACATTTGTTTTTTTAGTTTTATAACTGCAATTTTGAAATTATGGGGGCATGTAATACACTGTTGGAAAGGTATTTTCAAGACCTATCTAGCGGTATATTATAAGCCACCAAAATTTCAAAATTACAATCGTAAAACCAAAAAAACAAATCCACAGTTGTTTGGTGACTGCAGATCAGGGTGGTCAAGAGATCCGCAATGGGAAAACGACTGCGGTTCTTTTTTACTATGTCTTCTACTAGTGAACCTACATCTCTTTCTGTGCGACAATCTTCAAACAAGTCAACTATGTATCTCATTCACATGTCACACAGTGCTCCAACTCACATCACATTGCATCAGTGTATTTTGAGCAATGTTTCTATTTTGAACAATACATTGCAACCTTTAGCCTTCCAAGGCTTGTCCCCCCAAAACTGTTGACATGACAGGTTGGGGTTGATGTAATGCTCAAAACAAACACACTGATTTTGAGTGTCAATTATATATCATAACTTCAACCACAACTGATAACATAATTTGAAGCATAAGTTACCATAAATTATACTCCCTCTGTGCGAAAACAATTGTCCTAGTTTTAACCATTTTTTTTCCAACACTTATATTTCAAATGTGAGCCCTGTCTACTTCAAACAAGGTGGACAATGGGAGTGACACAATAATTGTGTCATCCTACTATTAAAGATAGACCATCATTTTCAAGTATTGGGATAATGTTTTGGGGCAAAAACGAAAATTTGAAATCACAACACTGGCGAAATCTACAACAGTTTTTCCAAGATTGAGGGTGTGTACTTAAAACTTATATGATCAAACCTCAAGCATCAAGTGATACAATGCATATAAATGATTTACATACCTGAACATCCCGCTCTTGTGTTGTAACGTAAGAAATTGGAATTTCAATCACTTGTCCCTAGGATATTTCAAGACATAATTATGTTAGTCTACATCAAAAATAATACTTAACAAGAACATTTTTACCAAAACTAGTACCAACAACTTTCACTATCTTACAAAAAAATTACAATATATGTAGAGAAGGTATATAATTACTCTTAAAACTTACCACACTCAAGGATCCAATTGTTGCATTGTGATAGGGAAATTGCTGCCCACATGGAATGAACCACGAAGAGCAAGCGTCATCAATCTCACTCAATGTATCGATTTGAACAGACCAAGCTATATAAGGTTTGTTCCTCAACAATGTCAATGGAGTTCCAGTGCCAAATACTACAGCAGTTTGGACTCCCCATCTATTGGCAGTTTCCAAAAGTCCAATATCTCTTGTATGGGTCCCCGATATATCATCTGGAAGTGTGGAAGAACAGTTTACTATGACATGATCTCGCATAGCCAACTTTGTGGTCGACGTTTGATTCTTTAGTCCGATCATGTGGAAAGAATGTGTGCTGGAACATAACTCAAGAACTTTAATATCTTGAGAAGAAAGACAAGGAGCATTAGGAACATCCATAGTTGTTGAAATCCCGCCCTTCTTCTTCGCATCTAAGACAGCGCCTTTTCCAGTCTTGTAGTGCTTTTGTTCTAAAAAGAACAAGTAAATATCGTCCACCTTCCACCTTATAATTGAAGAACCCCCATCGAAAACCAGAGAGCTTAATTCACTCTCTCTCGCTTGAATGAAATCCTTCAAGGCTTTTTGAAGCTCAGGATTATGGCGGAAACTACCTGTGAAAAAAGAATCAATCAATGGTTGCGACCGGTTCAGAAACCAACTCTTCACAATACCCTCGTTGTTCTTCAATAGCTTGTGCTGATGATGATAATTATACTCCAACAAATATTTCTTTCCCCACAGATGAGATGTATCATCTGTAAGCTGCCTTGCCTTTGGAGGTTTGAAAATCCTCTCATAGGAAGGCCCTGGATCGGACTTCAGCCTTTGAAAACTTGATTCTATCCTCATTGTTTGACTTGGATATGACACTTGGGTTGGCATGCATCGTTGGATGGGCAAATCAGTATGTGTTGGAGCAACTTCCACCTCACACATACTAGACTTCACAATATTTGCCTCAATCCACCTCAAAACATCTTTCTTGTGTTTCAATGTCGTCACACCCAACTCTGTCAAATCTTCTGTTTTTAAATCCAGGAGCTCCCGTCCATCGATCTCATTGTCAATAAAAGCTTCGCAATATTTTGAAGTGAACACTATATCGCTTACTAGCTTCTCAGCAACTTCCTCCTTTGACCAAGCAAGGATCTCGGGTGATGTGTAACTGCTGGGTCTAGCCATGTCTCAAGGTTGACAAGAGTTTCCTACAAAATTCAAAGACAGTTTCAGACAATTATATCCATTTGTTGTGTGTGAACATTTGCTTTCAAGGTTGAATTTGAATGTGAACTTCTCCTTTTTAATGACATTCCTACCAAATCACACTGGACGAAACCCACTACTGCAGTCTTTACAAGAATTGGGTTTAGGATCAAGGATATGAGAATTAAAGATCAATGCATGAGGCAACGCATGAGGCAGAAAGAAACTTGCCTGATCTTGCTTCACAATAACAATGTCTTCCTTCAATACAGTGCAAAGGTAATTATCGATTTTATGTTGAGAAACTCCCGCTATTGGCACCTTCCGTTCCAGCACCTGCCACAAAAGGGCTCATGAGCATTTTCGACATAACAGTAAAGAATCGCCTGATCCCATCTCCAATATTGACCTCTGTTACCAACACCAATTCATCTGACCTTCGATCACCAATCCTAATAGAGCTGTAACAAAAAATAGCAAGTCCGCAACGCCCCTATCGAAAGACTGCCGTTTCCTGAATAACAACTACACATTGTTGTTACCTCACAATTTTGTGACGCAGGATTTCTGGTGATGGAATCTAAACTCTTGCCCTACGACTTTTTGACAGAAGATTAAAAACCTGCTGGAACAGGACCACTTGAAGGAGTGGTTTTTTCTCAACATCAGAGTTAGTCCCTCCTCATCTTGAAATTCAGGTGTTAGAGAGCCAAGTGCACTGACAATCTTCACAGATCTCTCCAAAACTCCAAATTCCTCACAAATTTCGCAACAGCAATGACAGGAAGAGCGGATTGGCAAAGTAGCAAGACTCCGTAAGATGGATGAGCTTTCTTGTCCACCAGAGTGGGAAGCCGGGCAGAGTACCAGGCTATCCTAGGAAGCAGCAGGGACTTGATCGTGGGAACTGCACCCATCGCCGGAACTGGAGAGAGGATTCCAGTTCAAAGCACCTTAAGGGTGGCGGGAGTAAGGTTAGTAACACGGGAATTTGGCCTTCCATCCCCACATACGAAGGACAACTAAAACAACAACAAGACGAAGAAGAAGAAGAAGAGGAGGAGGAGGAGGAAGGAGGTGTCGCAACCGCATTCTTTGGTAGCCAATGAGTCACTTGGCGCCGAAAGGCTCACCAAGTGCTCGTGGCTACAACAACCAGGGAGGAAATCATTAGAAAGTAAAAGTCGTCACCAATCTCCTCAGAGTAATGAAGTTTCCGATTGTTGGACATGCCGCAATGTTCATGGTTCTACTTGCACGCAATGGCCATCACTTAACGCAACCTCAACTTGCACCGTAACTTCTGCTGCAAATGGAGCCTTGGAAGGGGGGATCAGCAGGTTGAAATACTATGGTGGTGGCGGGGATCATGTCGGTGGCCATGCAGAGGCAGCGGCCAGGAAGTGGTCGAACTTTTCTGTGACATGAAAACAAGTAGCGATTTCACCAAGCTTTTGGGACGTTCGAATGTGGCTTGGCCTCGGGGATTCGGGAGTCGGATCAAGCAGCCGAAAACAAAAGGCAAGTGTTCAATCTAGGCTGTATAATCATTCTGATCTAGCTGCTCAACAAGGGGATTCTAGAGTTCGTGGAGAGGTTCGTCATCAGAATGTGAAAGATGATTCATCCGAGTTTCATGACATCACATTCTCGAACCCAGTGCATGTGGAGTGTTCACATAAAAGTGGCGGAAAGACGTCATCATTCCTTAATGTCAAGCGCACTCATAAGAGAGAGATCCCATGTAAGAGGGAATTTAGAACTTTTCTGGGACAGCGAGGACTTGAATTACCAGAGAGAGTGCAAGGCCATCACTCTGGGACCGTGGACCTGGGACGGATCGGAGGTGGTTCACACCAACATTGTTGTGCAGGGGATGCTGCAGATTTAGACGTGAGGGGCGGCAGAAACAAGGCGGGGAAAGATCATCGGGTGGCCCAACCAGTCTTGCTCATGCTCAACACTGATTTCGCTGTGACGTCGCCGGTGCGGGAGAATCTGTTGCTTACCATTAAGTGATGGCCCTTCATAAAGGCAGTGCTGCAGTGGCGATATTGGTGAACGCCTACCAGGATGGAGCGCCACATCGTCCACCTTGCTGGAGAGGTGGCCACCTGGCAGGGTCGTGGGTTGACATCTGTTGTCTCAATCAATTTCTCATTTCTGACATTTTTATTGAACACTGCAAATTAATATCACCACTGCAGCACTGCCTGTATGAAGGGCCGCCACTCTGCCCGACTTCCCACTCTGCTGGACAAGAAAGCTCATCTTCTCCTTGACACTGGCAACCCTTCTTCACTTCGCCAAATCAGGGCCTGGTCCTGTTCTAGCAGGTTTTTAATCTTCTGTCAACCCTTCTAAAAGTTTGCGGGGCAAGAATTTAGATTCCATCAGCAGAAATCCCGCTGAACAAAATTGTGAGGTAACAACAATGTGTAGTTGTTGTTGAAGAAACGGCAGTCTTTCGATAGGGGTGTTGTGGACTTGCTTCAGCTCTGTTAGGATTGGTGATGGAAGGTTGGAGCTCTCTGTAACGGATTTCAGTTCATTGGCACTGTAGCGGCTGAAGAAGGTGAGGCAACATACTGTGTTTACTTTGTGCAGGTGTCGAGAAGGCCATTCTCTTTCAATTTCTTGCCAGATTTGTATCTCTGTGAACTCTTTTAAAGTAGGAGGTGAAGACTAATCAACTTCTAATGGACAACACGGTCTGTGAGTTGCGACCACATACTACTGCTCAGTGCTGACTCAACCACATGGGATACAGAGATAAGTGTTGGACCAAAAAAACACCGAGATGAAACGACGCACATGCTTAAGAGGTAATTTTGCAACATTTTGAAGCAACGTTTCTGACTGTATAGTTTTCTTGGCTCGAATGTTTGTACTTTGTGTTTTCTTTGCATAGAAAGCAAAGAAGTTGGCCCATCTGCAGCAGCAGAATGACCTTCATAGTAATGCTTAATGATGTAATTGCCAATTCTTCATATGTATGTGTTTTCTTTCGAAGTTGTTTCTAATGGATTGCGAACAGTGTCCGGGGAGATTTTTGGGCATAATCAGTCAAGATCCTATAATTCAATTGCATGTAGACAAGAAGATTGAGGTGATACAACCAATCGATATGCCAATTGAACTGTTGTAGCTACCATTTCTGGAATTCTGCTTAGCAGCTACTGAGAAGGTATGGTATGGTTTTCTTGTCTAGTTCAAATACCATTAGGGATAAATTATGTACGAAGTGGCTAGTGTAGATGTGCATGTTGCTAAAGTATATTATGTGAGCATGTCATAAATAAGTGGATATGCTTGAGATTTGAGAAGTGAGAAACAAAGTGCAATTTGATCTCAACCTAACTGTAGCGTGCATGTTGATTGGCAACCACAGAGATGTGAACTAGCAAGAGAATGTGGGAAAAGCATTCACAAAGCAAACAATGTTGGAAAGTATTTGACAGATTTGAATTAATCATTACAATTGATCCCTACCTATGTGGTCAAAATGTGTAGCAATGAAGCAGCAACAGATACGGTTACTTGTATATGTTCTTATAAATGTTCACACGCAACAAATGGATATGATTTAATACCTTCTAGGACAAAAAGAAAGCACATGCAATGTGACCAAGAGGGCAAGATTCATCCAATTGTGGTTAGAAGTAAAATCGGTGAAAATATACCTTCACAGATTGGAGACCACAATGAGCATGGAGCAGCGCAGCCTCATGAACATGGTCAATGTTCCCGACCTATTCAACCTGAGACATTTGATAGTAGTCCTCCCAATGCAAATCAGTTGAGTCATGTGAACACGAGGAAATCGTATTTGTCATGTACGTGCTCAAAATGTAGAGGGAATAGGGTCTTGCATAGAAATTCTGTGCATAATCACTTGGCATTGGATGAGTTTCATGCAAGGTTGCAGGAATCAATCACCTTCAGTTCTATGGATGGAATAAATGTGGATTATGCCAATGTTTCTGGTGGAGCAAGTGAATTTGGGGAAAGCAGTAGAAGTCAAGGTTTTACAATTGAGTTTGAAATGGAGGATGAAATGGAAACTGAAATGGAGGAAGAACTAGGAATTGAAATGGAAGGTGAACCGGAAACTGAAGCGCCAAGAAATACAATCGGAGGACTTGGGAACATCAGTGATCAACCGTCTCCTACACCATTGATGCTACATGATGCCATTTTGACAAAACTAGTTTCATTACAATCTACCATGGATACTTACAAACTTCCTCAAAATTTGCAGATCACACTACTCAAAGAGGTTTTTGATAAGAGTTCAAAACCAGATGACTTTTCAAGTGGTTTCCGAGGCATCCCATTGGGTAAGCTACTTACACTAGCAGGTCCAGAATGGGATTTCAAGTGTAACGACTTCCAATTGCCAACTACTTGGAAACAATTAAATGATACTTACAAGAAATTGGGAATGGCTAGCCCTCAACGATGGCGACTATGTACTGGACGCACTCATGAAGTCCACAATCCTTATATAATGAGACCTTCAGCACAAGATGTTTATATTGGCGAGGGTCGCGTGTTTTGCCAGTGCATTGGCAAAAAAATATTACAAAGAGATTGCAACAATTGTTCAGAGCGTTGTCCAAAATGTAGAAGCATGAGGAAGGACATATTGGCATTTGACTACATGCCTTTAGGGGACCAAATTGCATCTCTTTGCAAAAGTCGGACTTTTTGCTATGATTTTCTCAATATGTGGCGCCACAAAGAGAAATGGTTGAACCCTTCATCACAACCTGACAACATAATTGAATTTTGGGATGGCCTAAAAGTGCGAGAATAGGGCATAAGCACGCTACACTAGTACAAAAATGTTGTCACAAAACACATTTTCAGAGGAATGTTGCATTCAATTGGGTGTAGATTTCAAAGTAGCATCTCTTTGAGGGATAAAATGGAATAATCTGGTTGTAGATATAGATGAGCAATAATTTTTCTAGTTTCTATCAATAAACTCCTCATGGTTTGACCGTGGTGAGTATATTTATATACCAGTGGTTTCCTGTCACACAGTATATTTTTTTATGAAAAATACTTCGTTTTGTGGGTTTTAGGTTATATTTTTCTATGACTCTTTTGTGACATGTGTAATATATATTTATGAATCATATTTTGTTAAACAATTCCTACATTTGCAGTCCACTCAACGGTTAATGAAAGAAAATGGGGTTATTTTTGTAAGTGCTTAAAACATAGGAAATCAAAAAATTTTAATGCATTTTCACTTTTGCCCATACAAAACATAGAGAACACTACGTGGGCTTCTTGCACTTTTGTGCAACAAAAGCCTTTTCCTTCGAGATATCAAAGAATTGCTCCAAATTGGTGTCCAAAATATACTTTGATTTTTGCCCAAAGTGTACCAACCCTAGCGTGCTTCTACCCAATATGCTTATTTTTGGGATCCATCAAAGAACTGGGAATTACCTGTGATTTGTCAAAATAGTAGATGCAAACAAAGCTATGCTGCGTTTCCTGAATCTCAGAGATGTCAAGAATTAGTGAAAGGGTGGAATGCAGTGAATGGGACGTACACCTTCATCTGTACATCATGCCGTGCTCGAGTGCAAGCAGCTCGAAGAATGCAGAAGGTTTGAACACGCAATCCTAAGTTTGATCTTTTTCAATTTATATCATCATTCTATTGAAGTATCATATTATTTTTTTTTGGAAATTATATAGGGGGATCCAAGAAATATTGCTCTTATGGGACATTGGGATGGGTTTCAAGCTGCTACTACAACAGTAAAAGATTGTTGGACGCTGGAAATTATGATCATGAATGGAGGAAAACATTCTGACATTGGACCAATACCTATTTTGTTCATTCCAACAAGTTCAAAGACATTATTCAAGTTGAAACATGTGAATGTATTGCAAGAATTTCTACTGCCTTTTATCGAAGAATTGGAACATCTTTATGTTGAAGGAATAGATGTGCCTAGCTATGCATACCCATCATCATTGATTAGTGAACACCTTCCTCATAGTCCACCCGGAAGCCCTGCAGTGATTAGAGCCATGTTGATGATGTTTACTGCTGATCACCCTGCCCAGTGCAAGATTGGTGGATTCAAGGATGGAGGTTATGGAGCATGTCGTCGTGACCATATGACTTGCAAACCTGGAATGCAAACATCTGGAACAAGAAGATTTGGTGCAGTTTTGTATCCTCTCAATCGGAAGCAGAGGAGATTTCCACCAACTCTTCGATCTACAGAAGACATATACGCTGAAGTGAAAAAATATCGAAGATGTGCCACAAATACAGAGAGAAAAGAAATTACAAGTCCTGGTCCAATTTCATGTGGGTCCCCTTTATGGAAATTATACCATTTGTACCGTTTTGATCTTTCCAAGGATCTCGTTTTTGACACCATGCATATATTGGCATTGTGTGTATTCAAAAAGTTTGTGGAAATCCTTGTCCTCAAAGTATTTGAATCAAACAAATATATTCTCGAAGAGGCTTTGGAAAGGATTACAAAACTTAGACCTGGAGATTTAGGAAGTAGATGGCCTCATAATCCAAACTCCCGATTGGGCTACTGGAAAGCTGAAGAATATACCCTTTTTATAAGATGGTGTTTACCTCATGTTTTAGATAGTGCTGGATTTAATGATAGCCATTTCATAGGGGTTATTGGGATGATCCTTCTTGAAGTAGAAAGGTTATTTTATTCTCATTCTCGTACTTACGGGTGGACACAAGATAGTATAGTCATAGCACGTGAATTATTAGCTACATGGAGGATCAAGATGGAAGAAGCGTTGGGTCCTAACTCGTCTCCCTTGGAACATGTTGCCGGTAAGTGTCTAAATGAAATGATGAAATATGTTCTGTTTTATTTGCATAAATGTTGCTCATAGCACTAGCAGAAAACATTGTAAAAAAGAAACATACTCGTTTTCCCATTGCGGTTCTTTTGACTATCCTGATATGCAGTCACGAAACAAATGCATTTTTGTTTTTTTGGTTTTACGACTGCAATTTTCAAATTATGGGGGCATGCAGTATACCGTTGGAAAGGTATTTTTAAGATCTATGTAGCGGTATATTAAAAGCCCCCAAGTTCTTAAAATTTCAGTTGGTAAACCAAAAAATACAAATATGCAATCGTTTACTGACTGCAGATCAGGATGGTCAAAAGATTTGCAATGGGAAAACGACTGCGGATCTTTTTTACCATGTTTTCTACTAGTGTAGATTGAACAAACCACATGATAGAATTTCTTTATGAATTAGGTTTATGAGCTTAAAATGCGAAATTGATTATAGGTATATGGTAATAAGCAGCATAGCAACGTCAAATACAATTAGACATCTAATATAAGCCTGGATGGTATTGTCTCTTGATTTTCAGGGAATGGAGATTTGTTTGAGGATATAGTACGTCATGGCTGTCACGACATATTTTGGTGCTACGGATATGAGCGCGAGGTGTCAAATTATGTAAATGTATCATCCAATCAAAAGAGAAGCGAAGTCACATATACTCTCTTTCATGCTCGGGTTTGGTTTTCAAAAGTTTTCAAACAAATTCAAGTTGACCAAGATAATTTGTATCCACCACAACGGGCTCTAAATGAGCTACATGTCCACTTACTGACCCCCTATGGTAAACAATTGCATGGACAGAATTGTTGTAGTTGGCATGAAAATGGAGTACTCCAAGCTCATAGCCAGGAAAGAGCAAAATATTTGTGGAGCCTTCTCAGGATTTTACCAACATCGTGCCCGTGTGTAAAAGCAGCTTATTTGAAAGGAATAAGTGTTGGCCGAAAGGAGGGACTTATGGAAAAAATGACGGAAAGTGTGGAAACTTATTTGAAGCGGTTTTGGAGAAGTATTGGTCATCTTACGGATGATAATCAGGTGATGTTTGACAACCATATTTTCAATGTCTCATACATTGTACTATCTAGCAAACCATATCGTCCGGGAGATTTTGTTGTGGTCAAGCCAGAGGAAGACTATCAAAATCATGACTGGACTTGGAAGTGTAAGATTTCAAAAATTTTCACACACCAATGTAATGGAAGTATTGATGTTTTCTTTCAAGGAGAATATTTTTGGCAGATAACACATGGAGAAGATGATGCTCCAAAGAAACATAGCCTAACCAACATGTGTCTGCTGAAACCAAACCCGGGAAATTGGGGAGGCAATGATGTGCGGTTGGTGAGACAAATTTTATACAAGTTCTTGCCTTTCTCAGACATGTCAAGGGAAGGCCTCAGAAATGGCTATCTAGTAGCATTTGAGTACGAAGATGTTTTTCCAAGGCGACATTTATTACAATTGGGGGGACCTGGTTGTTCACCCCCTTACCCACTTGTACATGATGTTGTTTTAGCCAGAAGTGTGCATGGTGTAAAGCCAGCTATAGTGAGAGATGTAAAGCTTCCAGCTTGTGAAAGAGAATTATTACAGAATATAGAAACCAATTCACAAATGTCGGGTGAAGAGAGTTCCACAAGTGAAAGTGATACAGACAGTATTGATATACCCGAAGTAGTAGACTTTGACTTAATTAGGCACCAAACAGCAAGGTCAATGTCCAAGTCTAGTAGGTGCCAACGTCGTGGTCAACAACCACAACGCATACAGAATTGTGACATTGATTTGCATTCCATTAAGTCGCAAGACTCGTTAGTTGGGCAAGTTCTTCTTACTTGGCTGTCTAGTGTACGAGGAAGGCCTAATTTGTACAGATCTATAGGATCAACAGAATTATTATCATGGCATTCTCTAGTGAAGATTGCAAATGATGTAGTGGTTATTAAGGAAGATAGGAATGGGAGGCCTATAGAGTGGATACTCACATTGTGAGCTTCTCTGTATTGTTTCATTTTTCAGTGCAAATAATATTTATGTGGTATTCTTTTCCACTAACCTTTTGTATATTAGTTATGAACCACGTCTTGTTTGAAATATTATTGAAAGGTCATATCACAAAGGTCATATTCACTCTCATCCATTTCATCCTCCATATATAGTGATAACATATATAGTGGTATACATTACTTCTGAAGTCCTAACTACCTACCCAATCATTTTTTGAGTGATGTATAGAATTGAATTTTGTTTTCTCATCCATCTTGCAGTCTTGCAATAAAAAATTACTACAAATTTATATGGCAAGATAGCTTCATCACCTTCATGCATTTCTGATACGATTAGAAAGGACATGATTTGTGAGAATTTTATGCTTCATTTCAACCCTGGTGTGGTGTAACTAATAACAACTATCAAAATCATTGTGAATTTACCGTACCAAATACGAATAAAATTCATTCTTCATTAAGATCTTGGGGTGCACTTAGTGTTAAAAGCCAGGAATAACGTGTTGTGCGTCACCTCCAAATTGATACTCCTATATACGGTAAATAATTCTTGCATTAAAACAACTGATATACATACGTACATACATACATATATGCATGCATACAACAGAAATTGGGAAATTCCCCAATCAAAGTCAAATTCCCTATGTGATGTAACATTCCCTGACTAGTACCAAGGAAATTCAAATTCCCATGTGGACGTCTAACAGGGAAAATTTGAATCCCGTTTACATGACTATTCCTACAAGGGAATTTGCTTGAATCTCCCTTATGTGTATGAGGGAATTTCGGAGGATCTCCTTGTGGAGCATTTCAACATGTTTAAAAGTTTCAGGATAAACAAAAAAAAATTGCATGATGAACATATTAGAAAATCAACATGAGGAACATAAGAGTTGAATTTTCTTCCTAAGGAGTCAAAAGTGAATACTTTTTATATATTCTTCAACTGAAACTCATAAACATGACCTATACTGGTTTTCTTTCAAAAAAACACCACTTATTAAGAAGATCACATATATACACTCTTTAAATTTAAACAAAATCACGAATTGAAGTTAAATCACCTCAATCTCATTCTCATGATAATGGAATTGTACAAGATTTGCTAATCAACGGGGATTTGTTTCCTGGATTTTTATCACATCATAAGAGATCAAACCTCCTACTAGTAGTAACCGAATTAGGTCTGTTTGCCTTACATACAACCATAAAAGAATAAGAAGATGAAGATTGTTGCAGGCGTTGTACTAAAGTTGGCAATCGTGACTCTCCTCCTTGCAGGTTAAGTTCACAAATTAAATTTCGATCATATTAATTAATGGACTGGATGATGGATTCATAAAAGAATTGCTAACCGACTGGGATTTGTTTCCTAGATGTTTTGCACATCCTATAAGAGGCTGGAAACCTCCTGAAAGTAACCGAATTAGGTCCCATGAATTACGTTACATACAGTCGAAGAAGGGGAAGAAAGGAAGCTGCAGGAGCTGAGTTGGAAATACGCAGGATGTCGAAGAGGGCGACAATGGAACCTCGGCGGAAGAGACGTCGAGAGAGGTCGATCATACGTCCACATTGTGGAGGTCATGTGCATTTATTCTGGAGGTCGGTACGTGAGTACATCATCGCAACATCGACCGTCGGGACTCCAACATCGGGCCAGCTCATCTCGGATCCCTCGAGGCTAACCCTGCAGGATCCACTGCCGCCTTGTAAATAAAATGGGGGTGGAGTCTGCATTCTTCACATCGATCCTGTGGGTGGGCAGCCAGCCAGCCGGGAAACGTAGGGAGTGTCGACGCTGCGATCGTCGAGTGTGCTGGAGATCGAGTCTGTGGTCTTGGAGTGACAAGAACAGGTTCGCGTAATTCGAAGTGAGTGATTCGTGAAGGAAGGGAAGGGTCATCATGTCCTTGTCTTTGGTGTATGGCAATGTGGGCGCTTCGGCGGCCCACTCCTGCTGCGCTGGGAGCACGTTGCAGCTCAGGCAGGCGTCGACGCAGCACACTGGTGGAACTGTGCAGGTGTCGGGCTTCTTCACTAAAGTGGGATATGATCTGAAGAAGAATTTAACCTCATGGCGTCGCAGCAGAAATTCCATCAACAGGCCATCCACCGCGTTGCCGATTCGAGCCTGTCACGGTAAGCTGTTGGATTTCGCTCGTGGAATCGCAACGTCGCCGGCTGAGGATCTCCCAGCCACTACTCATCACGAGTTGCCGAACCTCGCCATCGCCTTGCTCGGGAATTCGAAGAAGGATGTGGACGTTGAGATCGCCAGCGGCAGGGGAGCTGTATCCAGCAGCAGGTCCTGTGCACAGTCGGCTACGGAGAAGAGTCGTGTGATTTGCATTTCAGGACCCACTGCGTAAGTCCTCATGTCTGTAGAATGATTCATAGCACTTTTGCCCTATAGAAGTACTCCTTTCAACTTCCCCCTTTGGCCTGTGGTGTCGTTCTTGCCTTACCATACTTTGCTATACTTACATGATCAATGCTGCTTGTGTTCGAACATCAGCAGAGGGGGCTAGCTTTACCCTTTTGCCTGTACGTTTTTGCGGGAAGCTAGGGCGGGAATTAGTGATCGACTTCTAGAAAATCAGCTTAACTTCAAGTGATAAGTGCTAGTGATAAGCGTAAGCTTTTTTTAAGATAAGCGTAAGAGATGGATGACTTAATTGCCGACGCCAGGGAGATGGTGAATTCATGCGTGCGCGGGACAGGGGGATTGGTGGTAATATCGTCGACTGTTCATAACCCTAGTTAGACTACCAATACCCTACCATCAATGGTCCCTGGAAGCCTTAAGGAATATTTGGAGTGACGTGGGAACTGTGACCCCGTGTCAGGATGTTCGTGTTCAACGTAGTTGAAAATCATTGATCCCCTGAAGTCCGTGCTATTCTTTTTCTGTTGCCCTTTACTTTCAACCACTTTATGTTTGGGTGATGTAAGAGTTTCCACTGGACGAACGTGTTTGTTGCGGCTTACTGTGTCGCAGAGTCACTATATTCTTCTTCTTTTAGTACTTTTCTCCCCATCTTAGTGATAGGCGTAGACCTGTTTTGTGATCATAACCAGAAGAGATTATTGTCTTCGACGTCAGGGAGAGGATCGACTCATTTGTGCGGGTAATTGCCACACTCGTGTCGTCGAGTGCAGCTTTGAAGCTTTGGAGCATTCCCCTGATTTTTACGTAAATCCTTAAATGATTAGTTTACGTATCTTCACTACACCCCCGTGCACTAGCCCGACCTTAATTGGGATGCATGTCTTCGCAGTGAACCTTTGTTAACTGTTACTCATCCTACTGCACTTCTCCTCCCGTTGCGCGCTCTGCAGAATCTACAGTGGTTTAAGTTTCCTTTGGAAGAATGTCGTCTTTGGTTCCATGTCCTGCTCATGTTTGTGCTTTTTTCCGAGTGTTTGGACGGAGAGAACTGGGCTGGGAAGCAGTCACTTGTCTGTCGAAAACCCTGGGGCCAGCCTAACCACAAGTGATCAATGTTAGTGATCACAGTAAGCTTGCTGTAACCTTGTTTTGGGGAAACTGCGATACTTAAGTCGTCGACTCTCGACAATACTCTTAGTTAGACTGCCGATCATGAGAGCCTTGAGTTCCCGAATACTTCGGAGTGTGTCCTGTAAGCTGTTTTTCCTTCCAACACATGCTGTTTGGACGATGTTTCGATACTTAAAAGATTCTCTCAACTGCGAAATGCTGAGTGTTCGACCTGGGGATAATGTGAATATTAATGGTAAGCTTATTTTAGGACAACTGTGATACTCACGTCGTCGACTCTCCACAATACTTTTAGTTAGACTTTCGACCATGATAGCTTGGAGTTCTCGAATCCTCTGCTGTTTGTTTTTCCTTGCAACACTTGCTCTTTGGACGATGTTTCGATCGTGACAAGATTTTCTTCATTGCGAAATGCTTCATAATGTGGGCTTGGAAATAATATCAATTCTGGTATCTGGTGAGCGTTCCACAGAGTCGGGAAGACGTGCCTGTCCATCGAGCTGGCCAAGGCACTCGGGGGCGAGATCATCAACGCCGACTCCGTTCAAGTGTACAAAGGCCTGGACGTGGGCGCCGCCAAAGCGTCCCTCGAGGAGCGGCAGGGCGTCCCGCACCACCTAATGGACTTGGTGCTCCCGACCGTTGACTACACTTATGAGCACTTCCTCGCCGATGCCCGCGCCGCGACAGAAGAAATCTTGTCGAAGGGCAAGGTGCCCATTGTCATTGGGGGCACGGGGATGTATATGCGGTGGTACATGCAGAACAGACAAGGCATCACCTCCCACCCTTTCCCCGGCGAAGACACAGAGGGACTCACAGATCATCTCACCGAATGGGACTATGATTTTCAGTGCTACTTTTTATACCAGCACCGTGCGGATCTTTATCCCCGCGTCGACATCCGGTGCGAGCAGATGATCCCCGAGCTCCTGAAGGAGACGTCCTGGCTGCTCGACTTGGGTGTCCGTCCGGGCAGCAACACAGCGGCCAAGGCCATCGGCTACGATGAAGCGATGCAGTTGCTACTTGAAGCACGCGGCAATGACGGTGTCGTGAGCGAGGAGAGGTTCTTGAGTTTCCTTTCCGACTTCCAACACAACTCCAAAGGTCTGGTGAGGAAGCAGATCGCATGGTTCCGTCGTTCGGAAAGGAGCGATGTGCGCAAGTTTCGGTGGGTTCAAGCCGGCCAGCTTGTGGAGCATATGGTGGAGCTTTTGGCGAACGAGTACAGGAAGGCGCTCGGGACACCTCCTTCGGACTTCTCAACTGGGGAGGTTCTGAAACTTGCGAGCTTGAAGGAGCAGAAGCGCATGAAGAACTACAAACCAGAGTTCAAGGTGTACTCCGACCCTGTGGCGGTGACCAGCGCTCTCGAGTGGATAAGGGCAAGACAAGCTCCTTATGCATCATTTCTAACCAATGGCATCAGCATTAGCTCTGTACATGATCAGCCGCTTCAGCTTCAAAGCAAGCTTTGAAAGGCAGAGCAGTCGATCTGCACAATAGTTTCATATCTTTTTGCATCTAATCCGGCGATATCATGCCTCTCTGCTATAGGTAGAGGACAGACACATGAATCATGATAGTAGATGATAGAGCATGCAATGCAGGGTGCTCCACAAAAATATTAATCAGACATTTGATTAAGTTATATTGATCTCAATCCCATTTTGACTCCAGGTGATGATGGTATGATTTCGTTCAATTCTTCTTGGGCGGGTCTGAGTGCATTAGATTTGTACTACGGAGGTGATCCGGAATGAAGGACTTGCTGTGGGGAGCTCATAGCAAGTCGACCAAGGATTTGTACGCCATCAGAATTATGGGTTGTCCAATCGATCTTGTGTGAAATACTGAGGCAGCCACGCCTAATTTGTTGTACTTGGAACCAGCAACCGAAGACTCATCCTCAAGTGCAATAAAGGAATCATAGAAATTTTCTTTTAATTGACACGTTGGTCAACTTGCACATGATTTTCTTTACATCTGTCACAGGGAATTTCTTTATGCTGGTTACTCTGTGCTTCAGTATAGGCTTTCAAAGTTTGGAACTGTATGTTCATGCATTTGTTTTGCAGTATAGTGTTTTGGGTTGTCTCATGTATGGCTCCGGAAACCACGTCACTCATGTGCTGATGAACTGGTAGGCATCTTTTTACAAAAACGTTCCTTCTGTTGGTAATTTAGTGCTTCAGTACAACTCACGATGTTCCTTACATCTGCCAGTTCCAGTTTAATATTCTTTCTTCTGGTTCAGACCTTCAGTACAGGCTTGTATGAAGGAACCGAATTGTATTTTCAAGCGTTTGTTTTGCAGCCTAAGGTTCTGGTGATTATCCAGGTAACAATATGGCTCTGGAAATCATCTCACTCATGTGCTAGTGATGAACTGGTAGGCATCTCGCACAAAAATATTAGCAATTTTGTGATTCAATTCAGGCTAAGAAAAGCCGAACTATATCTTCGTGCATTTGATTTGTCTCAAATGATCTAGGGAACAACGTGGTTCCGAAATTCACATCACCCACATGCTTGAGAGTTATTTATCATGTAGATCAAAATCGGGTACACTACAGACTCGTATCAAATGTCAAGTAAAACATGTGTCGTTACATTTATCTCAATTTTCTTGCTGAGTCCAGGTGATGGTAGTAATATATTCGATTCTTGATTACGGGCAGGCTTGAGTCCATTACATTTGTCCCACAAAGGTGATCCAACAATGATGCACTTGATGTGATGAAACTCATTGCAAGTCGATCAGAGATCAATTTGTAGAGTTTGCAACAACCAGTATGATTTGTTGTACCTACATGAATAAAGGGAAACTTGGGAAATAAGGTATGTGGGTGTCAAGTTCTCTAACTTCTACTGATTAGATTTACACAACTGTAAAATTTGTCCTGCATTAGCAAATCTACAATGAAGCATCAGCAAAAATCACATTGGAATCCAGACCTTCCCTAATTTAGTTATGATTAGCAGAAGTGCATGTTTGTGATTCCTTGATTGAATACATAGGCCCTCCAATTGTGTTTACTATTGAGTGTGGAGTTAGTAGTTATCAAAATTTTAAATGTAGATTGTCCAATTTCTTTTAAACATATATACATCCAAAGACATTCATGTTGTGAATTTCACCTAAATCTTTGATATCATTAAGGTATTCAACCAATTCCAAAAGTGCACTTGAAAAAAATTAGTTTATTATAAATAGGGTCTCTTATGAGATATTTTTCCAAAAACAAAAGTTTGTAGCTCAAATATGCATTTTTGTGCGTAGTGAGGCTCGGTCAAAGCCTCCCGGACAGTTAAAGATTTAACATGCTACAAATATGCCAATGCACAATTTATATGCATGGACACCATATGGCAATACAACACAATTGTTAATAATACTAATAATATTTACTTGAGACAAAGAAACTTGAAACCAATGAAATTGCACAACTAACATTGGAACTTTGAAACTTTTGGCAGTGAGATAGGATTCAATGTTATGCAATAATGCAAGTATCAACATGATAGTTGACATCATTTAGATATGGATACTTCTAGAACCTCGACACTAGCTTTGACATTAAAGTCAGCCCATCGACATACCATGCAATGACCTCAACACTGCTACCAAAAAAATTCATATACCAATATGCTATATGTTATTGACCCACGTATTGAGTATCCTATAAAAGTATTAAATGTCAATCTTGGTTATGGCAATTGGGCATCAAACTTTACAAATGAATACTAGTGTCACATGCAAGTGTCATGTTGTTATGGCAACAAAATGTCACAAAATATGATCACATTTCAACCATGTCATGTGGATGACAATAACAAAGACACAACCATTGCACATGGGTGCAAGCACGGTAAAGTGGACAGCTCTTGATCCTTGCTCAGGTTTAAGTGAAAGTGATCCAAAACAATATACTAACTTTGAATTTTATGAAATAAAAATTCATAAACATTTAGAAAACATATGAATCTACAAAGCCAAGCAATTTATGTTCACAAAAAACAATTTCAAACAACGTATATGTATTTTAGAAGACGGTGCAAGTGGTGGTGCAAGTGGGTGTCATTGAAAAGATAATTGTCAAAAACTTGTTTAAAATACAATTACATTACATTAATTAAATTGATGAATTCTTGAAAAAAAATTACGATGACCTCAAGTTTATAATGAATTCAAGGAATATGAAAAGAAATTCCAAGTTCAAAATATTTAAGGTCATGAAATTTACGTTCAAAACTATATTTAGTCAGTTGCTTTTACGCGTCACTTTTGATGATAGGTTTTGAAGATCTCATATTGGTATTCTATATTTGAGTACCTAACTTAACAATAGAGGTCATCATGAAAAATAATCTATTTTAAACAACATTTTTCTACTACTTATAGGCGTTTGACCAAGAAAATCATGGCTTTCATATACCAGAGCACTTTTTTGGTCCACTTTACTATGAGTGAAGCTAGGACATGAGCATGAGCATGAGCAAGCCCTATCACCAAACTTTTCGGACTTGCCCATTATTAATTGGGATTATTTTAAGGGGCATACACACCCCTATGACCAAGTTTGCAAGGTAGCTACCCATAGTAAATTTTGCGAAGCCCAAACTACATTTATAGGTGCCCGTTCAAAACCCCGAGACACATGACTTCTGAGGTTGGTGTTTTGCTGAGGGTCAATATTCTAGAATAGGGTTCACTTTTCATTAGACAGTAAGAAATTTCAAAGGATGTACAAATTTGGATATGATGTAATATTGTTTTGGTAGGGGTGAGTCAATGTGCTCAAAACATTACATGTGAAAGCAACAAATAACATGCTCAAATTGTTAAATTATAGGGTTAGGGGTTTTTTGGTTGAGGGCTTATAAGTGTGATTGATGTCATTTGCAAACACTATATCCTCAAGATTGTGATTAGAAATAAACAACACACATTTGATGCAAACAATGTCAAGCAATGTCCATAATGCCACAAAATGTTGTTTAAACATAGTGCTTCAGTGAGATTAAATGGCACACTATATTCAAATAAGATGCATGATGAGAATGCCTCAAAACTATGGGCATTTCAAAACGTCTTACAACTATCAACCTCACTGAAGTACTAGATGTCTGCAACAACAAAGCAGGTGTTCTCTCAACATCCCCAACCCTTTGGTTCAAAACTCAACCCTTACACTGATCTCTAACATTCAACCCTAAGTTCAAGCCATGGTCCTCTAGAATGGTCTCCAAAAATAGGGCAATGCATGGCCCGCACATATATGTAGGATGTGACATGGACATGAAGGCATGCCTTGGTATGTATCATCTATCATCCATCAAATGGGTCATTGTGGAGAAGTTTGACCACTTTATATTGCTCCAGGTTGCGTTGTGGATACACACATTCACTACGGGTTAGCTTGCAAAACAACCAAGAAAACATAATATTGATGCTTGCAAAGGATGTACTTCCATTTCTTCCCAATATTGGAGAAAAACATCCTACAAAAATCAAGGCAATTACATCTTGGGAACTTGTCAATTGTCACATTCAACTCCATGGTAGGATTTGTGCTATTCTGGTGTGTTAAGAGGTACAATCTGCCTCCAGGGAGAGCATCCTCCTCTTTATTGTCGCAACCATAAAGTGTCCAAAATCCATTTTTGTAAAATAGTCTACTGTGGGTTGCATTCAACAAAGTGCTTTGTTGTCACACATTGTGGGGTATGTATCATCCAACTTAGAGTGGGTATGCTGGCTAGAGACCTCCTCCATAGGGGACAAATGTTAAAGGGGTTTCCCCTCTACGTTCCATCGGTACCACCCTACTTCCGGTAGTACCTTACCGGTACGCGTACAGACTTAGTCCAGTTTTCCTTACCGGCATCCTAAGGTCCTGCCCGCTACCGCTTTTGTTGGATGTCTCACTCCATGCATTCATCTTAGTCTCCCTGCCTCTCCTTGGAGTATCCCACGCTTCTACTGGTCTTAAGGTTGGTACACCTCTTATGCCAGTAGAGTCGACCAGTATCCCTACCGGGTTCTCCTACCGAATTCTCGGAAGATCTACCAAGTTTCCTACCTGGTTCTCAACCGGGTTTCCTAAGGATCTACCGGTTTCTCTGCCGGATTCGTAACCAGGTTCCTTGGGGGTCTACCGGTTTCACTACCGGGTTCCTAACCAGGTTCCCTGGAAATCTACCGGTTCCACTACCGGGCTCCTAACCGGGTTTCCTGAGATCTACCGGTTTAGCCGTACTACCTCCAATAACGTGGTTACATGAGTTCTAACATCCTACCACGAGTTTTCCCCTTACCCCACTTCACAAATGGGTTTAACCGTTTTTATAACCGTATTACTATTAGCGTATCACTTGCCCTATTACTAGGATGGATTATACATCCTACCGAACTCCCTTTTTAGCACTCCTGACTGTTTCTCTTTTATACTACCACTCTCATAGTCAGTGTACAATCCATTCTTTTACCAGGACTCAATGTTGTAGTATGAAAACTCAACTAAGAGAATACCATTCCCTTCATTCAGTGTATACATCTGGTACTACTGTCCCACAAGACTTCTCTGAAGATACCCCCCTCCATGCGTTAGCTACTTGTACACGACTCTTTTTGACAACATAAGTAGTCCATTGCCAACTTCTCTTCCACACAACAACAATTACCAGAGGTAAGGCAACCACCACTACAAGAAAACCACAAGTTCCTTACCTCAGATTCAACAGTATCTTACTCAAGCAATCCAATACTCTTATCTATATGAATCCTAGTACACATTCCTTAAGAATGAGAGAGAGAGAGAGAGAGACAACTCTCTCCTTAAGTACTTTCTCCTCATCTCTTTAAATCCATACTAACCACTCACTGGGACTACCCTATCCACTACTCTTCTACTCCTTATCTGCAACTACGGCACAATCTTATCCCTAATTGTTATTTCTGATACTACTACCAAAAGTAACTTAAAAGCCACTTCAACATGATATTGCTAAAAATTATTGTTTACTAACCTCCTTTAACATTGCCCCCCTTCTAATCTAAATTCCGCCCTCGGAATTTCTAAGTTCTTGCTACCGGTTACCTAAGGCTTATGCTGGGAAGGCCGGCTTGGAGGCGCTCCGGAAGACTCTGCAGCCCTCTCATTGTCTGGGAATTGTTGATGTGCCCTGATCTACGGTTGATACCACGGTGGGTCTCCTGCCATAGTGGGATGGTGACCCATGTCGAGGTCCCGACGTCCCTGATCGTGATCGTGACGTCCTATCACCCACCGGAGGTCGAATTGCTGGGTCTTCTTCCGGATCGAGTGAATTGTCTTCTTCCGTGGCTGCTACCGGACTTGATTGCCGCTCTTGACTTCTACCTTGAGAAGGTGGTCTCGGGCTTTGGGGCTGGCTGGGGCTCCGAGTTTCTGTTGGTCGAGGAGGAGGAGATTTTGTCTTGCTCCGACTGCGACGGTCTGCTCTAGGAGAACGAGGAGAGCTCCTCGGTTGACTTCGACTTCTGCTTCGAGGTCGAACCGGTGGTGAGGAAGGTGTGGGATTAGTTGGGGCGGTTTGTGCGGAATTCGATGGACCAGCTCCGTCACCTGCTTCTTCGTCATCTGATTCTTCCTGGTCGGAAAGAGGTGCTTCAGGCATTTCGAACCCCGGAAATGCTAAGCGGTACTCTCTTAGCTGCCGAACATACTCCGCTTCATCCCTTCTAAAGGAATCAAAAAGCTCCCGGTAAATTTCAGTGTAATTATCTTCAATCTCCCGAGCTTTCTTCTTCATTTCCCCACTCATTTCTACCGCTAATTGTCTGGCCAACAAAGTAGTATAATTCTGAACTACTTCGTGGAATTCCTCTAAGCGGTTTTTGCACAATACCCTCACGCTCTCAAGTTCCTCCAACTGCCTAATCCTATCCCGTAGACAGTCGATCTCCTTTTGCATCTCGAGCTGGGTCTGCCCTTCCGCTGGCGATTTCGAACGTCGCCTCGCGCTTGCTCGTAATTCTTCCTCCAGCTCCGCGATACGCGCTCGAAATCCATCTGTATTGCCCACTGTTTCCGCTAATGCAGCTTCATTCTTCGTCAATCGAGTGTTCAGCAGTTGAATTGCCCGTTGCTGGTTCTGATTGGCGGTTTCGAGGTTGCCTAATTGAGCCTCCCGAGTTGCAGCTTGCTGATTCGCCGCCTGCAACGCTGTTTGGAGACTTTCTGTTTGCGACCTCCAATAATCCTTCTCCCTTTCCACCGCCAATCTTGTTGCTTCTGCAAGGTCTGCATCCCTGTTTAATGCAGCCATTTGCCCTACCAGCGTCCTCTTCTCCGCTTCTCGTGCATTGATGACCCTTTTGAGTTGCTCTTCGGATCCTCGAGCTTGTTCCAGCAACCTATCTCGATGGGCCAATTGTTGCTGCAGCTTCACGACCTCCTTACTCATCCCTGCCATATTCCGATCCGCCCTTTTCTTGATATCTTGGCAGGCATAGTCGATTGCTTCCTTCTGATCGTTGCGAAAACGATCCCGAGCTTCTTCGGCCGACATTCTTAGGGCTGTCTCCAATTCCAGCTTCTCCCTAAGTTCCCTTGTGGCCGTGCTCACATTTTGGACCACCTTCTGATACTGGTTTAACGACCCTAAGACCTTGTCCAGTTGTTCTAGGGCTGCTTCCGGTATCAACTCGCTTGGCGGCTCCAAATGGAATGCTGCTCTATTCGATCCCGGTGATTCGAATAGCGGTTTCCTCGTCCCCGAAGGTGGTGTCTTGTGAACCACCATCTGCTTCCCCTTCCCCGGGCTTTCCTTCACCGGAGTGGTTGAGGGTGGCATCTGCGCGATGGGAGCGGGGCTTGCTTTCTTCTTCTTCCTCTGTCCCCTCGAACTCTCGCCTTCGGTTGTCTTCCTCTTCCCCCGTAATGCTATCCTGGCAGCTTCTCTCTTTCTTTGCTTCTCACCTTCCGATTCCTCCTCCGTTTCTTCATCATCGTCTGCCGGTCCTTCCGTGGCCTGGATGGCTCTCGAACTCTGCCCTGGTCCACTGATTGACAAGGGTGGTGTTGAAATGGTAACCGGAAACCATTTTCGCAGGAGCACATCAATCACCTGGGCGGCCACCAACACGGGTTGTCATGTTTCCGCTCCGGTCCTAACTCTTACCGGTGTGCACAACCTTTCTAATTCCTTCACTAAATTCCGGTAGAGAATCGCCGTCCAATTGAATTCCCTACCCATCCCTTCTGCTAAACATACGCACTTCACTAAATTATGAGCTGCATATGTGAGCTTCTTCTTGAATACTATCGCCTGTAAAATAGCGTAGATCCTCGGAATGTAAGGTCCCGCGAACTTGATAACTGACCATCCCTCCCTGGTCAGTGAGTTTGCTCCCGAAATGTGCGATACCTGTTCGCCCCATTCATCTGCTGCAAACCCTGGAATCTGCATGCTGCTAAAATTGTGCGGTAATCCCAAAAATTCTACTATCAACTCCTGGTTGATCGTGATTATCTTCCCCTTCACTATTGACGTAATAGATTTCTTATCAAACGATAAGTCTAATCCTTTAATAAAATCTATAACCAAATCCCTCCTCAGGTTTCCCCACCTGATATGCTTGAACCCATCTAATCCTACCTTCTTGGCCCACTCATCCTCCTCTGCCATCGCTGCCCACTGATGAAACTTCCGCATCATCCTTATCTCGAACTCCTCCGGAATAACGTAGTTCTTCGGCGTTGCTGGCCTTATCATCTGTAGCAGTTGCGGCGGTGTGTTGGTTTGCCTCTGCGGCCTTCTCAACCGCCTATCCAACACCACTTCCTCTCCGCTCTGCTCACTTCCGCTGACTATAATTCTCTCATCCTCCCTTGCCATTTTTCTTGCTGCTTCTGTTGCTAAAATCTAAAGGTTTGAATGGCGTTTGAAATTTTTGCAGCGCTTCGCCCTTTCCTTACACTTATTGTGTTGTGTGCTTGCAAAAATGAACGGTTTAAATAGATCGTCTGAGGGTCTTTCCTCCTCATATCTCGTCATAACTGCCGTGATAATGAGACAACTAACTGACGTCGCTTCAGAATTAGTTCCGCCGCCGTTGTGGGTTGCCTCTTCATATTCCGTGCTATTATGACGGCAAAAGTTTTTTAGGCTTCTGACGTGTATATTATCTATTTTTTCTTGCCTATCACCCATGCTGGCCACGTCTGGGAAGCCGTCTTTGTTATGATTGTTACCCCCACTACCTCTTGCTAGGTCTAGGGTAATGGTGTCGTCATTATTACCATTGCTACCCCTACTACCTCTTTCTAGGTCCCGGGTAACCGGGTCGAGGTTAACCTTGCTACTGGTTTTGCTACTGGTTTCACTTAGATTACCGGTACCTCCTTTGTCTACCGGGTACTGCTCATCCACTCCGTTGGATGATGTCTCCAAGACCCTATAGGGTTTCAGTTTGTTAATGTTTACCAATACCGGTTTAGGGTCAAAAGTCTCTTCATTCACCAGCAGTACAGTGTTATTTGGTAAGACATACTGCACACGAAATGGACCATGCCATCGTTGTTTAAACTTACCAGGATGATCCTTTGAGCCTTTCGGGAACCACAGGACTCTATCTCCGAGTTGAAATTGTTTAGGCCGGTAGTGATCCTGACTCCAAAGTGCTCGCTCCCACTGTCGATGAGTCTGAGTTTGTCGAGCTTGTTCTCTTGATTCGTCCAGCAGTTCCAATTGTCGGTGCCTTGCTTGTATGATTCGTACTGGTTGTTCCTCCCGATTCTTGTCCACTGTAGGCAGAATATACTCGGTAGGCATTAACGGAGTCATCCCATAGACCAGCTGGAAGGGGGAGAAACCGGTAGCTACCTTGAAAGAAGTTCGGTATGCAAACAGTACCGTGGACAAATGTTCGTCCCAGTCGTTGCGAAGGTCACTAATAAGTTTAGTGAGCAATGTGCTAATAAACTTGTTGGAAGATTCTGCTTGGCCATTACCTTGAGGATAGTAAGTTGTGGATGTACGGTGTTTTATCAGGTAATGGTCCGTGAGGTAATGAATTGCCTTGTTGATGAAATGAGTCCCTTGATCACTTACCAGATACAGAGGACAACCGAAACGGGTCAGAATGTTTTCGTATATGAAGCGGGCGGTGACCACTGCCGTGTTTGTTCGTAATGCCTTGGCCTCAACCCACTTGGTCGCGTAATCTGTTGCTACCAGGATATACTTATTGCTTGTATATCTGCCTACCGGTTTAATTGGTCCCACAAAATCCAAACCCCATTTCATGAATGGTTCCACTGGCAAGTTCGTAATTAACTGGGCCATCGATCGAGTATTCAGGCCTCCCATTTTTTGACATTCGTCACAGCTACGGCAGTATTCAATAGTATCTTTGTGTAAGGTAGGCCACCAGTAGCCGGCATCCAAAAATTTTCGTATCGAGATGTGGGATGCCAAATGTCCTCCACCTACCCCCTTGTGTAGCAGTTCCAGTATCGCTCTAGCTTCCCTTGGATCAAGAACTCGCCTTGGTATCAGATCTTGCCCTTGTTTGAACAAAACCCCGTCCTTCAGAAAGAAACGGAAACTTTGAAGTGTTAATCGACGTTTTTGCTCTTCTGATAAATGAGGTGGGTACTCTCCGGTAGCTAAGTACGTTCTGAGATCTGTGTCCCATGGAACGGATATCGTGAAAAGTGTGGCATCCGTAGGTTGATCCGGAACGCCTATTGGAGGTTCAGACTTTGCTAAGCGTGTTAAACCGTCAGCTACCGTGTGGGTTCTACCGGGTTTGTATACAACCGTAAAGTCGTACTCTAGAAAGAGAAGTAACCATCTAGCAATTCGTCCGGAGACCTGTGGTTTGTTGACAAGGTGTACCAAGGCCATGTGGTCTACATAAAATACAAACTTGTTTGCCAGTAGGTAATGGCGAAATTTATGCAACGCATAAACCATAGCTAAAGCTTCCCTCTCGGTAGCTGTGTAGTTTCGTTCTGCCTTATTCAACAGTCTAGAGGCGTAAGCTATGGGCTGATCACATTTTCCACTAACATTTTGTGCTAGCATAGCTCCTACTGCTAAATTAAAAGCATCCGTATGAACGTGGAACTCTAATTCCCAATGCGGTACTATTAGTATTGGGGCATTGACATACCGGGATTTGATGTGATCGAAAGCCGTCTGACATTCTTCGGTCCACTTGAACTCTTCGGCCTGCCGCATCAGCTTGGTAATTGGAGCCATGATGAACGCGAAGTTCTTGATGAAGCAACGGTAGAATTGAGCAATTCCGTTAAAAACTTGAATATCATGAGGATTTTTAGATGCTGGCATCGATACTAATGCTTCCACCTTTCTTGGATCGGGCATTTTTCCTTCCTTCGAGACGATGTATCCCAACACAATACCAGAGAATACAAAAAATAAAATTTTCTCCGGATTGAGGCTGATACCTGACTGTCGGCATGCTACGAAACATTGCCTCAGTTTCTCCAAATGGGAATCCATGTCGCTGTAGATGCTGAAGTCGTCTAAAAAGATTTTCATGAATTTGTTGAGAAATTCTTTGAAGACGGTGTCCACAGCGCGTTGGTATGTTGATGGTGCTCCAGTTAAGCCAAATGGCATATTGATCCACGAAAAGGCTCCCCATTCGGTTATGAACGATGTATGGCGACGATCTTGCTTCCTGATTTTGATCTGGTAGTATCCTGAGTATCCATCGCAAATGGAAATTGCATCGTGTCCAGCTACCTGGTCCAAGACTTCATCGGTGAACGGAAGAGGATAAGGATTTTTCTTAGTCGCGGCATTCAATTTCCGAAAATCAACACATATTCGTAGTTTTCCATTCTTCTTTGGAACTACCACAATGGGGGACAACCACGTGGCTTCCTTTATTGGCTCAATGAATCCTGCTGCCAATAGTTTGTCAATGTCATGTTTGGCTATGGCTGCATAATTGGGGTTCATTCTGTAGCGTGCTTGATGAGCTGGTGGCATCGAGGTATCCAACTCGATCCGATGTTCTGCAATGTAAGATGGAATGCCCTTGAGTTCCTGATAAGACCATGCAAAAACGTCCTTGAATTCTCTTAATAATTCCTCAGCCTCTTTTGCGTACCTTGGTTCCAGAGCTGCATTCAATTTGACACACTTGGGCTCTTCTTTTGTTCTCAAGTTGATTTGCCGAATCTGCTCTGTTTCCGGTAACGTCCAGCCTGCAATCTTCAGGTTTTTAACCCTTTCGTGTGCTGGTGTATCATCCACATCAATGTCCCCAAGGATTGGTTGTGAAAAATGGCTTGGGTAGTTTTTCGATGATTCCTGATCCAGTAAGCAGGGTAGAATAACAGTGCCAATCGAAAACAATTGAGGTTCGGTTTCAAACAGGGTATCTTCTTCCTCGTCCGTCACCCTTCCTGGAAGTCATAGCAAATGAGCACCTCCGGTCTCCTGGTATTAAGTCCTAATTTCTTGGTTACTGGGATCACCCGAGTAGTGCCATTCCCTTCAATGGTCACCATGTTGTTACCCCAATCATGGAAAACCTTAGCATTCCGTAGCCATGGCCTTCCTAACAACATTGAATAGGAATCATCCACCACACTACTATTCATGACGGTAAATGTCACCGTGTAAGGTATGCCATGGATACCTATGCGAACATCTCTGATCAATCCTACCGGTTTAGTGGTAGTTTGATCTGCCATTCTTAAATTGTAAGGTGCAGGTTTTGGGACTGGTAATCCCAACCGTTTTCGTAAATCCTCCGTGATAATGTTCACACCTGATCCTCCATCCAGAAGAACATCCTCCACAGTGTTTCTCCCGACTTGAACCGGTATGACTGCCATTTGATGATCAATGGCTACCGCAGCTACAATACTTTCAGGAAGTTGGTCTGCATTTTGTTGACGTGACGTACCTGGGGCTGTTAAGTATTCACGCAGTGCGGGAGTTAATTGCATCAATTGCTTCAATGTCAGCGTATACTTATTATCCAAGACCTGGGATCCCAAATCCATCAATACCTCCTTCAGTTCAGTAGACGGGGCTTGTAAGAGTACCTTGGGTGATTCCATCTTAGGAAGCCCTATCCATTCCGTGGATTGGCTGACTACTGGTGTGTCCTGAAGTTGATGAATGGTTTGAATGAAATCATTCTTCAATTGCTCTTCCTTTTTCCAATCTTCCGGGGATTTTGTCTTCAAGGGTTCATTTTCCTTGAATGCTACCTCCTCGTTCACTTTGCTTCGAGTGGTTACCGCTAGAACCATGTTGACATTTGCCTCTTCCACTCTAGGCGGATTCCTAGGTTCCTGCTGCGGTGGTTGGGTTTGCCTATTTCTGAACATGGCCTGAGCCTCGTCCTTGTAAGGGCAAAAATACGCCTTATGTTTTGTCCTACCACAAATGTAGCAAGGTAAAGGCCTGTCGTTCTGCCTAAAAGGAGGTCTTGCCGGTATCCCTCGATTATACTGTGCCGCTACCTCATTAACCGCTACCGTGGTTTTTTCCTTTAGTTTATTTAACGGATTCTCTGGATTGAAAAAACATTTTTCCATGGCGTGTCCCTTCCGTTTGCAGCAAGCACACACCTCCTCATTGGGTTTTAAGATTTGTTTTCTCTTCTCCTCCGGTTGGAAGGCACTAATGATTTTATGCCCATCCGAATCCGCAGTATTTTCTTCGCATAATACTGCCGCTTCTTTCAAGGTTACTAACAAGCCCTTTTCCCTAGCTGTAAGTAGCCGTAAGTATGATTTCAAACCCGTTCTGAAAAAGGTAGTTAGGAATGCGTCCTGTGGCGGGTCTTGCAAACAGTTTGCCAATTTGACTAACCTTTCAAAATAAGACTCTACCGTTTCTGTCTCCCCTTGTTTAATGTTTCGGAGAGCCATATAGACTTGTTCATCTGTTTGCACTTTCTTATAGCGTTTACAAAACGCTTTTGTCAATAATTCGAAATTACTATCTGGGTAATTGTTCAAAAAATTCTCTCCCCATTCTGACTCTTTGTCTCTCAATGTATAACAGAACAGATTTATCATCTCTTCATCCTCTGTTTCACGATTCGCTTTGATAGCTTTCCTAAACACTCTAATATGAGCGTCTGGATCTGCACCCGACTGATACAGTGGATATGGCAATGATTTACGAGATGGTAAGGGCGTAGGTGTTACCGGAACAGGTGGCGGCATTGTGGTGTACCATGGTGGAAAGTAACCGGTTCGCATCCAAGGTGGTGTGTCATTCTTGTTGTCGTCATCTTCTTCCCCGTCATCACCTCCCGGTCCTCTGTCCGTTGGTTCTCCTCCCGGTGGTCCAGCAGGTGGTCTTCCTTGGCCTCGTCTGAATTCGTCCTCTCGATCTCGCGAAGTCCCTTTCTCCTTCTGTTGGGCTCCTCTTCTTCCCATATCCTTTTGATCATCATCCGATCCTCCTTCTGGTGGTCCTTTTCCTGGTGGTTCGATAGGTGGTCCTCTTCTACCGCCTCCTGTGTCTGTTACCGTTTTGTTTCTTGTATATTGTTGTTCCATGTTCCTCTCCAATCCTGGAAAACTTTGTTGATCCTCGTTTTGTCCCCTGTTTGGATAATGTTTCACTCCTTCTACGCCCATCGATTCATATCCATGTGATTGTGATGGCACGGTGTCCTTACCATACGTGTTCTTCCCTTTTTCCGTTTTTCGTGCTACTTCTGGATTGTCCCCTTGGACATTGTATTCTCCCCTTTGGTGAGAAGCTATGGTTCCCATATACCTCTCATTCGGATAGTATGACGACCTATCCATCCCCCCTTGAAAACCGTATCTACCACCTGGGAGAGAATGTGGGGAACTGTATGGGATCACAGGTGGTGTATAATAAGGATTAGAGAAATGAATGATCGGTGGGTTTTGAATAATGGAGGTAGTTGGAACAAATGTAGTAGGGATTTTTGAAGAGTCGTTGTGAGGAAACGACTTGGTACCTAGTTGATGATCATTTATGAGGGATCTGACAAAATAACACTCAGTATCTCTATGACCCGGAAGATTGCAGTATGTGCAATATGGGGGGGCATGGTGAGAACCAAATTCATCGTCCCATAGATTTGGAAGAGTAGAAAATCTTACATGGCGTTGCTCTGTAGGAATGGTCGCCGTAGGCGGCGCCATCGTTTGGAATTCGTGAAGTTGCCGAAGTTGTTGAACTCTTGAAGAAACGCCACGAGAGGGTTCCTGAGTAGACAGGTCTTCCATAGTAAACCAGGGTGGTGGAGGATGCCGTGTAGGGTGTATAGGATGTTGACCGGAATGTTGTGAAGCTATCTGATTATCATCCTCTTCACTACTAAAACTCATACTGACCTCGGGAGTGCTGGTATGGTCGTATGTTGATGAAATTGTGATGAAGGGTGTTGTAGCATGCATCACTTGGTCGGGGTGAGCGGAATCGACTGGTCGACCCTGACTGATGCTGCCTCCAAGAGAATTGATGATGTTGACCTCGTCGTTATCGTGGATGTCATTTATGTTCTTCTCCTTCCTGATGCGTCGCTCCTCCATGTGGCTTGATTTGTCAAGCATGTACAGCAGAGGAGAGTCCGTTGTTGTTGCCGCTGGGATAGGTGCGTTGAAGTTGCATTCCTTCCATGGGTGTGTAGAATTCCGATCGCCGACTGTTGAGGAAGTTGGTCCGTCAACGTGACGCCAGTATGTTTCTTTGTCCGGTTGTCCCGCGTGCGGATGAGTTTGTTCTGTTTCAGATACGAGATCAGTTTCCAAGACCGTAGCCAAACGCTGCCGTAGCCCCCTTGTCATCACCGCCATTTGATCGCTGATCGTAGCCGTGGAGTGCCAGTTGTTAACTGCAAAGTTTTCCTTCTATGAAGGGTTTACTCACAGAGTACCGAACCTAGCCGGTATAAGAGGTATTTGCCAATACCCAGCGGCAACCGTTATCTACGATGGCGATAATGGGGATGAATGATATAAGGGCTGCAGGTTGGTGGCGGTCCAGAAGGATCTTTGTAAGTGAGAACATATCGCCCTGTGTCATGACGAGGAAAGATTACCGGAACCCAGTCCGTGGTTCATTGTCAAACCACTGCATGGTCGCCAAATGTTAAAGGGGTTTCCCCTCTACGTTCCATCGGTACCACCCTACTTCCGGTAGTACCTTACCGGTACGCGTACAGACTTAGTCCAGTTTTCCTTACCGGCATCCTAAGGTCCTGCCCGCTACCGCTTTTGTTGGATGTCTCACTCCATGCATTCATCTTAGTCTCCCTGCCTCTCCTTGGAGTATCCCACGCTTCTACTGGTCTTAAGGTTGGTACACCTCTTATGCCAGTCGAGTCGACCAGTATCCCTACCGGGTTCTCCTACCGAATTCTCGGAAGATCTACCAAGTTTCCTACCTGGTTCTCAACCGGGTTTCCTAAGGATCTACCGGTTTCTCTGCCGGATTCGTAACCAGGTTCCTTGGGGGTCTACCGGTTTCACTACCGGGTTCCTAACCAGGTTCCCTGGAAATCTACCGGTTCCACTACCGGGCTCCTAACCGGGTTTCCTGAGATCTACCGGTTTAGCCGTACTACCTCCAATAACGTGGTTACATGAGTTCTAACATCCTACCACGAGTTTTCCCCTTACCCCACTTCACAAATGGGTTTAACCGTTTTTATAACCGTATTACTATTAGCGTATCACTTGCCCTATTACTAGGATGGATTATACATCCTACCGAACTCCCTTTTTAGCACTCCTGACTGTTTCTCTTTTATACTACCACTCTCATAGTCAGTGTACAATCCATTCTTTTACCAGGACTCAATGTTGTAGTATGAAAACTCAACTAAGAGAATACCATTCCCTTCATTCAGTGTATACATCTGGTACTACTGTCCCACAAGACTTCTCTGAAGATACCCCCCTCCATGCGTTAGCTACTTGTACACGACTCTTTTTGACAACATAAGTAGTCCATTGCCAACTTCTCTTCCACACAACAACAATTACCAGAGGTAAGGCAACCACCACTACAAGAAAACCACAAGTTCCTTACCTCAGATTCAACAGTATCTTACTCAAGCAATCCAATACTCTTATCTATATGAATCCTAGTACACATTCCTTAAGAATGAGAGAGAGAGAGAGAGACAACTCTCTCCTTAAGTACTTTCTCCTCATCTCTTTAAATCCATACTAACCACTCACTGGGACTACCCTATCCACTACTCTTCTACTCCTTATCTGCAACTACGGCACAATCTTATCCCTAATTGCTATTTCTGATACTACTACCAAAAGTAACTTAAAAGCCACTTCAACCTGATATTGCTAAAAATTACTGTTTACTAACCTCCTTTAACAACAATGAGGCCTTGTCACCTAAATTTTCCAATAAGAAACCGCCATCATTAAGCATAAGTACTTCGGTAGTTGTCAAATTGGTTCCCCTTTTCACAGGCCAAACAAGAGGGATTGTTGGCTTATAGAGTACAACATCACGTACCGTGCCCATCACACACATCCCAATATCACCTGCACAAAACCAATGGAGTTTTGGCTTTGATTCTTTGAATGAAGGCAATTTATAAAGGCCTTCATAACATGGTGTTGGAGTATCGCCACCAATGAGATTCTTGCACTTTTCATGGGTTATTGCTATGATGGTAGAGCACTTCACATTAGAGCCCTTGTTAGTACGTGAAATATGTCATTGTGCAATGGACAACTAAGTTTCTATTATTTTCTATGCAAGAGAGGAAGGGTTGAGGCGTGCAAAGGTTTTGGGTATTTTTTACATACTGAAGATAACCCTATTTGGTCGATGTGAATCATTAGCACCACCCAGTTCATTTGAGAGGCTCTGCTTTGCAAATCCAAACTCCATCTCCCCTTCCAAATGATGCACTCGATCATGGAGCTTGGCACGTGCTTGTCAACAACCCTCGCTATGGAAATTGGATTGTGGTGATGATGCATGGCACACCACAACAATTCCATCTGATCAGTACCTCTATTTTGTGACTTGCCAAAGTCCAAGAAATTGGAATACCAGGACATCTGGGTAATTGCTCGCGCCAAATCATCCATTGTTACCTCAAACAAGTCAATGCCTTTTCCCCCCAAATGCAACATGCCAAGAGTGATGGATAGTGGTCTGAACAAGGAGCCATGAATACAATGTCCTCCATTTCCAATCTCAACATGGAGGACCTAGAAGCAGGAGCATCGTAAGTTTCTCTATACGAATGGAAGCGCTTCGAGTAGCTGTGAGCTACAACTTTTCGGTCGACCTTCGAAATTTGCAAGGTGAAATCAAATTCAAAATTGTATTAAAACCAAAGCATACCCAAACATTTCTAGTGAGTCATTCATTTGTGACTAGAGCAAGGAAGCTCTGGAAGAACTCAAAGTAGACAATGTTCATTCTATAGTGACCTATTCACCTATTCAGAGCCACCCAACACAGGTCATTATATGACACTTAGGATGCCTAGAAATTCACACAGATTGTTAAATGATTTTCTTTTGAGTCGTCTACTCCTCATAACTTCAATGTGTCATATCCTTGTTCCCATAAGCCTTTTAGGCATATCGGGGGGTCATGGTAAATAATTTAACCAAGCTAGATGATAAACAAAATAGTCAAAAATCTTGCCATGAAGATTTCTAGCACCTGTTTAGAACTAGCTTCAACCACCTTGCAGGGGCAAATGTTGCAACGGTGTGCTCTACACTCTTTTGGAACAGACAACAATCCACATATCTCAAAGAGTGCTTCATGGTCAAGAACAAACCACAATCGCTCCCAAGTACTATGGGGAGCAAGTGAGTTTCCATCAGGAAGGGTTGTGAGCCACCCTGCTTTCAAGTAGGGCAGAGGAATCTGCACCCGCCACAAGACCCATTCACATCATGAGAATCCACAAGACATATCCTATGTTTTCTTGGTAGGGATATGTTTAGGCATTCCAATGATTATAGAAACACACATGAGGGAAGCTAACACATGAGCAATGAGCCATGAGCAATGAGCAGTGAGCGGTAACACATGAGCAGTGAGCGGTAACACACGAGCAATGAGCGGTAACACATGAGCAATGATGCCAAATTTAGTAATTGGTCACGGTTTTAGGATATATTTTCCAAAATTAGTACTTGTATTTTTGCAATTTAGGATATATAATGTACTCACATTCTGATTGAAGAAGAATGAAGGGAGCCTATTACCATGGATACTTTCAAAACCATCAATCCATTGTTGGTTTTTATTATAAAAATCCACACTAATACATGTCACTTACTCAAATTCTCAAACATACGGTTGAATACAACACTTGGAATATTACTCACATTCTACAACACCTGCAAGTTCAAGTAGCCGCATGACCTCGTTGTAGGAGTACGTTGGAGCATGAATGAACTTGTCACTATCATAATCCACCTTGCACAAAAATCTAAACACATAATAAAGATGTTTGCAATACACCCATTTCCCTTTCTTTCCCAAAGATTGAGATGACATTTTAATGAAGTCAGGGCATGTGCAATGCGGCATGTCGCCAATTGTGACACGATATGTGATGTCCTCCTTGGAGACGATGTTGATTAGCACTCCAAATCCTGGATATGGAATGGCAGTTATTCCAACCACATAATAACCATCCATGAGCCCGGCGCTCTCCCATTTGTTTTTATGATCTACCGTCGGTGTTGCTAGATTGCGGCGCACTGACCTTCCAAACCTGGAAGTTGGGTGGGCATCTGGGTTTAGTGGCACATGGAAATTTGTCCGAGGGATTGGGAGCATAGCAATTGTTGAAAGCCTACGGCGAGGAGAGAGAGCCTCTCTCTGCTGCAATTGGAACCCAGCGTCTTCGAGTGCCAATACCTCCTGCTTTGAGAGATTGGTACCTATCTTCACAGGCCATATGCTAGGTACAACAGGCCAGTCTAGCACATACTTCTTCTTGTTGCCACTTACACAACGTTTGATGTCATCAGGGCAAAACCAAAACTCGTACTCCACATTGTTGGTAGAGCGGTACTCCTTCTTCAATCCTTTGTACGTGGGAGCTGGTGTGCCATGTTTGCCAGTTCCAACTTTGGCATTGCACAAAGTTCCTGTATTGGCTTGCATTGCCCAACATCTTTTGGCAGAGTTGGGTGGCAATCTTGCAATATGCCAAAGAGAAGAAATACAATCGGTCTCTAACACTGATGTGGTATGTGCCACACAATGCTCTGCAGAATTCAAGGACTCCTCTATGCATGCCCTTCTAATCCTAGTGTTAGGGCGAGGAATCGAATAATTCACTTTATCAGGTCGATGTGAGTCACAATCCGCACCCGGTGGAAGATCAAGCTTTCGTTTGGTGGATCCAAACAACTCAGACCCCTCCAAAGCACAATCCCTGGTATTGAGATCTTCCACCCCTGGATAGGACTTCATGGCATCTGCGAGTAATTTTGGATCTCCACATCTGGCAGCAGCCTTCAATTTCAAGGACGCAGAATCAGGGCCTTTACCAGTAGAACCACCCCTCAACCATGATCTGTAATTTGCAATCTGCATGAATGCACGGATCAAATCGTCCACTGTCGCTTCATACAGACAAGTCATCTTGTTTCCAGACTGCTGGAGCCATTTGTTGTGCACCGTCTCTGCAAGATTACACGTTGGCATTTCTGCACGTTCATCCATAGTCATATCCTGCAAACATTACACAAATTATAGTAGATTGTATATGTACAGATATATCATGAATAATCAAAAGTAAAAGAACATTAGAGATATATAGTGACGATGCACTTACAAGAATCATATGACCACCCCATTGCCTATAACAAAAGTGCCAGAACCCCAACCACTCGGACAAGCCGAGAATGCCTTCTTCTGTGGCAGCTCCAGAGGACAACCACCATGAACGAATGACATGATATTTAGTTTCGGCTTCGTCTATTGTTTTCGCGTCTTTGTAATCTTTGCATAGCTGCTTGTGCTGAAACTGCAGAGATGCCTTGATATACTTCTGCGTCACCTTATCCAAGCTTTGCGACCAATGGAAAAGACAAGTACGCTCACGACCCACCATTGGCAAACTTGGGTCACCTCCACCATATATCTTCCTGACCGCATTCCAATTTGCTTGAGCACTGTCTGCCATAAAACCCTTGAAATTCATGGTTGACATTCCATTTTCCGCCATGACGGAATTCAAGTTTTCCCAGAAAAGAGTCTGAGCTACACCATCTTCAGATTGCATGTCACAACACGCAATGGTGAGCACCTTACAGTACTTGGTATCGTACACATGACATGCAAGGGTGGTCCAGTCCTTCAGACGTTTGACATGGTCAAACATTATCCATGAATTCTCCATATCTCCTCCCACCTGCATACGTTTAACAAGATCCACACCACTTCCTGGTAGATCTACTGACATTTTGAAGACAAATACTTTATCTTTGGATTGTCCCGGGAATCTACTATCATGGACGTACTTGAAGCCCGAATGGTCTTTGAGCGCCATGATACTATCCATCGTACCCATTCCACTACGAACAAAACGCTTTGAGCCCGAAACAAAGTTACGACAATTCGGAGAGGCAAGAGTACTGAATTTATCCATGACGGCCTCCAAGGACGAACCTGCCAGGTGATGTCCTTCACCGTTTGATGGAGATTTGAGGAGATAATCTGCAAGGAATGTTTTGCTCGCTGCCATAACTATTGCAGAGTTTTTGGCAGTGGGTGTTTTCATGACCTCATTGGCAACGCATTGGTAAGCTATGTCAAGTGACTCACGACATGTACCATTTGATACAGGGTGTTCATGAACACCAAGATGTATACAAGCCCTTGACATCCCAGGGGATGTAGAATGGACATATATTATACGAGCATGACACAACGCAATACACATTGGCGTGGAACGACATACCTTGCATTCCAATCTTGATTTTTCTGGGGCGACATCACCCACAGAAAATGGGATAGGAGTCGATCCAATCCATTCAGTGCAGTTGTGGACACCTCCATTGCGATACATATAATCACAATATTTGTTTGTGCACTGCAAATGACCGGCACAAGAAGAGCGCCTGAAAGAAAGTCCAAAATTATTTTGGATATTTGTTGTTTTTGTTGTGCACCAAGGATGTCCGTCGCACATCTTATCCATACCATCCATGGAACGACCATACGTACTAGGAACACTCATATTTATTGGAGGCAAGATAAATAAAACATCACCATCAAAAGATGGTGGCAAGTACTTGACATCACGTATATCTATACTGTCAAAATCAATTGCAGTAAGATCGGATTTAGACCTTCTTCGAGACTTTGTCAGTTTCAATGCATCGACAATAGTAAAACCTGAAGAAGATGATGAAGGATGCAGAGGTGGACGTTGAGACGGAGATCCATGGCGAGCCAAATTCATGTACGACGGACTCTGAGGGGTTTTATCAATATCCACAGAGACCAAAACTGGATTGGAACTCTTAGTTTTATAAGAAAAATGTGATGTATCTGAAAGATCAACAATAGGACAAACACCATCATCCGAATCCAACAGCACAAGACCATCATCGTCACTTGGTTCTATCTTGACAGTAGCCACACTAGGTACATTGACAGTAGATGCGCCAGACTCGTTTGTCAACACAACAGTGGATGCTTGCATCTGGGAATCAGAAAGTCCTATAACTCTAAATGATCCTGGACCCAAAATCCAAACATACCCATCCTCACACATGTTCTTCTGAATCAAAACTGTTTCCAAGATATCACCATCCACGGAATACATCTCTTGTTCCACGTACATAGATCCTATCCGGAGATTGAACCTCAAACTAAGTAAATCCTCTGAGACCTTCACATGATTATCATCATCAAGAGGCAAAATGAAGGGCACAAATGATCCATATGCTTTAATGGTAGCCATTTGGAAGCAAGGGAAAAATGAGAGACATTCGAATGTGTAGATGAGACACTATTTGTAGTGGTAGTTTGGGGGTTTACACAACAAACCCTAAATGAGGAAAAGAATAAGAAGCAACCCAAATATCCAACAGCTATGAAGGTAATTACTTTCAAATATTAAAATAAAAAAGCAATAAGAGAGTCTCCGCGTGAAAAAAACAAGAAAACGAATATAATAATTATCTCAAAAAGAGTGCAGGAAATTCGCAAACCCTAACCCTAACCGTACCCAATTTAATACTACAAGCCTCCATGCCATTTAAAATTTCATAATTAAGTTATTACTTGTAACTAGCTTTTAAATTATACATCAATAAAATAACAAAGAAAGTGTACGCTGTCAAAATATTTTGAAATAAGTATTATAATGAATATAATAGAACGACACGTTGATAATATTCAATTTATATATATATGAGTATGCATCACACTTCATGTGAGTGCTATAGAGAGTGGGTTGTGTAGCGTTTAGATTTCACTATCACAGATGCAAGAAGTAGATCATCATGAGACTAGTACACAATTGAGTGGGAGAAGAAAAAGACGAAAAGGATTGTATTTTACAACAAAGAGAGTTCGAGATCGAGCGAGTAGTATGAGGAAAAAATCCCAGATTGTAGTACAGAAATATATGAACGATTTAGCAGAAAGACAAAAGAGTATAGGTTTGAATGATTTGGACGAAGAGAATGAAGAGGCAAGAGAAGAGCTGGATGAGGATGTATCGAAAGATATTGCCGATCAGATTGAAGAGGCAGAAAATGATGGAGACGAAGAAAACGAATACAACAAGATGTCTACAGAAGATGAAAACGACTCCCTGCACGAAAACAATGAAGATGAAGCAAGAGACGAAATGTATTGCGTAAGTACTGACCTTACACTTGTAATCATTTAAGCAAGTCATAGAAAATAGAAAATCTTTGAGAATGCACATGATATTGGCATTGTTCTTTAAACCCTCATGATACAAAATCAGAATTTTTTGATGAGAGTAGTAGTCAGTCGGATAGAAAACCAAACGGTTTGGTTGGTTCACAATAAGTAATTTCACTAAAAAATAATTAAGAAGGATCTATGCACACATGCGTAGGAAAGTCTTCTATGTATCCGTCCTACTTTATTTCCTGTTCAACCACTAGCTCATTAGGGGATAGCACCAGTCAATGCAACGAACCGGATTCGAACCCGGGTTGACGCAGACCGAAACATCAGTCTCTTTAGACAACTCGCATCCACAGACGGATGTCGTAAACCCTTATTGTCTCACTTATATACATTTGTTTACGGTTCATGGTCTCTTCTAGCTGGGCTGCTACCAGCACCGTCATTATCTCCCGGGTACTAAACTCGTAATACGCAAAAATAATTTTGGGCTCTGATACGTAATACGAATTTCTAATATGGGGGTATTGGAATGCGAATTATGTAACTTAAAGTTAGGAGGCAAAACCCTGTGCGTTAACGCACAGGGTATTTGAATGCGAATTATGTAGCTTAAAGCTAGGAGGCAAAACCCTGTGCGTTAACGCACAGGGTTTTTGAGTGCGAATTATGTAGCTTAAAGCTAGGAGGCAAAACCATGTGCGTTAACGCACAGGGTTTTTGAGTGCGAATTATACAGTTCAAAGTAAGGCTGTAAAACCCTGTGCGTTAACGCACAGGGTTTTGCCTCCTAACTTTGAACTATATAATTCACACTCAAATAACGCATAGGGTATTGGAGTGCGAATTATGGAGCTTAAAATTAAAGAAAAAATCATATTATATGAATTTGTTGCAACATAGAGAGGGCTAAACTACCAAATTTGTGGAAAAGGTGGTGAAATGTCACAAGTAGGAAATGTACACATATGAAGTATGTAAGAGAGACTTCAAAAAAATGTGAAATATTGAGAATTTTTTTTTTCTCCGAAAACACGAAATCTATGAGGTGGCCAAAAACACCGAATTCCAAAGAAGATAGAGTGGGGAAGATGATTCCAAACCACAGAAAAATATATGAGAAAATTGTAGCCAAGGAGATTTAGATAATATACAAATTTTTTTTTAAATTTTTTGGAGGTAATATGAATTAGTTATAGATTTTACAAAATCTGCCAAATCTACCAATTCCAGACTTTAAAAAAAAAAAAAAAAAAAAACCCTCAAACTTCTTCTTTTTCTTCTTCAAAGTTGCATGCGCGGACCCTGTGCGTTAACGCACAGGGTCTGCTGGCCTAGCTGCAGGCTTGTCGCAGCTGCCAGCAGGGACCCTGTGCGTTAACGCACAGGGTCTATTGGCCTAGCTGGATGCTGGTTAGAGTTGCCAGCGCAGACCGTGTGCGCTTAACGCACACGGTCTCAGCTAGGCCAACAGACCCTGTGCGTTAACGCACAGGGTCCCCGCTGACAGCTGCGACAGGGTTGCAGCTACGCCAGCAGACCCTGTGCGTTAACGCACAGGGTCTCCGCTGGCAGCTGCGACAGGCCTGCAGCTAGGCCAGCAGACCCTGTGCGTTAACGCACAGGGTCCGCGTATGTAATTTAGGGCAACCAGCCGCCACCCTAATTTTCACATATTTAAGCTCTAAAATTTTGTTTTCTGGTTTTGTTTGTTGGTGGTGTTGTTGCTGCCGCTGGTGCTGATGCTGCCGCTGGTGCTGTTGCTGTCGCTGGTGCTGTTGCTGCCGCTGGTGTTCTTGCTGGATTTTTTTTGCTGATCTTTTTGGTATTATTATTGCTGCTACTGGTGGTGTTTCTTTTCCCGTTGCTGTTGGTTTTATTGTTCGGTCTGCTGCTGTTACTGCTGCTGCTACTACTGCTGCTGCTCATGCTGCTGCTACTGTTGCTGCTCCTCCTGCTGCTGCTACTACTGCTGCTGCTACTGCTGCTGTTACTGCTGCTGCTACTGCTGCTGATCTTGCCGGTACTGCTCATTTTACTACTGTTGCTGCTGATCTTGCCGCTGTTGCTGTTACTACTATTGTACTTCTATTGTTGCTATTGGTGCTTGTAAACATTTAGGTAATTTTCTAAACCTATTACCTCTTTCTTCATACATGTTTGTTTTCTTCCTTATGCACATTTCTTCTTCTTCTTCCTTCACACATATATAACATCTTTCTTATGCTTTTTTTTTTTTTTTTTTTTCTTCAAGCATGTCTATCCTCTATCTTATGCTTCCATTTTCTTCCCCTTCTTTATGCCATTTCATGCATTGACATTCAAACATAAATCCCTTCCTTATGCATTTTAGGGCCAAGCAATGGATGTGGAGAAAACACTCCAAACTTCTGCTCATGACGATTCTCCGAACCAATCACATCAAGATCTTCAATCTTCCCAAGTTCATCGCGGCCAAGAGATGTCATCACATCCACTGAATAAGAAAAAAAGAAAATTACCTGAACCCCTCAATGACTTGGACTCTGATGAAGATAATGACGGTGTTGGAAAAACCTATCAAGAAATTGTCACTGAGCTTACTGACAAAAGAAAAGTAAACTCAGCTGCAATCATTTCTGCAATCCGTGCTACACCCAAGTCCCGCCTACGTGTACCCCTGTGTCGTATGGTTGCTATGCCTATTGTGCGTCCTGCCTTAAAGGGTGACATTACTAAATTGGAAGGTGATTTTTTCAATGGCTATCGTGATGGTGATCGTGTGTTCTACATTTCGTCCACTAATTCTAAAGGAGATTTTCAATTTGTGGATGATGAGGTCCGTGCATCTTGGAGTTCAAATTGGTCTCAAGCCAATGCCGATTTTGAATCTCAATTAGATTCAGACCCTTCTTTCACATCATACAAGAACAAAATGTTCTTCATATGGGATGGTAATCACAGGTTTCTTGCTTGGAAGAATTACATTGATCGCGTCCATACTGAAGATTATGAACGTCATGTCTTTGTGGATTCTATCATTCTGGCCCCCCAACCTGATGACATTCCAAGCTTGTTGACTGCTATGCACGACATTAACAAGTACTATTCTAAACTTTTGTTTTTATTTTATTTTATTTATTTACATTTTTTATCCTATTCATTGAATTATATCATCATAATTATAATCAATTCTATCATTTTTCAGGTCCACAGAGAATTCTCATGTTTCTACCAATTTGGTGCACACTTTATATCGGATGCAAAGCATTGGCACGATGCCTTTGACTTCTTTCAAAAAACAACTCGATCCAAAAAGTTATAAACGATGTGAAGAAAAGTCTCTCGAGACTTGGTATTCTTTGATACGACCAATTTTCTTGGATTACATGTACAGTGTAAGTTTTCCACTCTTTTCATACTGTGTATTTTATGTCTATTCCTGTTCATATCACATATATATACTCATATTTTGTAATCTTTTTTTCTTTCAGCAAGAACTTGCCGAGGCCAGTGATATTGCTCTTATCCAATACAATGAAACCCATCCTCTTGAAAAAACATATGAAGGAGTTTCAAAAGCAATGTCCACTGCTGTAAAAAAAAAACGTGCCATGTTGTCTTCTGGTTTTACAAAACAACTAGCGATTGCGGACATCAACCTCACGCCTGCTTTTCTTGAAGAAGTTAAACACCATTGGGGTTCATTTTCGGTGCCGGAAATGTTACAAGAGAAGCTTCATCGTGTTGCCGTAAGTAATGTTGACGCAGAAGTCAAAGTTGGATGGCTCAAATTTTGGAATGGCAACAGATTTGACAAAGATGCATTGCATTTTCCAAAATCTCCCTTCTCTGATTCTGCACTTGATGATTGGTTATCAAAGTCTACATATTGGGCACAATTGGAAAAAAAAGCCATTGAAGAGCTTCACACTATTATTTCATCTCCTCTTCAATTGCCAACAGATGTCCCTACTCTCTCTCAATATATCCAAACCTGGAAGTTTGCAGCTTTTAATTCCATATTTTTTCGTGAGTTCAAAAGTGGGAAAGTCAAAAAACACAACTCTTGGGTTGAGCAACCCAATATTGATTTCGCTATGAAACGTGTATTATACAGGTACATCCTACTCTTTGTTTTTTTTCCTTGATTTTTTTCATTACATTTTTAAATTATCATTCAATATTTAGCTCATACTATTTTTTTGCAGGTATTTCCGATATGTTTTGATTCCGCACAAGTGTGTTACAAGGGAACCTCCTTTTTTTCCAAATTGGCGTGATACGGGGGCAAAAGATTCTTGCATGTTCACTACTGAGATTTGTTTGGATTGGTCGCCCGCGCATTACGAGGATTGTGGTTGGTATCTTGATTGTCCTCATGATGCATGCCCTTCAAATGAGAAGGCAGTCCGTCAAATGAATGATGCAAAGGAAATAGATCCTCGCGATGCTGCAATTCTACAAACGCACATTGTTCAGCTCAAACTTCGAGAGCCAGAACCAAAAGTGCCAAAGCGTCTTAAAAAACTTGCAATTCGAGAAAACAGAAAACAAACTCAATCAGATATTTCCCAACCTGAAGAGGTTATTGTTCTCTCCAATGATTTGGATAAGAATACCCTCGGCGGCGAAAGTTCAAAATCTGCGAGCGATGTTTTGGAATTTCGTTACTCGAGCACCTATGACGCTATTCATCGTGCACCTACGACTTTTTTGAGAAAAGAATTATTCATTCTCAAGAATTTTCTCACACTTTCTTTTGCTCGATCTACTGCTGTTAAGAACAAGTCTGCAGGGACGGATGTCGGCCCTCTTGAGTGGATCCAGTGGCGAGCATTCATTGAAAATGTATGTATCCTTAATTCTTTCATATTGTCTTTTAATTTGACTTCCATTTGTATTTTATTTTCTTTCTTCTTCTAATGTTATAATGTGTTGTGGTATTCCAGTTCAATGACAATCGAGAATTTTATGTCATGGGAAGTCCGACCCCCTACGCTGTTGACATGGTGTTTCTTCAATTTTCCGATGGTCTTGACTTCAACCTCTCTAACAGACCTACTGAAATTCCTCTATGGAATAAATATGACAAAAACTGGATGATAGCAACAATGTCTTTCTGCAAGTCCATCTTGTCTGACGACGGTGTCCTTATAGTATTTTCTGCTATCGATATGCAAACCAAAAAGGTGTTGAATTCAACCTTACACAACGGCAACATGAAAGTTCTTAGGACTTTCATTTGCCTCAATTCGTACATGGTTTTCAAGGATCCGGAATGTCCTACCTACACCGTAAGTATTACACATCATTTTTTTCATGTAGTTGTTTTATGTTTTTTGTATTAAATTATGTCTAAACACCATTTATATTTTTTCTGCAGACTCCGGCATTTATGGCTCATGTCTTGGTAAGGGATTTTACAACCACAAAATCCACAAGACAACCAGAGTCCATATTTTTTGGTACTGAATTTAAAAACCAAAACTTGCTTTTCAATTTTGTGGATGAGAAAAACATCTCTCTTCAAAAATCAGGAAAACCTTGGAGGGGGCCATATCAAAAATCACCACGTTTCTTTCAAGACCTTATTGAATTGTTTACACCAACAAATGGACGCGTTGTTGATTTGACATGTTCCACTGGAGCTTCTATCCTAGCAACACGCACATGTGGCAGGCATCTTCTTGCATTTGAGGGTGATAGTGACATTTTTGAGCACATATTGAAACCACTTTTGGAAAAGGTTCCAAAAGAGGGGTCCTCCAAGAAGAATATTCAAGATCTTGCACGAGAAGATGATGATCTATCAGATGAGGAGATTCTTGAATTTGAGTGTGAGTAAGTTTCAATACAATAGTTGTTCATTCAATTCATGAATTTTATTGAATTCATTGCTTCAGTTTTAAATTTTCAAATTTATTTACAGATTTCATTGATTTGGTTTCAGGAATATGAATGGAAAGAGGAAATGCCTCCCATTTTGGGCACATAGACAATTCCTACAAAGTCCAAGCACTAGCCCGCGTCTTCCATCATACGCCGAGGATGTTGCACTTGCAATGTTAAATATCGAATATTCGGATTCAAATGAAGAATCTTGTTATAGTTCCAAAATCAATTCGCAACGTAGAGGTGTTCAAATATATATAGATGATGAGGCAAAAGATAGTAGCATGTCCACTAGCGATGAATAAATTTCGTGTTCATTGGATTTCATGTTAATTGATGTAAACCGAATTCTTGGTTTCATGTATATCAATTCGAGTTTTGAGTTAGGAGGAGTTGTTTTTTGTCACTTTAAAATTTTGAAATATTGACAAGTTTTGTGGATTAGTACTTAGAAGCTGAAATTGTTGAAATTAGTAACAGTTAACTCATGTCAGAATGTATGACCATAGTCAGTGGTTAATGAAAAATAATTAGTGGGCAGACTATTATCATCTCGATGTAGGGCTATAGACAGGTATAGCGGTTATAACTGGATCTTTTGTCACCCAAGGGCTATAGTCAGGCGAGGAGGCTGAGAGAAGAGAAATAGTTTTTAAAAGAAGTAGAGTTTTTTTGAGAACTGTTTTTTTCCTCTCCCTCTCGTGAAGAGAGCAGATGTGTGTGCCAATTGTGAATGCTCTGAAGTTAATTTAACTGTTGGGTGTGAAGCCTTGATTTTACCGAAAAATGGTTGAATGGATTGTGAGTTTGTAATTTAGCTGTCTCAAATTGCTCGGAAATGACAAATGTCTAGATGCAATAAGGAAGTATAATTCATGAATGCATGAGATGAATAATTGCATTTCTCTCTCGTGAAGAGGGTGAGTTTAGCTGGAGGTTTGAAGTTGATTGACTGCGCATAATTTCAGGGTGTGAATCTCCATGTTATATTGAAGTAAGTTCTGGCCTAATTAAAGTGGCAATCGAGGCATGACTCGGAAAAAAGTTCTCCAGTGTGAGATTTCCTCTTGAGTAAAGCATAGGGCTTGCCATCATACATCCCCGTGTAGAGGCCATATTTTCAATATCTCCATTAGGCATGAAGCCTTATGCATTTTGTAATTTCCTCGTTCTGGAGTAATATCGGATTGAGCCAAATTGTCAAGTGACTTTTTGTGAGCCATTGTCTTACACCCGAGAAAAGAAGCAATGGGACAGATTCCTTTTGTCTCAAGTCATCAAACAGGATATTAGCTTCAAATCAGTAAATTGGTCATGAAGAGACAAATTCTGATCCGTAAGTTCGGCATACAAATTGCACCTGATAATAGATTTTGATAAAGTCGTGTTCCCAGGTGAACCGATACTCGTTAGAGAAGGTTAAAATTTTGCTGCATCTCTGTGAAGGAGATGTCAAGTCTTTGAAGGACAAGCGGTGGAGCTGGCATCCTATAAACCAATATTTGAGTGAAGCAGTTTCCTTTCTTGAGAAGTTTAATTTGTATTTTGTGTTCGATGAGGTTAACGAAATATTTGATTGAGCCCTCGAAGGAATGAATGAACTGAATCATGATTCATTATTGTCTCTTACTACAATGTCAATGAAAACTGCCAGGAGGGAAATTTTCACTTCTACTGCCCTCATTTCCCTTAAGTTTTGAGTCATAAATGTCCATTCACGCAATTCCTTGAAGTGTATAATCATTTTATTTTTTGCAATGTGAGTGGGAAGCCGGAGTGCGTCAATTGAGGGGTGTTATCGTAGGAGTGGAGGGATCTATTTCCCCAAAAATTAGGACAGCGAGAACTGTGAAAGTCACACGCCCATATCACAATGAGGATTTTATCATTCCTTTGAGAAAGAGCGAGAAGGGACCAGCCTTGAGAAATTTAGTCGAGCCCATAATCTGTAGTGATCAATGGAAGCTCCAGAAGTGAATGATTGTAGTGTGCAGTGACGCGATGGCGAAGGAAAGAAGCGCGGACGTAGAGTCCAAAGACTGAGGAAAAAGAGGGCAGCGGGACAATTATCCCATATCGCTTGGGATGGCGTTCAAGGGCAACCATATAAGGTAAAGGTTGCCGAACCTCTCATGAGTACACTTGGACTGGTTCTTGGTTACTAAGACTATGACCTTCACTATGAGACTTGACACTTGGAACTTGTGACTGTTACTGAGACTATGGCCGACTTCTAGTGGACTATGGACTCTAGGATTAGGTCGATTGCTTACTTACAGTTTGCTTAGGTTCCGGTACTTAGTTCTCGTTACTTGTAACTAGACTTTTGCAAGTCATAACAATCTATTTTGAAGCATTAAGTTAAAGTGCTGTATTATTAAGTTTAAAGAGATAAAGAGAGAAACTGAATATCGCCTACTCCATTTTAATTAATCATTCTAAAAGATGAAGGACGTAATTGAAATACATTGTGTGAGAATGCTAACCTGTGGTATGGCTTATAGTCCTTGGACACTCACAGAGATGTTACATTACATCAAACAGGTACGGACGGTGGTCCCCCTGCCTCATTAAATTTGGGATATAAATTAAGGAATTTTACAACCCGTGGGTTGAGTTGTAGTATTTCATGATCCACTAAAATATCATTAAATAAAGGAGAGACGATTGTTCAAGTTAGGGTGCCCTCGACCCTAATTATATGTGGATTACTGGTTACATGAAAGACTATTGTTGAGCCGTGACTCCCTGTATTGGAAAAACACAATAAGAGTGATGTTACTGACGAGTGTGGATTGTGAGGGAGTGACAAAGCAATTGCATGTACAGTGGTGAACGGCCCTTCTTCCCAAATTTTCCGTCTAATAAGACCCATAATTACCTTAAAGAGTAATTCTCATATGATTTACCTCATAAATTCATTCCCATTCCATTGTGAATTATCAATTCACCTAATAGTGACATCTAGAATTCAATCTGACACTCATTTGGTCTTCCCTAGGTGGTTTTCTTAATTGGAACCCGAACCAAAAACCTATCTACAATTGATAAGTTGAAATAAATAAAATTTCCAGTATTGATGGCTTTGTGTTAAATTTGAATGTGTATGTATGTTAAACTCCTTGTTGATTATTTTGCTACAATTGATGATATCACTGAGCCACAAAACAAAATAAACATGTGTATGCAATAATTTGGCTATAGTTTTTTAAAGATGTATGTAGATAAATATTTTATATTTATTGAATGTATATATGCCCATAGTCGTGTACATCTTTTTTTTTTCTTATTGGTCATTACTCATAATTTGGCAATCATGTTGTTTATCCTCCCCACACCTCTTATTATGAAACCCTAAAATTGTAAACTTTTATGCCAAAATTCCACGGTTATAGGATACTAGTGGCCTTATTGCCGAATATTTCACCTTCCTCACCGCTCACAAGTTACTGCTCATTGCTCACCGCTCATTGCTCACCGCTCACAAGATAGCACTCCCCAAACACACATAGGTTTGAAACAAACTTCCACCTTATTTGAACAACCTTCCAACACATAACATACTTGGAGTATTCTAATTATCATTGAATCAACTTAAGTGTTTTCTACAACTAAAGTTATCCAGAGTCTAGACATGCTTGATTGACTTAAACTGACTACATGCAAAACAATTACTAAGAAGTTATTGCTTACCATTGGCCGAACAAGTCGCAAAGCACCTCTGTAAACTTGAAATCCAATGAAAAAGTTGTTGTCAATAAACAATGTCTAATTATAAAACCTGATACACACGTCAAGCCCCTTACACAGTTATGGACTCGACACTGAAAATCGTCATTTTAAATTACAAAGTTATTGACACAAGGATCCAGGATGACAGGGTAAATATTTTAAGGTTGTAGGCTTAAACTCCTAAGTGCCACATATCAAACCCATGTACAGTCTAACCTCTATAAATGTTACACCTATAAGTGTTAACCCTCTCTAAATGTTAACTTTCTTCTACTCCCCACATATTGCACACTATAAATGTTAAATGTGTTAACTGTTAACAAAATGGTACTCCCTTCTTTGTAAATTTGACTCTATAAATGTTAACGAATGAAATACAACCATAATATGGATGATAAAAACTACACATCTAGTTACATTCCTCTCTCTCTCAATTTTCCTCAATTCACATGTGTTTAGGGTTTAGGATGATTACGAGGATGCGCTTCAGATGATGATTGTGAGGGAGAGGAGTGTCAGGTGGAACCCATTCCATCTTGTGGTGACTTGCAATCTAGTTTTGGTACCAAACACTATATTCGTTAATTGGAGACTTTTGAAAGTCTCAAAATAAAATACGCCCATAGTTTGGGATGCCAATACTGTGAGCATATGGAACATTGGGAACATCGGGAACTTGACGGTTTACAACTCCGCACGCAAAGAATATTCTCATCGCCAAAAATAGTAAGTTTTAAAATCATAATCAAAACATGAACTATAAGTGGAAAATAACAATCGAATCCCAAAAACTAATGCTTTTATGTCATTATAAAGTTTAGGGTGCGCATCCCATATATAAGGGTCTCATGGATTTGGATGGCACATCCCAAATGTGAGTATAAATTTGAATGTAGCCGCAATCCCACCAAGTCTACAAAGTGCCCCTATTTTCCACATTAATTCCAACCCCTGTTAGGTTTCCCCATCTCCATCTTCCGCTTCATATCCATTATCGGCGTCATTTTCCGCGGTTGCAATACGTGCCAAGTTGTCTTTGGCAAAATCTATATGTTTTTGGGGGATGGTCATGGTTTTCGATTTGGAACCCTTGCGCGGCTTCCAAGCACAAAGGATGGTATCCGTGTTTATCCAAACCGGTCCGTACGCAGAGTCCACTATCCACTTGAAACCTTTTTTGGTGTCCCAACCTAAATAAGTGCGGAGCACGTTCTGGTCTTTGGTGCTCGGACGGCAATATTCCACTTCAATTTGGCGAAAGTTGGGGCTAGTTCAAACAAAATTGGGTGAAGACAATGCTTTCACCAACCATATTGGCTTCGGGTGTTCCTCATCTCCTGCTCGTACGAGCACCATATAACCTTCATGGCAATCAACACCCACACGAAACGAAGGAGCCGGACGATTGCGCGCAGGGCCAACGTAATGCTCGTCCATTGCGAACTCTTCACGGACGTCTCCATTGCTAAAGAACATGGCATCGGACTCCATAACTGTCAAACGACTTTGTGGCCAAAATCCTTGTGTCAAAGTCGTACGGGTGTCGACACCAACGGTCATCAAGGCTGAGCGAATGCGATCCCAATACGCGATCAACGGTTCATGAGTATCCCTAACACGTCTGGTGATATCTTCCTCACACAACTCTTTCCAATACTCAATGAATCCGGATATGCCTTTGATGATTTCCGGCCCATTCCTCATGGGGTCGGGTTTGCACGGCTTTGGATCCCCATCCGGGAGCAAACATTTCCCATCCTTGTCTTGATGCCACACGAGTATACCATCCTCCGGGCCCCAATTAGGGGATATGCACAAAAGCTTGAACTGCATGGCGGGGACACCATCATCCCTCATATAGAAGCGGAATTGTTGTGCTTTGGTATGTCCCACCAAACGGTCCACTCCCTTCAACATGTATGGCTTGATGAAGGCCTTGAAATTTGGTATTTCTTCAATCATGTGCGGGATCACCGGCACATTGTCCAAATCCATGTATGATTTCATGAGAAGTGGTATGGTGGGAAAATCCTCTTCATGCAACTTCATGCTCCAACGGCCAAATGAGGCATCAATATCGTCGTGCGTGTGCCCCACCATCAAGAAAGACACAAACACCTCTTTGAAGATGCCTTTTGCCACGAACATCGACCAAAAACAAAACACGTATCGACATTTGTTGTCTTTAGCACAATTATCAAGTTGAACGTGGAGAGTTGGAGGCAAGGGTTTTGCAATAATGGGTTCTCCGGGTGGTTCCGGCAATGAAGACATACAAACCTCCTTCCCTTGTAGCACTGCCTCATAAAGGGGTGTCGTTCCACAACCATCGAAAAGGGCACGGGAAGAGTGTACCGGTGGCTTTTCGAGATCGCGCAATAGTTTTGCAATTGAACCGACCGTGTGGTTGGCATCGCCAGGATAAAAATCCAAACCATAATGGGCATATTTGACATCCACATGTCCATGGGCGATCATACCTAAGAAAAACAAACGATGCGTGAACAACAAAAATATGAAAAAACTACAAAGCGGATGGATGAAGTTGGACATTTGGAAAACACAACCAATGCAAATTGGAGAGACTTTCAACACACATGTGGGATTCTATACAAACCTGTGACAGCTACGGGCAACTTGAAGAGACCATCCGTGGCCTTTATTTTGCGTGCATAACAAGGGCATGCGGTCTTCGCATGGTCCATTTTATCATGGATGATTGTTAGAACCTCCGCGGGCCTCATTATGGATAGTGCACGGTTCTTGTAGTAATCTTGACGGTGTGCCTCCTGGTTGTTGACATGCTCAATGTATTTTCTCTGGTGTCTTGTATGGGATTCAGTGCCTATAGGGTGGGCATCTCGAAGACCTTTGTATTTCTCACACGCCGTACACCTGGCGAACTTGTCCCCAGGTCTCTTCAAAATGTATTCCGCAAACTGTTGGTTTTTAATTACACTCAACTTGGACAATGAAATGGGCCCACATCCCGCTGTGCGACCCACTTCATTTATGTCCGTTAAGATGTTCTTCCATTTTGTGCCCGTGGGTAACACCATTTGCACAACTTTCTCCCCTGATGACAATGTCCTCGTCTTGTGGGGCATTGCATCGGCCAATGGCACTTCGATGGTGGAGAGTGTTGCGGATGCTTGGAGTGTCGCCTCCCTAGGTTTCTTTGTGCCAGAGTTGCCATGAAATCGAGAGCGGCGACCCAACAAAGAATACTTCCGAAACCTATAAAAGTCAGCCTTGGAGACCCCGTGAATGATATACCATGCTGTGCAACACACTTCCACATTCTCAAGGGTCACCACCTTATGGCCATGGGTATCAATGTGCAAATTTCTGTGGACCTCGAGTTTCTTAGCCGACCGCATACGAAAATCCGCAAGCCACAACTCTTGACGAAGAGACCTAATTTTTTCGCGAGGAAAAAATTGGCAACATTTCCTCTCGCAACAGTCCTTTGCGGACACAAGGCGGATAGAATCGTCTCCCAATATGGAATCCCGCCGTCGCTCCTTATCTCCGCGAGACACGCGACTAGAATCATACCTGCGTAGACCTTTGCGAGGACGCATTGTGGCCAACAAAGCAGACTGCGTCTGTTTATGTCGCCGGCCATGATTCCACAAGCTTACCCCGTCATGGAGAACTTGACGAAGGGGCCATCGACGCAAGGAGAATCTCCACGTCAAAGGGACCTCAGACGGAAGCAAAGTGTTCAAGATGCACACGCCGACATCGTCGAGACCAAGGGGGTGGGCATCAACACATTCACGGGGATCAGAGTTCCTGCATATGCCGTCTGCCACTGGGACACCAAGCTCGTTAAGTAGAACAACATCAAGTCCCACCCATTGCTCCCTCCCGAAACCGGTACACAATGGAATGTCATCATGGTCATCCCCGGAATGATGAGATTGGTCATGCACTTCGAAAGATCCATCGGAGGTTGTATCCACAGACACACCCACCACGTTTGTTCCATCAACATTGACTGCCGACGGGGAAGAGAGTTCACATTCACTATCCGAGGATGATGCATTTGTCGACAACTCAAAGGCAATATCTCCCACATCCATTGCCATCCCACCTAAAAAACAACCATGGAATGACCAACCACACAACCGATGAAATGCATACAAAAGCGGACACACTATCTGTATATATACACGGCCCGATATACACACAATATCTGCGTATATATATGGCCCGAAATACAGAAACAAGTATTGGGGTACCATTGGAGGACCTCATACATAAACAAGTACGGATTTCCCGAAACAATATGAGTATGGCCTGGGATATACGAAAGGCCGTTCGTATACCTTCCCACAGATATCTTAGGGTATACTTACGAAAGGCCGTACCTTGGTCCCAGGCCGTACTGCCTATGCCAACTAAAAGATGGACTCGCAATTGTGGTATTTACGTAAGTCCGTAAACGGTTGCTATCGTTTGTGCATGGGGAAAATGGATACGTATGGGAAATACAAACAACCGTTCGTAATTCTTTACATAGCATATTTACGAACGCCCGCTCGTAATTCACGAGGCCATATTGTGCGTCTGAATAGATGTATGGACATTTATGGATGTGGTTGGATGCCTATGCCATAATCCCAGGATATCTTCACGAACACAATTTAGTATACCCGACCATCCCAAGTGTTTTTGGGGCATATGGATGTGTGTACGACATACGAACGCCCGTTCGTAAATACTTGGAATAGCATATTTACGAACGACCGTTCGTAAACCTACCTTGCCATACAGTGCATGCATAGATGTATATGAATAGACGTGGCTGGATGCATAGACCACTCAGGTGGGATTTACGAACGCACGTTCGTAAACTCGACAAACATAAGTGTATTCGAGGAAAATGCATGCCTGTGACATACGGAAATCCGTTCCAAAATCGCGGGAATATCATTTTTACGAACGCCCGTTCGTATATATCGATGCCATAATGTGTGCATAGATGTGTATCTGTATGGATGTTCCTGGATGCATACTCCATACTCTGTGGTATTTACGAACGCACGTTCGTAAACCACCATCATGTGTATATGGGGAAAATGGATGCGTGCGCTATTTACGAACGTCCGTTCGTCAATATTTGTAATAGCATATTTACGAACGACCGTTCGTAAACCCACGATGCCATGCTGTGGATGCCTAGATGTATGTATGATGTGGAAGGAAGCATAGACCACCCAGGTGGTATTTACGAACGCACGTTCGTAAAAGTCGACAAACCCGAGAATATTTGGGGAAATGCATGCGTGCGCGACACACGACATATTTGGAATATCATATATACGAACGTGCGTTCGTATATATCGATGCCATGGTGTATGTCTGCATACATGTATGTATATGTATGGATGTTGCTGGATGCATAAACCATACTCTCAGGTGGTATTTACGAACGGACGTTCGTAAACTCGACCATCCTGTTCATATGGGGCAAATGGATGCGTGTGCAACGTACGAACGTCCAATCGTGAATATTTGGAATAGCATATTTACGAACGCACGTTCGTATATCTCGATGTCATTCTATTTGTGTGCATGGATGCATGTATATGTCAATGTTGCTAGGAGCATATACCACACTCATGTGGTATTTACGAACGCACGTTCGTAAACTCGTCAAATCCTCTGAACAATTACCACAAATGCGTTGACTCCAACTTTACGAACGAGCGTTCGTAAAGTTCCGGTATTTGCGGCGGTATAATCGGGGGTTGTATACTACTGTACCTGGGAGGTGTACTGTGGACGCACAGGATGATGGCTTCAGCGCGCTCCGCCGGATCTGTGCAGCGCACACTGGGCCTCTGCCGCGAAAAAGAGCTCTCAAGTGGGGGGAGGAACTTTAAGTACTTCTCTAGGGTGGTTCAAAATCCCTTGGATGCTCTTTAAAAAGCGGATTCCCGCCGCTCACTCTGACCTAATATGCCATTCTATCTATGCGCGTCATACATGACGCTATGTATGGAACATGTATGGCATGCACGCAACATATTGAAATATGTACATGGGTCTCACACCTTTGGTTTTACCAAGGTCTAATGAATCAATATATATATGTACTAAAATAGGTAAATAGAATTTAAACGTGCGGTTGTTTAACATAGAATAAATGATTTGCGACCAAGGTGTGAATTCCAAGTTTTTTAGCAATTATTCATACCTAGTATATTATGTTAGCAAGGTCTAAGTGATATATATATATATATACATATATATTATATGCATATATATACATATATATACACACACACATTGAGGTGATCCCCCTCCCCACCTGACTTGAGGTAAGCCTAAAAGTTGGTTTAGGGAAACACAACCCTCACACCATCCACACTAGTATATAGTGCCCAGCCTAGTTGGTGGTATTAGGGTTTATTGCTGTTTTTTAGGGTGTTTTAGAGTTGAATCATTTTGGAGCTTCGAAGCTCCCATTTCATTCCGGAAATGAGTTTGCAACGTGCTGGAAAGCGAAAGGGGGAAGCTCCGCGTCTGAATGATCATCAACGTATGGAAATCATAGCAATGTTTGACAAACCCAAGCCACCCTCAATGCGAAGTATTGCTCCAGAATATGGAGTCGATGAGAAAGGCATTTGGGGATGGGACAAAAACTATCCAACATTCATTGTTGGGTAGATAAAACAACGCCCATGTGTGAAAGCTACTTAACTAAAACCTAAACCCTAAACCACTATCACCGAGGGAGCTTTACCCGGTTTTTGGGAAACTTAAGACTTCGGTCATTTGGTGAAGTCACAAGGGGGCATAAGAGTGGGTCAAAATCGGTTGTGGAAGCCCCTAACATTGTAGGTATCATGTGATTCACATAAAAACATGCCCGTAATATGCTCCCCCCAATCTCAAATTGGGTCCTTTATGAAGCTAATAATTATTTGAGGAACCATTGAACAACTTGAAAGATATTTCTTTTTTGAAAACACTATATTCCAAAACACTATATGAACATCCTTTATGAGTTCACTATGAGGTACTAGGGGGATGCGGGAAAACAAATTCATGTATTTATACTAAGCTCTTCAAATTAATGAATTCTAACCATACCAGGTATAATCACACTAATTGCGTGTTTTGCATCCTACGAGAAGTCAATTCATAGCTAAAATTGTTCGTTTAAACTTAAGACATGCATGTTCTAATAAGATGAAGTATGGATTGTGTGATCAAAATGCACTCAACACTATTAAGGTGAACGAGGGAGAATTTCTAACTCCACTATAATTGACCACAAACAAAGTTGTATCATGAAATCCAATTTTGAATCTTGAAATGACAAACGGCACGATTCTCAATAGTTGCTATTAACCGAATGAAGCAATAATTCCAAATCCTAGCAACATCAGTACACCAGTTGGACATGCCCGCGGACGATCACATGTTCACATATCTTAAAGGTTGGTGAAATTTAAAGATTTAGGGATGTAGGGTTTAGGGTTTGGGGTTAGGGTTTAGGGTTCCTGAACGGCTTAGCGTGAAAGGTAGTTATTACAATAGATTACACAAACAATATTCACTAAATTAATCATATCGCACGTACTTATTTTATGTGTAATGCACATTTCATGTTGGCAAAACATCTGACTTCATGGCTCAAATGCACTGGTTCAAGTTCAATTTAAAGTTCATTACACTATACAAATGTTAGTGGAAGTTGACACCCAATTGAATGAATTGAGGACCTCTTGGAATTTGAATTTTTCTTCCACCACTTGTAATAAAATGGACACCCATCTCAAATTGGGTCCTTTATGAAGTAATCAATAATTTGTGGAACCATTGCACAACTTGAAAGATATTTCAAGTTTGGAAACACTATATTTCAAAAGACCATATTATGCACATCCTTACTGATGGATTCATCATCGATTCCACCCTAAATGACATGGATTGTTCGCTACGAATTTATACTCCCTATGGGTATGGTTTAGGTTTAATGAGCCAACCCCGCCATTTATTTGGGCCACTTACTAGGGCCACTTACTAGGACTTAATTCATTTTTTCAGGCAATATATTATCTTAAAAAATTAAATATCATACATATGTAGCATGTTATCATGGACAACACATCCATGCCCTCATATGCAACAAAACAAACAACTTCTTTTTAGGCACCATTTTCAAAAGAATTCATTTAAAGGTTGAAAAGTGCGTTTGAAACACAAAATTTTAGATGCAGTTTCACAAAACATGGCATAACTTGTGAGGTGTTTGAAGTTATATTGCCCTTGACCAAGTTGTTAATACAACATTGTCAAAATTTCAATACAAATTATGAAGATTTAGATTGCCTTAAGCACGTTTGAAATTTTTAATAAGCAGCTGTCAACAACTAATTAAGATTGTTGTAAGCACCAAAATAAATTAGTTATAGAATACTCACATGAAATAAAACTAATTAGATATTGAATATATGATATAGACAAACTTTTGGCGAAGAAAAAATGTGAATTGCTAATCATTTCATTTTGTAATGTAATTTCAAAGTCAAGGTGGTACAATTTTTAAGGACTGTCAACACGTCCTTTGGCTCATTAAACCGGAACTGCACCCCTATATACTTGAAGTTTACAAAGGAACCAAATGTATAGGTGCTTAAATGGAATGCGGCAAAAGAAATTGTTGTATTTATATTAAGCTCTTCAAACTAATGTGAAACGCCTCCACTACATATACATATTACAAAGCATGAATTAAACATGCCTATATTACTTATACATCCAACTTTCATTTTCATGCGAGAGAGTCATTGAACGTTTGTCCATCCTAACAATAATGGACATGGTAGTCATGTATGACTACCTCCATAATATGGCAACAATTCATGTCACAAAGTTGAATGAAACCAACACATTTGAGTGTTAAAACACAACACATCCCCCTACCCCCATCCCATCCCATCCCCCCACCCCCTTCGCATCCCCCACCCCATCCCCCCATCCCAGCCCATCCCATCCCCCCAGCCCATCCCGTCCCATCCCCCCACACCCATCCCATTCAATCCCCCCATCCCATCCCACCCCATCCCCCATACCCCATCCAAGCCCTGCCCAGTGGGAGGCGGCCATGTGGCGGCGGCGGGGAAACCCTAGCGGCGCCGGCTACCTCCCTGCGCCCCTTCCTCTACTCTCCTCATTGTCAGTTGCAGCAGAGAGAGGAGCGGAGCGCCGAGCAGATGCGGAGCGAAGCTCTTGCCATTTTTAGTTATACATCTTTGATAATAGTTTTGTCGGCGCTAGTGTGTTGAATTGCAAGTTTCCCTTGAGAGTTGGGATATTGGCAGTAGCTAGCTTGGGAGTTGCAAGCTTCGGAGTTGCTAGCATTAGGGTAGCAAGGTTGAGAGCTACAAGCTTGACAATCGCACGCTTGGGAGTTGCACGCACATCAGAGTAGTTGCTAGGGTTTGTACATAACGTGCGAGGGCTTCAGTGTGTGGGAGGATTGAGTGGTGCGAGGATTGAGTGGATGACCTGAGTTTTCATTTGTGAGCTTTTCTGGTTTTTTGAGTAAGGGAAGAAGAGCAGATTTTGTGAGTACAGTAAGGGAGGAAGAACATTGTGAGCAGAGTAAACCTTCTGAACTCATTTGCCTCACATTCTGATATTTGTTCATTGTTGAATTCCATGTGTTGCCAGAGTTGAATGTGTTTTGTATGCATGTGTTCTTCATTTTGGTTTCTCCCTGACATTCTGAAACTCACTTATGTGCTGATTCAATTTTTTTCTTCAATTTCTATCATTCTGGCCAAGCATTGCAAAAAACATTGCAAGGATTCCTGAAACACAGATCCATGTCTGTGTGAAACATATACGTATACGTACGGATCCAACATAATATTATACATAAAATACAGGCACCCAGTTACGAACGCACGTTCGTAAAGTCCAAACCATCGCATGACATATTAATAATTTTAAAAAGGAAATGGACACCCAGTTACGAACGGGCGTTCGTAAACGTCTGCATGACACCAGAAGGCTACATATTTACGAACGTGCGTTCGTAACTATATGCAACAGACAAAAGAAGCTGAATGCCAACCAACAATATTTGGAGACTAAACAATATGAACATACACATTATATTGCAGCCTTTACAAAATATTTTAGTTTGTAAGAATGAACAAAAACAATTACGAACGTCTTTACGAACGCTCGTTCGTAAATGTGATCGAATTACACAATACACCTACTTACGAACGGCCGTTCGTAAATAATCTACACCTCAAGAATTTCAATGCGATTACATTCTGATTTCACAGTTCCAACATACAACTGCATATCCTGTCCATGATGTTACGAGTACATAGTTTCGCGGCTGTTACGAACGAACGTTCGTAAAAACGATCCTAACCTTGTTTCGTATCATGCAGATGGCGAGAACAAGTAGAAACCCCATTGAAATGTTCGCAGTGCCGGCGGATAGCCTGCCGGCAACCGTGAAGGACATAAACGGCAACGATAGCTATGTCCCCAAGGACAACTTCATGGGAGAATGGACGGCCATACCAACTAAACTCGAAGACGGCCTTTTTGCGCTGCGATTCACTTACGAGCTGCAGACGAGGCCATACCAGCCAGAACAATGGGTGCAAATGAAGTCGTGGGAGATAGAGTCCATAGAGGCCCAAGGAGATTTTGTTATTCTGGATATGAAATACAAAAATGACCACATAAATCTCCTCCTACATTACTTGTTACACTCCTTCTCCTACGTATACGCATGCCTGAATGTTGGACCAGATGCAAAGCACTTCAACCTGGATGGCCTCTTCACAAAGTACGTCCTCAGCCAATTCTGGACTGCAAGGAAATTGACCGCACTGGCGTTGAACATCTCCAAATACAACAGTGCGATGGCTGAGGCAAACAAAAAGAAGAAGAGTCCAAGAAAACCATCTCCCTCAGGGGCAGGAGGTTCAAGAAGCGCACCTAAGCCGGTGCCCTCCGCGAGCAGGCTGACCCAGGGGACCAGCAGATAGTCCACGCCATCCAAGAGGTCCAGGGACGACATGGAGAAGTCTGGAGTCACTGAGGCCCTTGAAGTGAGCTCGCCGCCAGTGATGCCTACCCCTTTGAAAAAGGGAGAGACCCCAGATGCTGTGAAGGCTACCAGGATCCTATGCGACTTCAACAACTATTCCAAGGATTGCTGGCCCATGGGACGCCACTTCACATTCAACGTGGACTGCTTCAAGTGCGAGAAATCTCCTAACAAGTGGGTGGTTAGGTCTCGCGAAAGCGGGGGTGTGAAGTGGCAGATAAATAATCTCATGAACAACGTAAAGTGGGATAGGCAGACTGTCTGTGTCATGCCTAAGGGATTGACTTCTCGTCCCTCGGAGAAGGACTGGCCTCGAATCCAGAATGGAGAGTTCTGGATTATAGACGGTCAGCACAGCTTGGAGGCGTCGCAAATCATCCTCAAGGATGATAACTTCCAGCACGAGCTCAAGGCGGAACTTCGGTACTGGAAGGCATTCCTGGTGTGGTCGGACGACTGGGACAAGCTCAGAAAAATATCGACGTTTCTCAATTCGGGGAACAAGATCAAGGCGTTTGAGGCGTCCTGGGCTGCCAATATAGTGGCTGCAAGAGACGTCTGGGTCGCACACGGGTGCCCTCCAAAGGAGAGGGAGAACGCAAAGATCCAGTCGCCACAATGGAAGGTGGGTTTACGAACGAGCGTTCGTATATTTCCTACACTTTCATTCTGTGCTTTAGTATTTCAATTTACGAACGTGCGTTCGTATGTAATGGAAAACACTGACACCCTTGATGTGCATTGCAGGCGTTCTGTGATGCGATGGTGGACAAATTCTCCTCCATCGACATGAAGTCCACAACAACCAAATCAGTCCTGGAGCTCAAGGGCGAGCTCCGACTGATATGCTGCAACAACGACACATGGGAGTTGTGGACCCATTTCTTCGACGCCCACAGCTCGGGTGATTTGGTCAACCCCGACACTGAGGAAAAATACAGCGTCGACAAGAGCGCCGAGGCCCCTCCACTGCTGAGGGAGTTTTTCAGGCCACTGCAAGGGCTGACAGAGTCAGAGTTGCAGCGATGCGCAGTACACCTTCTTGGGAACACGGTGGGAAGGACCATCCCCTACCCCAAGATATTTTTGAAGAGGCCGAAGTACAAGCCCGGGACATACTCCGTAAAGGAGTGGTGCGACCACAGGAAATTGAAGACGGGCGCGATGCGGGAGTTAAATGGGCTCATGCCAGAGAGGGAGCTCTTCCACGCCGACGGCGAAGTCAGCTGGGCCAAGTGGAAAGAGTTCAAGGTGCTGTACAACATCAACGGTGCCTCAATGCGTAGTCTGGTTAGGGAGCATGCCTCCGTTTTGAAGCTCAAGGGTAACAAACGCTCGAAGAAGTCCGAGACTGAACCCCAGGAGCTGCAGAAATACATCTCCTTCTTGGAGAGGAAGAGGAGCGCCAAGTTTGACGGCTTAGCGCGATTTTGCCTGATAACCACAGGGATGGAGAGGACAACATTCTCCAAATGGGATGGCACCATCAGCAGGGCTGAGGTGAGGGAGGACCGGAGGGGTTGTCCCTTCGCAATCATAGATTTTCGGGGTATCCCTGGTGCATCAAGGCAGGGGGCGAAGGGGGTCCCCTTTTACAACCCCTTCATGGCGAAGTTCATGGAGTACAAATCGCCAGCCATGAGGGAACCACACGTATGGTTGTGGGTTGTTGAACAGGACAAGGTCTCCGTGGTGACCGAGCTTTACGAGGAGACAATAAAGTTCGAATACAACATCTTCCACAGCACATACGTGCCTGCAAAGACTGAAGGGATAGTGGCCATCAACGAGGCCAGGGGGAGCAAGCAGGTGGGAGCTGTGAGTCTCATCTTCCTGACGTACAAGTCGGTTAGGAATGGGCGCGCACCCATCAAGGCGAACAGCACGTTCAAGAAAATCTACACCGTCGCTCACCCCCCTCCCAAAGATCTCTTCCAAGAAACGTTGTACACTGTCTTCCCGGCCCTTGAACTCAGGATGGAGTTCTACATCTCTGTTTTGCAGAGTTTGGCAATGCATGGCGAGACCGTGTACAACGTTTGTGGAGGCAACAAATTTATGTACGCTGCCATGGTAAGCCATCCCAACTTTTACGAACGCTCGTTCGTAAACATTGTATGTTGCCTTTTTCAAACATCTTCAACATTCAATATCATATTATGTGTTCGTTTATTATTTTACATCAATCTTTACGCTGATATTTACGAACGCGCGTTCGTATATGTCTGACCAATTTCTTTCCGTGTCTCAGATGCTGGGATTGTGCGTCAACTCTTACGTTGACGCCATCGACGAAGAGGAGTACAAGGTCCATCGATCGAAGGCGTCGATGATGGACCTGGGTGATATGGCTGTGCCAAGGCTCGACATCAGCATGTCCGTTGACGAGAACATGCCCGACTTGGAGTTAGAGGACGAAGACCCTGTCCTCCCCGTCGAAAGGGATACAGATGCACATACCCTCAGCATCCCCCCTCTGAGAATGTTGGCGCCAGCGGGAATTCCATCCGAGCCGCAGGGGACTCCGGGTGGCTATACGGGGTCATCGGCGGGCACCACCCAAGACGTCCTCCCCGCGCGAACATCTGGCGCGGAACCGTTCGGCACGCCTGGAGGTTGTTCGACGTCGGTATCCCCCCGACCCAAGCTGGTGGTGCCCAAAATGGAGGATCTCGATGTCCTCGATCAACGCTCCCGCCCGTCCTTGGACCACTTCCGCAACACGCGTCGGAGGATGAAGAAGACCCCGTATGTGGAGTTGCCGGAGGGCGCCATCATCGATGTCTCCGATGAGGACGAGGGGGACATGGACATCATGGTCGAGCTGGGGGTGGAGTTCGACAAGAACAAGCGGGTGAAGGAGGAGGCGCTCTCCGTCGCCGAGCTCAACGCCAAGCTCGAGCAGAAGATGAAGGAGGACATGGCGGCTGCTGCAGCAAAGAATGCGCGGAAGATGTCTGTCATCCAGGAGGAGCTGAGGGCCTCCAACGCGAAGACGGATGCCATTCTAGAGATGCTGAGCAGGATGCAGAGCTTTGCGGCGTCTCCACAGCCATCCTACCCCTTCCATCTGGGATACCCATCCGGCCAATACCCCCCACATCTCCCTTATGCTGGAGGACCGTCCTTCCCGGCTCCACCCCACCCGACACCGGTGGGGACTCCTCCACTCCCGCCGGCCACCACCATCACCCACGATGCCGTCGCGGCGGCCATCCAGGAGGGCGAGGATTTACGAACGCTCGTTCGTGAATCTTCAGGTCCGGCAGTCCTCACCCCTCCCCCGTCAAGGGTAGGACTGCCTTCAGACACGGACACGGCCCCTTCCACCGTCGTCCCCAGGGTTGTAGATAGACAGGGCGATGAAACTGCGCGACACACTGACATGGTCATTGTGAGGGACACGCAGGGGAGCCCGAATGACACGGCAGGTGCACAAAGAATGGATGTCGAGGACAGCCCGGAACGTCAGCCCTCCGCCTACATGGAGGATGTCGACATGGATGCACTAGACCTGGGCAGGGTTGTCTATTGTGTCGTGACGGAGGCTTATCCCGGCATAATGTCGTGCCGTCACGACACGTATCCGTCACGACATTATGCCGGATTATGCCGGATGCTGTCTTTATCCTGCCGGACTTGAATTTTACCGATTTTTTTGTGTAATTACATTACCCAATTTCGGACACGTAGGATTTACATTGTCCACGTGTGACGACATGTTAGCAAAGTAAAGGGAAAGTGGGGAAAATTCTACTAGCGCCCGTCCGCCCCCCCGTCCGCCCCCGTTCCCAATCCCCGTTCCCACCCGTCCGCCCTCGTTCCCAATCCCCGTTCCACCCCGTCCGCTCCCGTTCCCAACCTCCGTCTGCCCACGTCCCCCGCCCCGCTCCCAACCCGTCCGCTCCCCCGTCCGCCCCCCCCCCCCCCCGTCCGCTCCCCCCCCCTCCGTCCGCCCCCCCGTCCGCCCCCCCGTCCGCCCCCCCGTCCGCCCCCCCGTCCGCTCCCCCCACCTCCGTCCGCTCACCCGTCCGCTCCACCGTCCGCCCCCCCCCCGTCCGCTCCCCCGTCCGCCCCCCCCCCCCGTCCGCTCCCCCGTCCGCCCCCCCCCCCCCCCGTCCGCTCCCCCGTCCGCTCCCCCGTCCGCCCCCCCCCCCGTCCGCTCCCCCGTCCGCCCCCCCCCCCCCCCCGTCCGCTCCCCCGTCCGCCCCCCCCCCCCGTCCGCTCCCCCGTCCGCCCCCCCCCCCCGTCCGCTCCCCCCCCTCCGTCCGCTCCCCCGTCCGCCCCCCCGTCCGCTCCCCCCACCTCCGTCCGCTCCACCGTCCGCCCCCCCCCCGTCCGCTCCCCCGTCCGCCCCCCCCCCCCGGTCCGCTCCCCCGTCCGCTCCCCCCCCCTCCGTCCGCTCCCCCGTCCGCCCCCCCCTCCATCCGCTCCCCCGTCCGCCCCCCCCGTCCGCCCCCCCGTCCGCCCCCCCCGTCCGCCCCCCCCGTCCGCTCCCCCGTCCGCTCCCCCGTCCGCTCCCCCCCCCCTCCGTCCGCTCCCCCGTCCGCACCCCCGTCCGCTCCCACCCCTTCCGTCCGCTCCCCCGTCCGATTCGAACACTATAAATTGAGGGTGCAAGGTGCCATTTTTGCCTCCACTGACATAGTGTGTCTCAAGTCTTTTGATTCTCCTTTGAGGAGTGAGGATTGAATGCGTGAGACCCGAATGCAGAGTATACTTTGTCCAATCTAGTGTCTGTGAATTAGGGTTGCCCTCGTGGCACTCTTGAACAGGACCTAGTATGCGATCAAAGTGACTTGCTCTAACTTGTTTGTATTTGCAGGTTTTGTTGAAGTCATGCCACGCCGAAACGATGCATGGGATCATTGGTACGAGGATAAGGGGAGGGTTCCCGGTAAATCACAAAGGCAGGTTAAATGTAGGTTTTGCCCGTTCGTCATATCTTACCGAGGAGATAGAATGTTGGCCCACCTTGGTTATAGACCTCATGTAGGGGGTGCTTCTGATGTTTCCACATGTAGGATGGTACCCCCGCATATTAGGGCCTTGTTTGAACATTGCGGAGGCATTGTGCCCTTACATGTAGGCATTGTAAATGAGGACTCTCTGGTGGCAGATATTGTACCTTTGGAGCCTATTATAGCGGGCTCCGTAATTAGTGAAACAGAGCCTTTGCTTATGTCCCAAACCACTCAACATTCTGATGTTGTGATATATGGCACTCCTCCTCGTGAACTACGTCAACTCAACATAACGGAGGGGTTCAATGTGTCAACAAAACAACTCCTCGATAGAGCATGGGCAACGGCTTTTTATGAAGCTAACATTCCTTTCAACATTGTGAGACATCCTGCATTTGTTCATGCTGTGCGTGAAACTGCCCGTCATCGAATGCCAGCCTACACACCACCATCGTACAATGCCATCCGTACGAAGTTGTTAACTGATATAAAGGTTGACCTAGATAGGCAAGTGAAGGAGAAGCTGGGGAATTCCGTTGAAAAATACGGTGTTACAATATGTTGTGATGGATGGGACAACGTGCAAAACCGACCTCTCCTAAACGTTCTTCAATGTGGCACAAAGGGAGACGTTTTCTTGGGTACCATTGACACCACGGGAAATCACAAGGATCATGTCTACGTTGCTGCTCAAATTCAACCATTTGTGGAAAAGGTTGGTCGACATAATGTGGTCCAAGTTTGCACCGACAATGCCCCAGTTATGGCCTCCGCTGCTCGCGACTTGATTCGAGCAAATCCCGATCTATATTTTCAAGGATGTGCTGCACATTGCCTAGATCTCCTCTTAGAAGATTGGGGGAAGGAGGAATGGGTGAAAAAATTGGTAAAAAAATCCCGCCATATTTGTGTATTTGTTAAAAACCATCATGCTTCTCAAGCTATATTCCGGAGGTTGTCACCAAATCTCTCACTCCGCCTACCTGTAAAGACCCGTTTTGCTACGAACTTCATCATGATTGAACGTCTTCTCCAAGTACGCAATGTTTTGGAAAGAATGGTGGTTGATGAGGATTGGATCACTCTAATGCGTGATATGAGGAGGAGATCTGGCACCTCTTACATGAAGGGCTCTGTTGTGCGAAGCTTTATACGTTCTGATGGATTCTGGAACACGTGCGAAAATTTCTTGTATATGGTGATCCCGGTTGTTAAAGCTCTTCGTGTATTTGACGGCAAGGCGCCTGCAATGGGAATGGCTTGGAGGGTCATGCATGATTTACAAACCCATATTCGTGGATTCAGTAAACCTCCATTTCGCTTAAGCCCTGAGCTTGCTGCAAATGCTATGGTAACGTTTCAAAATAGATGGAGGTTGATGTTGAATGATCTACACTGGGCTGGAGCGATGTTAAATCCGCTTCTACGTGGTTGGGCCCCACTCCATGAGGATGACAATTCGAGGACAATCCTAAATCGAGTTCTTCGCAGGCTTGCTCAAGATGAGGACACTTATGTCCAAATCCTCCACCAGTACCAAGATTTTCTTGAAAATCGAGGGCCTTTTGCTGATTCTACTGACCCGAGCGTGCATGCCGCACCTCTCCATGAATGGTGGGATGCAATGGGAGGTGGAGCTAAAGCCCTCCAAACAATAGCAAGACGTATCCTTGCACAAGTATGTTCCGCATCCGCATGTGAACGCAATTGGAGCATGTACTCATACGTTCACAACAAGAGTCGCAATCGCTTGAAGCATAGTCGTGCTGAGGACCTCGTCTACATATATACCAATAGTAGGCTCATTCGACATCGGAGGGGCCCAAGACCTGCTCAATGGTACGAATTGAATGAGGTCCATTCTGACGATGACCTTGACGAAGAAGATGACAACGAAGATGACGTGGATCCAACTGATAGGGCTGGAAATGATGAAGACAACAATGTTGATGACATCGACTTTGATTTGGATGACCTCGATTCCGAGAATCATGGTTCAGAAGATGAGGATGGCAATGGTAGTGATGGAAACCTTGGGGTGTTTGAGTTTGATGAACCGGATGTCCCCCAACATAACGACGGAATGCATGACGATCATGAGGGGTCTATTGGAAGACCGCATGTTGAAACTCTCCACACTGGAGAAGGGTTTCCATCTGACCATAATGTTGCTATGGGGGCAAGTGAGAATGTGGGAATTGAAGTAGATTCCTTGCAACATCGGAGCGATTCTCTTTCATTTGGTGAAGGCGACAATGTACTACCCGTAAATGAGCCAATGCACGTTCAACATGATCCACTTCCAACCCGAGTACATTCTGAATCCATGGATGCCTCCCTCATATCCAACCATCGTATAGAAGATCCAACGCCCAATGTTCCTGAAATGCCTACAACTCGATTCCGTGCTCTTCAAAGGATTGCATCCACCTCTACGGTGCAATTGCATGCACAAGGTCAACATCGTCCTCTCACTCGAAGTATTGCCAATACTTCTAGATTGGGTGTTTCACGTGCAACTGCGGTGGGTGCTACTTTGGTTGCTATGCACAATGTTTCAAGAAATGTTACTATAGAGGCGCCACGTCGTCCTTCTGTACGACGACATGTTGTTGAGAACATACCAATTGCAATTCCACCCGCGTCTGTTTCACTTCCACACAGTCAATCCAATGGAAGAGGTGGTCTTGGAGTTGGAGGCGGAAGTACAACGGGGGATGCTTTTATAGATGGAAGTAGAGATGAAGTGCACTCAAGTCGTGGTACGGGTGGAGGGCGCCAGAGAACTACGAGAGGTGTCAAACGTACTAGGAAGAGGTATCAGGGACGATCGCTTCCGTTTACTGCTGAAGACTACAATGAAGATGAGGGTAGACCACATCTAGATGAAAATGGCATACAGGATGCAGATGGCTCCCGGCCCACCAAGAGGATAATTTTCTCACAACGTGACCGAGAGTTGCATCTTCGAAGCGCGACTCCCCAAACGGATGATGATTTCAGCACAGACGAATCTGAAGAGGACCCAAGATGTGTCGAAGCAAATGATCCTACAGTACGGATTCGAACGTAATGGTTTTGCACAAATGTGTTCTTTCGGTGCTCCCACGTACTCCCATAATTTATTACTTCCGTCAAAATTGATACAAGTTACAACCTTAGGGCCTTCGGTAAGACATTTAGACCACAAAGCGAACGTTACGTTTGAAGTTGTATCATTTTATTATAGTAATAAAATTATTTATTGCATGTTTTTTAAAATTATTTATTGCATATTTATATAATTATATCTTTATGTGGTATTCAATATTGACTATGTAGTCAATAGTACTTTTGGTTAGACTATCATATGAATTACAAATATTCAAGTGAGTTTTTAAAAGTTTCGAATAACATTAAAACATGTGACATCCATATGCTATCTTTTACACGATCTTAGAAATGACAACTTGTCGGTAACTCCTCTTTATATTACATATTCTTTGAACATGAAATATGTTCAATGTGTACAAAGTCTTCCTCCGTTCCTATACAACTTTCTAAACATGCTACAAAAATGCCTAATCCGAATCTGAATCGAGGTCTATTGCAGCTGAAGTAGATCCTCGTCGTGCTCGTGATGATTCCCCGGCTTCCATCATTCGCGTGGTTTCACGGGTGAGATATGGACGACTTCCAGGAGACAGTGGAGTGGCATTACGTGGTCTAGGCCCCCCATTTAGCCATCTCAATACCGCATCATCCGTAACTCTATTCAAGAGTGCTTCAACTGCCTCCAACTGCGTTCTGTGTTTGTGGTACGACTGCTCTAAGTGCGCTTCAAAATGGGAATCCCGTTCCATGGGCATCTCATGTGCATCTTCTTCCAACTCATGCTCCGATATTGATAGTTCACCACTTGCATTGTAAAAAGGAGGTTGAATGCCTCTCCGTAATTGCATGGTTGTCGCATCCCAATGCCAACCAAAAGTTTGGTACAAAAATCTTTTCATGCCATGGTTTGGGGGCTTGTTGGGAAACAACTCGTCTGCAACATACAAAATTTGACGTGGATTTTGTGTCCATTCGCCATCTTTGTTATCGTTCCAAAGTTCAACCGTTGCACGATTGAATAACCAATTCCACTCAACAGAAGTCCCATCAAACTCGCAAAGGTTGAAGGGATAGTCCGTTGGCCTTACCACCCAGTCCTTAGGCATGTAATCCCGAAGGCCAAATTGGAGGTACAAACGAGGGTGGAAGGGTGATCTGCAATGGGGACATTGCCGTCTCCTGATCATTGTCACTATCAGACATTGTGGATGGAATTGGCCCCCACACGATCCAACTTGAAAGCATCCCTCTGGGCCAAATGGACTGCCGCAAATCCCACACACGGATCCGTCGAAGACCATTGGATGTGGACCCGGCCATAACAACTCACCCCTCATGCTGTATGGATATTCATGCACTTGGGTCACATCCCAATGATGATCGGAGTCGATCAGTTGCCGCCAATCCAAGCTCCCGTTAGGCAATTTCAAGTCATCCTCATCATCCCACCTACTAGGGTACATATGTTCTTGATCTGGCCATGACGTGAGCATCAAGTTCCGCAATCTATGATTGCGGTTCCATTCTCGCTGGATGCTCTCAAATTCAGCTTCATATTGACGAGCCTTGGCCATAGAAAGCAATGTCCCTGTCCTCATATTGGTTCGCTCCACGATCGCATCCAATAGAAATTTCCTCAACCTTGCATTCTGCTCCTCCAGTGCGCCAATCTTGGATTCGTGATCGACAACCACTTCATTGACCACTTGAAGTTGTTGTTGCATGTCCACCACCTCCTTTTGCAAAGCCTCCATCTTTCCTTGCATTACTTCATTCCTCGTACATACGTCCGCTGCTTGTAACTTTGCAATCATGGCCTCCTGTAAAGCTGTATCCCTCTCTGCTTCCAAAGACTGGATGTTAATTGGTGTACTACTTGAACTGCCAGCCTCCCCCATCGTAAGTGTTGCAAGTCGATTTTCCAGCTCGAGAATCCTTGCTTTATACTCACGAATTTCCTCGGCATGTTGCTGGCGCAATGCCTCCATTCTGCTCTCCATCATGTCCGCACCAAGTTGACGAGGGTTTACCTCGTTTAGGGCCTCGTTAACCACCTGGTTAACCAGCTCGTTAACCACATCGACATTTACCTCCATGCCCTCCTCATCCATATGCTCAAACGCCTCCTCGATGGCCATCTCCACGTCATTGGCTGGTCGTTTGCGAGTACGTGGTTTTTTTGGTTCCCGACCTTCTGGAATTGGTGCCCCAGGCTCATCCACTAGTTTAGGATTCTTCCTGAACCACTCCGGAACGGGAGTGTATGGAATATCCGGAACTGTGCATTTAGTGAATGCAATTCCAATACCCCCAAATTTTTGATCATGCAGAGCACCCAAACTTGACCAATCCACCCTAACTCGCAACACGTGCTCCGCATACATCATACACGCCACCGACTTTGGAATTGCACTCTTGGGCCATCTATCCAAATTGGAGATACTTCTAAGTATCGTTAGGAATCTCCATTTTGCCTCCACGTCTTCAAGCTGCGTATAGCTCGCATTGACGGCCTTGCAATGTCGCTCGTGACAATATCTTGGCCACAACCGATCAAAGTGAGGGAAGCCCACGTACTGCATTGCAGTCTTCGCTGACCACGGTTGTGGTACATTCTCCCAACCTACCCTGGCTTTTTGGGAGGGATCATCGTAAACATTCCACTCCAAATCAGCGGCCTTGCGTCCATGTCCTCTGGAACACCCAGAACTAGATCCTCCACTTGCACTTGCCATGTCTCCAGTTCCTCCACTTGCCATGTCTGAAAATTGGAGTTTCTAATTCTAATTCCACCCAAATTGGAGTTTCTAATTCTAATCTAGAACTCTACTTTTTAAAATACTAATTGCACTTCATAATAGTGCTACAAAATATCCAAGCATACACTTCAAAATAGTGTTGCTGTGGAATTAGTTCAAAAATGTCCCTAAAAATTAAAGTTCAACTATTCGGCACACCCTTCGAGCACCCCGCTACCGGCGCTCACGCAGAGGCCAGTTGACTGGGCGCGTCACAAGGAATATGCCAAATAACGGCCACGTGGATCTGCCAAAACCTGCCACAACCTGCCAAAAGTAGTGTAAAAGGATCCCAAAAAAGGGATCCTTAACTCCTCCGAGAGCCCCGCTACCCCGCACTCTGTGTTAGAGGAGGGTTGTCTGGGCGCCCAGAAGGAGTGGAGTAAGGTATGTAAGTGGTCCCCTCCACTTATATACCCCCGTCCGCCCCTCCATCCGCTCCCGCGTCCCCACCCGTTCGCACCCGTTCGCACCCGTTCGCACCCGTCCGCACCCGTTCCCGCCCGTCCGCCCCAGAGTCCCCCCCCGTCCGCACCCGTTCCCTCCCGTCCGCCCCCAGCGTTCCCCCCCGTCCGCACCCGTTCCCTCCCGTCCGCCCCCAGCGTTCCCCCCCGTCCGCTCCCACGCTCCCCTCCGTACGCTCCTCTCCATACGCTCCAGCGTTCCCATCCCGTCCGCTCCTCGTTCCCATCCCGTCCGCTCCTCGTTCCCACACGTCCGCTCCTCGTTCCCATCCCGTCCGCTCCTCGTTCCCACCCATCCGCTCCTTGTTCCCCACCCGTCCGCCCCGCGTTCCCTCCCGTCCGCGCCACCGTTCCCCTGCCGTCCGCTCCGCGTTCCCCTGCCGTCAGTTCCCCCCGTCCGCCCCCTGTTCCCCTCCCGTCCGCTCCATGTTCGCGGACGGGAGGGAACGCGGGGCGGACGGGTGGGGAACGCTGAGCGGACGGGTGGGAACGATGAGCGGACGGTGGGGAACGAGGAGCGGACGGAGGGAACTCGGGGCGGACGGGTGGGGAACGCTGAGCGGACGGGTGGGAACGAGGAGCGGACGGTGGGGAACGAGGAGCGGACGGAGGGAACTCGGGGCGGACGGGTGGGGAACGCTGAGCGGACGGTGGGGAACGAGGAGCGGACGGAGGGAACTCGGGGCGGACGGGTGGGGAACGAGGAGCGGACGGTGGGGAACGAGGAGCGGACGGAGGGAACTCGGGGCGGACGGGTGGGGAACGCTGAGCGGACGGATGGGAACGAGGAGCGGACGGTGGGGAACGAGGCGCGGACGGAGGGAACGTGGCGCGGACGGGAGGGGAACGGGGCGGACGGGTGGGGAACGTGGACCGGACGGGGGGGAACGGATGAAAGATGGAACGATTAGCGGACGGGTGGGGAGCGCGGAGCGGACGGGAGGGAACGGGGCGGCAGGGGAACAACGTAGAATTGCGACCACATATGAATTGGACTTCATATGAATTTTTTAGAGCCAAAAAACGGACACTATAGTCACCATCTATAAATGTTAACCCTTGGGAGTGGATCAAAGTGCGATTGAGCGGCCCAACTTTGTTGAGAGTCCAAAGAAATGAACCCTAAATAGCCAATAAAATATAGTAAAGGTAGCCTTAGTTGGGCATAGTGTGAAGCCTCCAAAGGCCAAGCCCAAAAGTCCAAACTCAAAGGAGCATGCCACTTTATTACTTGCTCAAAATAACCCCTCCAATCTAACGGCCAAGATCTTGTCAATGATTGATTATTATAATGAAAAAAATGTAGGCATCGAAAAAAAAAGCAGGTGGGTTCGTTGGAAAGCTAGAAACCTAAACCCTCAAACCATGTATGGAAACACTTCTACATGAGTGTGAGAACAAATCAATGGCACATATGTGGTAGTAATTTGGAATGACGTAGGGTTTAGGGTTTAGGGGTTTAGGGTTTAGGGTTTATGAACCACTAAGGTTGAAGCACAAATTAATGATTTATTGAAGGAAAGTGCATTCGGATGGGTGACATCGGTTATGAAACCATATGAACCACTAAGGTTGAAGCACAAATTAATGATTTATTGAAGGAAAGTGCATTCGGATGGGTGACATCGGTTATGAAACCATATGAACCACTAAGGTTGAAGCACAAATTAATGATTTGTTGAAGGAAAGTGCATTCGGATGGGTGACATCGGTTATGAAACCATATGAACCACTAAGGTTGAAGCACAAATTAATGATTTGTTGAAGGAAAGTGCATTCGGATGGGTGACATCGGTTATGAAACCATATGAACCACTAAGGTTGAAGCACAAATTAATGATTTGTTGAAGGAAAGTGCATTCGGATGGGTGACATCGGTTATGAAACCATATGAACCACTAAGGTTGAAGCACAAATTAATGATTTATTGAAGGAAAGTGCATTCGGATGGGTGACATCGGTTATGAAACCATATGAACCACTAAGGTTGAAGCACAAATTAATGATTTATTGAAGGAAAGTGCATTCGGATGGGTGACATCGGTTATGAAACCATATGAACCACTAAGGTTGAAGCACAAATTAATGATTTGTTGAAGGAAAGTGCATTCGGATGGGTGACATCGGTTATGAAACCATATGAACCACTAAGGTTGAAGCACAAATTAATGATTTATTGAAGGAAAGTGCATTCGGATGGGTGACATCGGTTATGAAACCATATGAACCACTAAGGTTGAAGCACAAATTAATGATTTGTTGAAGGAAGGTGCATTCGGATGGGTGACATCGGTTATGAAACCATATGAACCACTAAGGTTGAAGCACAAATTAATGATTTGTTGAAGGAAGGTGCATTCGGATGGGTGACATCGGTTATGAAACCATATGAACCACTAAGGTTGAAGCACAAATTAATGATTTGTTGAAGGAAAGTGCATTCGGATGGGTGACATCGGTTATGAAACCATATGAACCACTAAGGTTGAAGCACAAATTAATGATTTGTTGAAGGAAGGTGCATTCGGATGGGTGACATCGGTTATGAAACCATATGAACCACTAAGGTTGAAGCACAAATTAATGATTTGTTGAAGGAAAGTGCATTCGGATGGGTGACATCGGTTATGAAACCATATGAACCACTAAGGTTGAAGCACAAATTAATGATTTGTTGAAGGAAAGTGCATTCGGATGGGTGACATCGGTTATGAAACTATATGAACCACTAAGGTTGAAGCACAAATTAATGATTTGTTGAATGAGTGGATAACTAATCAAATATGGAAAGTTCAAAGAGGTATCGAAGAGGTTTCCGATGCGGATGTCGGAAGATTTTTTCAAAAGTGTACATTTTTAACCTAACCAACTTTTTTTTTATTCCGATTGCGTTGACTTTATCTTACTAACGAGAATTGGATCCTCTACATATTGGATTACATCAATTATTGGTCATGGTCATCAAGTCCTTAGAGGTCAATATATAAGTAGATCATTGAGACTCATACATATAACGAAGGTAGAGTATCATGGATAGGATGGGAAAGGGGAGAGTCATGTTTGAGGGTGTAGAATGCGATGAGGAGATACACAATTTAGACGATCCCCATATTCCATTCAATGCAACACCCGAGCGTGAGAGAGATGAGAGAAGTGCTAGGGATCGATTTCGTGATGAGTATGTCATGACTCCCTTCTCACAATCTACACAAGCTTGGAGGATGAGGGCGGCGGAGGAACAACGACGATATGCAGACAACTTTGAGATCGATGCGGTGGAGAAGGACCACACACAATGCGTGGGTGGAGATCTAAATGATCTAATTGATTTGTGTGCGGATATTTTGGAGAAGCCCGGGGATGTGGATGTGGATGTGGATGTGGAGGAGACTTCAATCGACATTGAAATAGTCAAGGTAGCGGGGGAATCTTCAAAGACTATGTCTATTCGTAAGAAGAGGAGAGGATTGTCGCCTCATCGGCTACCATTGAAGGAACGGATGAAAGACCGAACGATTAGCTATTTTGATTTACTTCAGCCGAATCCTCTTCCAAAAATGGAGCCTCGCTGGAAGCCAGGAGCATCTACGAGGTTGGGATGACGGAATGAAGTGGAATATTATAGTTTGCATGGTTTGTTCATGTATATGATTAATAAAGGGCATTTATAACGTTGTCGCAATAATAAAGTTATGACTTGTATAATATGTTGTACCACTTCTATGATTTATTTATTTATTTTTAATTCACCAACCGAACAGTTTCTGTTGAGATAAACAAGCACAAAGCAATATGAAACTATGCATCCACTTCTCAGTTCCAAGAGAAATTTTTTTAACCACTTTACGTTCACCCTTAGTTGATTATTGCTATTTTAGTGTACTTTATTATGTAGATGGGGGGACTATTATGTAGAGGACTTTTATTGCATATTCTTGTAGAGGACTTCATTACCTATCCATGGATACCAAGAACTCATTTTTTGGACTTCATATGAATTTTTGAGAGCCAAAAAACCGAGACTATGTCCAAACTTCCAAAAAAAAGTGATTGTGAATTATATAAATATAAATATAAGCAATTGTGAAGTATGTGTGCAATATGTGTGGAGTACAAGAAAGAACATTTAGAGATGTTTAGGATCACGTGTACAACCGATATAACTATTGCAACATTGTGCTCAACTTTAGTTAACTAGATATAACTATAGTTGACTACATTTTGTGGCATACCAAAATTAGAATAAATATAGGTAATTGCATTTTGGCAAGACATATCACGAACAACTATAGTTAACTTGAACTTAGCACATGGATGTGATAACAACGATGTGAAAGAATGATGTGGCCTCACGAGAGGCAAGAACCTTGGTTAGTCTCCCATAGACTTCATCTCGATTATGAAGCAAAAATCCTCATGGAGTATGAACATTGCACTAAGATCCATAAATCTCATACAATATACAAGTTGTGTATGAAAAAATGATGGCTTTATTTACATCTCCAACGGTTACAAAATTGGTATGATCCAAAATTGCTGCAAAGAAAACAAAAAAAAACTATTTTGTAGTGTCACGGAAGCACATTGTCGGGTTAACCATGTTGTATGGAGGCGACTTCAACATGTTCACTACGTGTGTGATGGTTGACCTTTCCGCTGGATTGGGCTTCGTCAATGCATCCAATGCTATCTCAAACCGCATCTTCAAGCCATTTGGATCACTGTTTAGCTGAAACAACGAGGAAGTCGAATCCCTGGCATAAATCTTCTTTGCCAAAGCACCCACTGAGAAGGACTCCGAGAGAAACGTGTGCCTATGTTTCCGAGCCATCCTCACCGGAGAGGTAGATGTTCCACGCTGCCCTCGTACATGGAATAATTCTGGACCAGCACAGTTGTATTTTATGCGGTGCTTGTTCATCTCATCCACTGATTCTTTTCCATAGTTGGAGGGTGCGTCTTCATCTCCCCATGATGCCATCCCCCAATCACACACACCAATGAAAACCGTGTTCTCACGGTCTTGTGGGAAATGCAGCATGACATTGTTGGGATTAAGGTCATTGTGCAACACGTCATGCTTGTGCACTACATCCACAATGCACATTAGAGCCCATGCCAAATAAGCTCGATGCCTTCGATATACAACCAACCGTTTCCGTGCTTCAAAGTCTGCCCCAGGCATTTGAAGGATTGTGCGCTCGTGGGTTTCCGGAACTTGGTGGTCATAGACCCTCATGTTCTTCAAGGAGCCTCCATTCCACCACATCGAATAGGATTCGTATGTTTTCGGGTGGAGGTATTGTAGCTTGATTATCCCAGGATGATCTACTGGGCATGCCAATGCTTCAACCGAACGCTCCTTTCGGTTCTCCAGACTATTCGTGGCCTTCATGGTCTTCCCAGCCCACTCTATCCAGTTAGGGATGAATGATGCTCCATGAATTGTGACTCTCCGCACCACTCCGAAGGTCCCTTGGAAGATTTCCCTATCCAAGGGTTTGATCTCCACATTCCTAGGCAACCATATGACACCCTGCCGGCCCTGAGTGGCAATGTTGTCTGCCAGCTGCCTGTCAATAAAAACGGGAAGGTTGCGGGCGGATGTGCCTTTTGCTGCTATTACGCCTCTTTTCCAATTCTCTAGCTTAATGTACAGCTCGGACCTCCTCCCACCACTACTTCCCTCTCCAGGATGCATAGCCTCATATGACATCGTTGGATTGTAGATTGCTTCCACAGCTTGTTTTTCAATCCATGTGTTCCAATCGCTCATGCCCCTAGCTTCCTCAAACTCCGGTCCAGACGTGGCTTCCGTGAGAATAAGCATCAACTCGTTCCTCGCCAACTCTAAACCCTTTGTACCATCATTGAGGTATTTTTTCTCCAAATAAACCATGCTGTTACTTCTAAACCAATCCAACAACACGATCCTGCAATGATTTCGAGCCTCATCGGTCCGCGGGTCGCGTTTGCCTCTATGTTTCCTTTTCTTTGATTGCGAACCCGATGCCGCGGACCCGTCCTCCGTCCCTTCCGAAACTGCTGGGCGTTTTAATCCCCGTCTTTCAGTCTGCTCCGAACCCTGAGGTACATCACGTGCAGGGCTCTCCGGTCTTGATGTCCGCCGTGTCGGAGATTGTGGTGGCACGTTCTCCGAACGAGCCGGTGCATGTATTTCTGTGGAACTGCCTGAGCTTGGTCCCCTTCCAGTTCTCCCTCTATGTCCACTGTTTCCCCGACTCCCACGTGTTCCACGGCTTCCCCGTGTTTGGTTGCCTCCCGAATGACCAACAGCCAAGAACTCTTCGTCAAACTGAAAGGGATCTGGACGTGGTGGACGTGCTGCAGTACTTCCACTTCCAGGATCGCTTCCCGTACCCTCGGCAGTATTCGCCAATGCATTGCCTACGAGCCAAGCACGGTGCACCCTCAAATCCTCGTTCTCGTAAGGAGCAATGCCCTCCCCCTCCATCGTGATAAAAATCACGTGAGTGAGTGAATCTGAAAATGAGTCGTGATAAAAATCACGTGAATAAGTGAGTGTGAAAATCTCTCGTGATAAAAATCACGGGAGCGAGTGAATCTGAAAAAAAAATTGCGAGGGTTCCCCCACAATTTGCCCTGCCCTCCCAAACCCCTTGAGACCCGCGCGGTGATGCTGTCTTTTGGGACGCAACAAGGTCTCGGGTCCCTATGTGGTGGGAGGAGAGGAAAGTGGTAGGAACTAAAGCCTCACGGCTTTATATAGGCAACGAGGAGCCCAATCATTATGGGATCCCGGTCGGAATTAGGGTTTAGGGTACGAAAACGACGTATGGGGAACGTGGGAACTAGGGGCGGACGGAGGGAACGTGGGGGCGGACGGAGGGAACGAGGAGCAGACGGGTGGGGAACGCGATAGGGAACTCGGGCGGACGGGAGGGAACGAGGCGCGGACGGGAGGGGAACGGGCGGACGGAGGGAACGTGGCGGACGGAGGGAACGTGGAGCGGACGTGAAGGGAACTCGATAGGGAACGCGGGCGGACGGAAGGGATCGGAAAGCGGACGGGAGGGAACGTGGAGCGGACGTAGGGGAACGCGGGGCGGACGGGGGGAACGCGGGGCGGACGGGGGGAACGCGGGGCGGACGGGGGGAACGCGGGGCGGACGGGAGGGAACGGGTGCGGACAGGATGGGAACGGGGTACGGACGACGGGGAACGTGTGGCGGACGGAGGGAACGTGGAGCGGACGTGAGGGAACGCGTGCGGACGGGAGAGGAACGTGGGGCGGACGGGAGGGAACGAGGAGCGGACGGTGGGGAACGTGTGGCGGACGGAGGGTAGCGGACGGGAGGGAACGCGGGGCGGACGGGTGGGACGGGTGGGACGCCCCACCCCCCCCCTCTCCCGTCCGCTCCACCCCCGTCCGTCCGCCCCACCCCCCCTCCCCCGTCCGCTCCACCCCCCCGTCCGTCCGCTCCACCCCCGTCCGTCCGCCCCACCCCCCCCCCCTCTCCCGTCCGCTCCACCCCCCTCCCCCGTCCGCTCCATCCCCCTCCTCCGTCCGCCCCTCCCCTCCTCTGTCCGCCCCACCCCCCCCCTCTCCCGTCCGCTCCACCCCCGTCCGTCCGCCCCACCCCCCCTCCCCCGTCCGCTCCACACCCCCGTCCGTCCGCTCCACCCCCATCCACCGTCCGCACCACCCCCCCGTCCGTCCGCTCCACCCCCCTTCCCCGTCCGCACCACCCCCCTTCCCCGTCCGCCCCACCCGTCCGCCCCCGTCCGCCCCACACCCTCCTTAGTAATATTTTATTACTTTGATTTTAACACAATGATAAACACAATGGCAAAATGGTCTACGTGGCAGGGGAAATATGCACATCCACGTCGACGTTTTCTGCCACATAGGACGCCACCTTGGCAAGAAGGTAAGTATTTTACCCACCCTAGTCGGCTCCCCCTATGTTGACCCTACGTGGACCCTATTGTGTCGTGACGGAGGGGTCCGTCACGACACGACACGTCGTGACGGCACGACACCGTCACAACGGCGGGATAGACAACCCTGGACCTGGGTGGCGACGACCACGGTGCGGAGACCATCCAGCAGACCCAGGCGTCCCAGGCGGAGCGAGCGGACGATGTCATGGAGACGGAGGCGTCTGCGGCGGTGGTTACGAACGAGCGTTCGTTAATCGCTGAGGAGGGAGCGGCTCCTCGGTCCAGCACCGGTGCCCCTCCCCCCGATGACGAGGTAACTCATCTCTGAGAATACGAACGCTCGTTCGTAACACTCCTAACCGCCTGTGTTGTTTTTTTGGCGCATTCTCTACATCGACACCCCGACCTGCGCGAGACTTTTTTGCGTGCTCCTGTAGGCCGATAGATTTTGTAGATCACGGCATCATGTTGCCTTAGGAACCTGTGTGATAAACTATCACCCGAGACAAATTGTACATATTGAGCTAATTAATATATAAGCAAATGAGCTTTCGATCCCAAACTTTGCATCGACTCGTATTTATTGTGGTGTGTATGTTCATGTTCTTTCATTTTGATCCTGGTAGTGCCCATTCGTTCACGAACGAGCGTTCGTAAAAAGGTGCGACCCCGTGTCCACATCCTTCACGAACGACCGCTCGTGAATGTTCATCAAGCCGCGCTCACGAACGAGCGTTCGTAAATAATGCGCCTTGCCACTGTCGGCCTTCATTCACGAACGAGCGTTCGTGAATGTACCCTTCCACATTTTCCTTGCACTGCTATTATCGCTCTTCGTCCTTGAACCCTCCTAATGCATCTTCATGTTTGTCTTCATCATCTTCATAATCACTTCACTGGATCATAGCATTAAACTAGTCGAATTGTTAATCACAGGACCTCCCGGAGATAGGTCGCAACCCCTCGACCAGTGGACTTGAGACCCGACAGAAACCGTTCCTAGTTTTTGACCTCAACGGGGTGTTGTGTCACACCAAACACATCCCCAGGGTCCCCACGCGTCCCTTCCGTCATCCCGACGAGAAAGACTACGACGGCGAGCTCGACACCCTCATAAACCGCAAGGCTGTCCGCGCCCGTCCCGGCGTGCGAGACTTTCTTTGAGAGGTGCTCGGCTTAGCTCACGTCGTCGTGTGGAGCTCTATGGTCTTGGAGAACACGGAGCCCATCGTCGACTTCCTCTTCCGTGACCTCCCCAGCCCTTGCCTCGTCCTCGGCCAAGAGGCATGCGATGAACTTCTCGACGAGAAGGGATTTCCGGTTCCCAAGTTCGGCGGTCGAGGCGGAGGGCAACAATTCCTCAAGGTCCTCGGGTCCAGACTGTGGCGCGGCATCCCCCCGCTCGAGGGGGTACCCCACGGGTGGTGGCCAACTGCGGAGAGCACCCTCCTCATCGACGACAGCCCCACCAAGAGCGTTCTCAACCCCCCGGGCAACGTCATCTTCCCCGACCCTTGGACCGGCGATATGAAGGACACATTTTTGTTAGATAGGCTAGCACCTTACCTTAGAAGGCTTGTGCTCCACACCGGGAGCGTCCCGGATTTTGTTAGGTCCAACCCCATCGGCAACGCGGCATTAAGCCCCCGCGATAATGTATATAGGAGCATCGTTCGGCTCGCAAAATTTAATAAATTGATTTGAGAAACCTCCTTGCATGTGTTTGTGTCCTTGTGTTTCACATATCTAATGCTTTATTCCATGTTTGGATGTCTTTTTTTGTTGCCCATAGTCTGCCCCCCTATGTGACACCCCTGTCCTCGACGGCCCTCCCCGTCCCCCCTCGTCCCCTGGCTCCCCTTCCCGCGGTGTGACGGATTTCCAAATCCCATCCCTCTACCATTTCTCGGCGGTGGACGCAGCCTCGGCCGTGGATTACTCCCCGGACGTCGGCATCGACGACGGCGTTGTGAACAGCCCGCCCCCCAAAGTTGCCGCCCGCGCGTATGCCCCGTCGCCTTCTCCCCTCTCCAAGGGGAAGCGAACGCTCGTTCGCTTAGGGCGTGTGTCGCCATCGAGCAACGACGGCGTCGCTCGTCGTGGCCCGAGCCGACGTCTCCGCATGGAAGCTCCCCGGTGCGACCCCTCCCCCGCCGACTCCGCTCCTCCTCCCGTAAAGTCATCCGCCATCGTCGGCCCTCCATGCCTTCGTTCCCCCCCGTCATCCAACAATGCCGCATTTCAATCGGCTCCGGACGCTCCCGTCGACGGCCTCCCAGTGCCCATCGTGCCCCGCACCGACGTCCCCAAATCCAAGGTGCCCTTCTTCGTCCCCTCCCCCTTTTTCACCGTTGCTTTCCTTATCTTGGATCTGCGTGCCGGGAACTTTACGAACGCCCATCCCAAACCGCCCTCATTATTTTCCCCACTCCATTCTTATTCTTTTTGTCACATGGCGTTGTTTCGCAGGTCACTCCCCGCTCGCTTGGTGGCCGGCCCTCCTCAACTTCTTCATTGGATAGGCACGCCCTCAAGGCCGCATCGTCCGAGTCCGATCGTTGGTCGGCCCTCCGAAGAAGTGCAAGGCTTTCCCTCTCGCAAACGCCCTCGTATTCCACTTACAATACCACTTCGTACAATTTGGGAGCGCGTCCGGATATTTGGAAGAACGACACATATTCCGGGCCAGTCTACAAAAATGGCTACAGCCGCGGGCCGGAGATTTTCAGGGCCATGGAGGCCGCCAAAAACAAGGACTTGGCCACGGAAAAAAAGTAGTGGGACGTACAAGTGTGACTAGAAATGTGTACTTGGTCCCTAAATGCATGTAGGGGTAGAACGTAGTGCTTGGTTATTTATTCTATTTGAAGGTCTTCAAGACGTTGATGGTATTTCCATTATATTTGTATTTCAAACCCATTTAATATATTCAATTTCCAATCATTCTCCGCATCTTCCCTTCCATTGGCAACAATTTCTCATATCATACGCAAATGTTGTCATGTATGCTTTACATTTTTGCTCACTTTGATGCATTTATGTCTAATAATTGTTCCCAAATTTATCAATATGGGATTCTGATGTTCTCATTACTGGTCCAAATTTGAAAAGCACGTTCTTGAATAGTCTCAAAATCATCAAAAAGTCTCCGATTAACGAATATAGTGTTACCATTAGAAGGTACATGGAATCACGTTCATGTGATGTGTCCAAGTATGTGGGTTTGTTGGTGCAGATTGAGAAATATTTGCAAGTTGTGCATGCAGATGAATCTCACCAAAGAACCATTAATTTATATTTCACCTGTGATTTGTAAACTTCATATTGAATAAATTTTTGATTGGGTTTGCAATTTTATGAATGGTATTCTCTCACAAGGACTCTTCACAATTGCTTATATTTATAAATGTTAAGATTTGTATATTGCTCAAAAAAGGAATTTTATAATTGTTAACTGTTAACACCTCTATAAATGTTAACTTTGATCCACTCCCGAGGGTTAACATTTATAGAGGTTTGACTGTATTTACCACGAACTAGAACTAGAAGATGGCTGCACATTGAGAAAACCAGTTCCCACATGATTAAGGGGAGTATAAGAACACTTAACTAATCACTGATTACCAGCAAATTCTGCACCACATTTCAAAAATAACTAGAATCAGACCATACCGGATACTCCGGTTTCAGGGCGTGGGCAGCTGTGCAGACCTAATTTCCTCCCACTTTGGAATGTGTCCTCTACTAGAATCCATACTGCAGTTATCCACTCGGTCAAGATAAGCAGGAAATTTATGATCCCAAGAATATTGTCCATTGAGCTTTATACAAGATTGGCACCTCGACACGAGTACTGCACAGTACTAGTGTTGAGGTCACTGAGGTTTGAAACTTCACGAAGAATACTGGTTACCGATAAACCAAATGAGTTTGAGAAATAACCAGTTGAGGTTTAGGGTTTAGGCACCTCGACACTAGTACTGCACAGTACTAGTGTCGAGGTCATTGATTTCTATTGTTGAGGCTTGAGACTTCAGGAAGAATACTGGTTACAGATGAACCGAATGAGTTAACACATATTTAACTAAAACTAGACGTATGAATTAAAATTAGACTAAATTAGAACGTGATTACTATAATCACGGGCTTAAAATAGTAAATTAAAACAATTAATTATGGTAGACAATGTAGGTAGAGAATAAAATTAGCGATAATAATGTAAGGAAAAAAGGAAAACCAAACATAACATGGGGAGATCTCCCGATGCTAATCACCAATCTGTAAATTATGGAGGCAAAGTAAAGAAGCATCGGGAGACCTCCCCGTGTTCTCATGTAACACAATTGGGAAGTACGACCACCAAAGAATAGCATCCCACACTAATAGGAGAAAACACAGAACATAAAAAAACTAAAAAAACAGTATGCAACAAAGTCTCCTGATATGGGACGAGAAGAGAATGGCATGAAGTCCACAACATGTGCGTGCAAAGCAGAATACATCGGGAGGTCTCCCGAAAAGTGGACGACACAAAAAAATGCAGTGTGAAGCAATTGAGAACAAAAATCACATAAAATGTGAAAGAAATGAGCACGAGCGAGGATATACACGAAAAGAAATACAAAACATGTGAAACGATAGCCATGTGCAAGTGCAAGAAAGAGGAGCACCACGACGAGCGAAATAGAAGATGAACATATATTAATTGGAAGGAAAATTGAAAATGGAAACACCGGGAGGGCTCCCGATGGTTGTTCTAAGAAGGCTGACTTACAGAGTTTGCAAGTTCTAGGTTTCGTTAAGCAAACTTCTTTTCAGATTTGCCTATTTGCACAACAAAAGTGTCGTTTGTGTTTTTCCTAGCTCTATTGGAATAAAGAACAGAACTACATTCTATCCACATGACAGCTGTGGAAGATGGGTCACACTCCCACTTAGAATCCCAAGCCCCTTTGTAGCGATCATGGTCAGAAATTTTTTTCCTGCCTTTGGTTGGCCTCCAATATCGAATTTGAAATTGACCATACCGGGGATGGCTACGATCGAGTTGAACAACAGTGAGTGCTCGGCCCATCCAGACAGGGTAGAGGTCAGGGTCGGAAGGACGAACAAGAACAAAGTCACCAAGGAGAACATCTCTGTAAGGATTGAAGGATTCCTTGGGTTTGTCGCGAGCCACTCCACAGAAGGGGTCAATGGGAACATCCTCGGGGGTTGTATCAGTCTGAACAAGGCCAGACATAGATGAATTTGGAGTGGTGTAAGAAGTAGAAGGCCAAAAACCAAGTTGTAGGGTGGGAGGCGTGGGGGGGAAAGGAGCATCCAATTTCTCAGCGACATCTTTCCAGTAGGTGACATAATCTTCCATTTTTTGACGGTAGGTATCATTCTCAAGACAGCCGCTCTCCCAAATTTCGATATATTTTCTGATACCAGCACGAATCCCATCCTTCTTCTGATTCGCATCACGTGCATCGTCAGCAGTTACTTCTTTGTCACCGTAACAGCCAGGAAAAACGTGGCCCCAAGGAGGCCTAATCTATAGAGCAGGAGGGTCGCCAGAGGGGAGGAGGGGACGACCACGACCATCGTCCTTCCACATGCAAACGGAGCTGCTTTGTGGCAACCAATCCGGATCAAGTGCGGATTTTTTATACTGGAATACAGGCCAGTCATCGTTATCGAGGAAGAAGCGAAAAATGTGCATTTCTTTAAGACCGACGAGCTCCTCGGCGTATCCCTTAATGAAGGATTTGAAATCAGCGACCTCCTGAATCAACTCGGGTATGAAGGAAAGGAACTGTGATTCCATGAACGTTTTCATGAGGTCGGAGAGGACAAAGGTGTTGGTTGTTTTGAGTTGTTTGGACAAGTAGCTAAAGTAGCCGTCAATATCTTCGTGGGTGTGGCCTACGAGAAGGAAACCGACCTGGATCTCATGAAAGATCTTGCGAGCTGTGAGCAAGGACAAGAAGGCCATGACGTATTGATTTTTATTGTCCCTAGCTGAGTTGTCCAGCTGGAGATATAACTTCTTTGGAAGCGGACGTACAACATCCGGAGCATCCGTTGCATCGGGGAGGGAAGATCGGCATCTGCACACAAAAGGGACCAGAAAATGGAGGTTTAGTTGGAGGCTGCGGGCATCGGGAGGCCTCCCGATATAAAGGAAGGAGGCCAGCCATGGGAGGAGAAAGAGGGAGCATCGGGAGGCCTCCCGATGAGAAGGACCCCATGACGTGAATGACAATGTTGGACAAAAAGAATTAAGAACTCACCGAGATTTACCCCATAGAAGTTTATCAAAATAATCGTTCAATGGAGGATCTTGAAACAACATTCTGGAATTTCGAACAGGAGGTTTCTCCAACGCACGGAGGCACCTGGCAAGGGACGAAATGGTGAAGTTGGAATCCTTGGGCCACAAGTCGGTTGCGTAGTGGACATATGCGCCGTCGCCGTGGCCATGAGTGACCATGCCAGTGAGGCTGACCGGAAGTTGAAACAGCCCTGCAGTGGCCTTCGTGATGACACGAAGTCGGGGGATTGCTGTTTTGTTTGTGTCCATGCCGTCGTGGATGATAGCCAGAACCTCGCGGGGATTAATTTTGGACTCATGGCGCCATGCATGATAGAGATTGCGGCATGAACCTGGTGGTGGTTGTGCTTTCTCAACTCCCTCTTGAGATTCTCCCTCTCCTCACTGCCTTTGATACTCATGTCAATCAAGTCTTTGTAGTGTTCGCATTCAGAGCACTTTGAGAAATTGAAGCCGCCTTTTCGAACGTCAACGTTTCGAAATAGACTATTCCGAAGGCGACTGACAGTGGACTGAGATACACTTTGTATTCTAAAGGACGTGGAGGTCTGTAGAAGCAATAAACAATGAAATAAATCATGAATAATAATAAAAAATTATACCGCAGAAGTAATAAGCAATGAAGGGATCGGGAGCCCTCCCGATGCTTGACCCAAACTGGACACGGATGGAAAAACAAAAATATTGAACTAAATAATGGAATAATGGCTAATGAACCATGGCAGCATGATTTCAGGAGATGACGTGACATCGGTTACATATACTAGGCACGTGCGAATTCGGCCAAATCATCGGGAGACCTCCCCATGCAACATACACGATGGCGATATCATAATAATTATTTGATTACATGTAATCAGAATTAAAGAGAAGATGTCGCGTATCAGATTCACATAACATGATGACCCCACAGATCATGTGCACATACGTGCAATGCCAAGAAAATCTTACGTCTTAATGATAGGTGGGAAAGGGAATGATGTCCCGTGACAATAGAAACGCTTATAAGGGAGGCCCCAGGGTTGTCTATTGTGTCGTGACGGAGGCCAATCTCGGCATAATGTCGTGCCGTCACGACACGTATCCGTCACGACATTATGCCGGATGCTGTCTTTATCCTGACGGACTTGAATTTTACCGAATTATGTGTGTAATTACATTACCCCATTTCGGACACGTAGGATGTAAGATGTCCACGTGTGATGACATGTCAGCAAAGTAGAGGTAAAGTGGGGAAAAATTTACTAGCCCCCGTCCGCCCCCCCGTCCGCCCCCCGTTCCCACCCCGTCCGCCCCCGTTCCCCCCCGTCCGCCCCCGTTCCCCACCCCCGTCCGCCCCCGTTTCCAACCCCCGTCCGCCCCCGTTCCCAACCCGTCCGCCCCCGTTCCCAACCCGTCCGCCCCCGTTCCCCCCCGTCCGCCCCCCCATCCGCCCCCGGTAGATTCGTAGTCCTCCTCCATGAGTACTATAAATTGAGGGTTCAAGGTGCCATTCTTGCCTCCACTGTCATAGTGTGTCTCAAGACTTTTGATTCTCTTCTGAGGAGTGAGGATTGAATGCGTGAGACCCAATTGCAGAGGATACTTTGTCCACTCTAGTGACTGTGAATTAGGGTTGCCCTTGTGGCACTCTTCAACAGGACCTAGTATGCGATCAAATTTACTTGCTCTACCTTGTTTGTATTTGCAGGTTTTGTTGAAGTCATGCCACGCCGAAATGACGCATGGGATCATTGGTACGAGGATAAGGGGATGGTTCCCGGTAAATCACAAAGGCAGGTTAAATGTAGGTTTTGCCCGTTTGTCATATCTTACCGAGGAAATAGAATGTTGGCCCACCTTGGTTATAGACCTCCTTTAGGGGGTGCTTGTGATGTTTCCACATGTAGGATGGTACCCCTGCATATTAGGGTCCTGTTTGAAGATTGCGGAGGCGTTGTGCCCTTACATGTAGGCATTGTAAATGAGGATCCTCCGGTGCGAGATGATGTACCTCTGGAACCTATTATAGCGGACTCCGTGGATAGTGAAACAGAGCCTTTGCTTATGTCCCAATCCACTCAGCATTCTGATGTTGTGGCACAGAGCACACCTCCTCGTGAACTACGTCAACTCAACATAACGGAGGGGTTCAATGTGTCAACAAAACAACTCCTTGATAGAGCGTGGGCAACGACTTTTTATGAAGCTAACATTCCTTTCAACGTTGTGAGACATCCCGCATTTGTTCATGCTGTGCGTGAAACTGCTCGCCATCGAATGCCAGCCTACACACCACCATCGTACAATGCAATCCGTACAAAGTTGTTAACTGCTAAAAAGGTTGATCTAGATAGGCAAGTGAAGGAGAAGCTGGGGAATTCCGTTGACAAATACGGCGTTACAATATGTTGTGATGGATGGGACAACGTGCAAAACCGGCCTCTCCTAAACGTTCTTCAATGTGGCACAAAGGGAGACGTTTTCTTGGGTACCATTGATACCACGGGAAATCACAAGGATCATGTCTATGTTGCTGCTCAGATTCAACCATTTGTAGAAAAGGTTGGTCGACATAATGTGGTCCAAGTTTGCACCGACAATGCCCCAGTTATGGCCTCCGCTGCTCGCGACTTGATTCGAGCAAATCCCGATCTATACATTCAAGGATGTGTTGCGCATTGCCTAGATCTCCTCTTAGAAGATTGGGGGAAGGAGGAATGGGTGAAAAATTGGTAAAGAAAGCGCGTCATATTTGTGTTTTTGTTAAAAACCATCATGCTTCTCAAGCTATATTCCGGAGGTTGTCACCAAATCTTTCACTCCGCCTACCTGTAGAGACCCGTTTTGCAACGAACTTCATCATGATAGAACGTCTTCTTCAAGTACGCAATGCTTTGGAAAGAATGGTGGTTGATGAGGATTGGCTTACTCTAATGCGTGATTTGAGGAGGAGATCTCGCACCGCTTACATGAAGGTTTTTGCAGTGCGACGCTTTATACGTTCTGATGGATTCTGGAACACATGCGAAAATTTCTTGTATATGGTGATCCCGGTTGTTAAAGCTCTTCGTGTATTTGATGGCAAGGCGCCTGCAATGGGATTGGCTTGGAGGGTCATGCATGATTTACAAACCCATATTCATGGATTTAGTAAACCTCCATTTCGCTTAAGCCTTCAGCTTGCTGCAAATGCTATGCTAACGTTTCAAAATAGATGGAGGTTGATGTTGAATGATCTTCATTGGGCCGGAGCGATGTTAAATCCGCTTCTACGTGGTTGGGCCCCACTCCATAAGGATGAGAATTCGAGGACAATCCTAAATCGAGTTCTTCGCAGGCTTGCTCCAGATGAGGACACTTATGTCCAAATCCTCCACCAGTACCAAGATTTCCTTGAAAATCGAGGGTATTTTGCTGATTCTACAGACCTGAACGTGCATGCCGCACCTCTCCATGAATGGTGGGATGCAATGGGAGGTGGAGCTAAGGCCCTCCAAACAATAGCAAGACGTATCCTTGCACAAGTATGTTCCGCATCCGCATGTGAGCGCAATTGGAGCATGTACTCATATGTTCACAACAAGAGTCGCAATCGCTTGAAGCATAGTCGTGCTGAGGACCTCGTCTACATATATACCAATAGTAGGCTCATTCGACATCGGAGGGGCCCAAGATCTGCGCAATGGTACGAATTGAATGAGGTCCATTCTGACGATGACCTTGACGGAGAAGATGACAACGAAGATGACGTGGATCCAAATGATAGGGCCGGAAATGATGACGACAACAATGTTGATGACATTGACTTTGATTTGGATGGTCTCGATTCGGAGAATCATGATTCAGAAGATGATGATGGCAATGGTAGTGATGGAAACCTTGGGGTGTTTGATTTTGATGAAGCGGATGTCCCCCATCATAACGACGGAATGCATGACGATCATGAGGGGTCTATTGGAGGACCACCTTTTGAAACCCTCCATACTGGACAAGGTTTTTGCTCTGACCATAATGTTGCTATGGGGGCAACAGAGAATGTAGGAATTGAAGTAGATTCCTTGCAACCTCAGAGCGATTCTATTTCTTTTGGTGGAGGTGACAATGTACTACCCGCAAATGAGCCAGCGCATGTTCAACAGGATCCACTTCTAGCCAGAGTACATTATGAATCCATGGACGCTTCCCTCATATCCAACCATCGTATAGAAGTTCAAACGCCCAATGTTGCTGAAATGCCTTCAACTCGATTTCGTACTCTTCAAGGAATTGTATCCACCTCTACGGTGCAAGTGCATGCACAACGTCAACATCGTCCTCTCACTCGAAGTATTGCCAATACTTCTAGATTGGGTGTTTCACGTGCAACTGCAGTGGGTGTTACTTTGGTTGCTATACACAATGTTTCAAGAAATGTTGCTATAGAGGCGCCACGCCGTCAATCTGTTCGTCGACATGTTGTTGAGAACATACCAATTGCAATTCCACCCGCATCAGTTTCGCTTCCACACAATCAATCCAATGGAAGAGGTGGTCTTGGAGTTGGAGGTGGAAGTACAGTGGGGGATGCAATTATAGATGGAAGTAGAGATAAAGTGCACTCAAGTCGTGGTACGGGTGGAGGGCGCCAGAGAACTACGAGAGGTGTCAAACGTACTAGGAAGAGGTATCAGGGAAGATCGCTTCCATTTACTGCTGAAGACTACAATGAAAATGAGGGTAGACCACATCTAGATGAAAATGGCATATAGGATGCAGAGGGCTCCCGGCCCACCAAGAAGATAATTATCTCACAACATGACCGAGAGTTGCACCTTCGGAGCGCGACTCCCCAAACAGATGATGATTTCAGCACAGACGAGTCTGAAGAGGACCCAAGGTGTGTCGAAGCAAATGATCCCACAGTACGGATTCGAACATAATGGTTTTGCATAAATATGGTCTTTCGGTGCTCCCACGTACTCCCGTAATTTATTACTTACGTCAAAATTGATACAACCTTAGGGCCTTCGGTAAGACATTTAGACCACAAAACGAATGCTACCTTCGCAGTTGTATCGTTTATTATAGTAATAAAGTTATTTATTGCATGTTTTTTAAAATTTTAAAAATACCATATGGTTGTCAATGCAATTAATCTCCAACAAAATGTTATGCCATTATTAGTACAAGATTTTGTATTATTCTTACAATGAATGGAGTTTTATTTTTATTTATTGAGCTTCTTAGAGCAAATGCTTTTAGAAATATTGCAAGCCCCCTATTGCTCGATTGTACATGCTTCGTTGGTGACTTCCTCTTTTTGAGAACCTTTCTATGTGTTTTATATAATTATATCTTTATGTGGTATTCAATATTGACTATGTAGTTAATAGTACTCTTGGTTAGACTATCATATGAATTACTAATATTCAAGTAAGTTTTTAAAAGTTTCGAAAAACATTAAGACATGTGACATCCATATGCTATCTTTTACACGTTTTAATCACTTAGAAATGACAACTTGCCGGTAAATCCTCTTCATATTACATATTCTTTGAACATGAAATATGTTCATTGTGTCCACAGTCTTCCTCCCTTCCTATACAACTTCCTAAACATCATACAAAAATTCCTAATATGAATCTGAATCGAGGTCTATTGCAACTAGATTAGCTGGATCAAGACCGCCGTGCCATTGAAGTCCTCGTCGTGCTCGTGATGATTCCCCTGCACCTTCCATGCTTCGCGTTGCTCCACGGGTGAAATATGGACGACTTCCTGGAGACAATGGAACGGCGTTACGTGGTCTAGGCCCACCATTTAGCCATTTCAAAACCGCATCATCCGTAAGTCTATGCAAGAGTGCATCAATTGCATTCAACTGCAGCCTGTTCTGGTGGTACCCCTGCTCAAACTGCAATTCAATTCTCGGATCCCGTTCCATAGGCATGTCATCTGCATCTTGTTCCAAATCATGCTCCGATACTGATTCGAGACCTGCTGTATTGTACCAAGGAAGATGATTGCCTCTCTTTAATTGTTTGCTTGTTGTATCCCAATGCCAACCAAGAGATTGGTAAACAAATCTTTTCAAGCCATGCTCGGGGGGCTTGTTGGGATATAACTCATCTGCAGCATACGTAATCTAACGTGCACTCCGTGTCCACGCTCCATTTCTGTTCTCGTTCCATAGCTCAACATTGGCACAATTGTATAACCAACTCCACTCAACATTCTCCCCATCAAACTCTTGAAGTTCGAAGGGAAAGTCCTCAGGCTTTAACACCCACACATTAGGCATGTAATCCCGAAGGCCAAATTGGAGGTACAAACGAGGGTGGAAGGGTGATCTACAATGAGGACACTGGCGTTTCTTGATCATATTCCCTATTAGACATTGTGGATGGAATTGGGCCCCACATGATCCAACTTGAAAGCATCCCTCTGGGCCGAATGGACATTGGCAAATCGCACACCCGGATCCGTCTGAAACCATTGCATGTGGATTTGGCCATAACTTCTCACCAGCCATGTGGAATGGATATTCATGCACTTGTTCCACATCCCAATGGTGATCCTCATCGGACACTTGCTGCCAATCGATGCTCCCGCTTGGCAATATCCACTCTTTATTCTCATCCCACCTACTAGGGTACATCTGCTCATCTTCTGGCCATGACGTGAGCATCATGTTTCGCATTCTCTGATTGCGGTTCCATTCTTTCTGGATGCTCTCAAACTCAGCTTCAAATTGACGGGCCTTTGCCATAGCAAACAATGTGCCTATCCTCATATTCTTGCGCTCCACAATCGCATCCAACAGAAATTTCTTCAACCTTACATTCTGCTCCTCCAGTTGACCAAGAACGTCAAGGTCAATCTTGGTTTTGTAATCAACAACAACTTCATTGATCACTTGAAGTTGTTGCTGCATGTCCACCACCTCTTTTTGCAAAGCCTCCATCTTTTCTTGCATTACTTGATTCATCGTACATACTTCCAAAGCTTGTGATTTTGCAATCTTGGCTTCTTCTAAAGCTGTGTCCCTTTCTGCTTGCAAAGATTGAAGGTTAATGTCTGTTGGTGAACTATTTAAACTGCCAGCCTCCCCCATCGTAAGTGTTGCAACTTGATTTTCCAAATCGAGAATCCTTGCTTTGTACTCACGAATTTCCTCAGCATGCTGCTTGCGCAATTCCTCCATTCTGCTCTCCATCGTGTCCGCTCCAAGTTCACCAAGGTTTACCTCGTTAACCACCTCGTTGATCAAGTTGTTGACCTCAACTTCTGCCCTGTTCTCTTGGTCTTCCATATCCTCCATGCCGTCATCCATATTTGCAAACGCCTCCTCGATCACCGTCTCCATATCATTGTCTGCTCGGCCAAGACGACGTGGCCTTTTTGGTTCCCGACCCTCTGGAATTGGGGTCCCAGGCTCATCCACTAGTTTGGGGTTCCTCCTGAACCACTCCGGAACGGGCGTGTATGGAATATCTGGAACTGCACACTTAGTGAATGCAATTCCAATACCCCCAAATTTCTTCTCGTTCAGAGCACCCAGACTTGACCAATTCACTCTAACTCGCAACACGTGCTCCGCATACATCATACATGCCACAGACTTCGGAATTGCACTTTTGGGCCATCTTTCCAAATTGGAGATATTTCTAAATATTGTTAGAAATCTCCATTTTGTCTCCACGTCTTCAAGCTGGACATAACTCGCACCCTTGGATTTGCAATGTCGCTCGTGACAAGGTCTTGGCCACAACCGATCAAAGTGAGGGAAGCTCACGTACTGCATTGCAGTCTTCGCTGACCACGGCTGTGGTACATTCTCCCAACCTGTCCTGGCTTTTTGGGTGTCGTCATCATAAACATCCCACTCCAACCCAGCGGCCTTGCGTGCATATTTCTTGGGCTCCCCTGATCCTCCACTTGCCATGTCTCTAGATCCTCCACTTGCCATGTCTCTGGATCTTCCACTTGCCATGTATCCACCCCAATTGTAGTTTCTAAGTCTAATCTAGAATTCTAATTTTTAAAATACTAATTGCACTTCATAATAGTGCTACAAAAACATCCAAGCATACACTTCAAAATAGTGTTGCTGTGGAATGAGTTCAAAAATTCTGTTCAAAAATAAAGTTCAAAATTTCAGCACACCCTTCGAGCACCCTGCTACCCGCGCTCACGCAGAGGCCAGTTGATTGGGCACGTCAGAAGGAATGTGCCAAAAATACGGCCACCGTGAACACACCCACAAAACACGTGAGTAATCATGTATGTGAAAAAGGGTCCCGATAAATGGACCCCACACTCCCCCGAGTGCCCCGCTGCCCCGCACTCTTTTTCAGAGGAGGGCTGTCCGGGCGCCCACAAGGAGTGGAGTGGGGTATATAAAGTGGTCCCCTCCACTTATATACCCCCGTCCGCCCCTCCATCCGCTCCCCGTTCCCGACCCGTTCCCCGCCCCGTTCCCTCCCCCGTCCGCCCTGTTCCCGCCCCCGTTCGCCCCGTTCCCCCCCCCCCCCGTCCGCCCTGTTCCCGACCCCGTCCGCCCCCGTTCCCGCCTTGTTCCCTCCCCCGTCCGCCCTGTTCCCGCCCCCGTTCGCCCCGTTCCCCCCCCCCCGTCCGCCCTGTTCCCGACCCCGTCCGCCCACCCCGCTCCCCGACGTTCCCCCCCTACGTCCGCCCCGTTCCCCCCCTACGTCCGCCCCGTTCCCCCCGTCAAATCCGACCGGGATCTCATCATGATGAAGCCCCCATCATGATGAAGCTCCCCTTTACCTATATAAAGTCGGGGGGGTTTTAGTTGCAATCACTTTTCCTTTCCTCCCACCACATCGGGACCCGAGACCTTGTTGCGTCCCAAGGGACAGCGACACCGCACGGGTCTCAGTGGTTTTGGGAGGCCAGGCAAAATTGTGGGGTAACCCTCGCAATTTTTTTTCAGATTCACGCACTCATTTCTACACTCACTCACTCACGCGGTTTTTTTCACGATGGAGGGGGAGGACATTGCTCCTTACCAAGACGAGGATTCAAGGCTGCACCGTGCTTGGCTCCAAAGCAATGCATCTGCGAATACTGGCGAGGGTATGGGAAGCGAGCCCCGAAGTGGAAGTCCTGCAGCACGTAGAGCACGTGGAGATCCTTTTGAATTTGATCAGGAGTTTTTTGCTGTTGGTCATTCTGGAGGCAGCCAATCACGGGGAAGCCGTGGAACACGTGGGAGTCGGGGAAATAGTGGACATAGAGGGAGAACAGGAAGGGGACCAAGCTCAGGCAGTTCCACTGGTATACATGCACCCACTCGTGGGAAGCACGTGCCACCACGATCTCCGACACGGCGGACATCAAGACCACATAGCCCTGCACGTGATGTACCTCAGGCTTCGGATATTGATGAACGACGGGGATTGAATCGCACAGCAGATTCGGAAGGGATGGAAGAGGGGTCCACGACATCAGGTTCGCAATCAAAGAGAAGAAAAAATAGAGGCAAACGCGATAAACGGAGCGATGAGATTCGAAACCATTGTAGGACCTTGCTCTTGGAATGGTTTAGAAATAACAGCATGGTTTTTTTGGAAAAACAATACCTCAATAATGGTATAAAGGGTTTAGAGTTGGTGAAGAATGATTTGATGCTTCTTCTCACGGAAGGCACGGCTGGAGCGGAGTTTGAAGAAGCTAGGGGCATGAGCGATTGGGACACCTGGATTGAACAACAAGCCATGGAAGCAATCTACAATCCAACAATGACATATGATGCTGTGCATCCTGGTGAGGGAAGTAGCAGTGGCATGAGGTCTGAGCTGTACGAGAAGCTAGAGAATTGGAGAAGAGGCATAATAATAGCAAAAGGAACATCCGCCCGCAACCTTCCCGTTTTTATTGACAGACAAATGGCAGACAACATTGCCACTCAGGGCCGGCAGGGTATCATATGGCTGCCTAGAAATGCGGAGATCAAAGCCTTGGATAAGGAAATCTTCCAAGGGACCTACGGAGTGGTGGGGAGGGTCACAATTCATGGAGCATCATTCATCCCTAGCTGGATAGAGTAGGCTGGGAAGACCATGAAGGCCACAAATAGTTTGGAGAATCGAAAGGAGCGTTCCATGGAAGCATTGGCATGTCCAGTAGATCATCCTGGGGTAATCAAGCTACAGTACCTCAATATGAAAACATACGAATCCTATTTGATGTGGTGGAATGGAGGCTCTTTGAAGCACATGAGGGTCTATGACTACCAAGTTCCGGATGTCCACGAGAGCACAATCCTTCAAACGCCTGGGCCAGACTTTGAAGCACGTAAACGTTTGGTTGTATATCGAAGGCATCGAGCTTATTTGGCATGGGCTCTAATGTGCATTATGGATGTAGTGCACAAGCATGACGTGTTGCACAATGACCTTAATCCCAACAATGTCATGCTGCATTTCCCACAAGACCGTGAGAACACGATTTTCATTGGTGTGTGTGATTGGGGCATGGCATCATGGGGAGATGAGGACGCCCCCTTTAACTATGGAAAAGATTCAGTGGATGAGATGAACAAGCACAAAGCAAAATACAACTGTGCTGGTCCTAAATTATTCCATGTACGAGGGCAGCGTGGAACATCCACCTCTCCAATGAGGATGGTTCGGAAACATAGGCACACATTTCTCTCGGAGTCCTTCTCAGTGGGTGCTTTAGCAAAGAAGATTTATCACAAGGATTCGACTTCCCCCTTGTTTCAGCTAAACCGTGATCCAAATGGCTTGAAGATGCGGTTTGAAGTAGCATTGGATGCATTGACGAAGACCAATCCAGCGGAAAGGTCAACCATCACACATGTAGTGAACATGTTAAAGTCGCCTCCATACAACATGGCTAACCCGACAATGTGCTTCCGTGACACTGCAAAATAAATTTTTTTAGTTTCTTTTGCATCAATTTTGAATCATACCAATTTTCCATACAAAACTTGTATATTGTATGAGGTTTATGGATCTTAGTGCAATGTTCCTACTCCGTGAGGCTTTTGCTCCATATATGTAGGTGAACTTGAATTTCAGCACACCTACACATATTTCTACAGGAAGTGCAAAAAAGTAAATCCAAAACAAAAACATTTGGATTAATATGCAATGCTATGCAAGAAAAAAAATAGAAAGTAACCTGAAACACATCAAAATGAAGAAATCAAGCTTCATCTTATGTTAGAGAATGGCTACATTCAACATCTGTTGTCGATATTAATAACAGAATGGACGGGGAAAGGGTTAAGTGCTATTGTGGTGCTAAAAAATGTCATGGATTTTTTTACATAAGTGTCAGGTTGAGCCATTGATCTATATTCATCAAAACATTGTTGTAATGATAGCATAGGCATCAGTTTTGTGGTCAGTGCACAGAGGTGGATACTTCTTGCTCAAGAAGCAGTTTTTGAAATGTTTGTTGCCGCCCCGTTCCCGACCCCGTCCGCCCCGTTCCCGCCCCGTCCACCCCCGTTCCCCCCCGTCCGCCCCACCCCCCACCCCCGTCCGCCCCACCCCCCACCCCCGTCCGCCCCACCCCCCACCCCCGTCCGCCCCACCCTCGTCCCCCGTCCGCCCCACACCCTCCTTAGTCAGATTTTACTACTTTGATTTTAACAGAATGATAAACAGAATGGTATCCACGTCCACGTCGGCCTTTTCTGCCACATAGGACGCCACCTTGGCAAGAAGGTAAGTATTTTACCCACCCTACTAGCTTCCCCCTAGGTTGACCCTACGTGGACCCTATTGTGTCGTGACGGAGGGGTCCGTCACGACACGACACATCATGACGGCACGACACCGTCATGACGTCGGGATAGACAACCCTGGGAGGCCCCCAGACAGCGCAGAAACACCAACATCCATTGCTGTAGGAGTCGATTGCAAATTCTACTCAATTTGCATATCCAACTCATAGACGACCTTAACAAACCCGGCAGAATGAGAAGAAAGGAGGGAAGGGGCAGCTGTGGCGGGAGGAGTTCGAAGAAATCTAGAGTAGATGAGAGCACAGGAAGCGACACAGAGAACAACTGAGTGGTGTGGAATTCGAAGAATTCCACCAGGGAAACCGCGAGTTCCCGAGAGGGAGGGGGAGAGAATTCGCTGCATACCAGCGCGGGAGCATCCAACAATGCTGGAGGCGATCGCGACACTGAAGAATGGAGGATTTACGAGGAGTTCTTCGCTCATCATCTAGAGGAAGAGCAGAAAGGCGGCGACGGGGATGACGAAGACGAGGAGGAGGAGGAGGATGAAGACGACGACGAAGAGAAAAAAGTGTCGGAAGATGAAGAAGCCTACGCCAGGGACAACGGCGAGTATGGAGTCTTCGACGACCAAACACCTCGCACCGAATCTGGCGAAGAGCGCTACGAGAGCTCGGCAACCCAGGATTCGAGTAGCGGGTCGTAGTTCAGTGTCAAGTCGTAGTTCAATGGACAGAGAGTAGAATAGGATGGAGCCTCAAATGTAAGAAAATTTTGTATATGAATACATACAGACTCTGAACAGAGTCTTTGCAAATCCATCGTTGCAAACAAATTTTGTATATGAATAAATATAGACTATGAACAGAGTGCTTGCGAAAACATCCATTGTTCAAAATGCATGTCCACTGTCTGAAAAGAATGTTGAATGCCAAAAGAAAACAAAAAACGGAAAGAAATGCAAGGCCATGGCCATCGGGAGGCCTCCCGATGGTCATGGATCACCCTATGTAGACAAAGAAGAGAAGTAAAAAAACATAATGAAATGGCCTTCAAATCCAAAAGTAATAAATATAAATCGAGGAAGGGAACACAAACAGGGAAGAAATAGAACAGCGGAAACGAAATTCCAACAGGAGCTCTACACGAGAAATGCATAGAATCGGGAGACCTCCCGATGCTATGCGTGACAGTGGACCAAAACAAATATGCAGAAGATTTCAATATCTGCCTGGACTGCATGACAGAGGAATGCACTAATCACAGAAACAGGGCTGGACATCGGGAGGTCTCCCGATGTTGAGGATTCCTTAAAGACAATAAATAATGGTGACGTCTTCTCACCTCATTAACTTCCTCCCGCACCTTCTCCCAGGTGAGATGAGCAGGGAGAACTTTGCGAATATCCTGCCGTCCATTTCCAGTTCCTTTCATTTGATGGGGCATTTGATCAGCATTCATGCGAATGATGGACTCCATAGTCGCTTGAGCTTGGATGGTCCTCGCTCTAGGTTTTCGCATGCCCTTGTTGCCATGAGTTGACTATCTCTTTCCATTTCTATATCGTTGCTTGTAAGTCATGAACATTGCACGAGATACGCCATGAATTTTCCACCAAGCACAGAGACAGACAATTTTACCTTCTAACACAACTCCATGTCTCGATCCCATGGGTTGCATCCTACTAAAAACCTCCGTACCCCATTCCCTCCGTTCATCAAAGGACTTTCTCCAGTAGTTCACTCTGACATGTTGGGTGGACGACCATGGAAACAATTGACAACAGTTCATCGAGCAACATTCTTGCGCACTTACAGCGCGAATAGACGCCAAGTCGAGGAGACGACCAATTTTGGGCGCCTTCTCCGGTGTTTTTTTTTTACGAATGGAACTGCGATAAGCAGATTTCTTAACACCTGCGAATAATTCTTCTTCGCTTTCACTCGATGGATTGTCACAAAGGTGCTGGTCCACCTCAGAGAGTAGGAGACCGTCCAAAAAACGGGTTTCCTTTAATGGCCACAATCTCATGGACATTATCTAGTCCCCATTTCCTGGAATCGAACTGATGACCATCACGCCAACGTGATCGGGTCCAATCATATCCATGACAAATACCTCTTCTGGCAAGCAAGCATAGATTCGGCCTGTCGCCAACACAGCATCCGTGCTGTCCTCCAAGTTGCAAATTTTGTGTCTCCACTCCGTCCGCGAGGGGTAAGAAGCTTCCATCGGATGCGATGGCGTCGACATTGGGAGAATCAATTCGTTCGGTTCTGGAGAACTTGGCAACAAAGGCTCGGAATTCTGGGGATCCTCCATTTCTTCGTCATCATCTTCGAATACAGTGAGATCCTCTGACGAATCAATGGAGGACTCCACAACGTCCCCGACACACACCACAAGATTCTCAGGGGCCCATGGAATTGGACCTCCCACCGAGTCGCCAATGCAATCACCAACATTCGGGTAGTCGATTACGATCTGGTCGAGGCCGTAGTGCACACGCAGTGCTTTGATGAATACTTGCCCTGGCAAAGGAGGATCTTGAATGCACCCGCCATCCACCACTTCGCCTATACCTACCTGGATGTCATTCAATCTGAAATAGACTTTCTGGCCTGCGCTAAAAGCCATGTCCACAAATCATTCAAGATCGGGAGGCCTCCCGATCCTGTATGAACAACAATGACTAGGATGTGCTAGGGGGGTGGTAAACGTGCATCGGGAGGTCTCCCGATGCTTGGTTGGGTGTTCCAAAAATCTCAGCTAAAGTACCCAACTCTACGAGCATCGGGAGACCTCCCGATCCATTGATTGGGAGTTGAACATACTAAACCCTGAGCGACGGAATCGGGAGACCTCCCGATCCTGTTGGTGTTCCAGGATAAGAAAACAATGTCACAACTCAGATCATCGGGAGACCTCCCGGTCTTGCGTCACAGTGTCCACTGCTGACGTCACTGAGGATGAATGAGAGGGATGAATACTGTGGATGAATGAATATCAGAGAATGAAAGCTTGTGAATGAAAGTCTCAGGATGAATGTGTGCGAATGAAAGTAAGTGTGGCCTGCGAGAAACTTGCATATTGATGCAGCAAGAGGATTGTACACTACACAAGGACATACACGGGACGTAGCGGAATGAAGCGTCAAGCACGCACAATGAAGCGTTAGAAATGAGGAGTCGCAACCTCAGAATGAAGAGGTGTAGAGGGATTTCTGTGGAGGTCATTGTGATATCGGCCTAATCCAAAAGATGCCTTCTCTTCTACTGCATTGGATCCATTGGATTACTTCTTGTTGTTTATCTATTTTTGGATTCTTATCGCCTTGGTTCTTCCACCACTTGTTCTCGCAGAAGGCCTCGTCATCATTAATGGTCATCGTTTAACCATAGCGCCGAGCCCTGACATTCTTGTCTCCATCGAAACGACAATTGAGCTTAGAATGGGGTAAGTGATTTCATAATTCCAAATTTTGAATCCGGTCAACATTGTTTTCTACATTCATTTTTTTTGCGTGAATCCGGTCTTGAGATGCTGGATTCATGTAGTTCCGCATTCAATTTCTATACCCTCCACGCTGCTCTATTACCCTGAAGCAAGAATCCTGACATTCTGTCAGTTTTTGTCTGCATCGGGAGGCCTCCCGATATTGTCGGATGGATGTCAAAGGGTATATTCACTCGCTGTAAACTTTATTCACAAGCATTATTACCGCTTGTAATTTTTGAGAAGGCGCTAGAATATGGCTATATTTAGCTCTCCTATGATAGAGGGTTGTCGGCCACTCGTCGCCATTTCAGTTAGACGACAGGAGTTTTGGAATCGTGCCAGAGAAAGTCTTGGAATGCGTGACGAATAAAGTGTTGATTGAAGACGGCGATTTGATGGCGAGCGGCACATGCGACAGTGACAATGCAGACGCCATTGGCGTGCAAAGTGGTGGCGATTGGAGCCGTTGGCGCCCTCATTAAGTGCACGACGTGATCATTAAACAGAGTGTGCTAAGAGATTAGGAACCTAATCTCTGTGGACAACAACCTGCAGTCACATCGCGATGTAGTCCACACGTTGTATAGCTGACGTAGGGAAGAAATAGGGTTTAGGATGTCAGCTCCGAAGCAGTATATATGAGGAGCTCTCCCGGAGCCATTTGCAACACTTGCTCCACGGCGAAGCCCTGCTGCATTCTGGAGTGAGCACATAGAGGACGTTCAGACTCTCCTCCATGACATGAACGCATAGTTCATCCATCCTTGCACAGAATTTATCATCCATCCGCATCATTTATCATCCATCCACATTACTCTCATCCATGTGGTAATTTTTGAATGTGCAGTCCGAGGTAGAGGGTTGGAGCACACGGAGGTGTCGCGTGGAGCACACGGAGGTGTCGCACACAGAGCGTGGAGTAGCCGCACATATCTACTGGTGAGTTGTTGCAGTGGAAATTTTAGTTTGTTGGCCATTATATTTCACCACCGGGAGGTCTCCCGATGTCAATTGGATTGCACGAAAAATGTTTCCGCATACATGAATTTTTGCAAGTACTCGAAATTGAATTTTCATTCCCAAACCCCCAGCATTGGGAGGCCTCCCGATGCCTGTACTCGAAATTCAATTGTCATTCCCAAACCCCCAGCATCGGGAGGCCTCCCGATCCCTGTACTCGAAATTCAATTGTCATTCCCATTCACCCAGCATCGGGAGGCCTCCCGATGCAAGTACACCAAATTGAATTCTCATTCGCAATCCCCCAGCATCGGGAGGCCTCCCGATGCAAGTACACCAAATTGAATTCTCATTCACAATCCCCCAGCATCGGGAGGCCTCCCGATGCTGAATGATTTCTATAAATTTATATTTGAATTTGGTCTCTCGTAACATGTTTAGAAGCTCACGATGTCTTGTTTGAATCAGAGACGATATGGGCACCTTGCGGTTGAAGCATCTGGTGTCTGAAAAGATTGGAGAGAATGTAGGTCTTTTCGAGCCACCTTCTGTGGCCTCCTATTTAGTCAAGAACCAGGTTGAGAAGTGGGGCGCTGAGGTTGTGGAGGACACCTCTCAACAAAGGTTGAAAATTAGGTTTGTCTATGTGGTCGGTGGGAAGGTCACGTCACCGACCTCAGTTGATGTCGTTGATTGTAAGGAGTATTCAGATGCCTGCGTCATCTTGAACCTTTGCGAATCCTCCCCCACCGTGGCCACGAATTATGTGGGCCTGGTGGTTCCCGTCGCAAAATTAGACACAGATATTTGTGGGAGATCGACAGATTTTGGCTTCATGTGGCTCCCCGACGACGAGAAGCTGCCAAGTGACGTGCGTGAAAGGTTTGTGTCTATGGTGGAGGATTTGAAGGCCATCGTCATCCCGCCAACACAGAAGAAGGCGAGGAGGGGTTCCACACCAGGATCGGGAGACCTCCCGGTCTCCAGAGGCTCCACTCCTGGTTCGACTCCAGGTGGGACTCCGGAGAGACAGAGGAGGGCAGCCTCCAGGCCACCTAAGACCGCAAAAGAAGCTAGCCTCGAAGATCTTTTGCGCATGCAGAAGAACTCCAGGACCGACCCCAAGAAGTTGGAAATCATCAACCAGGCCATTCACAACCATCTTGAGCCATTGTACGTTTGGGGCTGCGAGCCACTCGACGACGCCGATGGTCGGAGGGTCAAGGTGCCATTGCACCGGCTGCACTGCGCACCGGCTACTTGGGTGCACAGGCAAGTCACAATGGGGCGACGCCAACAGTTGATGGACGAAGTCATCGCGCTCCATGGATCCAGGGCTAAGCAACCAGTGTTTGTCATGCCAATTGTATTTGATAACACATTGAACGAGTTCAAGCCTTTCGATTTGAAACCGACCGTGAAAGATGATATGCGGGAATGCGACTTTTGGATTATTGGTGGCCAACACACAATTCAGGCCATGAAAGAGGTAATGGCCATGCCAGAGCTCGCCTCCAAGCAGGACATGAAGACCTATTGCGAGAATCACGAGATTGTCGTGGTGTGGTCCCTGGACAAGGAGAAAGTTATGTACATGTCCAAAGTGTTGAACCTCAAAATTCACGACAAAGACGCCAAGCCTACATTCTTCGAGGACGTGACTCAAGGGCGTGCAGTCTGGAAGGACCACAACCAACCACAACATGCTAAGTTGGGTGGCATACACTCTCCTGAATGGAATGTAAGTACTATTCTCCTCAATATTATTGTTCGAGTTTTGAGATACATATCCATTTATCGGGAGGCCTCCCGATGCCTTTAGCTTACTGTTTCTATTGTCACATATTCTGACGTCGCTCTACACCATGTCCAGAAATTCAAGCATGCAGTGACAACAACATTCCACGACACTGGAAGTATCAAAGAGTGTCTCCCCCTTGTCATATGCAGCGAAATGACGTTTACCACTTGGAGATTGGTGTTTGACAACTGGGTTGATGGGAACATTCCCGGCGGTCACGGGGTCATTCTTACCGGGACATCAAAACGACCTCCCTTCACCAAATCCGATGTTAGCAGAATTCAGGGCCTCCCTGACGATATGCTCCAGGAGATTGGCAACCTCATTCTCAAAGGGAAAGTGTGTTGCAAATCTTTGCAGCCTGGTGTTGCAGGTCTTGTCTCCCTCACTGATATGTGCGACGAGAAGAAGGACGAGATGGTCATTAGGCAAGAGGTGATGACAAAGTTCGGCTGGAAGAGACCACACAAGGGGAAAGGATACAAGGCTTGGACCTATTCGGAATGGGAAGCCGTGGCCAAAGAGCACAAATTCGATGCCGCTTTCATGGCCATGATGCGTAAGCTTGTCAGGGGAACAGAAGCTGGGAAAGCTTGGTTGAAGGAGAGGAAAGACTTGATGAAAATCTCCCAGGAACCTGCTCTTCCTGATTTCTGGGATGCTTACAATGCTTACCTGCAGGGGGCAACTTCGACGCCGCGTGCAGATGATGCCATCAGGTCAAAACACCTTGTCATCAAGGCGAAGGGCGCTGAAGATATTCTTCATGTTGTGCGCGCTTGGAATATCTCTGATGATCCTTACATTGTCAGTGCCTCCAATTTCTGGGACAGAAAAAAAGGCGTCTCTTCCAAACATCCTATAACTCCAGAATTCCTAGAGGTCTTCGAGGAAAACTCTTCAACTTTGGGGGTCCACTATTTCTTTTGCTCCTTCCCGACCGCTTCAGAATTTGCCATGTGGGTGAATAATTCGTCCGTCTGGGATTATCACATAGTCGTGTATTCCCCACACAAGGAACAGGAAAAATTTGTTACTCCCGCCCATGAGACACAGGTGCTCGTGTACATCTTGGTTGTATTCCCGAGGGTTGATGAAGATGCTGATAGCACGAAACATTTGCGGAGGATTTTCGGTTCACCCAAGCTACCCACCTTTATGGATGCCAAGTCCCTCGAGCAATCTGATTTGGGAAACTGGTCGACCCTACACGCAGATCTGAGCGTCACCTCCCTCGATGCAATTATGGGTGGTGTTCTTAAACCCGACAAGATTCTCTTGAACATACAATGCGGGGGAAATTTGACGATTTTGGGTCTCCATAAACTTCTACCCACTGCGGACATCGCCCAAGACAATGTGAGGCCACAGATTTGGGAGAACGGATCATTCAATATCTGCAAGGGCTGGCGCGGAAACAACTTGTTCGTGCCTCCAGGAAGGACAAGAAGAAGAAAAAGGTCGTGGAACTGGACGAACCCACCCCTACTGAAGACTCAGACGGTGAGATGGAGGTTATTCACCTTGGTGACTGGGAGCAGCCAGGCGATAGAGGAGGCCCTTCTCACCTCGGTGATCCATCGGGCGGCCTCCCGATGGCCGAAGACGTCGCGCCCGACTTTGTTGCTTCGCCAACTCACTCTGCCATTGGCCCAAGCAACGTTTCTCGTGCACCCTCACCTCCTCGGGCATCGGGAGACCTCCCGATGCCTCTGCCCGCAGTAATGTCTCCTCCAACCGCGCAACCTCAATCGCTTATCCTCCTTGATGACCAGGATCTTGACATGGATGTTGCTGCGGATGAAGCCATGCATAATGAATTCGTCAATGATATTTCTACTGCAGTAGATGTTGATGACAGGAGTTTTTCTCCCCCTCGCCCTCTTCGCCAGAAGCTTAAGTCCCAAGTGGTTGGTGGTCCCATGCCCATGGGCAGTTCGGGCTCGCATTCACCCAAACTAAAATCTAGGCGCACCGCCACTACTAACAGAGAACAGCGTAGCGTGGAGTCTGTCGCTGCGGATGCTTCTATCCTCCAGGAGACTCCGGCCACTAAAATGTCCCCCCGAGGTGAGTTCTTTCTCACTTTAATACTCTTTTGCAATATTCTCTTTGAGGACTGGGAGGTCTCCCGATGATGGATCTCCATAGATATACTTTTATTGTATGAGGTTCATGTAACCTTGTTCTGAAATTATGTTCCATTGTCTTGCAGCAACGACTGACTTGCCTCCGCAGTCCATTAGTCTGCCATCGATAAGATATTTCCTAGTATTTGATCTCAACGGGCTCCTTTGCTTTAAACCGCGTAACAAAAATGACAAGACCCTTTTGCGGAGTGGTGCCCGTGAACTCCTAGATTGGTTGTACGAGAAGGCTGACGTCTTGTTCTGGACTTCAACCCGGAAGCAGAAAGCCTTGCAGATGGTTGATGCTCTTATGCAGGATTGCAGGCGATTCAAGCTTGGTCGCCTTGATATTCCCTTTGATGACTATGGATTCTTTTATCAGGATCATTGCACTGTCTCCAAGCATAGGGATAATCCCGACCAGCCCATTTTGATGAAGGATCTCACACTTAGGGTTTTCAAAAAACTTCCTAATGCTACCTTACGTAATGTTCTGCTTATTGATGACTCCCCGGATAAAAATTGTCCTAACCACTGGAGTCAGGCCATCCATCCTCCCACGTTTAGGCCTGAATTCCTACATGAGGATAATTACCTTCTCCGGACTTTGTTTGACTGGTTGAAAAATCTCTTGGCCTCAAACATGGATGTGCGAAAGTTTGTTGAAAAGAACCCCCTCCCGGATGGAAAGGCCCAGCTCCGTAAGTCTGACTCTCGCTACGTTAAGCTTATGGCTGGCTACTCCAGGAGGTATAAGCCAGATGATGTGGACAGAGCGCCAGAGTTTCAACCCAAGTATTGACATCGGGAGACCTCCCGATGCTTTGCCCAGCGTCTCACGGTGTTCCCATTTTTTTCAGGTGTCAGAGGAAAGAAGGCCACTCAAAAGAAATGAAAGAGGTGATTCCACGTTGCCCCTTCAGGTGTCCCAAAAAATTGCCAATATTCTGGGTTCTCCAACGTCACCTGCTGTCCAGTCGGCTGGACATGTTCCTGGTTACTCTGGGTTCTCTGGAAGTATCCATACTGGCCAGTTGCTCTCGGAGTGCGGTTCTGCGCATCTTCGGCAGATTTCCATGTCCTCTGGCTCCCCTGAATCTGTCACGGAGGTGGGCTTGGGTTGACGCTAAGTTTCTCTTTTGGATTTCCTCATTTCTTTGTTTTGGGTTTCATTTTTTTGGGTGCCCTTCTTCCATCTAACATTTTGGACATGCAACCAGCAACCAAACACCGTTATTCATGTTTTTAAGTACTCTCATGTCTTTGTAATAACTTCCTTGTTTCTTACCAACCTGTTCATTTCTTGCGTCTTGAATGTGTTTGTAACTGTGTTACTCGTTGAATGAATTTTTTTCATCATGCATTGTCAACATTTCCCCCGCCGTTTCTCTCTTCATATTCTCTTCGGGAGACCTCCCGATGCCTCTCATGTGCAGGGTTTTGAGGTTTCTATTACTCCTGTGCGCCCTCGATTCCAACCCAAACCCAAGCCCTTCAAGTTGATTGTTCTCTCCGTCGATGGTCTTCTTTGTAGGCGCGCCCCGGAGAGGGTTCGAGCCAAGTGCTTCGCGCGTTTCGGGGGCAACGGCAGCCTTTTCATGGACAAGCTATGGGATCTCGAAGTCCGTCCCGGGTTGAGAGAGTTCATGTCCCTACTCCTACGCGATTTCCATGTCGCTATCTGGTCGTGCATGGAAGATTCAGTTCTCCACACTGTCCTTCGCCGCCTCTTTCGCGAAAACGTCATATCTGCGCTCAAGTTTGTCTGGGGTAAATCCATGTGCACGAATACAAACGGTTTCATTAGTAAGGACGTCCCTTTCCTCCTTAAAGAAAAACAAGTCCTCCTCAGTCACCATGCAAATTATTTCGGTTGTAGGGAGGGCAATATATTGTTTGTCGACGACCAACCCAGCCGTCATATTAGGAACAAACCCTTCGACTGTTGCTATTTCCCTCACACTTGGCCGGGTCACAGAGTCATCGATAACATCACAACCGCATTGTACCCTTACATCGAGGGACTCATACACGCACCAAATGTTCCTCTCTATTTGCATAATCATATCACAGACGGACAACCCCCACTCCCACGTTACCATAAATGGTTTAGCCCATTCGTGACCGCCAATTGCGCGCCATACTCCGTCCATTCTCGCGACACTTTCCGTATGTGCTTCATACACGCCTCCTCTTCCAATACTTTCAATTCATTCTCACTTCAATTCTTTCTCCCCTGTTTGATTTTGCTTTTTATTTCCTAAATTCACACCGGGAGACCTCCCGATCGATGATGTTCGCTCACCCTCTCTCATGTTTCTAACATACTTTAACTTTCGTTTTTGTCGTCTGGAGTGTCCTCGAGCGCGGCACTTTTGGGGACCACATTTTTGAAACCAAAGAAATCTCCCAAGAAGCGAGTCGAATTGAAGCCCACCAAGAGTTCAACCTGTAATTCCTATGTTGCTTACCGCCTATTGCAAATCAAGGCAGCCAATTCATCAATTCCACACTGGAGGAGATTTCCAGTTAAACGCTGCCTTCAACTTTCTCACGGTACTTCACGTCTCTTTTTTTAATCTCATTTGGTATTGCTTTCTGCATGTGCTAACCTCTTCATGTTTCCTCACATTTTTCGTTTTTTGCATTTGCAGGCTCAACTATGTCATCCCCATCTCGGACATCCTCGGGTTCCCACGCCTCTAGGTTCTGCCCAGAACGAATCAACCACTGATGCTCCGTCGCTCATCCCTTCATTCGCACCGGGAGCCCTCCCGGTCCTATGGTCTACCCAGACGTAGTCCGGGAAGTTGTACTGCTTCAATACTTAGAGATTTAAACGCTTAGCCTTCCCGTTGTTCAATTCTGGTGCTACAAGCATTTTTCAAGTATGGATGTTGGATTCTAATTTTATGTTCTATTTTCCGTGCATGGCTTGTCAATGACAATGCACGGCTTTGGTTCAAGAATTCATTGATTACTATGTACAATAACATGTCCATCGTTTTATGTATTGTTCACTGTCTTGTAATTGAATTTTTCTGGATGGGGAGATCTCCCGATGTTCTTGTATACATCACTGCCTTGTTTTTTCTATCATTTTTGTGCATGCTTCCCACTCATTGCCATCGGGAGACTACCCGATCCCCCTCCGTGGCACGATATATTGCGAGCCGCTTTCATTTAATTTATACATTAATGATCTATTAATCATGTTTATTTAATTATAAATTAAATTTAGACTCCTTAATTGTCTAAATTTACTTAAATATGTGTTAGTTCGAGAAATAACTAGTTGAGGTTGAGGGTTTAGGAAAATTACTAGTTATAGATGATCCGGATGAGTTTGAGAAATAAGCAGTCAAGGTCAAGACTTTAGAAAATTAACCATCACAAATGAACTAGACGAGTTTGAGAAATAGTTGGTTGAAGTTCATGACTTCAAAAAATTACTGATCATTTTAGAGGACCTCAACACTAGAAATCAATGACCTCGACACTAGTACTGTGCAGTACTAGTGTTGAGGTCACTGTTTTTGCAATAATCTTTGTGTGTATTTGCCCCCCTGGCTACTGCTGGGGGGATTGTTTTCCTTTGCTTGCATGTGATCTTGGGTTTGCTTGCATGTGGAAGGTTGCCTCTTATTGGCAAATTTCTCTCAATCAAGAGGTAGAGGGCATTCAAGTCATCAATATGGCTACCAGAGGTGGAGATGAGAGTGGAACCTCAACACTAGTATTGCACAGTACTAGTGTCGAGGTCAATGTTTCAAGTGTACATTCCTTTGATTAAAATTGACATTCGTCTTTATTTCTCATCTTTCATCCAATAAAATGGATGTAAATAGTTGCTTCTCGAGCTTGGGTAGATCGCATATTGCACTTCCTGCTCTTAATTGGGGCTTCTAACTGCCTTCCAAAATCGGGACCTCGACACTAGTACTGTGCAGTACTAGTGTGGAAGTGGCTGCAAACCCTCCCTTCATTGAATTTTCCGTTGCTATTGTTGGAGGACATTTGTCGTTGGGCTACAAGTTGAAAGTGGAATTATGTTGAAGAATGGGGAAAGACTGTTTTGTGGGGTAAAAGGAAAAATTGATTCCCTTTAATTTTGTTGATTCATCCCAATGTAAGATCACTAGACTAATTTGGGGTTAGGTAAAACTCGTTGACATACACTTGGAATATTGGTGAATGGCCTTGATTTCTAGGATATAGCTGCTAGTCCAAGTGGCTAGAGAGGCACCTCAACACTAGTACTGTGCAGTACTAGTGTCAAGGTCAGTCGTTTGACTTGTTGCTTCCGTTTGTGATGTCAATGGGTGAGGGGTTTTTGTGTTTGGATGTGTGAAATTTGGGCTTCAAGATCTTGCACTTTGCCTCATGAAAGGTTGCCTCTCAAATGAACATAGAGCTTGCATTGTGGCTTTTAGTAAAGGGACTTGAATTTTTTGGATATGACTGCCAGTCCAAGTGGCTAGGGAGGCATCTCGACACTAGTACTGTGCAGTACTAGTGTCGAGGTCAGTTGTTTGACTTGTTGCTTTCCGTTTGTGATGTCAATGGGTGAGGGGTTTTTGTGTTTGGATGTGTGAAATTTGGGCTTCAAGATCCTGCACTTTGCCTCATAATAGGTTGCCTCTCAAATGAACATAGAGCTTGTATTGTGGCTTTTAGTAAAGGGACTTTAATTTTTTGGATATGACTGCCAGTCCAAGTGGCTAGGGAGGCACCTCGACACTAGTACTGTGTAGTACTAGTGTCGAGGTTAGTTGTTTGACTTGTTGCTTTCCGTTTGTGATGTCAATGGGTGAGGGGTTTTTGTGTTTGGATGTGTGAAATTTGGGCTTCAAGATCCTGCACTTTGCCTCATAATAGGTTGCCTCTCAAATGAACATAGAACTTGCATTGTGGCTTTTAGTAAAGGGACTTGATTTTTTTGGATATGACTACCAGTCCAAGTGGCTAGGGAGGCACCTCGACACTAGTACTGTGCAGTACTAGTGTCGAGGTTAGTTGTTTGACTTGTTGCTTTCCGTTTGTGATGTCAATGGGTGAGGGGTTTTTGTGTTTGGATGTGTGAAATTTGGGCTTCAAGATCTTGCACTTTGCCTCATGAAAGGTTGCCTCTCAAATGAACATAGAACTTGCATTGTGGCTTTTAGTACCCACATGACGTTGAAGTTGGCCCATCCACTGTGGAGACAAGGAATAGCAATGATGAAGAAGACTGAATAATTGGGGTTGACAACCTTGACATCTCTTATGACCAACATGTGTATAAGGTTGCAAAATTAGCTTTTGTTGATTGCAACATTATTCTTGAACCCCTAAAAGTTAACAAGGACCCACTTCAAATTCCATTATGTCATATGGTTGCCATGGAGGAGGTCAAACTTGGATTTAAAAACCAATATTGAGATGTTAGAGGAGGAGTATGAGATCTTGTATGGTTACGTTAGAGATATGGGTGACTCTATATATGTGGCAATTTGCAATGTCAAGGTAATTTAAATGTTATTGTCCGAGGAGATGAGAGCACCTTGAAATTCTTACTAACAACACTTGAATGACAACTTTGAGGAAGTATTCATGTGTTCTGAGCACCTTAAAGATTTTCCAACAAGATGTTTCATGTGTACGACGGTAACCACAGACTCCACGGTTGGAGCTCAGGGGGGGGGCAGTGTGTTAAAAAGTTAAGGATATAGGTGCGAACAACCACTATTTTATAGGGGGGTATTACTTCCAATTCTCTTCTTTTTTTCACATGCTATCATTATGTCAATTTCTACTTTGGGTTAATAGAAAAATGGCTTGCATTACTTATAATTCCAAATTGCCTATTATTCCATACCCTATAGTACTTTAAAGATGTCCAATGCCATTTTTGATACCCTATATTACTCTTAAGTCCATTTATAATTTTTAGCCCCCATGTTTTTAAAATACCCTATCATTTGTTCGCACGTATATTGCTACTCCAACCAATGACTACCCCCCCAGGGTTGGAGTCGAGTTATTTCATGTCGCTTTATTGACAACATATCAAAGTATGCTTGCCCAAATATATACATTATCAACTCTAAGAGCAAGGAGACAATTGTTTCTCGAATTCTTGCTGAGACAAATAGGTGCGTGTATTGTCCTTGAACTCATATCATTTATTTTCGGTTCTATTCTGTAAATTTTCTAGTTATTAATTTTTTTAGATGAATGAAGAAAACCATATTATCACCAACTTGATCCATGACCTCTACAATGTACAAAAGTATGGTCAACTTCTTGTGCAACATTATAAAGCTTTGTTGCCATATACTCTGTATTAAAAATTTCTAAAGTGTGAAAAATCATATGGAAAGTGATACACTCTTATCAAGAATGCTTTGTTTTATTACATTCATTATGTGAGTTACCTGATCTCTCAACATTTGTTTGTATTTTTCTAGCAAGTCATTGGGTGAAATTATGTTCTCTTTTAAGTTTGATAATTGTTCCTCATTGGTGGTTTAGAATAATTTCGCAAAGGCTGGTAGGCGTGCAAAGAAAAATTACAAGCTCAAGTACTCTAGACTAGCTTATCATTCTCCTCAAGGTATTAGCCTCACAATCGAAGAGGAGTACAAGGCGGAGAGGGAAAAATATAATAGTGTCTTCTGCAAGCTCTTGGCAATTGCCAATCCTCAACTTGGTGAGGAGTGGTATGAGGAGATCAAGAAACACAGGGAGAGTAATGAGGTTCCCCAAATGTAGTTGGAGAAATTGCATAAATTGGTGTTGGCACAAGTCCATGATCATCAAAAAAAAGTGTGAGGACATTCTCCATAATTTGTTATTAGCCTTCACGTTTCAACCAAGAATTTTAATTTTTGGTGTCGATTATTGTAAGCTCTATGTAATAACATGCAATATTTTTTGTTCTTCTCGTTCATGATGTCTTTGGTGTCTCCTTTGATTTACTTTGCCTATTATGCTTCAAATTGCTCGTAAAGCCAATTTTTTAACACCAAAATTTGCATGTATAAATATTTTTTGTTTAGGTTTGCTAAATTGTTTTTGGTGGGCACCTTTGCCCGTGGATCCTTAGGTCCCTATAATCGAGGGTCAAAACCCTATAACCCCTATAACCAAGGGGCCTGACATGAGCATGCTCATGTCAGGACGCTCATGAAATAGCAACCCCCACTTTACTATGCTTGCACCCACATATCTATACCTAAGTGAGGTATTGTATGCCCGCCCAACACGGATAGGAAGTTCAATACTAATAGCATATGGGAATGAGAGAAAAGATGCGCAAAGACAATAGGAAGAATGCATATGAATGTGGTATTGTCCCAAAGTCCCTCCCAAGTAGTGATAGTAAAGAATATTTCTTTGCTCTTATGATTAGCCATAATTAGGTATCAATCTTTACTTGAAATTTTGCAATTTTTGATACTAGTCAAGTGGAGGCTTCTCACAAACCATTGCACCAAATAAAAGTATTTAAATTTTAAAAAAAAATTTAGAAACAAAATACAAAAAAAAACAACAACAACAATCAATCTTGTTGCTGACATGAATTTGAGCTCATTGGCCCTACTTTACTTAAGAGCCCCCTTGATACAAAGTAGGATTTACTGCCTACATACCGTTGCACCATACCTAGGGGTATTCACCTTTACATGATATTGCAATGTTTGGTACTAGTCAAATGTGTTTCTCGCATGCCATTGTCCCATACTTAAGTGAAACCCTATGTACGTGCAGAACATGGTAGGAACGATAATAGGAGACAATCAGAAGAAAGAGAAAATGCATTAGGATAACTAGAGTAATAAGAAGGAAGAATGCCTTCACATACCATTGCCCTATACCTAGGTGAGACCCCATATACCCGTCCAACACGGGCATGAGGGAACGGTAATAGGAGGCTGACAATCATTCCTAGGGAGGTCGATCTTTACATGAAACACCGGTTTCGTTAAAAGTGCAATTCAATATGTAAAAGTGCACATGAACAAATTATTGCAAACGCATAGATTTCAATGAAAATATGACCATATTATAACTGTCTTGGTTATAAAAAAAGAAATTATAAATATGGGTACATTTATTTCAATGTACTTGGTCATTAATCAAATTATAATTTAGTGATTTTTGTAAAAAGACTTGATTTTTCAACAATATGAGGAATTCTTTGAGGGTGTTACATATGCCTCACCCCCTCAAACCTGAACAAAGCTAATTATTGTTACAAAGGGTGTAGCATGTGCCTCACCCCCTCAAACCTGAGCAAAATTAATTACCGTTAAAGAGAGTATGACATATGCTTTAGCCCCACAAACTCGAACAAAGATAAGTATTGATATTGAGGGTGTGACATATGCCTCATCCCTTAAAACTTGAGAAAAACTAATTATGGCTATACAAGGTATGACATGTACCTCACCTCCTCAAACATGAACAAAAAAAATTATTGTTATAAAGAGTGTCACATGTACCTCACCCCTATAAATCCGAACAAAACTAATTACTATTATAGAAGGTATGGCATGTGCCTCACCCTTACAAATCTGAACAAAACTAATTGCTATTATAGAAGGTGTGGCATGTGTCTCATCCCTCAAACCCGAACAAAACTAATTACCATTATAGAGGGTGTGACATGTGCCTCACCTCCTCAAATCCGAACAAAACTAATTACCATTGTAGAGGGTATGGCATGTGCTTCATCCCTCAAACCCCAACAAAACTAATTACTATTATAGAAGGTGTGACATGTGCCTCACCCCTCAAACCCGAAAAAAACTAATTACCATTGTAGAGAGTGTGGCATGTGCCTCACCCCTCAAACCCCAACAAAACTAATTACCATTATAGAGGATGTGACATGTGCCTCACCCCTCAAACCCAAACAAAATTAATTACTGTTATAAAGGGTGTGGCATGTGCCTCACCTCCTCAAACCTGAACAAACCTAATTACCATTATAGAGGGTGTGGCATGTGCCTCACCCCTCAAACCCAAACAAAACTAGTTACTATTACAAAGGGTGTGGCATGTGCTTCACCTCCTCAAACCTGAACAAACCTAATTACCATTATAGAGGGTGTGGCATATGCCTCACCTCCTCAAACCTGAACAAAACTAATTACCATTATAGAGGGTGTGACATGTACCTCACCTCCTTAAACCCGAAAAAAACTAATTACCATTGTAGAGAGTGTGGCATGTGCCTCACCCCTCAAACCCCAACAAAACTAATTACCATTATAGAGGATGTGGCATGTGCCTCACCCCTCAAACCCAAACAAAATTAATTACTGTTACAAAGGGTGTGGCATGTGCCTCACCTCCTCAAACATGAACAAACCTAATTACCATTATAGAGGGTGTGGCATGTGCCTCACCCCTCAAACCCAAACAAAACTAATTACTATGATAAAGGGTGTGGCATATGCTTCACCTCCTCAAACTTGAACAAACCTAATTACCATTATAGAGGGTGTGACATGTGCCTCACCTCCTCAAACCCGAACAAAACTAATTACCATTATAGAGGGTGTGACATGTACCTCACCTCTTCAAACCCCAACAAAACTAATTACCATTATAGAGGATATGGCATGTGTCTCACCTCCTCAAACCCGAACAAAACTAATTACCATTATATAGGGTGTGACATGTGCCTCATCCCTCAAACCCGAACAAAACTAATTACTATTATAGAGGGTGTGGCATGTGCAAGATATGACATGCGTTTCAATCATTCATTCAATGAATTGATAATGAGCAAATGTAGATATTAATGTGAATTTTATTTTTATAGTGTATTTTGTAATAAATTATGTTTTAAAGTTCTCTTTATAATATTTATTTTTATAAAATGACATATTTATAAAATTGTTTTCTAAAAAATTAAAAACAAAGTTAGATATGGGTAGAACGGCGCCACTGACGCAATAAAAAACTTTCAAATCTAAATTCTTAAATTTCTGCATGATAGAACAATACAAACTTGGTCAACATATAGAAAATTAAAAATTGCACGTTTGAACTTATCTGAAACGCTGCTTAGGGTTTACATCAAGTTCTCTCGCTCTTGTCTACCCGGTTCTCCTCTCCGCCGCCGCTCTTCTTTGACGTTTGTCTTCATTTGTTGCTCATCTAACTTTCAACTCTATCTTCGACTTTTATAGGCGTTCGAATTTCACATCTCATATCAAGATCTAAGTAGCATCGCATTCCACACTTACTCTCCACCAAACTCAAAGTATACTTCAATTCAACACTTTCATCGAGGTGAGTACCTAGATTTTGAATTTCCTTTGGATTCAAATATGGATCTAGATTCAGATCTAGATCTGGATTTAGATCCATTTTTAAAAATAATATAAATTATTAGAAAATAACATCATATACTTATTATATGTAGTATATAATTTTAAATGTTAGTAATAAATATCTCATCTTTATTTTTAAAATTCTAAAATATATGACATTCACCTTTATTTTAAAACCTTCAAATTTAATATCTCTCATCTTCAATTTCAAACCTCTGAATTTTTTTTCCTCATCCACAGTTAAAAAATTGTATCACCCATTAATAATAAATCTAAAATTTTCAACTCGTGATTTAGGGTGAGGCACATGCCTCACCTTTGTCAACAAACCTGATTTATTTCTACCTTATAGTTTTCATGGTAAGGCACATGCCTCACCCTAATTAAAAATCTATATTCTTTTGAACTTGTGATTTTAGAATAAAGCACATGCCTCACCCTTGTTTACAAATCTATATTTCTCTGAACTTGTGTTTTAAGGGTGAGGCACATGCCTCACCTTTGTTAACAAAGTTGATTTATTTTTAACTTATGGTTTTCATGGTAATATACATGCCTCATCTTTCTTTAAAAATTTATATTATTTTGAACTTGTATTTTTAGAATGAGACACAAACCTCACCCTTGTTTACAAATCTTAATTTTTGAACTTGTGTTTTAAAGGTGAGGCACATGCCTCACCTTTCTGAAGAATACCAAATTTTTTTGAACTTGTGATTTTAAGGTGAGGCACATAACTCACTTTTGTTGACAAAGTTGATTTATGTTTAATTTATGGTTTTCATGGTAAGGCACGTGCCTCACCCTTGTTAAAATATATATATTCTTTTGAACTTGTGTTTTTAGAGTGCGGCACATGCCTCACTTTTGTTTACAAATTTAAATTTCTCTGAACTTATGTTTTAAGGGTGAGGCACATGCCTCACCTTTATGAAGAATACCAACTTTTCTTAAACTTGTGATTTTAAGGAGAGGCACATGCCTCACCTTTGTTAACAAAGTTGATTTATTTTTAACTTATGGTTTTCATAATAAGGTACATGTCTCACCCTTGCTAAAAAATGTATATTTTTTTGGAGTTTTATTTTTAGAATGAGGCAAATGTCTCACCCTTGTTTACAAATATTAATTTCTTTGAACTTGTATTTTAAGAGTGAGGCACATGCCTCATCTTTGTGAAGAATACCAAATTTTCTTGAATTTGTGATTTTAAGGTGAGGCACATGCCTCATCTTTGTGAAGAATACCAAATTTTCTTGAACTTGTGGTTTTAAGGTGAGGCACATGCCTCACCTTTGTTAATAAATTTTATTTATTTTTAACTTATGATTTTTATGGTAAGACATATGCCTCACCCTTATTAAAAAATCTATATGTTTTTTAACTTGTGTTTTTAGAGCGAGGCAAACGCCTCACCTTTGTTTATAAACCTAAATTTATTTGAACTTGTGTTTTAAAGTAAGGCACATGCCTCACTGTTGTTAACAAATCTAAACTTGTTTTGAACTTGTGGTTTAGATGAGGTACATGCCTCATTCCTTTGTTTGACTTTATTGATTTTAGATTTTTAAATATAAGGTGACACAAGTATGTCGTTATTTTCTTTGGAATCATCAACTTCAATGTTATTCCTTCTATAATGAAGCATGTGTTATGCCACTTGATTTCAATTTATTTTCATGTTTTTAGCCAAAGGGTGAGGTGTATGTGTCGCACTTCTCATTCAATTCATAAACAATAAATTTTAAGCTATGCACAAAAGGGTGTGTTTTACTCCTTTTATTTATTTCATAACTTAAATTTTTTTTATTAACAAGGTGAAACACAATATAAATATGATGGTCATATAGTGTATAAGGGTTGTTTTGGAATTATTTGAAACTAATAATATTTGAAAGTATTTATGCCAAAGTACGAATTCATTGCATATTCATTTCGAAATTTGAGAATAAAATATTCAAAATTAATCCCCAAAAAAAGTGCACATGCTTATGTGCACTTTTAACGAAACCGGTGTTAATGATATGTATTGTATTATTTCTTGGTACCAGTTGGGTATGTTCTCACGTTCCATCGCCCCATACCTAGATGAGTCATATACCCGCTCCAAGACGGGTATGTTCAATAATAGGAGACAGGGTATGAGATAAAAAGATGCGCAGGCACAGGGGAGGCTTTCACATATCATTGCCTTATACCTAGGTGACATATACCCGCCAAACAAGGGTAGGAACGGTAATAGGAGTCAGACAATCATGCTCGGGGTATTAATCCTGACAATGATATTTAGATTCGTGATACCAGTCGGGTATGTTCATGCGCACCATTGCCCATACCTTTGTGAGACCAAGATACCCGCCTCAACACGGGTAAGAACTAGTAAAGGAGACGGGCAGCTGAGAAAAAGATGCACGGGCAGGGGGAGGGAAGCTAGGGCAAGAGGGAAGAATGCGGAGAGCATTCGGCGAAGGGAAGAAGCGAGGACGATCGATCGACCGACTGACGAGGAGCTGCTTCACCATGGCGATGATGCGAAGGCTGTTGCCCTCCACCTTCCGACGTCTCTGCTCCTCCTCCTCCGGTTCCGGCCCCGCGCAATTGTCCGGCGTCTCCAACCTCTCGCAAAAACCGGCTGCGTTGCGGAGCACCGCGGGCGAGATCGGTGAAGTCTCGGGCATTCCCGAGGAGCATCTGCACCGCAAGGTGAATGCCATTCTCTCTTTTTTTTCGGCTAGGAGTCTCTGTTTCTTGTGTGGATGTAAGGTTTTTTTTTGTATCCTTGCATTCCACTTCCTGGATTAGTGCCCCTGCATCAGAGCACTTTGTGCCACAAACCCTAATTGGAGAATGGAATTCCTACTACAGGGTCCCTTCAGAATGGAGCTGTAATCTTTTCTTGAATTGGTGTTGCATGTGGTTAATGTTTGCGTGGATGTGAGGTTTTTTGTATCCTTGCATTCAAATTCTGGATTAGTTCCCCTGCATCAGAGCACTTTCCATCTAAACCTAATTGGACTATTGAATTTCTACGTTGGGGTCGTTTCATAATGGAGCTGTAACAAATTTTCTTTTCTGGTGTTAATTGGTGTTGTAGGTGGTTATTTTCTCACCTGCACGGACGACCACGCAATCGGGGCCAGGGGCAAACACTTGGAGAATAAGCTTTGAATCTGTTAACAAGTAAGCTCAAAATGACTCGGCTCTAGGTCTGAAGAAGAAAAGCCAGTCGTGATTCGAATGTAGAATCGGTTTTGGGTGAGGGAATGTGTGGCAGAATGGGTGACAAATTGCCACACATGCAGAATGAGTGACTCCTCTCGTAGCTTCTCTTGTGTCACCCACATTTTAGAATTTCAGTAATAACTGTTTGGTCCAAATCGTTGCAGCATTTGATTCAGAAGCTCACGAAGAGCATCATTTGGGAGTGACAACTTTCTACCTGAAAACGAAGAATAATGAGCCACACTCAGTCAGCAAGATCTCAATTCTTTTGGACTAGGGATTCTACATTATTCCTGTTGAGTTAGGTATTGGTAAGTATGAGAAGGCGGCTATGGCACCAGGCACGTTCAGATTAGCTTGAAATGCTACTGTATGAGTTCCTTAAGATGCAAACCACCACAGTGAGTGGTAATGTGGGGCCCTTTTTAATTGGAATTTATTGATCTCCGCATCCGTCTCTTGAATCACCAATTTTGGTGATAACTGGCAGATGGGAGAATCCTTTGATGGGATGGACGTCAACAGGGGATCCCTATCAAAGCGTAGGTGAAGCAGCTCTGAAGTTTGATTCTAAGGAGACTGCAGTAGAGTTTGCTGAGAAGTATGGTTGGCAATACACGGTGAGTGATATACACTTTGCACTCTGTTATGATCAGACTCCTCTTCTTATGATGGATGAGGTACAGTATATTGCTGAAGGTCCCATCAAGAAATGTGATTAAAGCTCGTCATTTGAATTTAGATTCAGCATTTATATGATCGCACTCTATGGAGCAGTAAAGTTAGTGTGGAATGTAGCAGGTTGATGTTTATGTGTTTGGATTGGAACTGTTTGGCTTTACGTATAGTGTTTGCAGGTTTAATCCGAAGATATTCTACCTTTGCACTTTACCCTTAAATCCACTTTACATCTTCCAGATTGTCAATGCATTTGGGAACAGATGTGGAAATTGAATGTCCACTGTTGTACATTAATTTGAAATTGTTCATGCCTAGTCCAATTCAATGCACACTTCATATGATGCACTCTTGAGAAAACTAGAGTGTAACTGTAAAGAAATTTAATATCTCACTCTGTGAAGTTTGCTTTGTTCTTTGCTTCAGGTTCGAGAGCCCCATCAAACACTTCATAAGGTAATTTCTCTCTTGAATATTATTTCAACTTCAATTGCCTCAAGAAAACCTGATCTAGCATTTCAATTCGTACTATGATGGTCCTCCCCTATTATTGGGACATCAGAAATAACGACAGGTATTTCTTTGTGATGCAGGCAAAGGCCTATGCCGACAACTTCAAATGGAAAGGCCCAGTTCCTGAGTATGACTAGGTTCAGTGTTTGATTGAGCCATAATCTCCATGATTTTGGATTAGACTCATCAAAAAGGGACTTAGATTGGTGTAGCTGCCATTAGTCAACCATTTTGTTGCTGACTTTCACAGGCAGGGTGTGGCATGCAAACATAAAAGTTTCTGCACTGCAAAAGCCACAAGTGATTCCAGCATTCAAACCTTCAGGTGTATGTCTCTTTAGTGTGATCTGAGGCTCTCCTATACATAAATTTATTGTCCCACTCAAGGTTTGTGATGGTATGATGGGTCTGGATGTTCATGTACCTTTTATCATTTTACTCCCTTGGAAGCATAATTCCACTGAAGTTATTTGTGTCTTTGAGGTCTTAATGGTACATGGTTCCAGATACACAACACCTTGCCTGCACAGCACTCAGATATTCGAGTCCAGTACATATTGGAAAGGTGTGTGTTAGGTGTGATATTGAGAAATAGGACCATGCAATTACACAGTAGGATTTTTACCATTAACATGTGCAGACGTGTTAAGAACCTCAACAGAAATTATAAATGGCATGGTTCCACTTTGTGCTTTACCCTCATTAATGAATGAGAACATGAAATTTAGAGCACTTTGTTAATTGTTAATGAGTGGTATCTACCTATTCTGTATATAGCTCTCGGCCATTTCAATTTCCTTGTCTTGAACAACTCCTGGAACTGGAGCCAACTAGTCTTTTGACACATTTCAATTAGCAAATCTGATCCTTCTTCAGAGAAGTCATTTGTGCAGCAAGAATCTCTTTTCTTCAGTATCAATGCAAATACGAGTTGCCCCAGATGATGTGAAAGCTATTGAATTTCTTTTTCTTTTTTTCTTTAATATGAAATGAAGAATTTATGGTATGTGGTCTTTATGGGGGTGAGATGCCTATATTGGAGTGGTATATGGCAAAACTTGTAGTTATGAATGGACACATGCGTTACAAAACATGTGTTACCATGCTCAAAATAGGTTCAATGTGTTAACCATTCTAGGTCCACAATTGGGAAGGCCTATGTGATCACTCAAAGAGATAAAGGAGCTTCACTTGGACACCTTATAACATTTGCATCCCAAGTTCAATCTTGAAACTTAAAATGGAATTCTTTGTGATTCACAATTGCTAACAGGACGAGACAGTACCCAGTTTGATCCAAATTCTAACATTGTTGGGTGGAGTTGGAAGTGCCCACAATAGGGCTACGCACATTAATTTCCAAGTCCCAACATAGTAGTACAATGCAAGCTGCTGAAAACCAATGTGGTCACCTGCAAATTCGGCAACAGATGTGAGGCTGCAAAGTGACAAAGTGGCAGGTTGGACCCTGTGAATTGCCACTACACAATATTATGCCTGTGAAGGACCTTGATTGTGTATTGTGGATCTGTAATTTACAGCCTCTCAGTGTCTCTTACTGCACCAACACCAGCCGTGTGCACGTTGTAAAACTGACAAAACCAACTTTTTCCCAGTCATAGTCCTAGCCTTGAAAGTTGCAGATTACACCCATTTCTGCCAAACACACAAAAATGAAATTAAGGTTCAAAAGTGATCTCAATCCGTTTCATTGTCATAGACTCTTTTAAAAATAGTGACCCTTCCTTTGACCATGTCCAAAAGCACCGATGCAACAAGATCCAATCTTGATCATACTCTGCAACATACAAACGAGTTTGAAGTTTCGATTCAACCCCAGAAATATACTATTGTGTGGATTCCACATTCTCATATCCCCTAGAAATAAAACCGTGTCAATCTAAACCCTCCGAGTCGCACCGCTCAACTTACCAACATGGTACTGGGTTGTTCCAGTACCTCAGAAATGCAACGAGATCCAATCCTAGTTGTACTCTGCACCACACATACAATTCTAAAGTTTCGATTCAATCCAAATCTCTATGTATGCATTTTTGGAGCACTCGCGGGTTCCAACTTCTGCTTGGCTTTGCAAAGCAAGTGTTAGTACTTTTTGCATTTTCCACGGCAACATGGCATCAAATTGTTCCATTGCTAAAGTAGTCATAATCTGTAAATGCGTTTCCTCTCATTAGTTGCATTGTATTCAACCAGCATGCACATAGTATCGCATATATTGGGTTAGGGTTCAATACATTCACAGTTGGGGATTCGCAACGTCTGGGAGCACTTTGTTTTAGAGGGCAAGTTGGCGAGTAGGCCCTCCTTGTTCCCTCTTTACTAATCTTAATGAAATGAAGAAAACATGTGCACATGATGAGCTTGGATTTTTATTTTTCGAAAATTAATAAGCAGAGTGGATGGGAGGGAGTGCATGATATGACTTTGATCCTTTTTGTTAAATTGAGCAATCAATTAATGTCAATTATTAAGAAATGTCTAATGATATCTATTGCTAATCCACTACGTTTGTTCGGTTGCTCATATCTTTGGAACTCTATTTTTTAAAATTGATGAAAAACACACACATATCTCATTTCACAATATTAATATCTTTACCATATCACTATATATTGGCAATAAGAAAATTATATTATGAAATTTACATTATCACAATTTCAAAATGGATACCAATATGTCACTAGAAGAAATCTTGTCCATTTCAACCCTTGGCCATCGCGACTCGCACCAAGAAAATGCATAAACAATTCAATTGGTAGGCAACCGGAAGGTACCCGTGGTGTACCCATGGAAGGTGCCCCCCAATTCCCAACCGAATTGATTTGTTTATGCATTTTCTTAGTGGAAGGTGCCACCCGATTCCCGACCGAATTGATTTGTTTATGCATTTTCTTGGTTTAGTCTTGATGGCCTAGTCGAAAGGAGGGTTGAAATGGACAAGATTTCTTCTAGTGTGTGGGGTTGATATTTCACATACCACGTGTTAAACAACATCAAATGTGTATGTTAGGGCATATACCGAGAGGTGTTTATCAATGGATTCCCTAACCATCAACCTCAATACATAGACGTTGTGAAACCGAAGCCACACAGGTTCAGGGTTAGTGTGCATAGTAGAGTCTCGGGGAGGTCACTCCCTCTTTAATTAATGCATACACATACACTCAGGACCTATTTATCGGAGGGCTATTTACGTTGTAGAAAAGATTATAATATATGGTATTTTCAAAATAAAGGTAAATGCTTGTATTTTAATACACCCTATCAATAATTATATTTTTTTGGGAGAATCATTTTAAAATACCTTATTTTACTTATACTGCCAAAGAAAATTGGAAAGAAGATTGCAATTCAAACAACGCATTGAAATTTTCCCTCCCGGCACGTAGGTAGAGAACATTAACTCCACATTGGATATGTTAGTTCAGTAACGTTCAAACCAGCCAACCTGGGTGCAAGCACGGTAAAGTGGACAGCTCTTGATCCTTGCTCAGGTTTAAGTGAAAGTGATCCAAAACAATATACTAACTTTGAATTTTATGAAATAAAAATTCATAAACATTTAGAAAACATATGAATCTACAAAGCCAAGCAATTTATGTTCACAAAAAACAATTTCAAACAACGTATATGTATTTTAGAAGACGGTGCAAGTGGTGGTGCAAGTGGGTGTCATTGAAAAGATAATTGTCAAAAACTTGTTTAAAATACAATTACATTACATTAAATGGATGAATTTTTGAAAAAAAATTTACGATGACCTCAAGTTTATAATGAATTCAAGGAATATGAAAAGAAATTCCAAGTTCAAAATATTTAAGGTCATGAAAGTTACGTTCAAAACTATATTTAGTCAGTTGCTTTTACGCGTCACTTTTGATGATAGGTTTTGAAGATCTCATATTGATATTCTATATTTGAGTACCTAACTTAACAATAGAGGTCATCATGAAAAATAATCTATTTTAAACAACATTTTGCTACTACTTATAGGCGTTTGACCAAGAAAATCATGGTTGTCATATAGCGGAGCACTTTTTTGGTCCACTTTACCATGCTTGCACCCACCTACGAAGTCATCCATCCAAGTTTTTTCAACAAAAAATTACCTCTTTTCCCCGGGGAAGTCACTGTCATAAATTTAGATAACTATGAGAGAACAAATATAGGGTGACATTTATTCATGGTTGATAAAAAAAAAATTATATACCATAGCCTTGAAGAAATATGAGGTAGCACATTATATATAATATAGGATCACTTGTAATACCCAAAATTATGTTTATAGTATTTCTAAAATAGCATTATAGTAATTGGTAGGGAATTTTTTAATTTTTAGGTTGAGTTTAGGGTAAGAAAAATTTAAGAACTAGATGAAAAATGATCACAAATCCATCTACAAAATGAATGAACTCGTTGGATGAGGGTTATTAAGTGTACTTTTGAGGAACATTTCATTGACGTTTGTATAATTCTCTGGTTGTTCCTCCCACGCAAGACAAGAATTCTATCATCGTGCATTGACCCCTACGCGTTTAAAGAGCTCCGTGGGGCCAGATTTGGTTGTATTTTTTCAAACACTAATTTTCACCTAGTTCCTAATTTCAAATGAGAGTAGTCCCAATTAAGAAAGTATGGGGCTATCATCTACTTTCTAGTTCAATCTACCATTCCTCAAAATTGTTAAAATTACGTATTTTACAGCACTTTAAAGCTCAAAACCCTAAAATTCCAATATACACTGCAAATAAATATAAATAATGAAGGGTTTGAAATATTATGGAGATTTTAATTTATAATTACACATAGGGTGGTAAGAAATTGAAGAAAGTAGAATTATTAAAAAATATAGGGTCCACTAAAATGCAGTAAATGAGCTACATAGCCCCCAAAAAAATATGTGTTGTACGCTCATGTGTCCCCAAAGAATACACTAAGTGACTTCCCCGAGCTCTTTTCATCCACTAGCACAAACCCTAACCTAGACCCGCTACCCCTAGTAATTGTTTCCACACTATTTTACATGTACTAACTAAATAAAAGAGGCCATTATATGTGATGGTATTTTACATGTAAACATGTTTCACTATTTTGAACCCCCTTATATTATAATTATATATTATATTATGTACATTTTTGCAAAATTTATCCATAATGAATATATTAAACCCTATTTTTTATCACACATTGTTTCTACGATTTTCGCTAGTGACTTCCCCCAGAGTAGAGTTCATAAAGACCTAGCCCTAGTTTTTGTTTGTTACTACAAGGCACCTCATGTTGCGTAATCTCCCTCTGAAGTTTCCGGATGGCGTTCTAATTTCCATAACTCCCGCTCTAGTCTAGCTCACAATGACGAACCTAGAAAGGTAACGTTGGGTGTCAAGTATCTATCTATCTTCAACATGATATCTTCCATTTGATCTCCTCTTTGATGTTGAATGCCTGATGAATGTAGCTTAGACTCTCAAACTTAAGATAGACTCTACTACGCAAGAAATTAAGGAAACATAATGCGAATACTAAAGCTTGCTTTTCAGTAATTTCTGGTATGCAAACTAATGGAGACTAGGCGGTCTACTTCTGCTACGATGCTCAATCTTTTTTCCACTGAAAAGTTAATCTACTATGGGATCATTTGTGAAGAATTGCAAATTATCACAACGTCCCTTGTAGACATTCTCATTTAGCTTCCAAACAACATCAACATCAATAGTTGTCTATATCATCTTTTAATTGAACAATCAATGAAAACCTCAACACAGGAGATGCACAAAAATTCAAACTCCTCTCCATAACGGATATTTTATCTGTATAAATCTTCTTAAACTAACTTCTAATGATGTTCCAAGTAGGTTACGTGCAACCATCACACCTTCGGAACACACACAAAAAAAGGTAACCAACCTCCAGGGCCATCTACTGTTTGGGTATCATTTTTGAAGAACAGATTTCAACTTTGGATGATAGTTCTCCTCTATATATGAGTATATGCATGTAGGTGCCAAACAGTTATCAATCGTCTCTCAATTCAACAATCAGTATAAACCTCGACCCATGAAGAGCACCGACAATCCAATTCCTCTCTGGAACATATCAACCTTCCTTAACTTTTGATAATATTCCAGATAGGCTATAAGGAAACCTTAATAAACATGACCAACTAAATTGGGGCTAGGTCTTTACGTGCTGTGAGGCCCTTGAGACCAATGAATGGGGAGAACCGACAGTTCTTTACAAATGAACCGATTGCTATGGCAAATAACCATATATATAAGAGGGTAGTCAAATGGGCATCCAATTTTTAAAGGGAGAAAATCGGATATCGACCAGTCTTGATTTTGAATCAACAGATAATTGGTGGGTTGAAGGTGTAAACCCCCTGATATTAACCATCCCCCCAGGGTATCGACAGATACCGGCCGACCACCAGGGGATATGGGCCAGATCTCGGCCGTGTATGGGGAGGGTCATAGGGAGATTGTAGTCCCCTCTCCCCATTCACTGAATGCATTCACTCCCATTCTCCCTCGTTGCTCTCCGTCGCTACTCCCTCGCTGCTCTTAATAAAAATTTTGGCCATATTTCTTAAACTTGGTTTCAAGGGGCTCTTGATTGTGTATGTTGTCCTTTGTTGGAAATTGATTTGAGCAAGAGCAACATGAAATTGAGCTGAACTCCTAGTTTTTTTGGCTTCCGTCTGCTTCAATAATACTCTACCCTCTTCGGCTATGGCATGTTCTCCATTCCTTACGTGTATGAAACTTGTCATGGCTGCATCATCAACATGATTCAGCCACAAATGGCACTCATCTTCCAAATCTTGTACATAATGTTCATGTGTAGAAAGTTGCAAAAACTTGGTAAAGATTTGAGTTTCAGGTTGCATAGGATGTCTCCTTTGATGCCTACATGTGCACAAAACTTGTCATGGTTGGTTCATCAACATGACTTTGCCGAATATAACACTCATCTTGGTGATCAAATCCAAATCTTGTACATAATGTCCATGTGTAGAGAGCTGCAAAAACTTGGTGGTGATTGGTGCCCAGTGGGTGATTGTTGAGACCTTTGTAGTCGACACCAAACACATGGCTTCCACTCTTTGTCCCCTCTAGGATCTAAGTAAATGAATTGTAAACGTGGTATCACATGATTCGTTGAAGTACTTACTTGACTGATATATTATAAAATGTGGTCCACAAAATGAAAGAGTTCATGAATCTAGAGATCCATGTGATCTAGTTGAGAATGGTTAATCAGATATTATGTTTTGCTATAGCTCTTGCAAGCTATTCTAGCGGTGGATTTATACACACAAAGAGGATATGTATAATCTCGTAGTGAAAGAAGTAAACAGCAATCACACATCTTTTTCTTTTGTGAAAATTTTTGTCCCAAGAAATCAATTTTGTCCTATGACAATTGATGTCACGTCTCAGAAATAAATATTGACACTTGAAGTTGTGTTCAACTTGTTTGAATGAAAAATTATACTCCAAGGAGAAAGAAGAAAAAATTGATATTATCTTCCTACGTGGGAGAGATTCCTCTTATCCTATTATTTTTTTATCAGAGGACATGGGAAATGTTTTCACATGTCATTTTTTTATGAAGCCTCACTTAAATAATGATATCGTCACATATATTTAGTGACTTGAGTCGTACTCTGCAGAACATCAAAATGATTCAAAATCCAAGTAAATGATTAATTTGTACTTGCATATGATTTATGGAGATAAATGCTTAGATGTTACTTAAGGTTAATTGACAAATTTTTGTGGGAATTGAATTCATGATATTTTCCATCATTCAATCTTGAATTCCCAAATACCCATTCTACATATTGAAATGTAGCGAACACAAAGTTATGTGATTTTCATAACTTTATGAAACCCTAACCAGAAGTATGAATTGGCTGTCAATGTATGTGATTAACTACTACATATTTTTATGTTTGAATTTAGGGTTGTTGGTGTAGGTTCTAAAACTTCTTCCTGGTTGGTTGTGCAAATCCCGTTATTGCATCAATGCACTAGCACACTAGAATCGGGTTTTATTTGTGGATCATTTTAACTTAGGTGTTAGTAGTTTACTTGCATTGGCTTTCTTTTATTTGTTGTGTAAATATTTTGTTTGTTTTGTATTCTAGAAACTTCATTGAGTCTAGGAACTTTGTCTTCACATGGCGAAAAGACAAAAATGCCTTTGTATTATGCTTTATAAAAATTCACAAAATAATAATATAGCATCTATTCGAACATGGTCATCATCTGAAGATTGTTCTTCTCGTCCGAATTGAACTCTCAATTTAGATAATTTTGTTGAGGAAGATCTTCTTCCTTATGTTTTTCTTATATTATTGCATATTGAAGATGAAAAGAAAGATGCATATATAATATTTAAAATATTAACAAGAAGTATGAAAGAATAGAGACTAAATTTTGAAAAATGTATGAGATTTGGCTCTGATAATGCATCAATCATGATCGGCAAAAAAAATGGTATTACAACGAGGTTGAAAGAAAAGATAAATATTTTCTTTACATCTATTCATTGTGTGGCATATAGGACGAACTTGACAACGATAGATGTAATAAAAGCTCCACCTTATAAAAAATTATCTAAAAAATTAGATTCACTCTTGAATTTAATAACAATGTATTCCAAAAAGTCATGCAAAAAAAATACATTATTTCGATTGCAAGAGGAACTTGCTGATTTTTAATTAAAAAAATACCAAAAAATTAGGTGGTTGTCACGGTAGCAAGCCGTGACAACCCTTTATAATTCTTTTGAGAGCGTTCTAATCTACTTTTAGAATAATTTCGATGTTATGGAAGATGGAACCAGGTCCAATATATTTACAAAGTTTCGCATGTTCAAATCTATGTGCTTTATTTTTTATTGATATTTTACATATTTTATCCATGTTATCACATATATTTTAAAATAAGTTTGTAGACGTAACCACAATAGGTTCGGTGGTAAAATTGATATTATCCAAATTCGTATGTTCATCATTGAAGAAACTACGGATTTAAATAGTGAGATCTTTAATGAGTAGACAAAGTATCACATTCTTTCTGAATTTGATCATCAAGGAGAGTATTTAAGAAGATTAGGGGAGATAAATATCATGACATTGAATTGATATGAAATAGAATGGGGCATGACCTCATGGATGCAGTGGCATTTCAAAAATAATTTACTTTCGTAATGTGTAATGTACTATAATTTAGGTTTAAAGGGAACCACATCATGGTAGCATGTAAAATGTTGGGTCCGACCAATATGTTTTTTAGACAAGTTGGTTTGGCTAATTCGAGGGTAGTTGATTTGTAGTTGTTATGTAGCCAATATGGAGTTGAATGTGAAATTAAAGAAAGAAGAATCCTCCCATTAATAAATTATATTACAATCAAGAGAGAGTTCTTTGCATTTAAATTACAAGCAACTACCGATTGATTAGACAAAAGTTTCAAAGATGTTTGATCAATGATCACTTGGAATCACACCTTAAAAGTAAAGTATGAAAACTGGTTAGTTCTAGCTAAGATAGCTAGAATGCAATGTGTTAGCACAGTGACTTGTGAAAGGTCATTTTCAATGCAGAATTGTATAAAGACCAAATACAAGAATAGAATGTTGACAAAGAATTTGGAGATTGTTTTGCGGGTTGCTTTAGAAGGGCCAATCGAAGGTTGCCATGAAATGTTTAACAAAGTTATAAGAATATGGAAAAATAACACCAAATTCAGGTATCTATTCTCTCATCCATAACGGTATCTCTCTGGAATTATTGGTCCTGAGCAAGAAAACAACTAATTTGTTGTGATTTATTTTACATGAAATATAAAATATTTTGTAGATGATTTTTGATACTAACCTAAACCCTTTCTTCCCCTCGATGGCTTCAAATCGTCTAAGTGTGTAGGAGGATCATGACTGTGTATTTTTATGTTTTGTATTAGAACATGTAAATCCATTCTTAGATTGAAGGACTTTATTATTGTTGGTTTGTGTTCTATTGCATGTCATGTGTATAAGAATATATGTGCAAGATGAATTTGTTGATCCTTATAGTCCTAGAGTCTTTGAAAACATTGGTGGTTTGAAGGGTTGTAAATCCTTAGCCCCCAACCGGTGGGGGGCATTTGAACCAGGTTCAACACCTACTAAGGATAAATTGGGTTTTTTGTGAGGGAAAGTAATTTATTTGAAAATATGAAAACCGGCCAAAGTTTTATTTAAATGGATATTTTACCGCCCGGCTTTTTATACATCCGGTTTCAACCGAGCTAAAATGTCAAGTGAGGGAAATGAACCAGATCAGCTTGGTGGATCCCACCCCAAACCGACAAATAATAGGTTCCAACCAGTTGAGGCCCATCTCAACCAATTATTAGAGGGTTTGTGTAGAAAATCTCCCCGATCGTTGCTCGAGACAGGGTATCGTCGGAAATAAGGACCCATCTCGGCGCCTCCTCCGCCATCATATATCAGAATTAAGTGTGTTGCCATACAAATGAAAATTTTGGGGTCAAAGAGCACTTGTCTTTCTTGGCATATTCAAGTTGCTTCGTGTATGGTATCCTAGCCTATTACCGATATGTGACCTTAAACCGAGCTCTAGGGAACAAATTAGAAATAATGTTCCCTAGGTGGATGACATGTCCCTAGCTCAACTAACCTCACATTAATGCATTTAATGACGTGGAGGGAGAGAGAGAGGGGGGAGGAGAGAGAGGGGGAAGGAGGAAGAAGGAGGAGGAGGAGGAGACCTTGTCATAGGTCTCGGTCATAGGAGGAGACCTTGTCATAGAACCCATAGGTCTCGGTTCAAGGCACATGAGACCTTGCCACAACGTGTTGGATGAGATTAGTTGTTCGTTTTGCATGTCTCTTGACATAGTAAGGTCAAAGTCAGTCTACGGTTCTTGAACATGTTCATAAAAGATAATTATAGAATGCTCATAAGTTGTATTAGCATTGACGTCAAACTTCTTTAGGTCTATCATAAGATACCCTAGGGAACATCTTTAAAAATTCATATTTAATTCAAAATTAATTTTAAAATTTTCCAATTTTTTGAAATAGACAAATATTTCATTTTACCTTGCATGAAAAATTTTAAATCGTTCATTACCATAGAAGAGGTCATTGTGAAAATTCACCAATGTGCAGCTCTCGGTCATAGGCTAGGATACCATATTGAGAATGTAGTAGCCAAGTTAGCTCTGATGTGTGGGCATATCAACAACAACCTGACAGCGCACGATACTCGAAGCCCCAGTGCACCCTACTGCATCCTGACAACTGCCGAGAAGAAATCATTTCTTGAAGTTGTAAGCAACATCCATACCTCACCAGGTACGCGTGCGAACTTTGGGAAAACACTTTTAGAAGGACAGATTTATGGGGCTCAAAGCACATGGCCTTCATTGCCTTATAGAGCAGATAATTCCCAGTGTGTGCAAGGAGCATGGTGCATCCATTTGAGCATCTGCGCGAAAGTCATTGACCCAGTAGAGATTCCTGCCTTGGAGTTGTCTGAGGAGACTAAATGTGTGTTGGAAATTTTTATGCCTCTAGCATTCTTTGATCTCATGGAGAGTCTCTTGATTCATCTTGTGGAGGATTTCAAGATGTGCGGCCAGTGGATGTACCCACTGAAGAGGTACCTGGGGTTTCTTAAATCGTTTGTAGGAAACAAAGCCAGGTCGGAGGTCTTCATGGCTTGTGGTTACAGTTCAGAAGACGCTTTAAAACCTGCACCATATATTTTGCCTTGTACACACATACTAATAGACGGGTTTGGGAGTCCAGCGAGGAGTTTGGTATCAGTGAGTGCGTGGTGCAGGGAAGAGCTCACAGGAGGAAAGTAAATGTTGCTGAGAATCTTAAACAGCATTCACACTTTTGTGCTACCCAACATTCCAGAGCTCGAAGCCAAGTGGAGGTATGGTCATAGAGCTTAGCTCTTGGTTGTTTGTTTATGGTGGAAGACGGCACCCTATGCGTTGCTAGAAATACAGATGCCGATTTTGAAACATGGCTCCACTCAACTAGACTCTGGTGTACAAGTGGGCCACTCTGTAATTGATGTGTTTGAGCAGACTGCCCTCTCGACCATGATTGTTGAATATATATGTGGAAAAACCAATTTCCCACATAAGGGGTTTTACTTGTGGCTTTGCAAATAATAATGTCATGGTCTTTGGGATTTCCATCTTGCACTTGAGGCTGCAAATGGAGCAGTCATGTCAGGTAAAACGAGAATACTGTTGTAGGATGCCAGTGTGATGTTGTATGACTTATCAGGTTAAAAATGATATCCAAAGTTCAGCTTCAACTTTGGCTAGTGTATAACCTTGATTGTGATTATGATTCATGAATACATGTATAAGCAACGAATTTTGAGTGGTGATGCAAAAACTCTCAAATGTAACAGACAACTGTTGCAATCAAATGTTTGTTCCGGTGGGTGTGTTGGGTGTATTTAGGAGGAATATTGCCAATTAGCTTTTAATATGACACATCCCAATTCCTCAAGCCAACGAAATTTCCCATGTTAGTTGGTATGATGTTGGTAAAAGCAGTTGAGGAAAAGATTAAATTCAATATTAATCTTTAGTATGTAGGGAGGTTTCTTTAAAGATTGAGACACATATTATGCTTTAAATCAAACACCTAACAAGGTTGATACACACACATATAGGTACACAAAGTGAATGGATTGACAACGCCTAAATTATCATATTCTTCTCGCATATTTCACGTGCTAACTGAAGATGCAAATTACAGTAGGCAAACTCAGGAAATCTTGCAAAGGAATGCAATACAGAACATGCGGATTCCATTCATATGGAGCCAAAAATGCAAGGTAACTTCCCATAGTTTTAATTCATTGCGAAGTACTCCTCTTTTTTGATGTTGCTCAAGGTTCCTCCAAACTTACACATGCCAATGTGTATGCATTGCAATGCTTGACTCTAAACTACGTGAAAGAGCAAGCAAATGGTAAGAAGCTCCATAAGAATACAATGGTGACTTGTACCATGCAGTCACTCCCACAACAGCATGTAGCTGTGGTGGTATTGAAATTACTACATCTCTGATAAGAAAAACTTCCTGATTTCACTAAAGACCACTTATAGCTCACCTTGCCTGCACTTCCAATGTGCATGTCAACTGGACACATGAATAGAACATCCAAAACACCATCGGACCTGCATATGTGGTAACACAGGGTGAAAAAGGACACCTAGTTAGTATGAAGCACAAGGCTATGTGTCACTTTTTTGCTTATCAAAGAGGGCAATATACATTTACATTGCACTGTCACTCCAAAAGCATTGATTGATCAAGCACTGAAAGAGTAAGAAACTACACACCAGAAGAACTGCCTCTCATCTCGTAAAGCTTGAATTCGCAGTAGATAACAACACCCTCCACTGTGCTACCCATTTCTGGCCCAGTTAGAGGGCTAGCAGTACTAATCAGAAACCAGTCTCTTCCTTCAAATATATGCATAATGCACTCATGAATTGTAGAGAAGGACTACCGACCAGCAACATGATTACATTCCATAAACACACACAAACACCCATAAAATTTATGCTTTTCCTAGTTTGCAGTGACTGCCAACTGTAACCCTAGAAATGGCAAACAGCCCACGTTATCCTGTTCCTTGTACTGTTCACGTTATCCTGATCCTTCTTAATATTGCAGTGCATCATTCTCAGCAAGAAAAATAAAATAAATAAATAAATAATTGAGAACTTATATGCTGCAGAGCTCACCATGGTACTTCCAGGAAGGATTCTGAAGTAGACCCTTACTTCTCAGCTTCTTTCCATAGGCGTTCAATACCATCCATGTGTGCCATCCCAACTACACCTACCACAGTGCCCTCACATTCTCGAAGATGTTTTACCATGAGCTCATCCCTCTCATGCACCATCACTCTGACCTGCAAGCCAGATCAGCACTAACTTTAGCTAACCACAAGTTATACCATTTCATTAGCGAAAGAAAAGAGAAGGAACAACTTTGTGTGGTCAGTCCTCGAAGATAATCTGCCAAATTAGTAAGCAGTCTAGAATTCACTACAGTAGTGATTACTCGTTTGATACAGAATAGACTAAAAGACTGGAGAAAACAACACAATTTACCACATCTGGGAAATCAGCTTCCATCCAGGCTATCAATTCTCTGACAGTTTCCCGTGTCTTTAGTCTTTCTACAGCAGTTTCAAGCTCATGAAACGGTTCTTGCATAAAAGGAGGCGGAGACTTCAAAGCATCATCAGATCTTCTGATCATTTTGATCACATCCCAAAAGCTGATGGCACCTCGTAGTCTCTTCACCGTCTCCTGCAACGTCCACATGCAACCCAGGCACAAAGTTGTCATCTTGAAGACATGTGATGAAAAAGTGATCTTAATTTGACAGATCGATTGTGGTTTTTGTACTTGCAAGACTTATAATATAAGGACATAAGGGCAGGCAAAGGGGACACACATGTACATTGCGGTCAATGTAGATAATCTTGGAGTTCAGATGCATCGCCTCCTCCATAGCAACCTGGACAATTTCAAGTTAGAAACCCACAATTGCCTACGGTCGTGAAATTCATAGTGCCACACTAATTTGACCTAGAGTATCCATCGCAATGTCATCAGGTGTAAACAACAGAAGTGTTGCTTACTTCACAACTTAAGAGACCTGAGATACTATGGCGCTGCTCAAGCTCCGGAGCGACTGGACAAAGTAGGTTACCTTGAATTCTTTGCCAGGTTCTACACCAGTGTTACGAATGAGATCATACATGGACTTGAGCCAAAAGCCAAGAAGCTTTTCACCCAGACCACCAGGTAACCCAAGTAAAACCTGCAGCTGCTGGAAGGGTGTTTTCACCCGGTGGTCCCCTGGTTTCTCAGTCATCAAATTCTTGGCCCTCTCTTCACACAACTCGACCTGCACATGTAATCTCGCAATTCAACACTCACTGTTCAGATCCATTGGTCGTGCCCTCAGTCAGAGTTGCTGACACACACGAAGCACTACAAACAAAGGACAGCAAAGATTGCAGTGTCATCAACAGGACTACTGAACTCCAGAGTTGCCAACTATGCGGCCAATGCGATTGAAAAATTCATACCGCAACCACGTCAGGCTTCACTCGATTGATAACCTGCACAAAGACATGAAGAATTTTATTATGGTGTACACTCAGCTGAAAGATGACAAGTATAGGATTAATGTCCCATCCAACGATTGCACTTTTCACCTAAGCAACCCCTGAAGATCTTCTGGACAGAGACAATCAGTTTCTTGAAGTGTGACTTCAAACAACAGGTTTCATCTCAAAACTATTCCTCTACGCGGCTTTGGGAGATGAGAATGACTAGGAAATTTGTGAGGACCGCTCCATCAGTACACATCCTTCTCCCCAGAACTAAGCCCTAAAATAATGGCCATTGGCCCATATGACATATTCTGAATGAGGTCGAGCCAATGCCCAACGTAATTATGCACAACATTAAAGAACTTTGTAAGCGATCTTTGGACCATATGGCATATTCTGAATGAGGTGGATGTGTTTGAATAATTCACGCACCGCAATCCCACCTTCGGGTGGAGGGCATAATATCTTCCTGATGGAAATTCAATTAACGTTAAGGACAATCAGTTACTTCGTTTGCTCGCTCGCGAAACGCGGCAAGATCTCTGAAATGTCCTCATAAGTTGGACCAAAATTGATGCATGATTGGGGCAAATTGTTTCCTCCATATACACACAACTATTCTTTGTATTCCATATTAAAAGGTAAACCTGCCAGAGCTTCGCAACACCGAATTGGCCAAATCCGAATTCGAAGCTACGCTCTCAAGCTGAAATTGAAGGCCTGGCCTCTCCAGGGATCTAACCTCGCGGACTTCTTCAGCGCTCTTGGCAGAAACATGTGCAGTGCCAACGAGGTAGAGCTGAGCTCCATTGGTACCGTTGCGAAGGTGCGAGACAGTGCCCTCTTGATGATCAGTGCAGCTCTCTCTATACGTTTGAGTGTGATTTCTTGGTTGACATAACACTTGCGATGCAGCATGTAGGTGGCGTAGTAGCGTGTGCGGGTGACATGCTCGCCTTCCCACTTGCAGCATAGCTGCTGCCAAAACCAAACCAAAGCAGAAACGAAGACCTCCTTGCTAACCGAATTCGTTGCAATGCGAGGAGGAGCAATTCGGCCGTAAGGAGCAGCAAGCTTGACAAACAAGACAACACATCGGAAATCGTAATCTCAATATGAAATCGTGTCAAGAATCAAATTGTGTCCTGCGGAGAGAAACCCTAGCGATCCCAGAGGAGTAAATTAGGGTTTAGGAGAAACGAAGCTCTTGTATAGGTATTACTTAGGGCCGGTTTAGACTACGGTGAAGAAGTGCACGGGTCAAGAATTTTAAGGGAATGGAGCAATATGATTGGCTACGAAATGGGTTCTTCATCGGTCGGGGTGTTGGACTGGTATTACTATTTTATGATACCAGTGGGATCCTGGTATGCAATGATTTTGTAGCTCACTATTAGGCCTTGTCAAGGTACTAGGGGGTCATGAAATGTAGAGCCTGGTATAATATTAAACATGCAAGAATTATGGCTCTGCAATGGTATCAAATGCTAGTTCAAGCGCCTTGCTGATAACATCCAAGGCTAAACAATGGTATGTTATGATTTTAAGTCTTACTTTTCAATGCGTGGTGAAGTTCAAGCTTCAATTGTTGCTGAATTAAAAATTCAAGACAAACATATTGGCCCATGTCACCAAAACAAATGAAACTTCATCAATTTTTGTTTATAGATGTGAATATACAAATACAAGTGGTGAAAAAATGCATCTTGGTTTGTTGGCGATAAAATAGAATGTTTCATTTGTCTCAAAAAAAGCAAAAATGCATCTTGGCCATCCAGCATCTTGAACTAGACGTTATACTAATTATACTCATCTAATTCGTCATCTGAGCAAGTAGGGTCTTCCTCAAAGCAACCTGCTACTTGTAATTCATCTTCATGAGCATCCACTAATTCAGCCTCGTCAACAAAAAATTCACCGAGATCGGATTTTGCAAAAGAGTTGCACTCATCTCTAGCATCTATGGGCCAATTTTTGAGTATCATGACAAGTGCATCTAAATTTTGGATGCCCAACCTACAACGACACAAGGCACACAAAAGTCCAACAACATTAAAAATTCTTTCTGTCTCGATCTGAGAACATGGTATTGCTAAAATTTGCCTCGCAAGAAATGATACGTGCGGAAATCGAGGGGCATTATCCCTCCATCAAGCAAATGGAGCAATGTCTTTATCTACATGTACAAAAAGCTTCCGAAATAAAATGAGCTCCGATTTCAGCATGCCCTCACTAGCCTCCTTTGTAGAACTCGTGTGCCCAAAAAGAGAATCAGTTGTAGCCTCCAATGTAGGTGCCAAATTATTCTCCAAGCTCGGATTCAGCAACCATGACACCTTCACAAGCAAAGGCACCAAAACAAGTTGATCATATTCTACCACAATGTGTATGGCCTTCTCGCGTCCCACGTTGTTAATAATCACCTGCAACCCCTTATACCTAGGGTCTAACATCAACGACAACATATTATGTGCCTTCTCACGAGTGAAATCAATTGCAAATGCAAGACATGGTTTGATAACTTCAATTGATTCAAAAGCCATGCGGCCATAAAGTAGTTGCAGCTCCGAGTCTATCTGCCCATATCGAAGTGTTGGCATCGCAGGCATCCTCCGATCATATTTATTTTGTAGATGGATGCTTATATGGAAGGTTGCATACAATGCATCGCTCAAAAGCCAATACCTGCGAGATTGGTTTAAAATGCATTGTCGCACGATAGGGCGCAAAGTCTCTGTGACCACCTTTGCCATAGTCCAAGTCAGCCCACTTGGGACTCGGGCTTGCAAGGCTGCAGTCTGCCTACCATAACATATATTAATCGCCGTTGCATACTCTTGTGTTTCCTGCAACATAACAACAAAATTCAATAAGTTATGTGCGTCTTACATGGTCATTCTTCATAATTATATAGTCATTATAATTGTTAAGTCTGCAATTAGTAGTCCATGAGGGAAGCACATCATATTACATCAACTTACATATAAATCAAAGCACATCAGATTACATACAAGACCAAGCACTTCCCATAACCATTATACATTCCCTTTTAGGTACCATTTTAGAAGAAAAAAGACGGAGAAAGAGAAGGCAAAGGCGAAGGCGCAGTTTCAGGTTCAAGTTCAGGTTCTCACCTGAAAAAACACGACTTTACTTGCAAATCTTGTTTTCACAAGTGTCTTTAACTTTCGAAAGGCAAATCCCGCTTCAACGCACGCTTAATCCCACTCTGCTCTTCTTTTTCCAGATTCTTTAGTCCATGTAATTGTTTTCTGCAAGTTAGTTTGAGCCTCTTTGATGGACACCTTTTCAATTCCAATACAAACTTTTGTGTCGTCTGTAGAATATTGGCATACCTTTGACATAATGTGTCCAAAACACACTCCCGAGTAGGGCTGCAACAAAGCCAAAGGCTTGCAAAAGACAACCGATGTTGAAGTTGACGCCAATGTTCTCAAATTACAACCTTCATGTTTCACATACGAAATTACTTTGTCTGTGAGATGGAAATCTGAAAGTAACTTCTTTACAATAACTGCTAAAGTTGCTCCTGCAGTATTTGATGCTCCAAAAATACATACAGTGATATGTCGGGGTTCCCAATCGCTATCTATGAAGTTCACAACCAAACTAAATGTGTCCACTCCTGTACGTGACATCCACAAATCGACAGTCACTGCGACTGTTGCACAACTTGCCAATGCCGGCAACACAAAACATTCCATAGTATTTTGCAACATAGACAAGATCATCTCCTTCACCAATTGTTTCGTGTGAGAAACATGACCTTCGGATCACGTCGCAACACCAAATGCCGCAACCATGGATTCTCCACTATAGAAAATGCAATGTATCATTTTACAATATAAAGAACAAGATCCTCCAAAAACCTTTGTTGTGCTACATCATTCTTCCCATAAGGACTAGTACTACCATAGTATTCAGTTATAGCATTAGGGTTCACATGTTTCCTTTTCTTACATTTCTGTTTTTTCCCTCTACATTAGTGGCAGCCACAACTTCCTTATATCTCTCCATATTAGCAGCGTGGTCATTCATCACATGGTTTCATCATAGAGGTAGATCTATGTGCAGGGTTGTAGTTAAGGATACCTTTCCTGGAATGAGTAGTAGGTTGCGAGACAGTGGAGCTTTGCCCTTCAGATACAGTTGGAGTGGATAATGTTGGATGGCACAAAACACACTTCATTGTTTGTGGTACCTTTACATTAACATTTATTCCTTGCAGATACAACAAGAAAAATGCCCACACTAAAGAGGTTCTATGATAAGGTATCCAAAACCTATGGTTGTCTTGTAGATGAGTGAATCGTACACGCCAAACTACCAACTCCTCTGCAACATGCAACTCTTCTATTGTAACTCCAATATCCACAATGGTGTTGTGTGTGTCTTTTGTTGTTCTTGGCTCTATGTTGGAAGGCTCTCCTCCTGGTAAACCATGTCCTCCCCATTCAGATTGAACCAAAGTTGCTGTCATATTTGTTGAAATCTAACTACGAAATCCTAAAAGGAGAACCCTAGTCTTTGAGAGCTAATCTTTGCAAACATATCACATCTTATTCATGCGACCTTCCAAGCCATGAACGCAAGGATCTTGTTAACATGTGTTGGTCACAACTAGAAAACGAAAATGACACCCATCAACCAAGGCAAAATAACATGAAATCTTGAACTAAACTAGGTGATACAGGTTTAGGGCCAAACCTCAACAACCACCATGAAGGCAATGACGGCTTGAATCTTCAACAACTAATGCAACAAATCTCTTTCCATTTTGCATCAAAACCAAGGTGGGCCACCAATATCTTCCATCCCTATCTGCTTAACTACAACCTTCGAATGCAACCCTAAGAAAGTGAGGAACAATATTGTGGAGAAATGACGTGACCATGTGTACAAGAATGGTCTTAGTATTGCATTCTAAACCCGTCCTTGGTATTGGTATGTTCATTAATATCTCCTGCCCATGATGCACAAGTATGAGCTAGTGTACTGTCCCCTTTGATACCAGTGTTTATACCATGTTCTAACATATATACCGGTCCAACACTGGTTTACACTACAGCCAAGACATGGAGTAGAGATCTTCAAGCGTGGATGAAAAAATGACTTGGATGTTAATATGGCAACACTTTTTGCTAGGGGAGTTCCTTGAAGGTCAATTTCTTGGGTAACCTCAAACCCTTGGACAAGAAATTTGGCCTTCAGAGGACTCCAACTCGAGGCTTTTTTTTGTTGTTTTTTCATCTTGTCCATCATATCAATCATTGCCTCAATAACTTTCTCTTGGGTTGAAATTCTTGACTGACCGGTGCACTCTTCACCATAGTCTAAACCAACCCTTCGGTTACTTCTTTTGTGCGGAGATTCCACGTTATGGTTGTCACATCATCACTCCAACATTAGAGGTCTTTGTCAATTTGGGGGTAAGGTAATGCGGAAGTTCTCTTGCATTGTGTATATTGTTTTGAATGAATTTGAAGGCATTGCATGCATGTGGTCATTGTTTATCATGTGTCTTGTAACAAACTATAATTCTACTACCTATTGAGATGTGTGCTATGAGATTTTATATACCTATATACAATTTGAACCCAAGTTAATGTCATGTTCATTTTATTCTTATAAAAAAAATTATATTGAAAACGCTTGAATGAACTTCATGACCTTAGATAGAATGTTAAGCCACGTGGTTTTGATCTATGACTTTGTGCCCAAAAAGAATTCATAAAAAATTCACAGATTAAACATGCAATTCTAACTTTGTAAGCGATACTGATTTTTTTAATAAACTAACTAACTAACTAATAAAAGTTTGAGTAATGAATCTTAAGTTTTTCTTATCATATTCATGACATGTGCAATAAACAATCATACATGCCATGTTCTAGAGGCATGGTTAGAATCCATGAACAAATTATACCTAGACCTATGGGAAGCCAAAAGGTTTATGGGACCTAGATTATACCTTCAATACCTAGATCACCATTAATGTATCAATAATTTGGATATAATAATGAAAATGTGCAAGGTTTCTTATATTAATTATGGGATTATATTGGCTAATGAATAAATATTTATGATATAATACAATTGATTTTTTTTTGCCTTGTGCAATAGTGATGGGAACCCAACTCAAAGAGGTGGGCATCTAGCCCTGGCCACATAGTTTCAGCTCAAGTTGTAACTTGCAAGTTTGATGGGCCCATGTAGAAAAACTTGAATTCTTATGTGTCTAAGGGCCACTTCACACACGAGCCAACAACTGTGACCATGAAAGTGTGAGAGCCCAAAAGAAAGTGTCCAAAGGCCGTCCCAACACACCTCCAAAATCATGTATTGTGGTCACGGACCCTCGAGTGTAGTGTGAAGTCATATGTGACCAGGCCCTCAACCAAATGCTATTTCAATGAATTTCTATTCATGGGGGCACTCACACATGATAAAATAGAATAAATCAACGGTTGTGAGCTTTCGGAGTGCCATGGTAACCCAATTTTGTGTTAGGCCTATCTCCAAGAGGTGGTTTTTGAAAATTGTCCAAGTGACCATGAAACATGATCCATTCGATGCCATGTAGGAATCCACGTAGACTTTACATCCATCTTGCATTCACATACTCTGTTGGTCCCTCAAGTGTAGTGCGAAGCGAACTTGGACTAGCTCCGCCTTTCCACCAATGAGAGTGCTTGAAGTGTAATGGTCATGGGCTGTCAGTCTCGTGTCTGAAGTGGCCCTAAAATGGTGGGGCTTTGGCTCCTCCTTAATTTGGACTAACTGTGATTGGTTTACAATAAGTTAACAAAGGCTCGGAAGCGGAAGCAACGTATAAGCTAAGGGCCACTTCACACACAAGACTGAAGGCCCGTGACCATTGCAATCTAAGAGCTCTCATTGGTCGAAAGGGCGGAGACCGTCCAAGTTCACTTCACACACGAAGGTGAAGGCCTAAAGGCCCAAAGAAGACTTCATGGATGAAAAGTCTACATGGAGTCCAACATGGTGGACTATGGATAAGGTTTCATGGTTTCCCGGAATTTTCGTCAAGCCCACCTCCACGAGGTGGGCTTGATGCAAATTCCGGGAGACAGTGACTTTTTTTAATATATTTTTCCAACAGGATAGATTTCAGGATAAATTGCAAGGCAAATTCCAAAACAAATTCTAGGATAGATTCCAGGACATACAAACACCACCAAGTAATTCTCTTAAATTGATAGAGTTTGAGACATATTATATTAAACCAAATCCTCCCCTCTTTTTCTGCCAACAAAATATGCAATGGTCCCGCAACATGGTCCATTCTCACTTCACACTATGCTTGAGGGCCCGTGACTACATAAAACGGCTTTCCCAACACCCATGGTACGGCCTTTGGATGAGAGTCAAGGGTCCTCACCATTACAAGGTCACGGCTCTTGGCTCATGTGTGAAGTGGCCCTAAATTTTCCAGTTGGCACTTACTAGTTTCAGATAATGTCATATGAACCAGGGACCATAAGAATTAATTTCAGATGAATAGTAGTGGAAGTTGTGGAGGCTATTTCCTTTGAATCTTCTTCTTACTTTTCTACCCCTTTCAAGGGTTGCAGATAAGGTTGTTATGAATGATTGGAAGTAATCACACTCCTTTGTCCCCTATATTAATAGTATAAGAAATCTAGTTCTTACTTATGCCCAGGACTCGGAGAGAGGAAATTATCGTATACTGTATGAGCGACATATCTCATTCATCCAACATAATAGCCTTGAAATAATACGCAACCCGGATGTTTCTTTTAGTTTATTTGATACCAAAATTAGCTTTAGAGATCCCGAATCAATGTACCTGAGGTCATTAGAGATGAATCAGAAACAAACTTAATAGGGATGAGTTTTTATGTTGGGTGGATGAGGGCATGCTTGCTTGTATATGATAATTCCCTCTCTCCTTATGCCCATGTTTCACATCCAAAATTCCAAAAAATAAATTCACTTTGGGTTGTATATGTCTAGGCTAGCATATATGTATTATATAACTTAAGGCCAGTTCACATGAGGTCCCAAGTCTTGAGTCTCAATTCACTTGAGGTCAATCCGTGCAATTTCAGCCATTAAGAGCATGGAAGTTGGGATTTACCACTTCACACGAAGTCCCGAGTATACATTGATGCCCAAATGACAACACTTTTTGGAGGTGAGCCCGGGACTTGTGTTGAGAGTTGGGTCAAGCAAAATGTTAGACCCAACTCGCAATACAAGTCCCGAGATTATTTGCATAAAATATGAAAGATCCCACAAAAAACCATACATTGATGGGCTCTTGAGACTCAAAAGTGGGGACTTTGCCTCAATGTTTGGACTTGTTGACATTAGTTGGAGTTGGGACTTGGGGCCCATGTGAACTAGCCCTTGACTTAGTGGGCTCTTGAACACCTCAATCATGGAACCATTCGTACAACCCTAGGGTTTATCAAGGAACAACGACTTCCATAAGTTCTCCGTACTTTTGAACAACTAGGTAGTGTGCTATATGTAAGCCAGGTTCAACTATCTAGCATTGAAGAAACAAAAGTCACCATTTGTGACATGGCACAAGACTTCCATAACCTCACTTTTAACTATCACGGAACATATGACATTTTGATACTCATCATTTGTCTCATTCATTAAAGGTCAACCATCCACACAATGGTTGAAGCGCACTTGCAAGTGGTGTTTCCTCCCCATCATTCACATGGTTACATCAATTGACAATCAATAGGAGATTCTATTTTTCTTCACTTCCAATGCCCCTGATTAATACAAAAAAGAAAGACCATCTCATATTGGGAACCCCGATGGTCATCAAGATGAAACCCTCGTAAAGGATTTTGTTTCATGACACTTACCAAAAGAATAAAAATAAAAATATGCCCCCATAAAGATTGGTTGCTAATTCATCTTGATTTAAACTCATTAAACTAATTTGGAGTCTTTGACCCGGAGGTAGTAGTTAATTTGATTGGAAATAACAATCTCCGAGCTATACAATAAAAATTGGCAATTTCACCCTCCCCCTCCTCTCCCCCTGGTTCATCCTCCCCTTCAGTAGGTGTTGTGTGTTAAATCCTAATATCTACACATGCCAAGACACAATGAAGCAAAACGTAACTACCTAATTAGGTGTACTTAAATAATGTAAGCTTTCAATGGAATGATTTATTACTTGGGAAACAATCCCTTTAAATAGCACATCAATGGATGTGGCTTTACAAGTCTTATTGGCTTATAAAGGGTCACACTCCTTCTACATAGCCTTTGATCCTCAAAGGGTTGATTCGTGTCAATAGACATACTTGTATTATGTATATATATACTTAACTATATTTGTATACATATTGTATTATGTACCCTAAATGATACACTACATTTCTCCATGAGTAGCAATACCATGTAGGTACCTCATAATTCGCTTGATGACACTCCAATGCTTGACACCCGGGTCCTCTAAATATTGGCTTACAGTTCCAACCGCAAAGGCAATATCTGGCCGGGTACAAATCATGGCGTATACTAAACATCCCACCACTCTTCGATATGGAATTTTGGCCATGATTTGCTTTTCTTCGAGTGTTTGGGGACACCTGTCTCTTGATAAATTTTACATTGGCCTCCATGGGTGTAAATGAATATTTACAATTTTGCATATTAAACCTCTCAAGTATATTTCTATATACTTTTGTTGACTCAAATGGATGGTTCTATTATCTCTATTGTGTATGACTTGTAAACCTAGGCAATAGTGCACTTCACCAAAATCTTTCATTTCGAATTGTTGAGATAAGACTTTTTTAGTGTGCTTCAACAAATCTATATTGTTACTAAATAGAATGGCATCGTTTACATATAAAGCCAAGATGACATATGATTCTCCCTCCCTCTTTATGGAGATGTTGCTATCGGCATGGCTTTGGATAAATTTTTGAACTTGGGTAAGGGAGGAATTTATCTTTCTGTGCCATGCCCATTGAGATTGTCTAAGACCATATAAGCCTTTAGCTACTAAACATATGAGATATTCACTATTCTCAACGACATACCCTTCCAGTTGGTCCATAAAGATAATTTCTATCAAATCCCCATCAAGGATGGGCGTTATGACATCCATTTGGTGGATTTCTAAATTGAGTATGGCCACCATAGCAAAAAGAATGTGCGGGGTAGTAATTTTGACTATGGGTGAAAAAGTATCATGGAAGTCTACCCTTTAACTTGAGAATGACCTTTTGCTACAAGTCTAGCCTCATAGCAGTCAATTTCTCCACTAGCTTTATATTTGATTTTAAAGACCCACTTACAACCAACCGTTTTATAGCCGGAGGTAATTGAGTAAGGGTCCATGTCTCTTTTTTTTAGTAAAGCTTGATGCTCGGCATCCATGGCATTTTGTCATTCACGGGCATTAGGACCACTTAATGCCTCTTTGATGGTCTGGGGTTATGTACCTTGGGCAAAATGTAATTCTTTGGCGAAATCTAAAGAGTCGATCAATCTTTGAGATGGGCGCTATTCTCTTGTGGATCGTCGTAATGATGAGGGTGATGTTTGAGGATCATCGTGTGGAACTTCTTCATAATCGAAGAATTCCATTTCAAAATTGTAATATTCTGAATTATCATAATCCAAGTCTTGATTTACAATGGGTGCTTGAGGAGGGGCAACCCCTATGTTAGGGGCATTTTGTTGTAGTTGGCCATGTGGGGGGTTTTGGGCTGGGGCGAAACAACCCGTACCATGGTTCCTTGGAAGCAAGGGTTTAGGCATCCGACAAGGAACAAATGTATGGGTTGGTTCGCCCAACTCGGGGTTTTGGCCACCTTGCTTTAGAGTTTGGTCATCATCCAACAATAAAGGTTGTAAATCAACAAACGTATCATTTCCCAGTGGTTGTGCTCCTTCTTGGTTTCAAGTGTCTTCATTAGATGCTACATTACGACTAATGATGATGGATTTTGTGTTAAACATAACATTAAGTATCAATGTTGGGAGGGTACCCTCTGAGTATCCACAATATTACCTCAACAAGAAGGGAAAAGCTTGCAAAGCAAGGGTGAATGAATGGATAATTAATCAAAAATAGTAGCTTCAAAAAGGTATCAAAGAGGTTTCCATTGCGGGTGTCGGGAGACTTTTCCAAAAAGTGCCACTACCTTTTTGACCTCACCAACTTTCCCGTTGCTTTATAGCTATTTAGATTTGTTTAGATCATAATTTAGCCTAGATTAGAACCTTTACCACCACTTGGCATTAGTTTTGTCTTAGAAACCGACATAATTAATTCTAAGCATTGAAAGTAACTACCCAAATAAATTAAAAATAGCCTAAGTAAAACTCAAAGATAACACTATGTTTGCTCTTGAAAGAGCATCAAACTGGCACGCGCCAATTTGATGCTATTTTGAGAAGGTCATTCCGGGCTTGCTACTTAATGTTATAAGGTTGTACAAACAATAGCCCTTAACATTCTCATTATATCCAATAAAGATGCACTCAAGGGTTTTTGAGTCTAATTTCTTTCTCTTTTCCTTTGGAATATGAGAATATGCTTTACTCACAAAAACATGTAGATAGGCTACACATGGTTTTCTACCCGACCATACTACTTTAGGGGTTTTATTTTTAAAGGTGGAGGTAAGTAATCTATTTTGTAGGCATACGGCAGTGGACACGGCTTCAGCCCAAAATATATTGGGTAATTTAGCACTTGTCAACATACTACACACACATATTCCATTATGGTGCGATTTTTACGCTTTGCTACACCATTTTGTTCAAGGGTATAAGGAACAGTTGTTTGGTGAACTATGCCACTATGTAAACAAATTTGTTTAAATGCCCTAGACATGTGTTTCCCACCGTTGTCAGTCCTTAGCAATTTTATTTGTTTTCCCATTTGTAGCTCCACCACTGTTTTGTAAGACTTAAAAGCCTCTAAAACTTCCCCTTTAGTCTTAGAAATGTGACCATACAGTTTCGGGAGAAATCATCTATAAATGTGACAAAAAAATTTGCACCCCCGTGTGAAAATGTTTGTATGGGACCACATATGTCGGAATGAACTATTTCTAATAGTTTTGTAGCTCGCCGTCCTCCCCATTTAGGAAATTTCTTACAACTTTGCTTTTCCTCTAAACAATTAGTACATTAAGGAATTTCAAAAATGAGGGATTTTATTTGAAGCCTTTGTACTAATCCATCTTCATACATTCTTTTAAGCTTGTGTAAACTAGGATGACCCATCCTTCGGTGCCATAACTCTACATTGGTAGAATTTAAGTCGCTTATGACATGAGACAAACTATGATTGTGCGTCTGGGACTATGTCTGGGAAGATCCAATAGTTAATTGCAAATGAACCGGTTGAGTTCGAGAAATAATTGGTTGAAGTTCAAAACTTCAGGAACCAATCATTTTAGAGGAACCTATAGAATATACCTCAAATGAATAAAGCAAAATTGGAAGATGTCAACATGTAACTGGTTGGATTTAGAATCACTAAAATCTTGACAGACTATGCCCAAAAACTTCCCGGGCACTAGTATGGGAGGTCCCTAGATCATATAGGTTACCTACCCTTCTTCCTGAGGTAACTAATGTTTTGTCTGCTTGATCCTTCATAAGGCATGAGTCCATTGTGAACTTTACTCGGTAGCTTGCATTTGTAACTTTACTAACAAAAATTAAACTCTTTTTTAAAGCCAATATATGTAGGACATTCTCAATTGTCCTAGCATGTCCACTATTTAATGTAATCATGACAATCTCTCGTCCTTCAATATCATGACTCGAGTTGTCCCCCAAGTGAACTTCATCCTTTGTTGAGTTCCTGGTGTAGGACACAAAACAAACCACTCAAAGTGTGGCATCATGTGTTGAGTTGTTCCATAATCAAGGTACCACTTGTCACTCGATGTGTCTTCAACCGCCAAGGCCACCGCAAATAATTTAGTGTTTAAAACACTATTGGCTTGGTGACCGGATTTCGCTTTTTCCTCTTGAAGGCGAATCCTACAATCTTTGATGTGATGGTTGGCCTTGCCATAATGAAAACAATTTTTTTTAAATGAAGGGTTTTGTTAGTAGTCTCAAATTTCCTCTTCGGAAATTTCAAATTTCCCTCAAATGGTTTTTTGTTAGAGTATAAGGCTTGAGGTTTGTCCTCAATGTCTCTCCCTTTGGTTTTTCTCCTTATATCCTCTTGCAACAAGAGACTTGTAACACCTTCTAGTGTTAAATTGGGTTGACCACTTATGGAGACTACTAATCCTTCATAGGATTCGGGCAAAGAGCCCAAAAGTACAATGACACTATCATTGTCGCTTATATTGGCTCCCGTACTTGCTAAATTATCAATTAGAGTACAGAATGTGTTTACATGATTTGCTATTGTATCTTCCTCCGACATTTTTAATGTATACAATTTTTTTATTGCAGTACATTATTGTTTGTTTGAGCATGAGAAGTTTATATATATATATATATATATATTCATTAGTGTATCCCAAACTTCTTTTGATGTTTTGCATTTATTAACATGTGAAAGTTGAGCATCTTTCAAAGCAAGTAGTATGTTTGCTCTTGCCTTGCTATCTTTCTTATCCCATGTTGGTTGATTTATCGGAGTCATTGGCTGCACTTCCGAGCCGTTTGCATGTCCGAACAAGTCTTTGCCCAACAACAACATCTCCATTTGAATTTTCCATGTATGAAAATTCACGCCATCAAATTGGTTGATTTGGCGTACATCCATAGACGAGGATGCCATGATGTTATACTTTTGTAAGATGGGATACGTGATTTTACGAGAGCATCACAAACTTGCAATAATCATGCTTTTTTTTATGATTACGCTCTAATACCATGTTAAATCCTAGTATCTACACATGCCAAGACATAATGAAGCAAAACACAACTACCTAACTAGGTACACTTGGATAATGCAAGCTTTCAATGCAATGGTTTATTACTTGGGAAACAAACCCTTTAAATAGCACATCAATGGATGTGACTTTACAAGTCTTATTGGCTTATAAAGGGTCATGCTCCTTCTACATAGCCTTTGATCCTCAAAGGGTTGATCTGTGCCCATAGACACGTACTTGCATTATGTATATGTGTGCTTAACTGTATATCTAGTATTGTATTATGTAGCCTAAATGATACACTACGTTTCTACATTGTGAACATTCACCCCTTCACAACCCAAATTATGAGAGATAAAGTAGACGGATCTTAAATGGTTACTTTCTCCAACCAACCCACTTCTCCTCAAATATGCAACACAAGATTAATACAAGATGGTTAGCAAATCCAAATCGAACCACAACCACTATTTTCATATTTTTTAGAGCTCATATGAATATCTAATTTGTTATCAAAATGAAAATTCTTGTGCTCATTAAATGATCATACAAGTCCCCCTAATTATGTTGATTGTTGAGCCTAGAATGGTCATCATATTTTGAGCATGTGGTCCAATCTCTTTTAAACATGTGTCTGTTTGGTGTCCATTCTTGGAGCCTCACCAAGCCACATACCACTCTAGGTGTCCTAGTAAGAAAAGTAACCGAATAAGGGTTGTCTACCTTATCAAACACGGACGACTACTAAACTGCACCTGAAGGCGGGAAAGACCGAGTAGGAAAGAAGAGACGAGGGGAGAAATCTGAGCCGTCCGGCGGGCATCCTGGAAAGATAGATTGTAAAGATGGGGACGTCAGTTGGCGTCATCTCTCCGTGCTTGCCCGCTGGTACTGCAGCTCTGCGCTGAAACCGCAATGATTCGGAGCACGTTTGGGTTTCGGAGCTGTGGCATGTGGAGAACACGATGGAGCTCTTCCCATCAAGCTTCGAGTGGATGAAATCGGGCCATATTTAGCAAAGTTTGATGAGTTTTCAAGGTGTTTGATGGATTCGTGGCCACGGTAGGAGTCTCGAGCCGACCTAACCGTTAGTCCATGGGGAATAAGTCTTACTGTTCACTGACTTACTTTAGAAATCCTTAAAACTTTCCCGTGGAGAACTTGAACGCTATGCAACATGGCTGTAGGGTAAAGCTTCGGCGTTTCTAGTTTTAGTACTTTCTTGAGAGTGGAGGATGGTGGGAGCTAGATGTTGCTTCAGACTAGGAGGATCGGTGATGGAGGAATTATAATGGCATGTGGAGGATACGATGAGCCTCTTTCATTAAAGCCTCGACTAGGCGAACTCGGGCCAGCTTTGGCAAGGTTAGATCAGTTTCATTCTGCAAGGGTAGGTCCTTGAGACGAATCAACGTACGCCTGTACGAAGAAGAGTCGCAGCTTATAGATTGCCAAAAATCATCGAAGGGGCCACTGGAAATGGCCAAATGTTTGATGATTACTGCAGAGTAGAGCATTTGCCTCTCTGCTTTGTTGCTTTCTGAGGGAGAGGGGGGCTCGTGAATGGTACGATCCAGGTTTCATAGTTGTTGACCTGACCCGGATTTGCATTCCGATCTATTGGTTGTGGAGAAAATGAAAAAAATTAATGTTCTTCCACATAAGCTTGGAATCCACGCAATCCAGCCAGTTTTGGCAAATTTGAATCGATTTTAAAGTTTGATGCATTTACCAGGGCCGAATGTTAATACGAGTACTGTTAGTCCAGCTTAGAAAAAAAATTGCATTCGGATATCGCAAAAGACCGTGAAGGTTGCAGTGCGGAAGGGGAATATGGTTAGTCACTGAAGAGGACAGCTTTTGCGTTTCTTCTTTTGGTATTTTCTGAGAGGGAGGAGTGACGTATGCGAAATCTATAGTTTTGATAAGAAATCTGTTTTCAGATTTGGTGAATTTTGATCGATTTTCAAGTTTGATGCATTTGCCAGGGTGGATCGTTATTACGAGTAGTGTTAGTCCAGCTTAGAAAATAGTTGCAGCTCGGATATCACAAAAGATCGTGAAGGTTGCAGTGCGGAAGAGAAAATGGTTAGTCACCATAGAGAACAGCGTTTGCGTTTCTTCTTTTGGTATTTTCTGAGAGGGAGGAGTGAGGTATGCGAAATCTGGAGTGTTAACAAGAAAGACTGTTGCAAGCTTGTTGCAGTTATTTCGCGGCGTTTAGTTCATTAGTTGAGGTTCAATTATACTTGATTTCAGGTAAAATGCTCGAGAAAGCAGGCTTTCCTACGTCCATTAGAGTTACTAACACTGCTTGCTGAACTCGCAGGTTCACTGGTGTGAATGGGCGGCTTACAAGTGAGCTAAGGTTAGTTATTGTTGCAGTCCAACTTCCGCACCTGACGATCCTGACGGCGTAGTAGCTTTGGCCTCGGTATGTGGATTCGTGATTTTGAATTTAAGGAAAGTCTAGCACGAGATTATCTCAATTCGCGGGGAATGCTCTGTTTGGCACAGCTTTGAGAAGTGTTCAATGCTTTGAGAACGCAACGATGACGTCAGGATGGCTGCCTTAACCTGGTCCTGCAGCGATGGAAAGGATGAATCTGAAGTGACAGGGGAAATGTTGAGGAGGAGGATTGCGACCAGATTGAAGTTTAGCTATTAATGGCGGATGTGAAACAGGAGAAGCGTGTCATGGCGGTTAAGTCGAGAGGGTTGCTCGGCCAACTTGGCAGGCTATTGTGGTTCATCGTCCTGTTTTTCATACTGCTCATTGTTGGGATTGTCAAAGGTATAACATCCTCGTAACTAATCAGCTTAAGAACTCGTTTGGATTTCAATTTCTTCCTTTAGCGAGGCCTCTTGGTGTTAAACATCCTTCGAATTTCTCGGTGCTGCTTGCATACTAGCGTGCATTTTCACAGTTGTTGTTATCTCCTTGCCGCTTAGTTCACACTACCAATCTATCTTGTGCAAAACTTAAGACTGTCTAAAGAAATATTTGAAGACACTTAGAAGGACAAAATCAACTGCTCATGCACACTCTGTATCTACAGAGTCTCTCACCTTTAGTCAACTTCACAGCAGGATTTTGAATCAAGAAGATGTATGCACAACGTGTAAGAAACATCGGAGAAGGTGTAATGAAGGATAGCTATGGAGACTTTCTCAGCAGACAAATCCGAGACTATTTAGAAGCTTACGTTCGAATTAAATTCGTAGTCGTTGTTCCATTGTTCCCGGTTGGTAAATTCGGCAATATAATGCAGATTGGCAGCTCTCCTTTGTGACTCTTCACAGGCGTCATCCCGGACGTCAGGTCGGGAGTGTCCGACTTTTGAAACTTCTGGACGAAAATTGCATTTTACATCAGATATTATGTGCAGATAATATCCACCGAAAGGCGCTTTGTGAGTCCACACTGACTGGAGAGTGGCCTTGACACAGCGATTAATATTCCAGAAGTTGACTTCACTTATCCTTAGTGCATGTAGTAGTTTAGATCGAACTAAGGTCCTCAGTCAGACAACTTGTCACCTTCCGTCCTACATAATGTGTTGATTCAATTCGTAATAAGTGAAATAATGTCAGTGCAATAATTTTGTGGGGTTGTGCTTTCTTTGAGCACTGTTTGACGCTTGTGGCAACTGGTCAAGACGAGTTAGGAATATGGTCGAAGGCATTATAGTAGCTAATTTCAGAATGCTCAATTTTGTTTTGTGACACCCAACGCGTGTCGGCAAGTAGCACGCCTTTGAAATCTTACTTAGTGACAAGTATTCAGGGCGTCAATGATAATGTGATCAATGACAGGTCTGTTTTCATTGTGCAGGCATCATATTTGGACCTCTGGCAGCATTAATCATCTTCGCGGGGAGTATGGCGATCACGATAGGACTTTGGCCTGCGCATGTGGTGGTGATCTATCGAAGTATTGCAATGTAAGCTCTTGCAGTTTCTAGGTTTCATTATCGATTTAACCATTGCATCTCGTTCCTGACCAGGCCATCCACTTATTATCGTCTATGGATGGTTTCTAAACAGGACAAAACGGCTGGGAACTGTATTGAAGGTTGTTGGTCTTTTGTTGCTACCGATTCCTCTGCTACTGTGGCCTATGATCTCGGCAGCAGGCAGCATTCTTTCGGGGCTGGGTTATGGATTCGGACAACCTTTGGTAGCAACTTTTGAGGCCGTGGGAGAAAATAGGGATGCAAAATTCTACCACACCTTTGCGGTAAGGGTCCTCCCTTGTGTGTTAATTCTGGCCAATTTGATTTTGTAAATGGAACATCCCATAGCTCTGGCACTTGCAGAAGATCTTCTCCCTCTTTTGAGGGGTTAGAATTGATATTATGCCGAAGTGTATGAGATTGTCAAGCCCGGTTTGAGGAGCCAGTTAAAATAAGTTTTTGGACACCTCTTTGTTACATTATGGAATGTATCACCATCGCCATGAATTGCGTATGGATTTAAATTCGCTCTGTAAACCGAACTTTTCTCTTAACATGACTCACCAATCTTAGGGGCACATATTTGGGTATGTGTAAGTAACATTGTTGTCGCGTGACAGGATGGCACTCTGAGCACTTTGACAGGAAGCTGTACTGTAGTCAGAGACTTTTTGGATTTTGCTTACCATTCACTTTTTGGTATCCTTGATGAGTTCCGCCTTGGGGAACCAAAACATGGGAAGCCAGTAGACATCAAGTGAGCTCCATCTACTAACACTCGCAGCCCGTGTCTTCCATATCAGAATTATAGCGCTTTTGTGTGAAACTTGCCCGAAATTTGCTTAAAGTCGGTCGGTGGAATCTGTCATAGCAAGAGGAACTAAGATTTCTTCTGCTTGGGCATAGGTTGACACATCTTCCAGCATGCATATTTATCGGACTCTTAGGGCTGGTTGTGGACATACCGGCGATAAGCCTCGTGGCCTTGGCCAAGAGTCCATTACTGCTTTGCAAAGGATGGGCTCGTCTGTTGCAAGACCTGGTGGGACGACACGGCCCATGCTTGGAGGCTGCATGTGTTCCTTTCGCCGGCCTTGCACTAGTACTTTGGCCTGTAGTTGTAATTGCGACAGTCGCCTCCGCCATCGTCAGTAGTCCGCTCCTTGGACTTTTTGGGGCTGTAGTTGTGTATCAGGTTTGTGATTTCCCTTTCAGTCCTCCTCTTCCTTGATGGTCAGATTGACACGAGATAACCTGCTTAGAACTTGTTGGTGGAGCTTTTAGAGCTATTGGACGACTGTTGAATTCCTGTCGGGAATCGAAAAACTCTATGAAGATTTATTTATACCAGATGGCCGTCACCTAAGACAATTGTAGGAACTCTTGTCATGCCCATCACTTGAACCGCTCATAAGTACACTCTCTGACCTTTACATGTAAACATGTGTTGCAGATTGCATTTATTTATAGTAGAATCTTTTCACATGTTTCAGCTGATATTTATTGGTTTTCGTCTTTGATATTAAGGAGCAAACTTTCTCATGAGTAATGCACCCCATTCTGCAGGAGACATCCTTCCGATGTGGGCTCGCGTACATAATTGCGATAGTGGCAGAATTTGATGAGTACTCCAACGATATTCTTAATCTTCATGAAGGATCATGTTTGCCAAGGTAAGCTTTTAAATCCGTTTGTACAGGTTTTTACTTTTAGACTTTTTGCAATGTAGTGGCAAAACTTCATCGTGATCTAAATGGCATTACTAATATGTGAATCTATGGACAGCCAGGCCCAAATTTCGAAAGACTTCGGAGAGCTCAGTAGTGGAGGTTGCAGCAGCAAAGTCTGACATTGAAAGTCCACATATTAAACCCGAAACGAGCGACTCACTGATCATTCCGCATTTGACTACTCAAAAGTCCCTCAAACACACCTTGCAGGAGGTGAAGGTTGTGCAGGTCAGAACAGTTTTTCATATCTTTCCCAGATACGATGAATTATTCTCTTACTCTTCAAGAGCATATTAGGTGGATTAGAATCTTGGGATCGACTTTGCAAGGAAATCTTCAAGTTCCGATTTGTCTTAGCCATTCCATGTTCTCCTCCTGTTTGTTGTTGTCCAGAGTGTCTCTCGACTACTTAAGAAAGGGTGTGTAGACTTTCTTTGATCGTCCAGGCGTGGTTTATACTGTTCTTTGATCCCAGGCTGTGTTTACAAAGTAGTCGTCAGGTCATCAATTAGGGTCCTCTTTCGTCTCAACGGGAAATTGCTTACTAGAGGATAAAGTAGTAATTCTACTCCATTTGACGGTGTGAACTGAAATTTCGTTGAGCAGATATGGGACAACATGTTCAAAAAGCTGGAGAGAGAAGGGAAAAAACTAGTCGATGTTGGTGTGTTGAAGTCCACAGACTTTGAAGCGTACATGAAATCAAGGGGAACTGTTCCTGATGGCAAAATTGTGGAAATTGGATTACCCGCTTATTGCAACTTCGACACTCTCCTCTCCTCAGCAAAGTCGAAGAGTCCTGGCCTTTTGTTAGGTGAGTTTCCTTGTAACTTTGTGAGCACATCAATGAAACGATATCTTGGTGTTCACAATATGAGTGCGCTTATTTATAAAGAAAGCACAAGGATCCTACTTGACGAACTATGGCAAATTTGTCTACCCGTGAAACAGATGACGGGGTAGAGATTACATGGACAAATAGGCCTACAAGCCGCTTATCAATCTGGTTTTTTGAGCCATTTATGACCATCAAACAACAACTTCAGGCCTCCCCGCTGCAAGATAGTGAGGAGGCTTACTTCAAAAAAATGATCCTTCTGGGTGCGAATGAGGAACGCATGAAGAACTGGAACAATGGTGGGGTAGAACCTGAGGACGATATGAAGAGGGCCGAATTGCAGGCTCTTGCCCGCAGGTATATGCTCTTCTTTGGACGCTTAGTATTCAATACTGTTGTTAACTTCCTATCTTTGTAAAGTTCCTGAGTTTCTTTGATAAATGGTTGCAACGTTGAAAAGCCAAGTAATTCATACTTCATCGTGTTGCTGTGAAAAGTATGCAACTTTTTATGTTGGGTTCTGCAATGGTAACAGCTTGAGAAATAATGAGGATGGTTGAAGCTGTTGCTTACCAATTTAATCCCTGCATATTGTGCTCTTGGATTGGGGTGTAGTTGTTTCATTGTTACTTGATAGTTGTCTACGTGGAGGTCCACAAGACTTGAATATGAGCCACTTGCATCAGGGTTCAGTGACCACACCATGAATTCTGATTTGATGCTTCCATTTCAGGCTGCAAGGTATGACGATCACACATTCTAAAGTGCCCACACATCGCCGGAGGTTTGAAGAGTTAGTAAAGACTCTGGAAGCATACTCCAAAGATACAAACAGAAGCTCCAGTTTTCGGAAAGAATTGCCCAATAAAGGCATGAGTTCAAGCCTCCGGAAAGATAGCTTAAAATCCAGCACAAGTATAAGAAAAGAGGGCTCAAACCGATTTCTTCCATCAAGAAGTGTAGTCGATGTCACAGAGGCTAGCTCGAGGGAGATCTCTCCACCTACCGAAGATGAAGCTGTTTGAGCGCTTATGTCTTTGTGTATTCCTGGCAATTGTCACTGTTGAATCTCAGTCCTGCAAATGAACCGGATGAGTGGTTCCCGTCTTGAAATTCCTTCAGCAGAGGCCAGGTTGCAAACTTTTTGTCAAAGGAGCAGTTCGAATGCCAAAATTAGCAAACCCTTTACGTCAGGAACGGATTGGAAATTTGGAACTGTGTTTCTAAATGGGAAAATCTGTGCTCAACCAAGCAGACAGCTCTTAATGTGGTACTTTGACTTTCTCCATCCTAATTTTAGCTCTTTGCGATATCCACAATGGCATCGACTTCAAATGAGTCCAACAACCATGTCACTATGGAAGAGCTACTTATTTCCTCTCTGAGAGGCATCTGGAATAGAACAACCTCCTAACCAACCCCTTCCGTTTCTTCAAACGAAGGTGCTCTGGCCTCAGAGCTTGTCATCTAGTGGCATCCCCAGCTAATTCAAGTGCACCAGAAGAGGAAATGCAGACGTGGAGAATAACACAAGCACAACCTATCTATAGCACATCAGACCTGAATCGCTGCTGATCGGAGGTCAGATATGTCTTACCTCCATATCCCTTCCACCCACTCTATAGATGTACTTGTCACAAGCAGAGCTCAGTTGCTATGTATCTTATGTATACTTAAGCTTCAGTTTAGAGTTGGAAGACAGGGCTGCGGCCAATAGGACTCCACCAGTTCCTAAGTTGGTTTTACTGCAATTTATGGGATGACATATGTATCCTGTTCATAGCAAATCTGAGACAAGTGAGAAAAACAACAGTTGGTGTAGATGACAAATTTGATTTATCCTCCCAAGGTCCTTGAGTACATTGAGTTATCCTTAATAGATCAGGATAGACGGTGGAACACAAGGAAAATCAAGAGTGTCAATGTATATCTAGTCTTGTAGAGCTTGCCTCTCCCATGTTAGAACCTATAAATAAACAAAGGATTAAAGAGTTCATTCTTCTATTCTCAACCTTGCCAAAGTTTTGTCTCGAGTTTGATCATTTTCTCTTGAGAGCATGTAGATTGAGCTTGGGCACTTCTTGGGAGCCATGAGGGAGCCACAAGATTGGTGGGCCTAGTATGTCTATATCCGTTAGTATATGTTGGAACCGGAGAATTTCCGGCCAACATACCAAAGACAAGATGCATCTCCAAACATTGGATGGTTGCTCTACTGCCTTCAACTTTGATAAATCCCAACAATTGTTACTTGCAGTTTTATTGCGCTCCATGCGACATCCAAACTGTTATCCTCAACTGTGATAAGTACAGGTGCAGGATAAATGAAAGCTCACCAGCACACAGTCTTCTGCCAACATCTAGGCTCCAGTAATTGGAGGCATAATCGAAGTAAAGATTCTGTTTTGGGCCATGATGAAACAGCGAAGATGGAGCGAACTTGTTGGTTTTCTGGGAGGTAAGCACTAGAGATAACTGTAGTTCTTAGTATCAAAATTTGGCTTCAAGGCATGTGGGTATATGGCAAGGCTCGTAGTTATGAACGGACTCTGAAATGACATGTGTTACGATGAGATTGGACGATGTGCTCAAAGTATGGACACCATTTTAGGTTCAGTAGATAACACAATTCATAGCATTATATAGCTTCAGGTGGGAGTTCCACTTCCAAAAATGGACAGACTCCCAACTGAAGCAGATAGATCAAAAAATTAACTAATATGACAAAGTTATGTGTGCCTAGATAAACATGCAATTGGTTCGGCCATAAATCAATTAAGGTAGGAGCACCTTAAACCGAGAAATCACCCAAAACCAACACCCTCAAAATCTTGCATAATAAGTACATGTGGATTTTGAGAATGTTCACTATGTGAACATCAAGGCCTCTTAATGGTTTTGGGTGCCAACACAATTTTCACTTCAAAGTTGGGGTGGGGGAATAAAATAAAAAAATGCAATACACATGGTCTCGTTTTTCCTACATGGGAATAATTTTTTATCGGTTCATCCAACTACCACATGTATGCCAAATACCTTAACTTCTTGGTTTAAGGTGCTCCTACCTTAAGTAACTCAAGCTTGCCAAGCATAACATTAGTTAGCACATACCTTCAATTGGGTGGGCCATGGAAGCCTAGGAGTCTATCCACAACATCTTGCAAATTTTTACACTCCACACTATAGTGTCAACTTGATGATGGAGGAAGACCCTTACTATGCTAAGTAATGTTATGAAGTGTCCCATACATCCAATTTAATGAGTTGCCATTTAAACTTGGTAATATTTTGGTTAATTCAAAGACACAAGGACAATGATAGCCAAGGCCATTGAATTGATCCCAACCTGTCATATCTATGTATTCTTACATCTAGCAACAACACACTCAGTACAGAACTAGCCAACATTTGACTCACTACTAAATAGGCAGCTTAGGTTGCAACAACTCAATATAGTTAGCTTAGTAGTCCATGTATAGTTAACATGTAATCTTGGGTCCGTAACCTTTTGTGAACACACAACTAGCAGAAAATTCATTACGGTAAGGCATATACTTTTAGCTTGAATCTGGAGAGCCAAAACACCACCTGAGAAATGTCTAAGAAATTTCTTTGACATAATTCAACCTAAAGTTGAATTATGTTATGTTGGGAGGGCCTATGCAATCATTTAAAGTGAAAGAAAATCTTCACTTTGACCACTTATAGCTTTTGCCTCTCAACCTTGATTTTGAAACTTGAAATCATTGTTTTTGTGATTTAATATTGCTAATGGATGTGACAATCCCCAAACCAATCCATCAGCCAAAAGTGTTTGCGAAGTTTAAAGCGCCCACAATAGTGGACCTTTTAAGAGTTAAAGTCAAAGTCCAACATAGTGTTTGGTAGTGACCTTTCTAGCTAAGTATTTATGACAACCATATTAGGGAATCCAATAAAAACATGAATAACTCTTATTGCAGTACCACGGCGTTTTTCAACGTTTATGATATTACTTGAGATATGTTGAAATTCTCAAAAACTTGAAAACTTGAAATATAATAAAATATTTTGTGTACTAAAAAGAAGTCTTTGAAATAATTTAATCAACTATGGTTTTTTTTTAAACCCCTACATACAATTTTTTTTGGGGTAAAATCAAGCAATACACATACAATTTCAATGATAAAAATACAAGTGTCAATATGTATACATAAAAAAATTACATTCATATACGGTCATTAACATAAGTATACAAATATACTTTTGATTAACAATCAACCCTTATCATATGTAAAATGCAAAGCCCTAGCATTCATCACAAAGTCGTTGAAGCGGATATAACTCATAAGCATTTAAGTCTATAATATATGTCATAGGAGCTAATGCAATTATTGTTTCAAAAGATTAGTAAAATCATAAGAAGTTTTGCATCAAATGAACAGTTTGCACGGAGGGGTCACTTAGTGCATTTTAAAAACAACGTGCGGCATAATATAGGGAGGATTAAATTCGTTTGACATAAAATTTATAAAAGAATTCCAAATAATGAAGGGTCCATTAAAAGTAGACAATCCCATTACAAGTAAGATAGATAGGTATAAAATATGGGCCATTCCTTTTTGTAAAAATAATATAGGGGCTGAAAATAAGGATCCTAGGATGTATGTTTAGTAGAATCAATTTTGTACGCATGCCTCATGAGGGATGGATGAAGAATGACTCATTGTTTATCCAAAAATGGATGAAATTGTAAGCCTAACCCTAACTCTCTTCCCGACACCTCTTGGTGGCTTCTCTCCCTTCTCTTTGTGGCCTCTCATTTTTCATTTTTCCTTAGAGAGAGAGAGAGAGGTCATTTTGCAAGCAATCAAGCAAACTTGCAAAGCTACTTGCTTAGAGTTCATTTCAAACACACTCCTCACAAATAAATGACTTAGTTTCTCATTTCTTGCTTCAGGTGAAGAAATTGGGTAAGGAAAAAACCGAACCCTCTAGCAAGAAGAAAAGTCTCTCTGTTTTTTTTCGGAGGTTTAACTTCGTGATGGGTCGTAAGGGTTAAGTTGTGGCAGAGTCTTAGTTTCTTAGCCCACACTTGTGTATGGCCATGGAAGGAAGTGCAGTGTAATCATGAATTATTAGTAGTATTGTGTTTTGATTTGAGTTTGAGTTTGGTCGAGCTGCTTCGGACTAGTACTATTGGAGGTGGTGGGGGTTGAAGGAAAAAAATTGGGTTTTATAAGGAGAAGGTTGTGTTGAGTGTGACCTAGTTTGGGCATTTGTGAACATTTCTTCTGTCTATGGTGTTGGTGAGTTTTTAATTTTTTTTAAATTAAGTTAGGTGAGCGAGCTCCAGTGTTGCAATCTGCGTTTAGATAAGCAGTGACAATAAACATCAGCAAGGTAAAGGCACATCATCGCATTGTAGGAAGGGTGCAATCTGGGAACCTCTGATTTGTCACATATTCACCTATTTGTTGAGTTTCGGATCATGGGTGTGAGCGTGGTTTGGGCTGGGTTACAAGATTCTTAGTTTTCATGTGAGAGCTAGTTGAGATGTAAGTTTGAGGGATATCTGAGCTTCACATTGGACTACTTTTCTTCGACCAAAGGGGGAGCTTCTGTGTAGATTTTTTTTAATATTTGATTTTGGGTGAGGTGAAACTGGGTGTTTTACATAACATAATGTAACAAGTGTAGGAAGTAGGATGTTGAAGAAAGCATGTGCCTTTTATCGAAGTGAATTTCCCTTCTGATGCGTTGTAAACTCACAAAGTATTTTGCCTCTACCTCTGAGACTATTAGACTCGCCCTCTTCTGTGTTGAGCTTCGGTTCGAAATTAATGAAATTATGTGTTGAGCTTCAGCCGTAACAAATTTAAGTATGATCACATGGATAGCAAATGGATTGATGTAGATTGCGTTATATTTACTATAATCATGAGCTACAATTCTATAAATGAAATGTACACTCTAGATAAGAATGATTCAGAGCAATTGTCCAAGTTTGTGACAGAACGAACTATATAGGGTTCATGACCAAGCTTGGTGTGTTTCACACTATGTAAGTATTGTACACTATGATTTTGGTCTTCACTAGTATGTAAATTGACTTCAAATGAAGGATTTTTACGGAGCAGGTGTTGTATTTGTGAACACACACTCACTCTTGTTGTGTTTCCATCCTAAGCCTTCTTGTTGTGTTTCCACTTTAAGTTTTTGTACTTGGTTTTTGCAATGGTATGTATTCTTTATACTAATTAAAAGGAATGTAGACTACAAAAAATTGCAATGACATGGGCATTATAAGTAATGGTAGGGTGCAAAAAAATAGGCCGTTTAAGAAAATGAAGCAATTATAGGGAGCTTTTAATTCGTGCCTTGGAGGTAAATAACCCCTAAACAAATACCCCTCCGCCGCACGTGGTGCACAAAAATCCTATAGAGTGACCCCCCCGTGACAGTTTGATTGTAAGTCCCACTTGTTGGTCTTTTTGATACCAACATAATCAAATCTCCACGTTTGGAGGACAATCCATCAAGTCAATTGGATCCATATACTTCACCCAACGATTACCAAATTTTCTATGCTCTTATAAACCCTCGCAACAAAGGGAAGCTATCTTATGAGCAGTGAGCAGTGAGCAGTGAGCAGTGAGCGGTGAGCATTAACACATGAGCAATGAGTGGTAACACATGAGTAATGAATCCAAATTTAATAAAGATTGCATGGGTTTAAGGTCCATAAACTAAATTTGGTACTACATTAATTGTATATTTTCAATTTTCAATTGGAAATATTTTAAATAAAACAAGAATGAAGGAGGTGTATTACCGTGGATCATTTGGAATACTTTCAGTCCATTATTTTATTATAACAATCCAAACCAATACATGTCATTTATTAACATTCTTATACATGCGGCTTAATAGAACACTTGCAATACTACTCAGACTCTATAATACCAGAAAGTTCAAGTAGTCGCATGACCTCGTTGTAGGTATATGTAAGTGCATGAATGAACTTGTCACTTTCGTAATTCACCTTGCACAAAATTCTAAACACATAATAAAGATGTTTGCAATACATCCATTTCTCTTTCTTTCCCAATGCATGAGAGGACATTTTCGTGAAATCCGGGCATGTGCAATGCAGGATGTTGCCAATTGTGACACGGTATGTGATATCTTTCTTGGAGATAATGTTGATTATCACTCCAAAGCACGGATATGGTAGTGACCCAACCACATAGTAACCGTCCATGAGTCCGGCGCTCTCCCATTTGTTTTTGTGATCCACCGCCGGTGATGTTGGATTGCGACGCACTGTCTTCCCAAACTTGAATGTAGGGTAGGCGTCTAAGTTCGGTGGCATACGAAAATGCGAGCGAGGGATGGGGAGGGTTGCGATTGTTGAAAGCCTACGACGAGGGGACAATGCCTCCCTTTGCTGTAGTTGAAATCTGGCGTCCTCAAGCGCCAAAACCTCCTCTCTTGATAGATTGGTACCTATCTTCACCGGCCACATGTTGGATAATATAGGCCAATCCAACACATACTTCTTCTTACTGCCACTCACACAACGCTTGATGTCGTTAAAGCATAACCAAAATTCATACTCCACATTGTTGGGAGAGCGAAATTTTTTCTTCAGCCCTTTGTATGTTGGAGCATGTGTGTCATGTTTGCCAGTCTCGACTTTGGCATTGCACATAGTCCCTATAATGGCATGTAGTACCCACACTACAACAGATTGGGTATTTTGTGACTAGGGAAATGTGACTGGGGATGACTGGTGACTACAAGATGTCACATTTGGCCAGGCCTCAACCTTTGGGGGGGACGAAATTCAAAAATATGACTCGCAGTCATATAACACTGTAGTATTTGGCAAATGTACCGTATACGGCGTATGGGAACCACGTGTGCCTTCATAGGGAACGACGGGGAACGTGTCTGGTGGACGCGCAGTCATATGTGGCAGTCACATTTTTTTGTGAGTCATATTCTTCAGTCACATTTTGACAAGGGCCATTTTTTTCCCTTTTTTGGGCAGCCCTTGAAAGTGTAGGCTGCCCTAGATGGGCCGCTTGTGTTTTTGCCCCATGACTCATTATCTAGTATTATGGTTTGGGGTATTTCTTTAATAATGACAAATTTTGGTCAAAATTAAGTACTTTTTGTTCTACAATATGAACGGCAATGAAAATTGGGAATGGCCCATGTTTATTTATTGAATAATTAATAGATTTATTTTTTAGAGAATATAGGGGGGAAATTGGGGAGGAGTATTCAAAGTAATTATTGCCAAGAGACTAATTGAACATGTGCGGTCACGGCACAACCAATTTGAGAGGACGCGATGGCGTTGTACATATGCATGTCACAAATTTTTAGGGTTCGAGGGTCTTGTGTCTACATATGAACCTTGGATTGATGCATGTGATTGTCCTGGAAATTTTGAACAAGGATTCCAATGTAACTTTGGCATGTCGTCTTCGTTTATTATGTACTTGATGTAGAAGTTTACAGATACATGAGCGAGCAACGGGAGGACATGGTGCAATTAATGTGTGTGTTATGTGGCCAAGACAACACGTCACTAGATATGCACGTGTCAAATATATACCCACCTAAATTTCATTTATACAACTCTCTTTCTCGGACGGGGAGTAAATCACCGTCATAGTCGCAATACTCTAAGTCATCTACCGATGCGTCGTCCGGTCCCTCTATACATTCTAATGCTTTAGCAACCACTCCTGGCCCCACTTCCACTACATCGCCCAATATGGGTGTCTTCGGTACGAGATCGTCATATAAGCCCGTCACTTGCAATCTGAGAAAATCTGAAGTCCTGCCCAATGCTATGCATTGTACTTCATCCGTTCTCTGCTGTTTGGAGAATACTCGAACGAATCTCGGTTCTTTGCACAAAACGACTTCCCATCCACGTTTGGCTACAAAGCCAACTTCCCATCCAACTTCCCATCCTCCCCTATAGAGCCCAACTTATACACAGCCCCTCGCGAAGCAAGTGGGCCTAGTCCATTGGAGAGGACTCTTTCACAGACAACAATTCGAGGGGTGGAAACAGACGAGTTTGAAGTGCATAACGAAGAGCGCGGTAGTGGTTGGCCATATCGACACCATTTCTGAAGTTTTGTTTCTAACTATGAAGGTGGATTTCGGAATATGTCGTGGGGGGGGGGCCTATCGGAACCAAGAGGATCAATGGACTTAGCACATACCCTCCTGAATACACGGCTCAACATTATTATTGACGTCCGAACTTCCTTTCCCATTGTGCAGCGCACACATAGTAGCAACACTTGCTGCATGAGGACATGGTAGTCATGGGATTTCAGGCCTTCTATGTGTCCATCCATGTTTACACGCTTCCTCAGTTGACCCACATAGTGGGTGGGGGTTCACAATGCACGCACGTGCTCCACAAAGACTTCACGCTTTTTTTTTGTCAGAACGTACGAGGACCGAGGTAAAATGATGCTGCCTGGTTTCTTTTCTTGTACGGGCCAAAGATGCTTGCGTATACCTGCCTCCTTCATGTCGAGACGAACTCCAAGTGTGTCCTTCTCTCCAAATATGGTTTTCATGACATTCTCAACGATGTTTTTTTCACAGTGCATGACATCCAATGTGTGTCGAATTAAAAGATCCTACACAATGACTCGAGCCAGTCAGAAATTTGACGGTGCGAATCACAATATCACTACGTGCAATCATGTGACTGTACATGACTACGTCCACTCACATAATTCTCATCATGACATACACGTACTTTCCAGTATGGAAGGTCATACATGCATATACAAACAATGGATGTGGAAAACTTGTCATGTTCCACCTATACATGTATGTCGTGGTCATAACTTTTGATACAAAATTTTGTCAATATAAAACATGACTTGGTGTAGTCATGTTAGAGAACACATGACGGAGTGTAGTCATTCCATGGATGAACTATTGGATGTCAACCTACAACGCGGTGTGCGGGTTCAAAGGGTAGTGTGCATACAGTTCTTCTCCGACCAAAATGTCCCTTATGGCTATGGTAATTACATACCCCCATTCCTGTTTGTTCCCACACCACATTTCCTATCTCTTTGCGTCCTATGGGACTATTTATGACGCCAACGACATTCCCCTTCATTACATCTCCATCGATGTACAAGTCCGGCTCAGGTTGCATCGCATATGACTTCACTCGAGGTTGTGCCTTGCTCAAAGTTATGTATTCTGCCAAGGTGTACTGTGGTCCTACAAAGGGAAGCAATTCCTCTCCCTCTTTGGCGGGTTGGAGTGCAAATAAAACCCAACCCATGAATGGGAAGTTGGACACCCTTACTTCCCATTCTCTGTTCCAATATGAAAATTGTGTAAGTTTTGGGATGGGCCCGTCACACCACTGTCCATCATACACGTTTGACCGCCACCTCTGCAAGGCTCATACTCTTGTAGACGTTGTGTTTGGCGTGGCATATGTTGGCGTTTGGTATCCTCCTAGAAAGGTTCTCATGGATGTCATGCAGGCAGCTTTTACAATGGGTCTCCATCGGGCCTACAAAATTCATGTACACAAAGATGAAAACTCGCCCAAAGCAGGACCACCCGCTTACGCTCATTCAAAAGTGGTTTGTTGGAATGACTTACCAAGATAGAGGCTGTAAACATAGGGTCCCTTTTTTTACTGCGAAGATGCTTTCGAATTGTGGCTCGATCGAGGACTTTCCCTCCCGCACACTCCATGCATGGACATGGGTACTTGGATAACCGCATGGCGTCTGCTTGGACCTCTTCTTCTTGCCATAACTGTAGATGCTTCAAGCTTTGGAACTCCCTTTCTACCATCCTGTGGAGTGCGCGGCATACGCGGCGGGTCAAATTGTGATATAGGAATACCTTACAAGCAGGGAGTGCTCACATGCGCGCAGTCACATATCTAGGTGGATACACACGAAAGGGGAGTCATATAACCCAGGGCAGTCATATAACTGTAAACAGTCATATCACTAGAGGGAGGCCCCAGTGGATCAAGTGGAAAGGATTAACACCTTTTGTGTTGGAGTGCACACAAGTCCATAGGACACGTGTAGCTCAACGAGGATGATTTCTTACAGGATGTGTACCTCAATGAGGATGACTTCAACCCAAAATGAACGGTTGACACAGTCACTAGACATTGGTAATGTCTAGTGAACCAAATTGTGGCATCAAAAGTTCCCGATTAATTATCATTTAAAAATTGAAATTGAAATTTTTATTCTCCTTTAACTTTTATAGTACTAAAAAAATCTAAAATAAAAACTTTTTAGGTGAAAAACTCAACATTTATGAACTATTTTTAAACCAATCCTTTATTTTTAATTTGTTAAAATGATTTTTTCCTTTATATGAATATTTTATAATATTTTAAGTAATGTCGTTTACTTTCATATGTTCTCATACACATTCAAACTAATTAAGAGTGATTGACCCTAATTAAGCCTGATTCATTCTAATTGAACCTAATTCAACCCAAATAAATCAACCCAAGTGAAAATAGACTTCACTTCATCCAACTGAAGTGAACCTCTTTCACCCAACCAAAGTTCATCCACCCTAATTTCATACAAATGAAGTTCATCCAACCGTGGTGAGTGGTGAGAACTTCCTTAGGGTTTCGGTGGAGGTCTCGAGGACGCTTCTCCAGACTACAATTCGAAGGGTTTCGGCGAAGGTGGGATGGTTTGTGAGTTTGTGGGTTAAGTAGATGTTTGCAGGAATTTTTGGGTTGAGGCTATGCCCAAGAATTGCGTTTGTTTGTCTGTATGGGTTGCGGAGATGGTGAAAATTTGTGGTTTGCGGAGTTTCTTATGAAATTTCTCAAAATCTATATTTAGAGTGGTTGTTAACTCCACTTCCCTAAATATCTATTTATCTATGGCGTTCGTAGATAGTACTTATCACAAACAGTTATAACCGTCAAGTTACTCTAATGTTCGTATTTTCAAGATATCGCTATATCCTTGCCGTGGCTACATTATATGTCATTTATAAGAATTTAATCAATGCTTACATGCTCGATTGATTAAATCTTATAATGCTTTGATTTTGTATCTTTCCACTAACGGAATGTACATGAAATCCTTTCTTCCTCATAATTGGTAAATATTCTCATTAGCATAATTGTCTTTAACAAAATCTTGTATACTTCTACTATGGAAATGTATTCCTAGTCCTATATACTTCATAATGCTCAATAATATCTCCTTCTATACTAATATAATAGTCCTTTAGTCAAAATCCTAAGTTCTCCTTCACTAAACGCTGATGGTCCTATAACCGTGGATACGGGACCCTATAACCGCGCGTCGTTCTTGTAATTCCGTGGCAGTGGACCTAAAGCCGTGGTTGAACGTCTCTCCGAAGCTCCTCTTCCCTCCAACCTTCTCCAATGCTTCCTTGGTGAAGCTTCTTCAAGTTTTCTTCAAAATTTGATGTTCCTCTTGTTGTTTTCCTTTTGTTGTTGGGCAGTTGAGTGATGTAGCATTCAACATTTTGTTGGGTAGTTAAGTGATGTAGTATTCAACAAAAACCCTAAACTTTGTCGCTTTCATAGTTCTGTTGGTTTTGTAGGTTCCGGAAGTCCTGTGTTTTCCACGTTTTCTGTGTGTGTGTGTGTGTGCTCATCCAAGCATTAAGCTTTGTTTTGTTGCTCTTGTGTGTGTGTGTGTGTACATGCTCATCTAAGTATTAGGCTTTGTTTTGTTGCTCTTGTGTGTGTGTGTGTGTGTGTGTACATACTCATCCAAGTATTAGGCTTTGTTTTGTTGCTCTTGTGTGTGTGTGTGTGTACATGCTCATCCAAGTATTAGGCTTTGTTTTGTTGCTCTTGTGTGTATGTGTGTGTGTACATGCTCATCCAAATATTAAGCTTTGTTTTGTTGCTCTTGTGTGTGTGTGTACATGCTCATCCAAGTATTAGGCTTTGTTTTGTTGCTCTTGTGTGTGTGTGTACATGCTCATCCAAGTATTAGGCTTTGTTTTGTTGCTCTTGTATGTGTGTGTACATGCTCATCCAAGTATTAGGCTTTGTTTTGTTGTTCTTGTGTGTGTGTGTACATGCTCATCCAAGTATTAGGCTTTGTTTTGTTGATCTTGTGTGTGTGTGTGTGTACATGCTCATCCAAGTATTAGGCTTTGTTTTGTTGATCTTGTGTGTGTGTGTGTGTACATGCTCATCCAAGTATTAGGTTTTGTTTTGTTGCTCTTGTGTGTATGTGTGTGTGTACATGCTCATCCAAGTATTAGGCTTTGTTTTGTTGTGTGTGTGTGTGTGTGTGCGCGCGCGTGCTCATCCAAGTATTAGGCTTTGTTTTGTTGCTCTTGACTCGATGCTTTTGAACTCAAGGTTGTGCACAACTAACCTTTTAATTTTGAGATGATTCTACATTTAAAAGACATACCGATGCAGTGTGCTAATTCTGGGAAATTGTGATTAGCAGGATACGCGATTGGACCAACATGAGAAAGAAAATATATTTGGAGAGGATTTGTACATACCTATTGCGCGGCCATTTCTACCCCTTTTTGTAAGTAAAAGTTTTTCCTACTTTGAGCGGTGTGCTCATGGATAATATTTTGGATGTAATGCAATGTGTCCATGTAAGATAGGTGAGCTTTATGTGGTCACTCGTCTTAATTGGATACCTATATTGTGTGGTATATGGCAAGGTTTGTAGTTAAGAGTGGCCACAAAAAAAAGACATGTGCTATGAGGACATTGGTCTATGTGCTCAAAATATAGACACCAATCTAGGTTCAATTGGGAGCTCTATGTGATCAATTGAACTAGAGAGAATTTTCACCTTGACCTCTTATATAACTTTTGCATCTCATGATCCTCTGATTTGAAATTTGTAATAACAATCATTTGCAGATTGTAGTTGGCTAGTCAGTTTTATTGCTATTTGCCATATGGTGGCTTTTGAGACCAGTGTTGGCCACATGGAATGGAATTGCCTGGATGGTTGGTGTCTTTTTAATTGTGATGATTTGTCTTCAGGTTAGTATTTATTCCTTGCTTATTCATTTTCTTCAGGTTCCTTTTCAATTTTAGAACTTGTTGCATCCTAAGTTGATATATATGTGGATCAAATGCAGATTCACTTTATATCCTCTTTGATCACTTCAAATTATGTATTTCTTGATACATACATATAGCCAACTCTCTTTTCCCATTGGACTACCAGTACTACATTAATATCTTTAGGAGGTGAATAAAAAAGAATTCAAGTTAATACCCCAGGAGAAAGCTGAGCTCACCTGTAGAGACAACATTATGACTCCCTCCAGTCATAGTTTAGAGTCATCATGACGCACTCCAATCACATTCTAATGATTATGACTCCTTGGAGTCATAGAATATGTGAAGACATTATGACTCGTTGGAGTCATGTTCCAGCATTATCACTTTTTGGATTCATAATTTTTGTGACATGTAATGTCCATGTATTTACTCCCGTTCGTATTCAATAGTGTGGTTCTCGCGATTTCCTCCATTTTTGCCGAAATGGACAATGTACTAGGAAATTTGACAAGAAAAATTGCTAATCTGCTTGATGGCGTATAAGTAGAAATATTTCGCACAATTGCTAGTTTCCCCGGCAATTTCATTGCCGGTTTTAGAAATGATTTCGAATGAGCTTGCGCGTGTTTTCGAGAGCAGCTGTGGCGTGCCTCTTGGAGAGCTAAGCCCATTTCTAGAGCAGGGTGGTGGCTGGGGTGTGACCATCCGAGCAAAGGGAAAAAAACAACTTGCTGAGACGGATATCGATGATAACGAGGACGAACAGCACGAAGATGAGACATCCGAGGATGAGCGGTCGAAACCAAAGAGGCGGAAGGTAAAAACAGTAACATTTAACGCTATCTCTCAATTGGTACTAACTTTCCCCGTAATCTCTTGCATTTGCAGTCGTATTCAGTCATTCGCGTTCTTTGGGTCTCACTCCAATTACATGTAAATAAAATGTTGATAACATATGTCCGCATATGCATGTCACTTCATGAAGTCATATTCGGACTCTAGGCGAACATGTTACTTAGTACAGTCATATAATATGACTCTAAGCAGTCATATAATATGACTCTAAGCAGTCATATGACTTTGTCCAGTTATATTATGCAATCATATCTTTCCGTGAGGTCATATAGTAAGACTGTATGCAATCGTGTAACTTAGTACAGTCATATAGGGTGACTCCATACAGTCATATCACGTCACTCCATGCAGTCATATACTGACTTGCATGTCTAGGTGTGTAGGGAAATGCAAGTGAACCCAAGTCTTGGCCGTTGCAATCAAGCCGAAAGAAGAGCACGGCTGCCGATGAGGAAGATATTTTGTTGTCCCAAAACATGCAAGATACTCTCCGAGCTTGTGAGGTGGACGTTGACGAAGTATCGGCGTACAACGAGGAGGAAGACGATGGCGCATGGCACAGGAATGAGTTCCTCGACGAGCTGGAGCTCTGGGAGGTAAGCATTTTACAGTGTATGGCTAAAAAAAAGAGCCGATCCGACATACCTCTGCGAGTAGGTGCGGAGCCTCAGCCGGACGACGGAGGTTGAAGGCGGTGATCGCGGCGACGGAAGAGCACGCCACCGACAATTCAAACTGAAGAATTTGCGGCGGAACTTGAAGAAGAGCGACGAGCGGAACACGGGCGTTCATGTGTTGACGTGGACGAAGCCGGATGCCCGACAGGGCAGCATATGCCCGACTGGCTTACGCGATTACAAGGCTACTCCCGCGACTTCGACTAGAGCGTCGACAAATTCAAGGTGCATCCGTGGCCGCTTTTGATAGCGTTTGGGCGATGCCCTGAAGTCCATCACCAAGTGGTCTATGAAAGCACTCAAGGCTCTGTCGGAGGAATGAAACAAGCCTTTCATAATTAGATAGTTTACATATTGATGGTAAATGTGGCAGAGACTGGCACATTTGGATATGTTTCGAGATATTGACTACAAAATATCATTGAATTTATTTATATTTATTTGTGCAATTTGTGTCTCCAATGATTGCTTCCCATGTATATGCAAAATGAACTTGCTACATCTTCGTATAGACCTGTGACAATTTTTTTCTTACTTGCCTCAGTCAGGGATGTACAAATGGACGTGACGCGGCCTAAACGCGTCACGTCGCGTCACGAATGACGTGACGGCGTCACGTCGCGTCACGTCCAGGGTGTGACGCCAAACGGACGTTACTGTAGTAAAAAAAAATTTACTAATGGGATTTTTTTTTCGGATAAGTAATTATTTCGACATCAATACAGGCAGTCGTCTACCATGGTCGACTGCTATATAGGCAGTCGACCACTTAATCGACTGCTAACTTAGCAGTCGACTACAATGGTCGACTGCTAATGTAGCAGTCGACTAAGTGGTCGACTGCTATATAGGCAGTCGACCACTTAATCGACTGCTATATAGGCAGTCGACCACTTAATCGACTGCTAACTTAGCAGTCGACTACAATGGTCGACTGCTAATGTAGCAGTCGACTAAGTGGTCGACTGCTATATAGGCAGTCGACCACTTAATCGACTGCTAACTTAGCAGTCGACTACAATGGTCGACTGCTAATGTAGCAGTCGACCATGGTAGTCGACTGCCAATGTAGCAGTCGACTACCACCGTCGACTGCTATATAGGCAGTCGATTACCATGGTCGACTGCCATATAGGCAGTCGATTACCTTGGTCGACTGCCATATAGGCAGTCGATTACCTTGGTCGACTGCCAATGTAACAGTCGACCATGGTAGTCGACTGCTACATTGGCAGTCGACCATGGTTGATAGTCGACTGCTATGTTGCCGTCGACGAAGATAGTCGACTGCAGTTGTAGCAGTCGACCATTGCCGTCGACTGATACTATTAACAGACAAATGCAGTCAACATCATATGTTTGTTGGGTTAAATTTTAATGGTTTGGGTATAGTGGAATATGGATGGATGGAAGTAGTTTAGGAAAAATGTGATTAAAGCCAACAATGATATGTAGAAGGAAAAAAAACCGCGTTGTATTAAAACAAGTATATCGTAAAGATATAAAAAATATACAAGGTTGTCCATATCAATGATACACGCATACTACCTTAACCCCTACGATGTTGCCTAAAGAACTAAACAGACTAAACACTATCCTTAACCTCAGTTCTCCAGCAGTCTATCGGCTCATCCCACCCCACAAACGGCATCTGCATCCGTAGTTTGGCGATGGTCAATGAAATGCGGTTCGACACGTTCTCGCATGTCAATGCACTCAAAGTGACATCCCAAATTTTCCTTCCTTCATTGGCAAAGAGAATTCGGTCATCACCATCGTTGCAAAGTTGTCGAGCAATCATGCCGACCGCATAACCCTCAGCCTCCGCGGTGTAATATACATCGGGATCATGGTGTCTCCTGTTTTGGATGTAAAACAGTTCCGGCGCCACCCAAAACTTCTCCTTCCTCAATTTTTCCTTCGCTTCTACGGTTTCCGCATGCCATAGCGATAGGACATCCTCACCCGAATGCGTTGCACATCCCCAATCGCACACCCCAATCTTGAGGCTCCCGTCCGATTCCCAATGCAACATAATGTTGTCAATGGATAGATCGTTGTGTTGCACATTTGCAGCGTGCAAAGCCTCCATGATCCATAACAATGCCCAAGCCAACTTTACCCTCTTCGCCCGGAACTTTTGGACTTGGTCATAGAGTTGCCATTCGGTTGCGTCCATTGTCAAAATGTTGGCATTTGGGCGGTGGGCTCTATCCCGAATGAACATCTCTCGTAAAGTGCCCCCGATCCACCATAGTGTATAGCCCGCATTGGACACACTGTTGATTAACCAAAACTTGATGAAACCTGGATGCGTGCTCTTTAAAACGCATGCCTCCGCACTTACTTGGATACGAGCTTTTTGCCTATCCGACATCTTTGGGGTCTTTTCAGCCCACGTAATCTCCGGTGGGAGACGATCGTCGCCCTTGATCCTCACCTTCCTCACCTCCCCGTAAACCCCCACCTTCTTTATGCTCTTCAAACTCACGACATTTGCCGTATCGGGAATCCACAATAGTTGGCATGGGCCCGACACCCTTAGCCACTTCTCCAATTTCTCCGCCTTCCAAGGAATTATTTTGGAGGCCGTCTTGGACAATCCTTTGGCCACGGGATCCCACCACAAAAATATTTCCCGGATTCTTACAGCTCGAGGGCTCAACACCTCGCCTGTTTCGCCCTCCGGGAACATGTTCTCAACCAATTGCTTGAGGTTGAAAATACCATTTTGGGCCTTATTCTTCACCCATGAATCGAACCCCGCAAGATTCCTATCACCGCTAAACTCGGGGCCATCCACTTCCTGTCGAATAGCAACCTCCATGTCCCTTTTAATTATCTCAACCCTTTTGTGTTTCGGCTGCTCCAAAAAACGGAATTTGATGCCGCCCTCCCCATTCCTCAAATACCAGTCAACTATGGCTTGGTGGACCTTTGCCGTTATCGCATCCGAGAATTTTACCCTTGGTTTCCCGCTCCTACTCGACGACCCTGAGGCCGCGGAAGCCCCTCCTTGGCTGCTCGTAGGGGCACCGGCATTTGGGCGGACGGGAACGGTAGTATCTGAACGGGGGGTAATATTGGCTCCCGTTCCCGAAGCACTTCCTGATCCCACATCGGAATGTCGTTGCCGCTTAGGGGGCCGTTTGTGCACCCTGCCGGGTGCATCCGGCTCGTCCTCCGGCATCCTCCAACTTCGATCCTCCATCGTGTTTAAAAACACGCTATTATTGTGTTCACAAACACAACTCAAATGTGTTCACAAACACGGCCGTATTCACACCGCTCCACCGCAAAAAATCGGATCCAAAATTGGCAAGAGTTTGCACCCTAAACCAATCTTCCAACCGCCCCCTAGGCCCTCTCAAAACATTAGGCAAAGGATGCTAGGCATGCTTAGTCCCAATGTCCCGCTTGAGGAGGGGTGGTTGAAAAATGATGTCAATGAGGCCTCCCCACTTATATATATAGGTTGGGTGGGCCTCACACCGACGGTACGACCGGACGCCGCGCCCCTGGATCCTGACCGTTGGACCGTGCATCATCCAACGGCCAGGATGGATGCGACGATTGGTCGACTGCTATACGGCAGTCGACCATCCAGTCGACTGCCAGATAGCAGTCGACTCTGGATAAGGCAGTCGACAATTAGCAGTCGACCGCGGCGTCGACTGCTATGTGGCAGTCGACGTGTGGGCTGACTGCATTTAGCAGTCGACTGCGGGGGTCGACTGCCATGTCGACTGCTAGTTTGCAGTCGACCCTGGAAGTCGACTGCCACGTCGACTGCCAAGCAGCAGTCGACCCCCGATGTCGACTGCGAATGGCAGTCGACGTGGCAGTCGACCGCCATGTCGACTGCTAGTTTGCAGTCGACCCCGGAAGTCGACTGCCACGTCGACTTCCAAGCAGCAGTCGACCCCCGATGTCGACTGCGAATGGCAGTCGACGTGGCGGTCGACTGCCATGTCGACTGCTAGTTTGCAGTCGACCCTGGAAGTCGACTGCCACGTCGACTGCCAAGCAGCAGTCGACCCCCTATGTCGACTGCGAATGGCAGTCGACCCCCTATGTCGACTGCGAATGGCAGTCGACGTGGCAGTCGACCGCCATGTCGACTGCTAGTTTGCAGTCGACCCTGGAATTCGACTGCCACGTCGACTGCCAAGTAGCAGTCGACCCCCGAAGTCCGCTGCGAATGGCAGACATTGGACCTCCCCCCCTCCAAACATAAACAAATTGCTTTTGCAATGGATCCTATAGCAGATTACTCTAAATACTTTTAATATCATAGCATCTTTTATATTTAGTGCACGTTCAAGCGTCGGGACTATAAAGGGTTCACCGCTCATTAGCATTCATCATTCCCCCTCGCTCTAGTTGGCCTTGATTGCCTTTTGGCATTCGTTGCAAGTGGAGAGAGGTAGTAGGTTATATTGGGATGGGCACGCGAAACGAATGGAAGCCTTGGTTTGTGCCCAAGGAGTGGACTCCAACGTCCAAGAAGGTCGAGTGCAAATTTTGCGCGTTGGAATTAGTTTATAGGAAGGACCGCATGGTTGCCCATTTGGGATACCAAAAAAATGACGGCAAGATGCGGGGGGTGGCATTGTGTCAACGTCAAGGGCCGATTGTAAAGTCTTTATTTTCGAGGTGCGGCGGATCGTGGCCGCCAATTCCGGATGACTTTGTTGACGAGTGCGTTGAGGACGGGGGAGAAGCTGTGGTCGGGTCCCAACAACAAGCGTCATGCGGTGCATTGTCGAACGCGAACGGAAGCCAAACCGCTCCACCATCGCCCGCACCATCAGTGGCAAGGGAGTTGGTGTCCGGGACGACTCCCGAACCCCACCGACGTTCCCAACGGCAAATGGGACTAAAAGAAGGGATGCAAAATTCGACAAAACGAGACTTGGATACAAAATGGTCGCAAGCCTTTTATGAGGCTAATATCCCCATTAGTATTGTCCGCCATCCCGCGTTCATCCAGGCCGTTAAGGCAACCGCCGAGGCTAGAATTATGTACAAACCCCCAACATACCATGCAATGCGCAAGAATTTACTTGACGATGCACGGTTCAATACACAAAAAATCGTGGAGTTGAAGACAACATCATCCATCCACAAATATGGGTGCACTATTTGTTCGGACGGATGGGAGAATGTTGTCCACCGCCCTTTGATGAACGTCATGCAAATTTGTCCGGCGGGCGACGTGTTCCTTGGTTCCATCGACACCACCGGTAGCACAAAGGATGCCGCCTACGTGGCTATCGAGGTCAAACGCTACATCGTTGGAGTGGACCCCACAAAGGTTGTTCAAGTTTGCTTCGATAATGCGGCGGCCATGAAAACCGCGGCGAGCAATATTAGCCGGGAATGGCCACACATATATTGGCAAGGGTGTGCGGCGCATTGTTTGAACTTGTTGTTGAAGGATTGGGGTAAACAACGATGGGCGAAGGACGTCGTAGACAAGGCGAAGGACATTGTCAAATACATCCGGGCCCACCAATGTCCGACGGCGGTCTTCCTCACCTACTCGCCCAATTTGGGCTTGAAGATGCCCGGGTCCACACGATTCGCCACCAACTTCCTCATGATTGACCGGCTTCTAAAGGTGACACATGCTTTGGAACAAACGGTTATTCATCCCGATTGGACCGCCTACGTGAACAAATTAAATAGAGGAGGCGATGATCGAAGGAGAAGTGCAATGGAGGCACGTCAAATCAAGACAACGGTTAATGACGACAGTTTTTGGACAAGTTGCGATAATTACCGCCACATGTCGGAGGAGGTGTTGAAAGCATTGAGAGTGTTTGATGACGTTGAACCGGCAATGGGCAAGGCTTGGTTGACCATGAAGAACTTGGAGAAACATGTGCTTAGCCTAAGGAATCCTCCTTTCAACCTAGCACACAACCTCGCTACCTTGGCCGAAGAAGATTTCTACAGCCGGTGGCATATGATGACCACGGACCTACACCATGCCGGTGCAATCTTGAATCCTTATTTATTGGACGACAACGTCGTCCACGAAGACGCGGCCGTTAAATCCGGATTCTTGGACGCCATGAGGAGGTTGACCACGGGCAAGGACGGTCATTACGGTCGGGTTGTGGCCGAATTTTAAGCATTCAAAGAGCGTAGGGGCGCGTTCGCCAATATGCCCCTAGCCATGGAAGCCAACATCCCACCCCACGAGTGGTGGGACCTCGTGGGCGAAGGTGGCACCCACTTGGCCCCTTTGGCAAAGCGAATATTGGCCCAAGTGTGCTCCTCTTCGTCTTGCGAAAGGAATTGGAGTAGTTATTCGTTTGTGCACAACAAGACTAGAAACCGGTTGAGTTCGGCGAGGGCCGAAAATTTGGTGTACATTTATACCAATTCACGGTTGGCACGGGAGAGGGTTGATCGGGACTCGGCCGCATGGTATCTAGTGAACATGATGTCCGAAGACTCCGACTATTCGGCCGACGAGGATATAAATGGTGACCCCCCCGCGGGACCCGGCGGGGATTCCTCGGGGCCTTCGGACAACGAGAGCGATGGGGGACATGGTGGAGGGAATTTGGGCCTTGACAGCCACAATGATCCGTTTGCATACGATGGACTTGACGCCGAGGACGATGGTGATCTTCACATGTGGGCCAACATAGCCGGTCGGGAGTTTCTCTCCACTACGCATGTGCGTCCCGCTACGCCGACAACTACAATACCCGATGTACCGGTCGACATTCAACCCGTAGTGGATGAAGATGTAGTGGCCGAACCACATGTGGATGAAGCTCTTGAAGCGGCTCCGAACCGGATGGACATGGACGAAGTCCCACCACATGCTTCCCCCATTCATCCACCGACGGATGTTGTGCCCACTCCTATTGTGCCGAAAACATATGCACAACCCATGCAAACTACACCACCCTTTCCCGAGCCCCACGGAGAGGGCACGTCCAATGTTGTCCTTAACACTAGTCCATTGCGAGGTATTGGGCAATGCCCGGCCGTTGCGCGAGCACCGGAATCCGACTCGGATGACACATTGGCGCAACACATTGTGCGTCAGGCCCCAACAATACCACGCATGGGCTCCCGGTTGGTTGGTGCCACCATCGGCATGCGCGCCCCATGCCCCACACCGGCTAGGCCACCCCCTAATATTGCATTGACAAACTTTGGTCGGACCACGAGAGGTCAAAAAAAAAACGACAAAGGGATGTGCGAGAATGGAGGACTACCGGGGCCACCCCACTTGCACGTCCACAAACTGACGGCGTTATGGATGCAACGGGTTCAAGACCAATGGTATCGATTAGAATGCCAAGGGCTGGCACACGGCTTAGTCGAATTTCCGGCCCGGCAATTGATGGCCACGAGTCCGACGCCCGAACAGATGACAATGCCAGCACGGACGGTGAATCCGGCGGAGGCGAAGCTCCCGATGATAGTGATTACCAAGCACCGCCCCCAAGGGTAGCTGTGGGAGGGCCACGCAGGACAAGGAATTCTATTCCTCAAGACAACGATAATGCCCCTTCATGAATGAATATTTATAGTAATGTCAAATGTCCTATGGTGTTCAATGGGTTTAGTTGTATTGGTGATCAATTTTTTTAATAACTATTTTTGGGTATGTTTGTTGAAAAAATAATGTGAATTTCAAATTTGTATGTTGGATGTTGACTAGAAATTGAGCCTACATGTATGATGTAGGGTTTAGGAAATGAATGTCCAATGTGCACTAAGGTTAGGACTCAGGAGTAGGACACATGGAAATGATTTGTAATGCCAATAGGCCCTATATAGTGTTGCATTTTTTATTCTATAGGTCGGAGGCGGCATTATAAAATAATTTTAAGAATATTTAAGACTACTTTTATGTTTTTATTATTGAAAATCATCGAAGACATCAATCCGTGAGGTCCTTTATGGCAAATCATTGTCGAAAACATTCCCCTCTTCTAGGATTAGGTCATCGAGCTCTTCTCCGCCCAAATATTGATCCAAGAATGATGACATTGTAAATGCAGACCACCATTCACGACTTGTCCGATGTGCCATGTGGGGCGTTATGTATTCCAATATTTGCCAATTTGTGTGGCAATGCTCAAGGCTCAAACATTGCCATTGAGTTTGAATGTACTAATGCTATATGGTAATATGGAACAATTGTCAAAGTTGAGCGTGTCTATATTTGCCCTATTGCCATGGATTGGCTATAGTCGTGAACTTATAATAAAAAAAATTTAAAAATACCGTAGAAATTTGTCGAGGATTTTAAAATGCATTTTAAATGTGTATTTTAAGATAAAGTAAAAATAAATGCACCTCTAGCCCTATGTCATGTGGGAGGATGAAATGAATGTCCAATGTGCACTAAGGTTAGGAGTAGGACATATGGAATTGATTTGTAATGCCAATAGGCCCTATGTCATGGGCGAGGATGGAATTAATGTCCACACACACACATATATATATATATATTGCAAATACCTCCAAATATATATATATATATATATATATATATATATATATATATTGCACATACATCCATATATATAGCGCATACATATAGAACATACGGTATACCGGGAACCCACATATATATTGCACATACACATACATATTGCAATTTGCACGTACACCCATACATGTTAGACATACATATTGCACACGGGTGTAGCTAATAAGGAAGTTATCATTTGTTTAAATAGCGGTCCACTTTTATTTCACATTACGGATCATATCTTTTACATAGTGCGATTATATCCACTAGGCCTAAACACATATACAATGTGTTTGCTAGGATTAAATCGGCGAACTATATAGAACATGAACCGCTACATCTACATAGAAAAATTATAATGTCAATAGTCGCTCCGAAGGACAAATCCAAAAATTGGTGCATCGACGATATTCGGCAGAACGTTTGTCGACTTGAAGCCAATATTCTCCATTCTCCACAAGCATATCCCGCAAATATTCAAGTTCCATTATGAAAATATCGTTGAGCCGAGCATGCTGAACTTGCCATCGAATTGGGATGGCAATGCGTTGCGTATGGCTGAACATGAAGAGGTTCAGTCGAAACGCTCGCAACAATTCGGCGAGCTCCGAAGTCCCTCTCACGCCCCTAAATCGATGCCCCATTGGTATGTCTACGTCCCAAATCGACATACGCAACGCATTGTAGACTTCTCCCATACCAAAATGTTCCCGCCAAGCTTTGTTAACTCCCATGTATTTAAAAATACATATGAGAGTTAAAAAATTCGCCCTCACTTCACACCCCCGCCCATACTCTCCTCGGTGATATGGCTCCAAAATAGGCTCTAGGACCTTCGGCAATATGTGCTCCCCCACAATTTCCGCGGTCAATCCGGGTAAAATGGTCGACGGTGCCATGTTTGGTACAACCCTGAAATAGCAGCTTCTCCGCTCCTTCTCCCTTTGTTCTCCGTTTGCAAAGCTTGCTAAAACAGGCTATGGCCAATGGAGAACTTGGGAATGAGGGAAATGGGAGGTTGGATTGCTATATATATGCATCCTTTGTCATGATTGTATGCATTTAATGCATGATTTGACTAAGCTAACGCTCTTCCCAAACCCTAACGCCTAATTTCGACTGTTGGGCAGCAGTCGATTGCCATATTCGACTGCTGGGCAGCAGTCGACTGTGGATGGTCGACTGTTACACAACAGTCGACTGATAAAATCGACTGCTGGAAGGCAGTCGACTGTGGATGAATGACTGCCTTCCAACAGTCGACCATCTTAGTCGACTGCTAGGAAGCAGTCGATTTTATCAGTCGACTGCTGTGTAGCAGTCGACCAGCCACAGTCGACTGTTGGGCATTTATCAATCGACTGCTGCCCAGCAGTCGATTTACATAGTCGACTGCTGTGTAGCAGTCGACCATCCACAGTCGACTGCTGTGCAGCAGTCGACTATGCAAATCGACTGCTACAAGGCAGTCGACTGTGGATGGTCGACTGCTACACAGCAGTCGACTGCCTTGCAGCTTAATTTAGACAACTAATTAGACACACCCGTAACCCAACCTGCCAAATCATTGGATGCCACCCGAGGGCCCACACTGCGATATCCCTATAAAATCAAGTGTGCTACCCACCATGAGGCCACCTTGCCTCGTAGTGATTTTGAGGACCTTGTATGCGTCGCGTACATTGCCCAAGATCAACTACGGTGTGGGCAATCCATAGGATTGCGATGGCTGGGAGTGGCAAGATACGGGATGCGGGTGGTTCGTCAAGAAGTATGTATTACAATCCCCGACACGCATGGGGCTTGCCGGACGAACCGGACGAATTTACACCCGAGGTGGTTGCAGAGAACACTCGAAATGAGGACGATTTGCGCAGTGTTTTACGTCCGATTCAAGGGTTCACTGAATTCTATTGGGTTCGATTGCCTAGGAGACAAGTTGATCGTCACCACCGCGGATACTTGGACGCCCAAGAAAGGCCCGCATGCCGCATCGGTTACAAGGAAAAACTTTTTCCATGGCACTTGTTTCAGGACCTTAGCGACGTTCTCACGAAGGGGAAAAATCAATTGTATTTTCGAAAAAACTATGGGACCTTGTGGAGGTTCTACCAAACCATAAAACACTCGGTGCATGACGCAATTCATTGGGGGTTCAACCGGTGCACCGCGCACCAAAAGGAATACCGGGTGTATAGAGAGTACACACTTAGGTCGTCAATGTAAGATTTGCCCACGAATATGGTGAGAGCGTAGTATCAAGTTTGTACTTGCACGTATACTTACGTATGTTGGTAAGTTGGAAATGCGCAATATATGAATTCCCAGCAATATTGCGGTGATGTTTTCCGCTTGGTGTGAACTTATAATCATGCCACATGGAATCATTGTCACAGTTATTTGCATCGATACGTGTTTGATTCAAGTGCAAATGCATGTAGATGCAAAGTCCATGGTTTAATTGGATGTTTGTGGCAACCGATTGTGTGGGCAAACATAAGAAATGATCATTGTGCGACACTTGTTTATTATTCCCAAAATTGATAGTGAACAATAATTCACTTATAAACATTTCCAAAATCATGGTTTTTCCCGCATTGTGTACAATTGAGTATCAAATAATGCCTCCTAGTCCAACGCCTATCTCACAAACACTAGCCAACATTCCTAATCCGGCTCCGAATCACTATCCAATGCAATGGGGGGTCCGCGGCTTGAGCTTGCACCGTTCAGATTTGGTGGCCGTAGTGTCCGGCGCCTCGCCTCACGCCTGCTCTCGGTGATGGCCCATAGTTCTTGCGCCGCAGTCTCCCGGTCAGCTTGTGCACGAGCACGCGCGCGGTCTCCAATGTGCAACCCCCTCGCGGCATTCGGATGGCGCAGGACGTCTTGCATGGTGGGGCTAGAGGCCCCGTCACGGATGTCCAAAAGGCCGTTGACGTATTTCCACTCATTCATCCGGATTTGGACGTCCACCTCATTGAAGCTACCCTCTTGTGTAACGGCCTCCTGCCTCTCCAGATCGGCCTCAAAACTTGTTGTGTCCAACACGTGTTCCACATCCCAAGTTGTTTCCTCGCCCGGGACCGGTTCCCGTGGTAATACCCCCACTGTCACATTGCCGTTGGAGTCATACACGTATCCGTGGGGGTGAGGACCTGGGACGTATTCACCCGTCTCTCCGGCATGCCCACCCACAACACGGTACAAAAATGCCCTCAAACCTACGGCCTGAGGAGAGGAGCCGGGGTAAAACTCATGAGCAACCCTTGTGTACATTTCAGGCGTGAAGTTTGTCGGGTAGCCTCGCAGGTCCTTCAAATACCTCCGTGCACGCCAGCTATAAGCAGGAGGATCGCCGTATTCTGCGGGCGGCACACCATGGATTATTGTGTATTCAAAATCGGGAGGCATTCCCCATTGCACTCCGAATTGCTCGTACAACCTTCGATGCAGAGGGGCTTGGCACGTAAGACAACGGCGTGTTTGCAACATGTGTGGCAACAAACAATTCGGGTGGACCATGTGACCGCACGACCCAACGATCCATGCGCCTTCGGGTCCCCAAGGATTGGAACAAATGGGGCACATGCTCCCGTCCTTGATCCAATCGGGGACGCATGGCCACAACAAGGCTGGTCTGGCCGGGGGTATCACGATGCGGGATGATACTGCGGTATCCCATTGGAATTCATCCTCGGGCCTCTTGGTCCACGCAATACTGGGGTAATGGTCGTCATCGACCGGGAGGTTCTCAGGATACATGAAATCCAATGGCGGCCACGAGGTAAAAAGAAGCCGTCGTTCGGGCCACTGTTCGCCGTGGTCCCTATAGTGTGTCAGCTCGTCCATCAATGCCCTCTCACGCGTGGCGAACATGATAGTGGCTGTGACCATGCCCATGTAGTCGTCCTCCAACAACCGGTTCCTCCTAATGACCCGGTCGTAATCAACCCTCATTGCCTCCAAGTTTGTTGTGGGCGACGGCTCCCGCCCTTGTCCATCACTACCAGACATTGCTTGCGGCAGTTGTGGCGCATCAGCCCTCGCAAGTTCAAGGTCGGTCAAACGTGCAATCTCGGCCTTCAACCCTTGGACCTCCTCGGCGTGTGCACGTCGGACCATCTCCAATTCCCGTTCGTGGTCAGATTTGCATTTTGCCAACTCCGCCCTCAACGCCTCCACAACGTCGTTGTCGGCAACTACCAGTGGTGGGGATGGCACCGCCGATGCCATCTCCACATCAACGGGCGAAGATGGAGGACAAACCAACCGGGAACCATGTGGCGGTGTCACGTGGACCCTTTGTCGCCGGCTAGGTGGTTCAACCGGCAACCCTATGACAATGTTGTGCTCGTCCATGTTTGACTCGGCGGCCGGTGGAGTCCCCACAATTTGATGATCTGGTCCCGCAAGGAAATCAAAATAAGATCGGACCCTCAAAGGATTCATTGGAGTTTGCCATGCCAATGGAATCGGACGGCCAGCGTTCCGTCCTAGCACGGCACTTGGTATGACCGTGACCCGGCGTGCCTGCCTCAAGTCCGGGCTCGTGCGGGGTATGGTGGACCAGTCGATATCCACTCCCAAAATTACCTCCGCGTAGACCATTTGGCATAACCACATTAGCATATGCCCGCGATCAAATTCCCTCGGTGCACCCCACAAGAAATCCCACACCTCCTTGCACCGTTCTCCAAATATTTGATGGCTCACCTCCCTCCATATGCCATAGCGTTGTCTAGACATCCGTTCAGCATTCGCGCTAGGAACGAACATCCTCGTCAAATGGGTCCACTCTACGTACCTTCGGACCGTGCTATACAACCACATGCCCCTCTCATTTTGCCAGCCGGGATTGGCGAGAATGTTCGGGTCCCGCGCCACCTCCAAATTGATTGGTTGCGGCCTGCCCCTCGGCGCATTGCCGCGTCTTCTAGCGCCTGCCGACCCCGGTCTCGCTTGCGGAGTCCCCCCCGGATCCAAATCCCCGCCACGTGGAGGTTCCGGCGGCAAGTTATCTTCGTCTGCCATCGTTGCCCCTAACCCCTAGCTTTGTATGCCTACTATAAATTAAACCTAATATGGTAGCACTTCCAAAATAAGCGCCACCACCCACAATTTTTTCCCCAATCCACTAAAACCAAATTAAAGCCGTTCAAAGTTCAAACTACATAATTAGATTTAAACCACTTTCAAAATAAGTGTTCACATATAACAATTTCCGGTATGGTTCAAACTAACCGCAATGGGGTACAATGTAGACCGTATGTAGGTGGGTTGCAATACACACGTTAGGCAATAACAGTATATCGTATGCACCGTATACGTATTTCAGTACGTATGTCCACCTGTAGCCCTCCAGCTCACCTCTATCTCCAAATGGCAAGGGTTGATTAACAACCTAGGCCCAAATGGAGGGAGGTGGGAGTGAGGGAATGAGGGAAGTGGGGTCCATATATACCCCAAGGAGGCGTCCTTTCGATTAGACGCCCCCTGGACCAACCCATGGACGCCACGTGCCCATGGGTGTCTCTACGCGACTGCTCGTGAGCAGTCGCACCCCTTCGTCGACTGCTATTAGCAGTCGACCATGGGGTGCGACTGCTCACGAGCAGTCGCAACCCATTCAAGTCGACTGCTGATAGCAGTCGACCATAGGGTGCGACTGCTCACCAGCAGTCGTCCGCACTTTGTCGACTGCTATTAGCAGTCGACTTGGGTTGTCGACTGCAGTTGGGCAGTCGACTGTCTTCGTCGACTGCTAATAGCATTCGACTTGAAGGGCAAACGACTGCTTGTAAGCAGTCGCATCCCTTCGTCGACTGCTATTAGCAGTCGACGAAGGGGTGCGACTGCCCACCAGCAGTCGTCTGCCCTTCTTCGTCAACTGCTAATAGCAGTCGACGAAGGGGTGCGACTGCCCACCAGCAGTCGTCCGCACTTTGTCGACTGCTATTAGCAGTCGACTTGGGTTGTCGACTGCAGTTGGGCAGTCGACTGTCCAAGTCGACTGCTAATAGCAGTCGACGAAGGGGTGCGACTGCCCACCAGCAGTCGTCTGCCCTTCTTCGTCGACTACTATTAGCAGTCGACGAAGGGGTGCAACTGCCCACCAGCAGTCGTCTGCCCTTCTTCGTCGACTGCTATTAGCAGTCGACGAAGGGGTGCGACTGCCCACCAGCAGTCGTCCGGACTTTGTCGACTGCTATTAGCAGTCGACTTGGGTTATCGACTGCAGTTGGGCAGTCGATAGTCCAAGTCGACTGCTAATAGCAGTCGACTTGAAGGGCAGACGACTGCTCACAAGCAGTCGCCCGCCTGTCGTCGACTGCTAATAGCAGTCGAATTTCCATGTCGACTGCCCAAGAGCCGTCGACAAGCCAAGTCGACTGCTATTAGCAGTCGACTAGTTATGGTAGTCGACTGCTCTTGAGCAGTCGACATGGAAATTCGACTGCCGTCAGCAGTCGACACACCTATACGACTGCCCTTTAGCAGTCGATTCAGTGTGTCGACTGCCTAGTAGCAGTCGCTGTAACTCGTCGACTGCCCACTAGCAGTCGACACTGTTGACGACAGTTTACCCTGTGTGACGACAGGGTAAACTGTTTTACCCCCCCCCCAAACGGACGTGACGTTTTCAGGTCTGCCGTCACGTCGCTGTCACAGGACGTGACGCGACGTGACGTGTAATCCCTGGCCTCAGTCATGTAACGCATGACTTGAATGCGTCGTAACCGCTTGGAATGTATTCGAAATGTGATTGACATTCACGACTGGAAGTAATGCGGATCTAACCCAATACAGTCACAACCGCGTATAAATAACCACGTAATGTGATTCTTCATCGCAAAAAATATCACTCCATCATGTCATATTGTGCAATACATGTCACCAAAAATATGACTATAGGCCGTCATATAATAATGGCATCCCAACAAAAAATTCGGCTAACGCCACAAAAACATGACTACAATCAGTGATAAAACTAGCAGTCACATTCCACGTGGTCTGCCACGTCGGCCAAATTATGACTCGTCACAATCATATTACACGTCAACAAAAAATATGACTACACAGAGTCACATACCACGTCGGATTGGTTTTTTTTCTGCCCGGGCAGGTCAAAAAATGCACGGACTTCAAAGCCAGTCAAGACATGCCCCACGTGCTGTCGGGATCGTAGATTCTGTCCTTTTATACGCCCAAACTACCGTATATATTCATATGACTGATGTCCGAAGCGACTCGTCGGTAATGAGTAGACCCAGTCACCGCGCGCGTCATCCCCCCCCCGGTACCTTGTCAGTCATATTTTGGGATTTTATGACTTAAAGCAGTCATAAATTGCAGTCATAAAATGTGCGTTTTGTTGTAGTGCCAATATCGTTTGGCCAAGTTGGGTGGCAATCTTGCAATGTGCTACTTGGAAGCAAGGCAATCAGTCTCTAATACGGATATAGTATGACCCACACCATGCTCTACATAACTCAACGATTCTTCTATGCATTGACGAGTTGCCCAGGTGTTGGGATGAGGAATGGAATAATTCATTTTGTTGAGTCAATGAGAGTCACAATCAGTATCCAGTGGAAGGTTGAGTTTGCGTTCTGTGGAACCAAAGAGCTCGGACCCTTCCCATGCACAATCTCTGGTATTAACGTCTTCTGCCCTTAGGTAAGACTTCATGGCATCAACCAACATTTTTGGATCTCCACACATGGCAACCGCTTTGAGTTATAATGACCCCAAATTAAGACCTTTACCATCAGACCCCCTTTTCAACCATGCCCGGTAATTTGTGATTTGCATGAAGGCACGTATCATGTTGTCCATTGTAGCTTCATATAAGCAAGTCATCTTATTGCCGGATTGTTAGAGCCATTTGTTGTGTATAGTCTCTGCAAGGTTGCATGTTGGCATTTCCGCACGTTCTTCTATTGTCATATCTTATGAACAACACACAAATATGACGTTAAGAAAAACATGATATATATACAACAATGAAAAAATGAATGACATTGAATAATAAAATTTGGTATGTACTTACAAATAGCATATGACCACCTCATTGTCTGTAACGGAAATGCCAAAAATCCAACCACTTTAAAAGGCCGAGGATGCCTTCTTCTGAGGCAGCTTCAGATAACAACTACCAAAAACAAATCACATGGTACTTAGTCTTGGCGTCATCCATTGTTTTGGCGTCATTGTAATTCTTGCATATTTGTTTGTATTGAAACTGCAAGGATGGTTTGATATACTTCTGGGTCACCTTATCCAAGCTCGCAAACTAGTGGACAAGACATGTACGCTCACGTGTGACCATGGGTAGATTTGGGTCACTGTCCCTGTAAATCATTCTCACCGCATTCCAATTAGCTTGATTACTATCAACCATGAGCCCTTTGAAGTTTACGTTTGATGCATCATTCTCCACCATAAAACATTCAATTTTTTTCAAAAGAGTTTGTGTTGCACCATCTTCAAATTGCATGTCACAACACACAATGATTAACACTTTACAGTAGCGACTGTCGTACACATGGCAAGCCGTTGTTGTCCAGTCCTTCAAACGTTTGACATGGTCAAACATAATCCAAGAATTCTCCATATCCCCCCAACTTGCATCTTCTTCACAAGCTCCATATCACTACTTGGAAGGTCTACAGATATCTTAAAAGCAAACACTTTGTCTTTTAATTGCCCTGGGAACCGACTACCATGGACGAACTTGAAAGCATAATAGTTTTTGAGTGCCAGAATATTATTCATACTTCCCCTTCCACTACGCAAAACATATTTTGATCTAGATACATAGTTACGACAATTTGAGGATGCAAGAGTGTTGAATTTGTCCATGACAACCTCTAAGGACCGACCAACCAAATGATGGCCTTCGCCACTTGCAGGAGATTTAAGAAGGTAATCATCCAAGAATTGTTTGTTCGTTGTCATAACTATGGCTGATTTTTTTGTTGTGGGTGTTTTCAATACTTCATTTGTAACGCACTAGTATGCCATATCCAATGGTTCACGGCATGTGTCATTGGCCACAGGGAGATCATGTACACTAAGATGAATGCAGTGTGAGTATAAGGAGGCCGGATTTTGAATGTGAAGGCCGGATATTGATATTTTATAAGAAACTGTAAAAATGTAGAACAAAATGAAGTTGGCATTACAAATGAAAACAACACATGTGACAAAGAACAACTTATTTCATGACCACTACATAATGATTATGACGAGCATAAGTAATTAGCGGAAAAATAACTAAAGCTCTACAATATTGATAAGTTCCAAATCTGAAGTTCAATTCATATAATTTATTTGAATGTATGAAACTATATGATGTAATCATGCCCTCAATTTTTTTCCCAGAAACAACACTCTTCTGTAGGGTAGATCCAACAAATTGTATTATCAACATATGAACAGAAGTTATTGAATTCAAATGTGCAAGATAAATATATGAATAATTGTACAGACCTAAGATGGGGATGATGGGGTAGGGCCTAAACGCCCTACCCCATCACCCCCATCTTAAGTTTGCACAAAAATATCTAAGCTGCATTGCATGTCTACAGATGTTTTGTGAACCGCAATACATACAAAACCAACATAAGTGAAATGCACCTTATAGGTGGCAATTTTTATATCAGTTGGGGTCCCGGGGGTAGGGCGTTAACGCCCTATCCCTGCGACCCCAACTGAAGTACATAATGTAAAAGCAGGCAAGCCGCAAAACACAAAAATAAAATAAAATAAAATCTACAAAAATTGTGAAAGATAAATATATGAACAATCAAGCTGACTTAAGTTGGGATTGATGGGATAGGGCGTTAACGCCCTACCCCATCAGCCCCAACTTAAGTCTGCACAAAGAGGTCCCGGGGGGGAAACAAAAACAAAAACAAAAAAAATCCAAAAATCCAAAAATCATAGACTTTGGTAGAGTCTACCTCACGCCTATCAAATTGAAATTGTTTGAATTTTTTGATATATAGACATCATCCACTTATGCGCTTGTAAAAAAAATCAGATTTTTCTCTTCAAATACGAAATTCAGATCATTTATTTGCAAAACATGTCCTAAATAGTCCAAAAGAAAAAATATTATTAAATTTACTTTTTAATTTCATTATACAACCCTACAGTTGCCTTTCATTAGGTAGGGCGTTGTCGGGTAGAGAAGTCTTTGCTTTGGGAAAATACTGGATTTTTGGCTGCAATTAGTTTTGACATAAGACATGAGAGACTAAGATAATGTAAGAAGTATTCATCTTTGAATACATCATATATACAAACTCATATAAGTTTTACACATATCTTCAAAATCCCGGATCTCTCTCTAAAATTGTAGCCAAACTTTGAAGAACCACCAAAATAACATAAATACTCCAAATCAAGAGTGCTTTAGCATTTTGGAAATCTATCAAAGTGCTTAACAAAATAAAATAGATATTAAAGGTTAGTAAAATATTGTCCAAGTTTCATAGCTTGTCAAAGGTCATACTCCCAAATTCATTGTTAGCTGCATTTTTCTTCACTTCATAGGACGTTCTGGTTTCATATAAGTTTTGCTAATGCCAAGTGATAGCTTTCTAGAAAGCTAACAACATCACACATATTCTCTTCAAAATTCATTTTCAGAATCCTTACCAAACGGTTTCTATGCTCTGTTGAAGTTGGTACACACTTTCATTGTTGAATCTAGTTGGCAGCTTAACACCCTCTTGCCTTGAAAGCCATAACTCTCTCTTCAAAACTCTAAATCAAGAATTTTAAAGCTCCATAAAGAGCTGATACAATAACACATCACTGGTTCAAATTTCATAAACAAAAACACTATACATAAATTTCTACAAGCTTTTGAAGTCATGGTCTTCTAAATTTCTTTACAACAAACATAGTTTCACTCTAACACTCATAGAAATCACATACAAAGTCCGAATGAAGCGTGCTATAGCATTTCAGAACCACACCGACAAGATGTACCAATTCTCAAATTTTCATAGAAAAATTCCAAGTACGCACTGAGATCTCCCTCTCCACACACACACACACACCCAAAATCTAAACTCCACACCTCCTTGAGGAGAGAGGGGCCGACCCCTTAGCCTCCTCATCAAAGTCAACACTAGTCCAAACCTATGTCACATGGGCTCCAACTAGTCATTGGCTAACCCCTATAGGCTTGCTTCATCCTTATCTATCCCTTACTTCTTATCTATCATTTAATCCTTGTCATTTCCTTATCTTACCCATAAGGCATCAAAAGTCAACCTAAATGGTAAACTATGTCTACCTTTTATTTACCAAACTTCAAACACACAAGATGAAGTTTGAAAACATTAAAACTAAATTCATAACATCAAAGAAATGTCTAAAAAGAGGTTGAAAAATAATTCCAAAATAAATTTTACTCCAACTGCAAGAACTTGAGAATGCGTCGAAGAATAACTGCAATGTAGTCCGCACGATCAGCCTTAGACAATGAATTAACTGGACCTTCAAGCCAACGTTGATGGCCTCGACTTCCTTTGATTGGCCGAAGACAGCAAGAGTATTGATCATTATTTAAGCCTTCAAAAATTCCTCCATACGTCACATCTCGAGTGTCAGGTTCAACACACCCAACCTGCAACAAAATCACCAATGCACGAGCATCTTGTTGAAGGTTTCCGTACCACCGCTGTTCCACATGAGGTTGCTTTGACGGCCGAGAAGGCCCAGCTTCTTCTTGTGGACGCTTTTACAATGGTGCAATACTAGATGGCAAAAGAATACGAATCGGCAGTTGAGATAGAGAAAAATCCAACTCAAGATCTGGATGAAGTTCTTCATCTTGACTCTCGGAAAGAGCTCTCCAATTCGACATGTTCAAATAAAATCAAAATAACTGCATCAAATCGGTGAAGCTCTGAAATGGTCCTTCCTCTAATAACATAAATATTTTCTAGCAAGAAAACGTCATCTTGAAGCTTCCCCAAAAGTGTGATTCTTTCTTCCAATCAAAATCCACTCAAACAAAATTAAAAATAATAATGTATAAACAATGGATGGGATATAAATCCCTTCAGCATGCTCTAATAAACGCCAAGCCGCGGAAGCCCAACTGATAAAGTGTTTCAAGCGCCATAGCACTGGTCCGGGTTTGAAACCCTTTGAACTCGTATGAACAGGCGAATGGCCACGTGGCTTGGTACTGCTGGTGAAAACTAGGCATGTAACTACCAGTTGGCGCCACTTACCCCCTGAGCATGTGAGAAGACGCAGAGACTCCAAGTTACGTGGTTATAACCACAGATCTTTCTCTTCCCCCTTCATTCCTCTGATCTCCCCCTTCCCTTTTGTCTGTACTCTTATTATTATTATTATTATTTTGTTTTATTTTTGTTTTCTTCAAACCCTACTCTCAAACCATTCTACACTATATTTACATATTAAACCATTTCTCGCACGACAATGTTAACGTCCTACTTTTTTCCTTTCAACTTTCATATGTTCTTTTGGTTTTAAAAAATATTTTATTTTATTTTTTTATCATTACATACACCTTCAGTTGCCTCTCATTAGGTAAGACGTTAAAAGCCTACTTCTACTCTGTTAACTTTCATATGTTCTTTTGGTTTTTAAAAATTATTTTATTTTATTTTTTTATCATTACATACACCTTCAGTTGCCTCTCATTAGGTAGGGTGTTAACGCCCTACTCCTACCCTGCCAACTTTCATATGTTTTTTCGGTTTTTGAAAATTATTTTATTTTATTTTTATCATTACGTACACCTTTAGTTGCCTCTCATTAGGTAGGGCGTTAGCGCCCTACTCCTATCTTGTCAACTTTCATATGTTCTTTTTGGTTTTTTTAAAATTATTTTATTTTATATTTGAGATTATTCATACCTTTAGTTGTCTCTCATAAGGTAGGGCGTTAATACCCTACTCCTTCTCTTTCAACTTTCATATAATTTTTTATTTTTAAAAATATTTTATGTTATTTTTTAGGAATATATATATCTTCAATTGTTTTTCATTAGGTAGGGCGTTAACACTTTATCCCTTCCCCTTCAACTTTCATATGTTCTTTTGGTTTTTCAAAATTATTTCATGTTATGTTTTTAGTATTATATACACCTTCAATTGCCTCTCATTAGATAGGGCGTGAATGTCTTACTCCTATCCCTTCAACTCTCATATGTGTTTTTGGTTAATTGACAATAGTTATTTTCGATTCGTATTGATTCCGAATAAGTGCCTCACGAAGTTCCTAGATTTCATGAAAATTTGAAAGGATATATTTCTGAACAATGCATGTACACCGCAAAAATCCTTCAAAAATGAATTATGCATCATTTTAACGATTGTGAATGGTACCTCGATTATTTCAATGCCCATACTCTCACAAAATAATTATTGTCACGACAAACTTTTGATGCTATGTTAATTGATCCAAGAGATATAGTGAATTTTTAATCACAGATTGACAAACTCAAAATCAACCAAGATACTAGACTACCTCCACCATTCAAACGCAGCCAAAAATCAAATAAGGTTGATGCACCACAAACATAAGTGACATCTGAAGCTTCTTTGTAATATGATCATGAATCTTTCCATTCTTCACGTTCAACTCGTCCACTTCCTCCTTCTATATTACGTCCAATTTTTTTCCAATAAATACCATCTTCTTGTTCTCCTCAAGAAACTACTTATTCTAAATTTCATTTTGTATTTAATAGGTATATTCTTCTTCCTACAACATCAATAATTCTTCAATTTTCTGCTTCAATCCAAACACAACTGATTTTCAATTTTATTTATGATGTCATTGATGTCGGGATCGCTGCAACACGTAGAGAATTGGTCATTCCTAAGAGTTTCTTGTCTTTGGCCAATCAACAAGCTGCAAACAAATCCAAACCTGCTACTGGACCTTTATCCAGTCAAGATCCAAGACCACCTGAATGGATTCAAACTATGGAATTCATCAAGCGAGTATTTACATTTTTATTTTATTTTATTTGAATTTGTTCTATTTTATATTAATCAATTTAATCTAAATTTTACTTATTCTGATATTTTTAATATTATATGTTTTCAAGTTTTCAATGGCCGTGAAGATTCTATTACAGATTTCAAATGACCAACGTTGTAGATCTCATTTTTCTGACATTTATGATGGGCTTCCGGATCCTACAACTGGAGCACCCAATATAGTGCCATCTTGGAATGTCAAGCAGAATAAAACATTTCTTACGCCAATGTCTGTTGCACATACATATTTTTCGGATGATGTGCCATTATTATTTTCAGTAATGTTCATCCTGAAAATCAGAGGAAACTCAATGCATCCCTCAATCATGCACAAATGATGGTTATAAAGACAATCTATTGCATCAATGCCAATGATCATCTTATTGATCCAAATAATCCAGGGCAAATAGTAAGTATCTTACCAATCAAAGTTTGTGAAATTTTCAACTTGAATGTGTATTTTAACTTGAATATATTTCTAACATGTCTTTAACTTATGGTAGAGCAAGATTTTTTTGCATACATTATTGCCCGAAGATGGAATAACCCTACAAAATGTCAACAAAATTTTAAGTTTTTAAAGTTTGAGGGCCCCGAAATGGACATATTTACTATGAATGTAGAAATCAATATGGTGACAGATAATAATCATATCATGAAAGATAAAACTATGGGAAGGACATGGAGAGGTGGATGGCAAAAAACTTCTTGTTTCTTCCAAATTTTTATGGAATGTATGTCTCCAAAAGGTGGTCGTGTTATCGACCTCACCTGCTCTACATGAGGTTCAATGTTGGTGTCTCGTGCATGCGGTCGCCACCTTGCATTTGAGGGAGACCAAGAAATATTCGATTGTGTGTTAAAACCTATCTTTGATAATGCTCCAAAATATAATGTTGAAGGCCCCCGAATCGAAATTGTTGATGATGATGCTTTGCTAGATGAGGAGCTAATGTCTTTTGATTGTGAGCAAGTTATAGTGTGGATTTTTGAAATTTTTATTTGAATTGTTAATATTTATGTTTACAATATTAATCATATTACATATCGTTTTGCATTCAAGAAACTTATTAAAAAATCAAGATTTGTTCATTTCTTTGGACTACATGGATTTCTTCATAATCCTACTCTTAGCCCTCGTTTGCCACCTTATGCAAAAGCAGTAGCAATACATATGGCTAATGCTCCAGAATCATCATATGATTCTAGTCACGATTAAGATATTTCAAACAATATGATTATTTCCAAATACTTAGATATTGAGGCTATAGAGAGTGATACATCTATTAGTTGTGATGAATCATGAAGTGCATTTGTATTAGTTGATTTATTTGCATTTGAGTGACTTTCATTGTGTTTTGTGACATATTTTGATGATATATTTTTTGATTCACTGGATGATTGGATTTCAAATACTTGTTTGTTTGCAAAAAATTGTCTCCATTTACTATGATGCACATAGAAAGTTCTTTACAATTTTTTAAAAACATAACAATTAAAATGAATCATTCACATAAGGGACATTGTTCTAGGAATTTATTTTCCAATGAAATAATTTTTTAACATTTAGATCATTCAATTGATGGTAATACCTTCACAATGTATTCAAATGGTATTACATTACATAGTACTTGTACATTTGTTTCCACGAAAATTATCATTCTTTAGGCCAAAATTCCACGGTTATAGGATACTAGTGGCCCTATTACCAAATATTTCACCTTCCTCACCGCTCACAAGTTACCGCTCATCGCTCACCACTCATTGCTCACCGCTCACAAGATAGCACTCCCCCCTCGCAACAAACCAAACCTTAATTGGACCTCAATTTTTTAGTCTACCACTTTTTGACAATTTTAGCTTCAGGTGTGTTCTTGTCTTTGACTTTGCTTACCTTCATCTTGTAGTTTTGATAGCAATCAAATCTCAAAATATCTTGAACAAACAAAAGCTACTTGACCCATTTTATTCCACTTGTTAATTAGTCTCTACCATGCATGCTTTGATGATAGCCACAACTTAAATTGAAGTCAAGACAAGGAATCGTCTCTCCATTCAAAACCAAGAATTTAGTTGATGAAAGACTTTGTGTATAAACACCTATTGTTGCTTCCATAATCAAATACACAAAACCACTCATGTGACAAGCACCCAAAAGAAGGTAAGGCAATGTGAAACATACAAAAACAAACGAGGAAAGGAGGATTTTTAGTACCTTCGCAATTTCAATGAACTTTTTTGTTGACCTTTGCGACAAGACCTAACTTTTAAGTCACCTAATGCCTGCAATCACTACCTACATCAACCACCTGCATCAACCATTCACATCCCCTTTGATCAACCTCCACAAAGAAGCGTAGCATGTTCCTCTTGCAACCCTAAGCAAGAAGTGGCCTCGTTCTCAGCTCAACGACCCCTTCCCAAAATCCTGATACTAACTCCTCCATACATGCATGGATGAGATAAAGAAATGAGAAATTTCTTCATCCTAGTTTCAACTAATATGAAATACTTATCCCATAAAGTCTAATGACACTACCATACAAGTACAAATGTTGTATATTTTCGAGGGGCCTTTATACATGTACATAACTACAAGTTACAATTTGTGTAGCATATGTATACATAATACAGCAAAGATCATATGTGTACCCTTATTGCACACTCACTTATACTCATACGTGTTATGAAAGGTGCACACCCCCCCCCCCACACGCACAGATGAAAACCACTATGGGACCTATGTGCCCAGTTCTAAGCCCAGTCAAAATGAGGAACGCATTTTTAAAACCTTGTATTTTGAGACTAAAGGCATAACTTCATTTAAGAGGTGCACATGAACAACAGGGCGGAGAGTTCTATTGCCCTTTAGCAATGTCTGGGGAGAATTTTGGGCATAACCGGTCAAAATCCTAGTGTTTCCAAGTCCAATTGGTGACATGTTGTGATCTTCCGGTTTTCTTTGATAATTTGAGGTATATTCCACATATTCCTCTAAAATGATCAATTATTTTCCCAACGTCTTGAACTTCAACCGGTTCATGTGTAACAGGCACAGTTGTTTCCTGTTTCCAAGAGTATAATGCAAGGGAGGGCCCCAATTCCCTGCCAAGCACACGCACGGACCAAGAGCCGTGACTATGAAAACGTAAGGGCCCTTGAAAATCATTCAAAGGCCCTACCGTGGGAAATAGAAATCTAATTTTGCAATTGATGGGCACTCGAGCCTAGTGTAAAGTGACAGTGGACCATGTGAAGGATCGTAACATATTTCATGGACAATCCAAAATAGTACACCATGGCAACATAAGATTTCAGGAAGCTAATGACAATCTAATTGCTTGCCACAACCCTTGGTTTTGCATTAGATCTATCTCTTTTTGATGAACCTAACACAATATCTAATAGACAATGAAACATTATCCACTTGGTGCCATGTAGAAATTTCATCCATTTGACTTTTTTTGGTTCCTTAAGCTCTTAGGGTCTAGCATAAAGTGAACTTGACTGGCTTCTCGACCAATCACATAATTTGTATATCATAGGTCAAGGGCCCTCAAGCTCTAGTGTAAAATGGTCCTAAGTTAGTATTGTTCAAAGGCCTACATGTCTGGTTCTACACTTTTGAGTGTCGAGACATAATTTCCATGTGGGAATCTGTCTGGTCCCAACAATGCGACAACAACATGTGGCATAATACAAATAAAAAAACAAACTGATTAACTTAAATTGACATAACATTACTAAGCCTGATGTTTTCTCATCCATTCTAGGTAAATAAAAATCCATGTGTCATGAGGACCTTGCCACAACATTAAGATTGAAAACCATCATTTTGTGAAGATCATAACATGTCCATCCCCAACCCTTGGCTGATTTATTCCCATGCCAAGGATAAGTGACAAGTGGAGCTTAGCAATGTTATGTGATGAATAAAGGTTACTAGGGCATTTGAAAAGCGTGCCCGAGTTCTTCTTGCAAGGCGTTCCACAATCATTGGTCAAGCACATCAGGTTTTGACATTATACCATCACTTGTGCCCCAAAAAGAACTAGATTCCCTAAAGGGACCCATGTAGAAACCCATGGTCCACGACCTTCCTTGAATTGTATTCAACAAAGCACTTTGAAATTTCAAAGTTGAAGCTAGAAACAGATCTTCCAAATGCGACTTCTAAAACCTCCTTAACCTAAAGTAATGAGTTGAGCTTTGATAAAAGTAAGCTAGATAATACACTCGTGTATATATATATATATATTTAGGTTCTCAATTTAATGTGATAAATGCCTCCACTACCTACACAAAATACAAAACCATGCCAAAAAAAGAAAAAAGAAAAAAGGTTTCTATTATGTACACAATCCATTTCTACCCTTTATCAAGAAAGTTATTGAAGTTTTTCATCCATATGATGTAACTCATAGTCATATGGTTTTATAACATAAGTATGTTGTCAAAAGACATTTCTAAACTCTAGGACTCGCTTTCATACATCAACCTCTATTTTATACTCTCAGTATCATTTTGATGTATAGGGGGGGGGAACCTCCCCCTTATATACTATGTACACCAAGGCCTTAAATAATACCCCCTTTTACACTCACGTTAGTTTGCACAAGGTACGAAGAATGGAGCCCCTAGGTTGAAATCAAAGGCACATTGATGCAAGCATCAAAATCCATGTAAGAGAATATTGTGCAATCGTGTGCAAGTCCTTATTGTTTGTGTTTCACTTTCTTTTTCTGAGGGTGATGTTTTTGAAGGTTGTCATGAACCAACATGGCAGTGGTGTTAGGCAAGATAGCTTTTTAATCTAAAGAGACATCTAATCTCCAATCCAATATCCAACATTCCGTCCTTTTACCTTCCACACATACATTCACAACTGTTCGGCAAGTGAAAGGAAACTTCGTCATTGAACGTGTATTGGATATCATTCCCATGTTTCCTCAACATGGAAATGTAGAGGGCTATGGTCTCACTATGATGTTTGGCTAGGGCCAACTTCTCATCACATGCACAAAAGTGACAATGCTAAGTTCACTTTGGTAACACTTAAGTGGCAATCATGTATTTTGAAGGTGAAACTTTAAAACCTACTATTTGAGAAAGGTCACCCCATCTTGAATCCAAATCTCATAGAGAATCGAGGACATGGTGGGTGGGGATTTGGTTCAAGTGCTATTGGGTCATCGACTCCACGAGCCCAAATCTAGAGAAAATGAAAATTAACACAAGTGGTTATTTCTCAACTTGAATATGAGTCATTTGGTCTTATAGTGTATCCAAGCTATCATGCATAGCACTACAGTAAGGGTCCATCCCGAACTTCAAAAGGCAACAATATTATGAATAGGGTTGAAATCTTGAATTGAATGCACTTTTATAGTTCCCCTACCAAATTCTTATTGTGTGAAAGACTAGGAGTATTGTCTATAGTTTTTCATGGTTTTATATGTTTTGATTTTTTAATTATGAATATTTTGTAAAATAATTGTATAATGCTCTAATATATAAATCTAAATTGATGAGTATCTACTTGTGCAGTTGTCAACATGTTAATCACCATTGGCAATGACAACAAACATGTCTACTTTCACATAGTTTAGGGGAAAATACATGAAACAACAATGGCTTGAATGGAATTCAAATATTCTATTAATTAAACTCAAGATTATGGATAGGAGCACTTCTATTTGGATTTGGAATATTCACCTAGAATTCAAATACTAAACCCTATTCCGATGACATGGTTTTGAGCCTAAATTCAAATAAGGTCATCCCCCTCATCCGATATTCATCATTCTTATCCAACACTCAAAATGGGGTGCCTTGGCTTTTCTAATTTGGAGTTTCACATTCAAGCAGAGTTGACCTCAAAATAAACATCAAAGACCCCAAAGTAGTCTAAGAAGTGACTAGATGAACCCATATAAACATTTGGTGACCTAGTTTGAATTGCACAAGCCTTTAGGGGTTAAGTCAATATGAAACAACCATAAACCTACAAAGGACATGGTTTTCTACTAGGACCCCTAACATGTGTGCCACAAATCCCAATCCGTCGCTTCCCTTTTCAAAATCAAGGTAACACCCATGGTTGCGAATTGTTATGAAAAGCAGCAATGGCAACCCCTTTGACAATGTTGTACGAATGGATTCCCTTGAAATTGTTTTAGGGAAGGTTGGAGGATTGGAAATTTGGATTCATCTACCACCATCTGTCTGTGTTACAAGGCACAATTTAGGGCTAAATAAGCATCATTCGTTTGGCTAAATTCTTGATACTACAACCTATGGTTGTCGCGTCTCAACTTACAATCACATTGTCAAGTAACACGCAATATATAATTATAAAATAATATTATAATGTTAGGATGAACAAAGTAGGTACTATTGAAATGAAACAAAATTTATTGTAACATCTAGAGAACCATGAAGTTCATGGGACTTGAAATACAAAGAGTTGACTTGATAAGGTCAATTCAATATACATACTCAATGGGTAGCTTCTTGGAAACACTGAGTAATGTGTGAAGAATAATAATAATAATAATAATAATTATAATAATTATAATAATAATAATAATAATTATTATTATTATTATTAGAGGAATTTTTTAAAAAAAATCTACGAAAATGTTCCCAAAAGAGAACTCAAAACAAACTATGTTATGATCATTGTAGATAAAAACATTCGCTATTAGAATCACAGGTTGTTAGCACTGACTTTTGATCATTACAACAATTTATTTAGATACCTAAATCCTAACTCGAGTGACCGAAAACCAATGCTAACGACCCATGATCCTTGTAACGATTCCAAAACTGAACGTAATTCAGATTCGACTAACTTAATGCTAAGTCATCGAGCCTATTCCCCAGTTTTTGTCCACACTAGATATACGAGCTACAGAACATAAAAAAAATTCCTGACCGCATCGGACAACCTAGGTATGAATATACTTAGGGCTAATGGAGCCACAAGAAGTGACAAGTCTACGGTAGGCTTCTTCCATTCCCTTGGTTCCAAAGTGTTTTAAAAGTAACTACATTTTCAATCAAATAAAAAACAGCGTCCACATAGTGTAGTGTACTACACCCTAAACTCCGTAATATCAACTTCCATAATGTCACTCACTCTCTAATATCCTGAAACCCTAGGGAATGGATGTGCGTAGTTCAATTCTCATTCCTTATTGTCACTTTTCTCTCCCTTATATCACGAATTTTGTCATTAATGCAAACCACCAAAGAAGTCAACCCACACCCTCACATTGTGCCATGTGTCAATATGTGGAGTGTCAACTTCTTATTCTTATTCATCTTCTTCTTCTTATGTCACTTGTTGAATGTTGGTGCATGCATCCGCCACATCGCCCGGGAAGGCGAAGCGGAGTGGACCACACCACACCATTTAATATGCTGCACTTTGTGTTATTCCATAGTGTCACATGCTACACTAATTCACTAGTATCACGCATCCATGTTAACACTACATAACTCCGTAATATCACGTGCACTTTGGTTGCCACAAGTGTGATACTACAGAGTTTAGAGTGTACTATGATGTAGTTCCAAAACTAATTTCTGTGGACTACATGTGCGGCACTTTATTCACTGGAAACGATGTAGAATAAGTATTTGTCCCCAGCCTGATTATGAAGTGACATATTTCATCAATCCTTTTTCATCCATTAGAGCTATTTGTAAAGTCTCTCAAAGAGGGAAGAAACCATGGGTTCGATCCTTCTTTGAGAATACTTTTTATTGAGCTTTCTAGGTTGTCGTGTATCATAGCCTATTTTGAAACTTAGGTGAATTTTTTGAGACCTCCTCTTTTCATCTCTCAACTTTTGAGAGAATATTAGAATCTAGAATAGGGTATGTGCATGGGACCCGTTATCCCAAATCCCCAATCAACCTATGCAAGGTTAGCTTGGTCCACCCATCCAAGTAGGACAAGTTAGGGTTAGTTTCCATGTAGGCCGCCCACCCACTAGATTCTGGTGGGCAAGCGGACTACATGGAAACTGACTCTTAAAACATCATGGTTTTTAGTTGCTGACACCACTCTTTTTGTATGATAATTTAAGCATCAAGAAAACTTGAGTGACGTTGTGTTAATTCTCATAAACTTAGGGATCGGGACTAAGGTAGAGATACCATAAACCGTGAACCACCCTCTACATGTGCAGTAGACTTCCGTCAGAATAGTGAAGTGCCATTTCTGAAACCGATCATTGCGAGGCTAGCAACTTGAATGCGTGTACAGTCAGTTTAGCCAAATTTAGTCATGTTTGACTACCATCAATCACAGTTTAATGTACTCATGAGTTAACCGCTTTAGGTGATGTTCTGTGTGGAAATGAGGATTACCGTGTTCGGTGTAGGGAGAATCTAGTGAACGAGTAGGGGGTTTGACAAACTTTCCACTTTGAAAAATTGTAGAATTTTTTACATGGAATAAAAATATGAAACAACTTGCATTCTTCATGAATCCTTCTCTTCTATCTTGGGAAATTATCTCATGATTGTAAGACCATATCTTCAATGCAAATCACCTTATTTTCACGGTTTATGGTGTCTCTACCTTAAACCAATGGTTTTTCATCTGCTTTACTCTACAAATAACAATTCAAGATTATGAGGCTATGTATCACGATTCACAACCATGCCTATGATGCCTGGAGCCACAAGGATAAGATCAAGCTCTTTTGACCTCACAACCATGACTCGCGGTTGCCACTTGTCAGAGACAACATGCCCACCCAAAAGTGTACACATTTCAAATAATGAATAATTGCAGGCTAGGTCACACTCTACGTTAGATTGTGGGCTCCTCCAAATTCCATAGATTTCAACAGAAAAAGTTTCAAGCTCATGGATTTCCATTGCATGGAGAAACACCTAGGACCCCCAAAAGCTTGAAAGGAGTTGTGCTTGAATGGGACCCGGTTTGAGGCCAACCACGCTCAAAGTGCCAAGTAACCAAAGTCCCTATCCATATTGTTTGTCATATTATGTAGACTTATACTTTGTCAAGAAATCACCTTGAAAAGTTTGGTTGTCCCAAAGCCCTGGTTGCTTGAGAGCCGTTTAAATCAGAGGCTGAGCACAAAGCCAGTCATCCCCATCTTGGATACAAAAAATTTAGTAATAGGGTATCAAGCATGCTAATTTTGTGTTTTTTTTTGGCACAAATTGAGAAAATAAATTGCAAAGGAACCCAAAATACAACCAACCCACGTGAGCAAGCGCAACCCAAGCAAGCATGCTAATTTTGGTTTGAGTTCGAGCACAAATATGTCAATGCCCATAAACCTTCCCACAAATTCTTTGAGATATGCATGTAGAATAAAAGTGTTCATTGCATTTGATGTTATCATTAGTATGACACCTGTTATATTTTTTGGACAAAATATTTGTCTGATGAAAGATGCCAAATTTGACTTAATCAATAAGGTTTGTTCACATGGTTCATTCAACCATGCGAACCATGGGAAAACACCACTCACACCAAAGAGCCACTCCCCCAACTACCCCCCCTTAAAAAAAAGCACAAAATACCATAAGTGATCTTTGAATCATTGTCATAGAATTATCATTTGCTCGTAGTATCCCTCAAGGAAGGTGCCCAATGGGCACCCGAATTATCGACCCAATAATTAACACATTTAGTGTTTCAATGTCCTAGACAACAAACGGGGACATGAAACACTACATTTTCTTTATACTTGACATGTCCACATTAAATATCATTATTGCAAGTAATTGCAGATAGGAATTGACCCATCCAAACTCACAGGTGCCAACTGTCTCAAAAGCAATGTTTTCATTTTGATTTTATGGGCACCCCCATGCACAAATGCACAATGAAGATACCAAATACCATATGAGTTTTAATCTATTTTATCCAAAATTGAAGTTGGCGAAAGGTTGTATATATTTCCTCATTTAGATTTAAGTCACAAGGATGACGCTATCATAGCAAATTTGTTGGGAATGGGATGCCAAGCCACATTGCCCTTATTGCCCCATTTTTTTCAAGATATGATTTGGCCCGGTGACCAAAAATCAACCACTTTGTGGTCACCCAAGCACAAGATATGCCTCATTTGGGTGACCACAAAAGTCGCCAATTTCTGGTCACCGGGACAAATCATCAATTTTCAAATCTATGTTGGAGATACTTCTTTCACAAGATGTTTAAGTTAGGCAACGATGCATCTTTGGACCGTTGGGATTGAGGAAAAAGACCTAATTTGTACATTCTACACCGTTGAGAAGATTGAAATTTGAGTGCCTAGAATGGAAACCAAATTCTAGGGATGCTTCAATCATGTGCTTCTTGCAACTTTTTCCTCTGCAACTCCTTACCTACTAATGAGTTCATTATATCTACCACAAATGTATCTCTACCACAAATGAAAATTTGGATGAGACATTATGCTTACAATTTATTCATTTTCAAATTTATCGTTATTACATGCCAACAAATCACAACTAATCAAATATAGTTCAATCATGTTGAAATTCCGGTATACAGTAGCTTTCGAAATACGTTTGCCTACTAATGTAGGATTCTACTTTAGAATTTGCACTCCTTCAAACAAACAAAACTTACACAATGGACCATGAAGTCGGACCACGGATGATGGCCTTTTTCCATGGTCCGACTTCGTGGCCCAACTTCCATGGTCCGATTTCTTTAAAAAATCAATTTACAAAGCCTTTGGGCCCCTCACTAGGTGTAAACCAAATGTGGACCAAGAGGAATGACCATGCACCAAAAAGTGAATGTGCTAAAAATAATAATAATATATGTCCAAAATGGGCAGTTTTGGAAAAATTCAAGTTTGATCATTCTTTTGTCTTCTCTTTTCTTCATATTATCTTTCCCAAAAAAATCATTAAAATTATACTATAGCAATATTTCTTTGCCATGGGCCCTTGCCTTTTTCTACCATAGCACCTCTTTTGCCTCTCCCACTGCAAAACCCGTTGGACCATGTCAGTGGATATTGTAGGCCTTCAAATATGTCTTTTGGGGACCTCAAACTCCATGGTCACTCTGACAAATTTTTCCCTTGGTGTAAACCAAAGTGGTCCCAGGACGAGTTCAACAGCCAATCACAGATTTTACAGGGCCTTGAAACAACTTCATGGTCCGGGTGCAAACAACCCCTCATATGCAATGATTTGACTTCTTGGAAATAGGCCCAGACATTTAGGGGTTGAAAGAAGAAGAAGAAGAAAAAGAGTCCCCTTATTACTTTTGGCCTTATGGAACCCACCCAAAAAGCATGGCTCAAAAGCGAAGAGAATAATTAGTCGTCACAGAAGGCCTAAGTCCCAGCCAAATCCTCATGCTAACTCAAGGTTAGCGGAGCCGCTCCTCAGAGCGTGAGCACCACAAGCCGCGGCCCCGCTGCCCGCCACCCACGGATGAGGCTCCGCGAGCTCCCATTGGCCCGGGCCGCTTCCCGCGGGCAGGATGAGGCTAGCGCGGCTCTTATTGGCTGCCCCGGCCCCCCTCCCCACTGCCCCCGCTCCCAATACACCACTTGCTAACTGGTTACGAGTCCCGACCCGCAACGCGAACTCACTCCCGACTCGCAACGCCCGCACGCTCGCTCGCTCGCATACGCCCAAGTCCCGACCCGCAACGCGCACTCGCACTCCCGACTCGCAACGCGAACGCGCGGACCCGCGACGGAGGCGGCAGGAGCAGCAATGGCGGCCGCAGCAGCGCTCTCCACGCGCGTGACCCCGGGGGCGTGCGTGGCGTCAACGTCCGCCCGCGTGAGCAGCGGCAGCGTGCGGCCCTCATCGGCGTCCGTCGCCAAGGCGTTCGGGCTCAAGAGCCGCAGCATGGGTCGCCTCACCTGCATGGCGACCTACAACATCACCCTCAAGACACCGGCGGGCGAAACCACCATCGAGTGCGATGACGACACTTACATCCTGGACGCAGCCGAAGTGGCGGGACTCGACCTGCCCTACTCTTGCCGCGCGGGAGCGTGCTCTTCCTGCGCAGGGATCTTGGAGGCCGGCACCGTCGACCAGTCGGACGGCAGCTTCCTAGACGACGGCCAACTGGCCGCGGGATTCGTCCTCACCTGCGTCGCCTACCCGACCTCGGATGCCACCGTCATCACCCACCAGGAGGAGGAGCTCAATTAGGTAGCCCTTCTTAAGTATATAAAACGAAAACAGTAACTCCTCCGTTACTATTCTCTTTGTAGGAATGTAGCGAAGTGCGGTGGGTTTCCTCGGTTACTCCTTGGCCTAGGTTTCCTCACCGTCCACGGCTTTATCATTTGTTCGTTGGTACTCTACACATCGAAAGTAATCAATCATGAAAAGGTTTTCCACATCTCTTGTTTCAAGCACCAATTTTGTGATGAATCTAGTTTTTTGCTAATTAGTGCATGTTAGCATTTTGGTTGCAAATTGCCGTCTATCTTGTTCAGAATTGAGAATGCGGTGTCCTGTGCATTTATTTAGGCGTGATTGTCTAGTTGCATTGAAATTTTGGAAACCCTATTGACAGTGATCAGGTATGAACGTGGATAATTAGCTCTCCGTCAATCTGCTATTAGTAGGGAAGCTTGTTCCACTCAGTCAAATGTTTGTTGTATCCATTTAGCCGGTCTACTAGATAGTAATGTTCTTGTGGTGCGAGATTCTTTTAATGTATGTCGCCGTATCGTGATGCTCTGCCACAGGTTAATCATTTGTCTAGGCTGACCGTCTTGTTGCACTGAATTTTCCGAAACCCTATCGTCTGCGACTAAATATATGTTGGGTAACTAGTTCCTCGTGAGTTGATTCCTTACTAGGGAAGGTTTAGTCAAATGGTTGCTGTATCCACTGAGCCGGTTTACTACTATGCAACTATTCTTGTGGAGTTTAGTTGCACAGTCTGTTTGTGCGAGATTTTGTGGATATGATTATCTCAGATATCCTGGAAGAGCATTGACTGGAGTTCTGTGGGAGTCTTATCCTTGTTATTGGCGCCCCCCGGCTATTTTGTGTGGCCCTTATCGGCTGGGGGCATCTTATCCATATATTCCGGGTGCTTCGGCTATGGGTGGAGTAATTTCGTGGAGAAATGCATCACAGGATGTTATGCCGTCAACATGTGTGTGTCGAAATCTATCTTTGGATCAACGATCCGATATTGCGCTTTGAAATGTAACACTAATTCCTATTTGAACCTGAGTTATCCTAAGTCCTAATATGAATTGGAGGGTTTGAGATTATGAAATCAAAGCCACGTATTTCTGCATTCTCAGTAAGCAATATAGACAAGCAGGATCGAATTTTGTGCTGGACTATTTCCCTCAAAACTTGAACATGGAATCTTATTTTAAGAAACGCCATCTGCACTCCACTTTTGTGTGGTTTGCCCCGAGATTGCATTGCTCAGGCCTGAATGGTTTTCAGTAGACCGAGACACACATTTGCAGCATCGTCACTCACAAACACTGAACCGAATTGTGTGATATAACTGACAACGGCATCCTAAGCAATTGAGCCTTGAGGATATACAATGTGTCATTCATTATGATTTGGTACTCACCAGGATTGAAAGTTATAGTTGAAATTTCACGAAGTGCTATTTACTTTAATTCTGAGATATTCCTGCGTTATCCTGGGTTCTCTTCAAGCCAGTGGACAAATATGGGAGATCCGTGAATTTGTAACCGTTGGCCCTGTTATGAACTACGACAACGAAATTTCTGATTTTTTTAATTTTGATTCTCTTGCAGAGACATATGTTGACTGGCAGACTCTGCCATAAAGTTCAGAGTGTGGGTACGTTAGTGTTCAACACATCTTACTTTCGACAGTAAGTACTGCTAAAGAATTTCTTTTGTGAGCAAAAAATTCAGAAGAACGCAGTGTACTCATGATGAATGACGAATGACAATTTGTACTAAAGAGCAACTCGTAAGCTGTCCAATCACTCTTACAACTTTCACACAAGGTTGATAGATGATTTGGGCTTCATAATGCCCGTTATTTCCACTTTGATGTACCATGATAAATAACCTCCAGTGCCAATTAGCCAAAAGTGGTGCTTACATGAGAGCCCATTTAACTGCCTTGGTGACTTCCAGCATCATATGTAAGAATTTTGCCCATGATATATAAGTTTTGCGTTCGCAAATTGAGTTGTGCATCCAGTAACTTGACTCCCAGAGGCCAATATGGCAGTGGACAATAACGTCATGTTTACAAATTTGCATCAAGAGACCAAGGAACAATCATGACAACACATTCTTCGACACGGCCACATTCATGGCTTTCAGGCATCTTATGGTTCAAAGCTTGGGTGTATATCTTTGCCCATCCCCAAATAAACACCATCAATGAAGGTGCAGGCGAATAGTACGAAGCCTACCCTAACCATCTTCATAGTTCAACAGACTCGAATGAAAAACCACTTTCCTTCTACCAGAGTTCTGGTTTCTAATTGTTACAAGCAGCTTCTCTAAATAATGCAAACTCTCTAGATTGCAACAGCAGAATTGTCCACCTTCCAATGAGGGATCCACGTGTCATTTTATCCACTCAAATTAAGTCCTCCCTGTTTGCAGACTTCAGTGAATTTTTTGATTTGCAGACTTCTTGCTGTGGACGGGCCAGAACAAAAACTAGCCGTATGTACAAAGGGTATGGCGGAATCGGTCAATGCTTATCGAAGAATTGCAAAACTCTTTCACACCAACACAGTGCAAATCTCACCTTGGATATCTTGTGGACGCCATTAGAATGTAAAATAGATCAATGTAAAATCAATTCTCCAAAGCATGAGACTTTGTGAAGAGATGCACTACCATCATGCGAGTCCCAGAGCATATGTTCTACGTGACTGAAAACTTTGTAAATCTATCATGATAGTAGATTTGCAAACTCTTCGATTGCTCCACAGTTGCAATATACTTGGCCTCTTTGAACTTGTTAATGGAGGCAGGTGGGTTGAGATTAAACATGTCTGCAGACGGGGAAGAGTAGAAAAGCGAATCACCACTTAGCATTGTGTATTCTAACAATGGCTATCCGATGACCTCGGAGTAACATGCTCACAGTCAAGATCTTATGCGATTGTGAAGAGTCACGTAGAGTACAGTTGCCAATATTGTGGGCATTGAAGATTGGGAAGGTCAAGTATAATGTCAACTCGGTGGCACTCTACGGCTTGGTCTGTTCCTTAATTTTGGGGATTGTTGCAGCTCACATTGCATTGCAAGAAAGTGAGAAGATAGTTGAGTCGCATACGGTGCTAAGTTGCAACTTAACCCCCAAATGCTCTTAGCAGTTTTATACTAATTGTGTATCTTGCCTTCATATTGGATGATATGAAATCTTCATCAAAAACAAATTTAATTATTTTGTGTGGGTGTGAAGAAGTGAAGCCTTGCAAGACAACAAGCTATCACTCTATACTAAAACGTCATATCACAATGTATATTCATATTGTGCGATTTCAAAATACCATATGCATGAGGCCCACATATGACTCTAAATGCGTGTAGGGGTTAAATATTTATTCTTGCACTCGGTCCGCTTTTCAAGCTACACTTGCACTTTGCAACATGAAGTGACACGTGCATTGGCCCAACTTCCGCCATGTCATGGTGGAAAATGAGATGGAATGACGAAAATGTGAGAGTTGGGTGAAGCAAGTACCAATGAGGCAGCCTTGCCTTTCCTTTTCTTTTTGGTACTAGTTGAAAATCGTCTACAAAAGAGAACGATACAACAGTGCAACCCCCAAACCAAGACTTCCTAGGAAATTTAAGGAATGAGCCTCATAACCCGAGCTTTGTCCCTCAAGTCATCATGTTGCTCATATGAGCAAGCATACTTTTCAACACGCCAAATGGAGTGAAACTCGTCTTAATTTTTTTGTTGAGCTACCAAAGGAGATTTGGCTAATTCTTTCTTAGGTTTCTATCAATCATGCTTACCATACTTGACAATAGCAATTCGTATGTTATGGTAGGCTATTTAAGTTGGTCATTGCACATTTGCTAACAACATATCATTCTGTTTTTTTGTTTTTTTTTCATATAACTCATCATTTGAGGTAGTCTTGACATTCTGAAAAAGTGTGAGCTATACAAAAGCTATTTTTGAGGATTTAAGACTTTTGAATGGGTTTCGTTTGGGAATGGCTATTATATATCTTTCAATTTACCAAAGTAGTGTACCATAGGTTATCAACATGCTTGGCATTTTGGCGCCGACAAAGTTAATTTTGGAGATGACACATGGGATTTTCTAAAAGGTTTTGACTAATAGAAAAGTGACAAATGACATTGCTTCTCTACCTATATAACATGTTCAAAAGATCACATATATGCTCTTCGAGAAATTATCCCAAATTGAGACTCAGTCATCTTAATCGCATTCTTATGGAGTTGGACTAATACAAGATTTGCAAACCAGCAAGAATCCTTTCATGAATTTACTGCACATCATACAAGGCCAAACCTTGACGAAGACCACATACCATGACATGAAACCATGTTCAGATTCATTGTCAATGAAGCTTGGCAAGAGAGAATTGTCGCATATGAACACACATCTCAATCCATCAACAGAGAAACTTGACCCCTAAAGATTTGTGGCTAATTCATCCCAAATTAGTTGACCTAGACTAATTCGGGCGCCTTTGAAGCTATGAACGTCATATCAACTTCAAAAAAAAAACCTCCGAACTCCATACTAACTTATTTCGGGCCCTTTCGTGTTAGCGGATGAATGAGGGGTGCCCCTCCCATGCGATAATTCCCTCTCGCCCTGAAGCTTCCGGAATTGCAAACACTGAATCAATACCCCACCTGTCAGCCGGGCTCAACACCCAACTTCCTTAGTGTCAATAAATACCGGGAGACAAATCTCAACATGGTGTCAGCACCAGTACTGATGCCCCGATCACACCAAACTTTCCGTCCAGTTCCGGCCGTGAAATTGCTGGGGATTATGTTGAGAATTAGATGTTGGCCCACCACTTTTCACACTATTACAGCCGGAGATGCCGACGGATGGTGTCAGAACTGGCCGGTGTGATCAGCCCCTAAGTCCTTCACCTGCTGCAGACTTTCCTTGACCAGAAACAAAGCTTAAGTAAATTACACTGAATATGATATTTAGTGTCACCAATTCTGGTTGTCTTGCTCAATACTAATTGTGAATCATGGTTTAAGGTAGAAATATCGTAACCCGTGAAAATAAGGTGATTCGCATTGAAGATATGGTCTTACAATCATGAGATAACTTTCCAAGATAGACGGGAAGGATTCATGAAGAATGCAAGTTGTTTCATATTTTTTTGCCCTGTACAAAAGATTTTACAATTTTTCAAAGTGGAAAGATGTCAAACCCCCTGCTCGTTCACTAGATTCTCCCTACACCGAACACGGTAATCCACATTTCCATACAGAACATCACCTAAACCGGTTTACTCATGAGTACATTAAACTTGACTCCCATTGGCTACACTAAGTGTACACGCATTGAAGTTGCCGCCTTGCCATGATTGGTTTCAGAAATGGCACTTCACTATTATGACGGCGGTCTAGTGCATGGGTAGAGGGTAGTTAACCAGTTTGGGTATTTCTACCTTAGTGTCACCAACCCTAAATGTTAACCAACATTATTTGTCATTTTATGGGGAATTATAGATTTACAGTGTTGCAATTACTGTCACTTACCGAGTGATTTTACATCCAAGTTTCAATCATCCATGACAATATTTCATCACACGTTGCTTACAAGAGAAGGTAGGGTTTTGGCCAATGGATTGAACTCATCCATCATCCATGACAATATTTGTTCACTTATTCATAAGAAGTGTCTTTCGAAAAGTTACCATGATGGCATAAAGTACCATATGACACTAAGTATCATATTTAGTGTAGTTATACTTAAGTAGTCAAGGCCCGGACTCATATATACCATGTGTCTAAGGGTCACTTTACACACAAACCAAGAGCTGTGACCACACAAATCTAAGGGCCCTTGGAAATCATCCAAAGGCCGCACCATGGGAAATAGAAATTCAAATTTGCAATTGATGGGCCTTGGAGCTTTAATGTAAAGTGAAAGTGGATCACTTTGAAGGACCGCAACATAATTCATGGACAATCCAAAGTACTAGGTCATTGGGTACAAGTCAATGACAATTTAATTGCTTATCACATCCTCTAGTTTTGTGTTAGACTCACCTCTTTTTAATGGGCCTAACGCAACACCTAGTAGACCATAAAACATTATCCACTTGGTTTCATGTAGGACACCATGTAGATTTGTCATCCATTCAAATTCTCTTGGTCCCGCAGGCCCTCATGATCTTTTTTGTAAAATGAAATTGGACCGTCCCCAGTTGCTCGACCTATCGCATAATGTGTATATCACATATCAAGGGCCCTCAAGCTCTAGTATGTGAAGTGGCCCTAAGGTATATGGCTCTAAAACATTTCTGGTTATTGGATTCGCTCGAAAATTGTGTCATCTAGTCAATAGCTATAAATCACAAGGGTTGTCATTTGGAGTAACTTACATAAGAATTGAGATGTAAATGTAATAAGAGGCCACAACAAATCTTATTATTTAAGTGATCAACACATAGGCCCTTCCAAATGTGTTAACTTAAGATGGTATCAATATTTTGAGCACATAGTTCACTGTCATGGTGACACATGTCTTTTTAGTGCATTTGCATGACTACAAGCCTTGCCATGGAAAGGTAGAGCATCCTAGAACCAACACCCTCGCCCAAAACCTTACCCCTTAAATCTTATACTATAAGCACACAATGATTTTGAGAATATCCACCTTCTTAACATCAAGTTGGTTCTCATGTTGGATTTTAATCATCTACCAATGAAACTTTGAACCGTTATAATGATCGTAGACGGCATTCAACTAACGCATATTTTGGTGCATTGGATTCCCATTTCAATTGTCAATAAATACATCCAACGCCATCTACCTTACAAGCGTTTGCATACACCACTCAAATGTAGGTCTGCAATTAAACGACTAACTTGATAACCAATAAGGCTTACATATTTTAAAGCGTCCAAGGCTCTTTAAGAATTTGATAAGATTCTACTCCTATTGAGCGCCGACCCACTAGGTAAGAAACAATACCTACTTAAATGTAGAGAGTGCTTAATCCAACATCTTCCTAAAAGAGTCCCCTATGCACACCTCTTAACCTCGTAACCATAGCACACCTTGAACTATTTGAATGTCTCGAGCGCATAGTGGGGGCAGATTTGGGTGAAAACATGGTGATTTCAAGAGAATCTAGGGTTGATTTTGGGCAAAGTAGGATTGGGGTTGGACAAGCATTGGAATGTAGTCTGGGTTACATATATGTAGTTATTAAGACATGCATGCAAAAAGTTATAAGTGCTTAGTTTTTTATTGGGTGGAGTGTTCGTTTTAGTTCGGAGGTGGTTTGTAGATAGAGTTGGGTTGATTATGGGCAAAAACAGTGGCGGTTTTGTGCGAGTGTCGAGACGGTTTTGGGAGCCGTTTGCAGCGAGAACAAGAATATGGATCTAGAACAAATTTTAGGAAGCTAGAGGTAAGTGACTTCAAAAATCTGTAGTATATTCATATGATGTGCAATTTATGTTTATTTATTTTCTACCATGTCTAGGCCAACTTGTTGAGCCAATCATGCATACCACTAATTCAAATGGACTTCAAAAAATAGTCTAAATCAACCAAAGGGTTGGTTTAAGCACGCCCTACCTTACACATTAGAGCAGTTGTAATGCTTTCATAAATTATTTAGTAGAAAAAAAATCTTGGGCAGTAATTAAAAACTTCAACATAAGGAAACAACGAAAGGGGAGAACCGACAACTACACTAAATATGATATTTAGTGTCACTTACTATTTGGATTTACACAACACCACATCTTTTTACTATTGATGTCAAATTTTAACCAAGAAAGTTGTTAAAGTTCCATAATATCCAAACAACCAATTTAACATGTGTTGGTAAAACATAAGATACACAGTAAATATATATAGCATTGCATAATTCCAAATAGTAAGCGATACTAAATAACATATTTAGTGTAGTAACAGATGAACCGGTGGAGTTTGAGAAACAATCGGTCCAAAACCAAGACTTCCAAGAAAATTACCAACCAATTTAGACAGAACATTCCTCTACACCCTAAACTCCGTAATATCAACCCCCATAATGTCACTCACTCTCTAATATCCCGAAACCCTAGGGAACGGATGTGCATAGTTCAAATCTCACTCCTTAGTGTCACCTTTCTCTCCCTTATATCACGAATTTTGTCATTAATGCAAACCACCAAAGAAGTCAACCCACACCCTTGCATTGCACCATGTGTCAATATGTGAAGTGTCACCTTCTTATTCTTCTTCCTTCTTCTTCTTCTTATGCCACTTGTTGGATGTTGGTGCATGCATCCGCCACATTGCCTGGGAAGGCCAAGTGGAGTGGACCACACCACAACATTTAATATGTTGCACTTTGTGTTAATCCATAGTATCACATGCTACATTAATTCACTGGTATCACGCATCCATGTTAACAGCACAAAACTCTGTAATATCACGTGCACTTTGGTTGCCACAGGTGTGATACTACGGAGTTTAGAGTGTTTTTAATAAAGAAAACCAAAAGATGTCATATGTAACCGGTTGGACTTGGAAACACTAGGATCTCAACCAATTAGGCCCAAAAATCTCCCTGGACACTTGTAAGGGAATGTGCATCATTGCATGTGTGTGTACATGTGTACCAGCCACTGGTTTGTCAACGGCCTTATTAGTTGGGCTGCCGTGTGATTAGGAGCGTCGGATCAAAGATCTGACGGATAAGGCAGCATTTTGTGGCAGGGCACACATCGGGTGTGATGTTGCTAAGTCATTAGCAAATCTGTCTACCTAATGGAAGAAGAAGGAAAAGGAAAAGGGAAGAAACCAAAAAATGACTTGTATTTTAAAAGAGAAATAGCTTTGTGGGGTTGTGTCACTTGGGGTGGGGTTAGAACCAACTATTGGAATGGGTATACGGGTGAAATCGTGGTACCAACATACAATATCAACAACATACACAACATACATAACATTATTCAGATCCATAACAATGTTATGTGGGACTGATAGTATTCCATGTAGTGTTCCTGGATGTTCCCCATATTCAGACTGAATGTGGAGAATATACAAGAATACTATGTGGAATATTGTCAGTCCCACATAACATTGTTTTGGATCTGAATAATGTTATGTATGATCTATCTAACTTTGTATCATAATTGTGTTACCAATCAAATATTGATACTTGGTGAGGATCTCAAAGTGAGAGAATCTTTGCATACCCGAGTTATATTTGGGCCAATATCATTATGAACCATAGGGGAACCATATTGATGTTGGGGTTATTTTTACGTTTGTACGAAACGTTATTGGATGGTATGTAGACTTGAATGGTATCAAAGTTAATATATCCTCAAATACTGATACCCTAGTGATATCAATGATTTCAAAATCCTCGTTATATAGATGTGAGTGGTATTAAAACAAATGGCGATACCAATCCTACATTGGCTAAAACTAGAGTCCAAGACCATAAACTTCAAAGAGCATGATGTTGGACCCGAGTCCGAGTTAGAGTCCGAGTCCAAAGTATGAAAAAATGAAGCGGCACTAATGTGGCACCACCTTCCCGCCAAATCTTCTCAATTCCAACCCCAAAATACAACAACCTTTTCAAAGAACCAAACTTCGAACTTGGGACAAATATCAAGTTCATTGGATGTTTTGGACTCCAAGGTTCTTGGGTGTTAACAGTAGAAAGGATGTCTTTGACCTTAGTAGTTGACTAGGGGTAGATTTTTAAATCAAGTCAAACTAGTGCACTATTTGGTCTAACTAGTGTGGGTGGAGTTACACATTACTACAACATTTTATTAGAGAGTATCGTTTTTTAACTTGAATAACATAAGTAGTTAGTATGCACATTGAGGAATATGATACGACTTAGTTGGTAAAAAACGATAATGTCGGTATTAAAAAGTTATAGCAACACATAACTCCAAATGGTAACCCACACTAATTAGACAAAATAATGTAGTTGCCAACTACCGGAGTGTGATTACTCGGTAAGATAAGGATAAGGATCAATGGAGTGTAACTCTAAGGAGAACCACATACAAAGTAGTGGTTAGGGTATTCATAGGATTTCTTACGACTAAAACTTTTGCTTAAACAAGAATATGAGCAGTTGTAGGAGTGTGGCAAGTTGCCGTGTAAAAGTTGTTGTTAAATTATAAGAATGTTATGTTGAGGGTTTGAAGAAACTCTATTGGTTGCATGTGTTGATTGTTAGTTGTATGTAAGCATGTCCTAGTTGCTTGCTAATTCGAGGTCACTTTATGAGGTGGTCACATTTTGGTACAATCTAACGTCAATAAGGTCACCCTTGTTTATAGAACACCTTGATATTGTCACCCAAAACTTCGAAACCAAATCTTCTAGTGTAAAACTCCCTCGTTATTATCCCTATCACCCTTGATAATGTCACCTTTTTTTTCCAAAATCTGTAGTGTAAGTGTGATAATAACAAGTAATATGGATGAAAAAAGGCCAGATGGACAACAAATTCTATGGATGACATCGGCAACATTGAGTTTGGGCTTTGATGTCCAAGGCAAGCCTCTAGAGAAGCTTTTTCCATTGGAGTACGTAAACATGGAAGGTGAAGATGATTTTGAGGTGGAGTACTCTACTGAGGAGCTTGTGCAAAATGTGCAAGATGGCCAGGAGGTACATGATCCCGTAGAAGTAGACCCATTGATTGATGATAGCAATGATGTTGAGTCTAAGGTAGTGAAGTTAAGTGATGCACAAAAATCTGTTAAAGATGTTTTGAATTTTATGGCTAGTCAAGGTTCTCAAATTTTAACACTATGGAGTTGTTAGGAATGGAAAAAATCCATGACAAGCTCATTAGAATTGGTGTTGCACATTTAACATCAATGTCAACAAAACAATATGACATTAGGAGCTTCTTTGTCTCTAGTGAGAGGTCTTTACCTAATCTCAATGACACATTATGATGTGCTATCTTTGTTATTCAAGCTTTTGAATTTGATTTTATATTTAAAAACATTGAATTCTCATCTTTGTTATTTTCTTTTGAAAATTGTAATTTTTTTACCTATTTCTTTGATAATATCACATTATGCATAAATCTTCCAAATGTGACATTATCAAATATGTCACACCTTGTTTATATCACACTTTTTGGTGAAACGGATGGTGTGACATTATCGAAGTTAGACTGTACATTAAATAGGATATTTAGTGTCATATGGCATTTTATGCCACTCTGGTAACTTTTCGGATGACACTTCTTATGAATATGTGAACAAATATTGTCATGGATGATGGATGAGTTCATCCGTTGGCCAAAACCCTACTTTCTCTTGTCAGCAACTTGTGACGAAAAATCACTTGGTAAGTGACAGTAATTGCAACACTATAACATATAGTGTTGGTGACACTATACTGCGGTTTACAATTAGAATTGAGCAAGACAATTAGAATTGGTGACACGAAATATCATATTTAGTGTAGTTCTACGTACGTAGACAAAAGTCTCTATAACTTTTAGTAGCTTTTAGTGGTCTTTGTTTTGCATTACTTCTTAGTGTTTAAAGCAACAAAAGTATACTACCACAATTTTGTATTAGTGAATATCCGCCGGTCATGGAGCCACCCCCCTTGGAGTTACCGAGCGGGTGTATTGGGAGTGAATGAATTGCATGCTAAGTAGGTAAGGAATAAGGGTCAAAGTAGCAATAGCTATCTACGGTTAAAAACATAATAGGTACACTAATTTGTCTAATTAGTGTGGGTTATCATTCGGAGTTACGTGTTGCTAAAACTTTTTACCGACATTCTCATTTTTGATCAATTAAGTTATATCATATTCTTCGGTGTGCATACTAACTACTTGTGTTATTTGGGTAAGAAAAATGATCCTCTTGGTAAAAGCTATAGCAACACATAACTTCAAATGATAACCCACACTAATTAGACAAACCGGTGTAGTACTGGTAGTAGGGAGTGTGACAGTTTGGGATCGGTACCGTAGGTTCGAGATTGCTTTGGACAGCAGTCAAAGGAATGTATAAAGGAATTTATGACCCTCGACTAAGTGCACTTGTAATGAGTCCATGGAACTTTAATGTTTGTGTGTTCAAGCATAGTGTGAAGTGAGAATGGACCATGTTGCGGGACCATTGCATGTTTTGTTGGCGGAAAAAAGAGGGGAGGATTTAGTTTAATATAATATGTCTCAAACTTTATCAATTTAAGAGAATTACTTGGTGGTGTTTGTTTGTATTGGAATATGTTCTGGAATCTGCTCTGAAATATGTCCTGAAATCTGTCATGCCGGAAAAAATATTAAAAAATCATGGTCTCCCGGAATTTGCGTCAGATCCACCTCATAGAGGTGGGCCTGACGCAAATTCCGATAGACCATGCACCCTTATTCACAACATGCCATGTAGGACTCCGTGTAGACTTTTCATCCACAAACTTTTATTTGGGCCATTAGGCCTTCACCTCCTAGTGTGAAGTGAACTTGGACGGTCTCCGCCTTTTCGACCAATGAGAGCTCTTACATTGCCATGGTCAGGGGCCTTCAACTTTGTGTGTGAAGTGGCCCTTAGTAGGTTACTGGGGGTAGGATTTTGAATCAAGTTGAGATAGTGCATTGTTTCGTCTAATTAGTGTGGGTTAGCATTTGGAGTTACACGTTGCTACAACATTTTATTAGAGGGTATCGTTTTTCTTACCCAAATAACATAAGTAGTTAGTATGCACAATGAATAGTATGATACGACTTAGTTGGTAAAAAACGATAATGTCGGTATTAAAAAGTTATAGCAACACATAACTCCAAATGGTAACCCACACTAATTAGACAAAATAGTGTAGTTGCCAACTACCGGAGTGTGATTACTCGGTAAGATAAGGATAAGGATCAATGGAGTGTAACTCTAAGGAGAACCACATACAAAGTAGTGGTTAAGGTATTGATAGCATTTCTTACAACTAAAACTTTTGCGTAAACAAGAATATGAGCACGTGAGCAGTTGTAGGAGTGTGGCAAGTTGCCGTGTAAAAGTTGTTGTTAAATTATAAGAATGTTATGTTGAGGGTTTGAAGAAACTCTATTGGTTGCATGTGTTGATTGCTAGTTGTATGTAAGCATGTTCTAGTTGCTTGCTAATTCGAGGTCACTTTATGGGGAGGTCACATTTTGGTACATTAAATATGATATTTAGTGCCATATGGTATTTTATGCCACTCTGGTAACTTTTCGGATGACACTTCTTATGAATATGTGAACAAATATTGTCATGGATGATGGATGAGTTCATCCGTTGGCCAAAACCCTACTTTCTCTTGTCAGCAACTTGTGATGAAAAATCACTTGGTAAGTGACAGTAATTGCAACACTGTAACTCTATCACCCCCCCCCAATAAAATAAATGAAAAATTAGAAAGAACGACAAATAAATGTTGGGTTAACATATAGTGTTGGTGACATATACTGCGGTTTACAATTAGTATTGAGCAAGACAATTAGAATTGGTGACACGAAATATCATATTTAGTGTAGTTCTACGTAAGTAGACAAAAGTCTCTATAACTTGGTAGCTTTTAGTGGTCTTGTTTTGCATTGCTTCTTAGTGTTTAAAGCAACAAAAGTATACTACCACAATTTTGGATTAGTGAATATCTACCGGTCATAGAGCCACCCCCTTGGAGTTACCAAGCGGGTGTATTGGGAGTGAATATAATTACGTGCTAAGTAAGTAGGGAATAAGGGTCAAAGTAGTAATAGTTATCTACAGTTGAAAACCAAATACGTACATTATTTTGTCTAATTAGTGTGGGTAACCATTCGGAGTTACGTGTTGCTATAACTTTTTACCAACATTATCGTTTTTTCCAATTAAGTTATATCGTATTCTTCGGTGTGCATAATAACTACTTGTGTTATTTGGGTAAGAAAAATGATCCCTTTCGGTAAAAGTTATAGCAACACGTAAATTCAAATGATAACCCACACTAATTAAGACAAACCGGTGTAGTACTAGTAGTAGGGAGTGTGGCGGGTTGGTATTGGTAGCATAATCTATAGTACGTTTGAGATTGCTTTGGACAACAATCAAAGGAATGTATAAAGGAATTAATGACCCTCAACTAAGTGCACTTGTAACATAACATTATTCAGACCCATGCAATGTTCTGTGGGATTGACAGTATTCCGGGGAATATTCCCAAAATTTTCACATTCAGTCTGCATGTGAAAATTCCGGGAATATTCTCTGGAATACTGTTAGTCCCACAGAACACTGCATGGGTCCGAATAATGTTATGAATGTGTCCATGGAACTTTAATGTTTGTGTGTTCACATGTCATTGTTTTGGGGTTCAAAACAATGAAGTTGAATAATATGAAAATGGCTATTGATTCGACTCGTGGTTGAAGGAGACCCCTCATTTCATCTTTTATCATTTGTTATACATACTTGTAATTGCATACTATATAAAATTAGTATCAAATTAAAGTGACACATTATTAGTGTAATTTATGCTAATAGGCGTAGTACCATTGCACTTAATTATAGATATTGGATGTATACCAAAGATAAGTAGTATCATAAAGCTCCTCGTGTTGCTCAAGAAAGCATCATGGACGCTATATGGTGTTTTAAAAGACATGGTTCGTTATAGGAACAATTTGAACATTACTTGGAGGTTCGATTATGGGTGTAACTCATTTAGTCGTCCCCAAGTCCCAATTTTCCATAACATTACTCAATGTTCAGCTCTTGTTCCTTGGGCCCTCAAAATACAACAGTGAGATGTTCGAAAAGTTGCCCCAGGAGACTCAATTCCAGACTGAACTCCTAGCATCTCATTGTTATATTACGAGAACCAACTTCATTGAGTAATGTTATGTCCTCGTTTTGGCCTCGGTGGTTGTGGTTTAACTTCAACAGATGATTTTGTCAAAATATTCTAGAAGGAATATATATATATATATATATAGAGAGAGAGAGAGACCTATTTGATGACATGGCGTCCATCCAACCATCCATCCCAAAGATTTAAAGGTGCATGGTTGGAACATGCACATCGCTTGACAAGTGTCACCATGTAAAGGCTTTGTTTTTGGGTTGTTAGAAACAAACCCATAATCAACTCGTTGTTTCCAAGCTTTTATTAGACTGTAGATATTAAATACATTTCTATGCATATTCCCGTGATGCCACGGTTACAAGGAACCACATGGGGAAATTCCACACAAAAGGCTCCGGGACGGCTGCCATCTTGAAGGCCGGGCAGCAGGCTTTTGTGGGCATTTTAGTATTGCAAAGCCGTGTGGACCCGACGCAGTCAAGGCCTAAAGAATGTGAGAATGGCGACGATACTCATGATGATGCGGCAAAAGCATTAGGGTTTACCTCTCGCACATTGGCCCCCGTAGTAGTAACTCCCATATCCATGTTGGCCACTTGATCCATGGCTCAAAGCCTCGAATTCCTCATATCTCAAAATAATCCGGCCGTTGCCTACCCACTCCTAGCCGCACTTTTGTCGGAGATGCCTACTAGGTACGATCTTCCTATGATGACCAAGCCTAAATTCATCTCGGTAAGTATTTGAAGTTGAATGCGGTTACTAGGGTTATTATGCCATCTTGATGTATGAAAGAGGGTTTCGTTTTTGGACACCATACGAGTAAACTAAGAAATCTCAAAGTGTTATTTATAAGTGTGTCCAAAATCGACCCTAGGTTTTCATGTTCAACCTGTTCATTTCAGGGAAGAAGATGTAGGTAAGGGTCATAATTAGGCATGGTTGTCATATAAAATGACTAGAGCTTTTCATGGGGTCCATGTAAACTTTTCCATTGTGGATGAAGGGACGATTGTAAACAAAAACCCATGTAATTTGAGGGTTGTTTCATTTTTATTGGGTCTCACTAGACCAATTTTAGATCTTTGAGGCAATTTCCAAAGATAAAAAATGCGTCTAAAAATCATGTTACAAAATAGTTCAATGCAATGTTTTCACCTTCCTTGTGGATGAGATTACGTAGGCATCACGAAGCTTTAGCTACCAAAGCTACACCAAATGCTCTCAATGTGTGGATTGTGGTGAGCCTTTAGGAGGTTATACACCTACCTACATTGAATGAGCTCATTGCAATGGCCTTTCAACAATGTGTCCTTGGATGTTGACTTATACCTTCAAGATGTGTGGAGCTACATGTGAGTGCCTTCGACAAGGATATGAGGGTCGTAAAGTAAAATTTGAATGTAACCCCCCCCACACACACACACCCACACCCACACCCACCCTTCCCTTTCCCAACGTGCTTCTCAACATCATGTCCATGATGACAATGCACCAAATAGTCATTAAAACCTCACATTTTATATTCTAAATAAGGTAAATAAATATTAGAAACAAAAGTCAGCAACCTCCCAACAACACATGAACCCATCTCCCCCCATTTGGAGAACATTCATAGCTGGAAACATCCATTGAGAGCCCACCTTTTGAAAGGAAAGCACTACACCCTGCCATGCATCCAGGGGTGACCCTTGAGTAGCACAGGGTTAACGAATTCATATTCAATTTGTGAGTGGAACACCAATGTTTGTTTTTCATTTCATGTTTAGGGTCCACAAAATCACTAGTAGCTTGGGAAGCCCCGAGTGGAGCCCATAAAAAAAATTTATGAAACGTCAAAAATAAAATAAAAGTTTAAACACAAGGCATAACAATGAGCCCTGTCTAGTATACCTAGATTATCCATGGGATATTTGCTTTTTATTTGAGCCAATTTGACACTAGAGGCATCATCAACAAGTGAGCTTTTGTTCCATAAACATCGATTGGTATTCAAATTTCATTATAAAATTTCAATGACTCGTGTTAGGGATAGTTTGGGTTCAAATTCCATCTAATTACCCTAAACCCTAAACAATCACTAAACAATCACTATAGTGTGGCATTTACATTTGTGAGCTGTATTGATTAGAGTAGTCTTCGTGACTTGTCATGTAGCAACAAGTGTCATTACAACACCATCTCTAGTTGCCACCCAATGACTACAAGACAATTAATGTGAGTCACTGATGAACAATGTGGGCCACACTAAATTATGTATTTAGAGCAATTAGAATTTACACAAGATGACCACACTATACACCGCTTGATGGAGATTTTTGTTATGTAGTGCTGAACTTTTAAGGTGAGCGGGCCTAATTTGGCTACTTTTCTTAATTGGGCACCTAAATTTGAGTGGGTGGTAATTTCAGGTCAAACATGATCTACAACAAATCAAAGCTACTACACTAAATATGGTATTTAGTGTCACTATGGTAACTTTTTGGATGACACTTCTTATGAAAAAGTGAACAAATACTGTCATGGATGATGGGTGAGTTCATCCATTGGCCAAAACTCTACCTTCTCTTGTCAGCAACTTGTGATGAAATATTGTCATGGATGATAGAAATTTGGATGAAAATCGCTTTGGTAAGTGACAGTAATTGCAACACTGCAAATCTATAATCCCCCCAAAAAATTACAAGGAATGACAAATATTGTTGGGTTAACATTTAGTGTTGGTGGCACTTCTCTGCGGTTTACAATTAGAATTGAGCAAAACAATTAGAATTGGTGATACTAAATATCATATTTAGTGTAGCAATGCCCAATGTCTTTACCATCAATATACATAGTTGCCATAAATCCTTTCGCATGTAGGATGGACTCCATGTGTATGGAAGGAGGGAAGTATTGAATACGAGCATACCTCTCATTCATCCAACATAAAAGCTTTGAAATGGTATGCAGCCCAACGGTCAGTAATTTTTGTTGTTTTGACATAGGAATTAGCTTTGAAGACCCATAAATTTGCAAAGTCCAAGTCATTCAAGTTGAATCGGCCACAAAGCTAAGGGGATCAAGTTTTTAAATTCTATTAATGAGAGGTACGCTCATATGCAATGATTCCCTCTCTCTCTCCCTTATGAATTGTCTCATAAACATGGCCAAATATTCATTGCAAGGGGCCACTGAGTTAGCAAAATATTATAAAACTATGGAGGATATTTGGGTATCTAATAGAGCTACCCTTTAACTTAAGTTAGGATTTGCATCTTGAGTTGGTTCTTTGCATGCAATGCCTTCCATGTTCAGTAAGTTTTTGGTGCTATGGGCTTGGAGGTACACTAGATTTGGTGTGATTTACACTATTTATCATTGATTTGCATCGATTGTCTTGCAATCAATTTGTGGTCACTAAAGAGATGCATCATGACACTTGGTGCTACATGACAAGTCACAAACACCATTGTAATCAACATGCCACACTAAATCAAATGTTAAGTGTAGTGTGGAGGTTTGCACAAAGTACATTTTATCTCGATTCATTGAGGTTAGAACTCATTTTGGGATGCCAACAGGTGCCAAAATGAGTTTGGTCCTCAATCAACTAAATAACTTAGGTCATTTTTCAATCAATTTCAAGCACTACATCCAAGAGCACCACATTGGCAAGTGGAAAAATCTTATTGATGTTGTATACAAACAACAGTTGGAAATTCATAGAAGACCAACTCCCAACAATATGTCCCATTGAATGACAAGTATAGCTCTAATGCTCATTTGCGTGTTCACCCTCCCCCATGGTAGATTTCTTACCTCGAACCCCACCAAATGCCCCATACTTGAGGACCAATAGGTGTGCGGAGGCCCAAAGTATTGTCGGAAGTCACACTTTTGTTGGAGTGCCAATAAGTTAATGTTGAGGCGGTGGGTTGCCAAGTGTGCCTTGAAAAGGGGTAAATCTCACAAATATCAAATGGGCCGGGCACGGTATGATGGATGCCTTGGTAGGTAACAAGCATGCATGATTTGGCATAGATATGTATGATGGGTTTTATGGGAATGTCCGTACATGCAACACAAAGCATTATGCAATCATCTGAAGGTTTGTCCCCTTTTCGAGGGTCCTTGCAGATTTACACGGGAGCAAGGTTGAGTTTTGCACCCGTCACAAACCCCAACTGTCCAAAATCACATTTCCAAATGTCCACCACAACTCCAAGTGTATACATGATGCGCATTTGACGGGTGTGACTGGCATTTGACAGGTGCATGGGAGTGAGGTGCATTCTAAAATACATAGTGTTTCGTTTGAGAGCTATGACAAAAAGACAAATGGTCAAGCCCATATGGATAGATTTGATAACCCCAAAAAAGAGAAAGAGAAAGAAAAACCTACAATAGTGATTTTTGAAGCAAGGATTTACAAAGTCAACATACACACATATATCTCAGTTTTTTTTATGATGTTATTGATAGTATTGACAAAACTCACAAATATTAAGCATTATAGCATTATAGTGGCCTAAGGTTGAGTTTCCATGTAGGCCGCTTGCCCATTAGATTCTAAATGATGGTGGGTTGCAAGTGTTCTCATGTGGATAGGCAAAAGCAACCAACTAACCACATTTTGGTGCCCTTCTAGGATGTGGAGGGTTGTGGCTTTGGGCCACTAGCATTCCATGCATTCACTAAACACTTGAAATAGTAATAGTTGGTTAATGCATGCGGACATTGATCACTTGAACTACCAATAGGTAGTTGGCACATACGAACACCATCCCATCAAATTCTATCTACATTTGTCCTTAGAATTTGGTGGGTGAGTGACCTACATGGTAACTCACCCCAATTGTTAACATGCTTCTTGAGATGTGACTTGTTCATGAGGCTTAAAAGTCAACCACTCATAAATTTATCAAAGTTTTAGTGACCATAGACAATAAAAATGCGTCATAACATTATTCAGATCCATAACAATGTTATGTGGGACTAACAATATTTTGTGAAATATTGTTGGCATTTCAGCCTGAATGATGGAATATTCCACATAATATTGTTAGTCCCACAAAACATTGTTATGGATCTTAATAATGTTATGGTTTGCTAAAAAATACTTATTGTTAAATAATTTTGAAATTTAAGGTTTCAATTTGGGACATTTAGAGCTCCACCTTGGAAAAGCATGCCAATACATGGCCAAACTCGTGGGGCGTTGTTGCATTTGAATGTTGGTTTAAAGGCAAGTGTATGCTCTTGTGGGTGCACTCTATATGATAAAGTTCTCTTTAGAAGGACATAAACAAAATTATGTAATGTTTGGAGGTGCATTTTGTCTATGGTGTGTTAGCTGAAAACTCTTTAGTTTCAACAAATATTCCAAATATAAACATGTCATGTCCCAACAACCTCGTGGTTCCCTTGCAACTCCCAAGAACTTCTCAAACTCAAGTTAGATATTCCAAATTAGGGCCACTTCACACACGAGCCAAGAGCCGTGACCACGAAATTGTGAGAGCCCAAAAGAAAGTGTCCAAAGGCCGTCCCAAGACACCTCCAAACCCATGTAGTGTGGCCACGGGCCCTCAAGTGTAGTGCGAAGTCATATGTGACCGGGCCCTCAACCAAATGCTATTTCAATGAATTTCTATTCATGTGGGTCCTCACACATGATAAAATAGAATAAATTGACGGTTGTGAGCATTTGGAATGCCATGGTCTCCCAGTTTTGCATTAGACCTACCTCCAAGAGGTGGTTTTTGAAAATAGTCCAAGTGACCATGAAACATGATCCACTTGATGCCATGTAGGAATCCACGTAGACTTTACATCCATCTTGCATTCACATACTCCGTTGGTCCCTCAAGTGTAGTGTGAAGCGAACTTTGACCGGCTCCGCCTTTTCCACCAATGAGAGTGCTTGAAGTGTAATGGTCACAGGCACTCAGTCTCGTGTGTGACGTGACCCTTAGAAAAAAAACCAAACTTGAGACTAAAATCTAACACGACTAAGAAAAGAAAGCATATTTTCCCCATGTATTTATTATAAGTCCTACTAACATGCGAATTGCATACTATTCTATAATAAAACTGTCTTTATAACTCATAATTTGTTGTTGGGTTTTCACCCTCCATTTGGCCATTCAAGGAGAACTCTATTAAATGAACCAAGTTCAACCCAGGTTTTGGTCAACTAGGTTAGTTAGTACACAAGTCATGTTTTCTTCATAAGCACAAAAGTAAGGGTATATTTTGATCAAGCCACTTGTTTTGCAAGCTCGTTCAAGGGAGTCCGCAACTTCCAAAGGCACCCGTCTTCATTGCTTTTCACATAAACCACAAGAAAACAATAATATCTCACACGGAACTCCCGGCCCACGAACGAATCACGGTCCCGAACCCTCTTACACTCTCCCGTAATTTCGTAGCCACAATGGTCATGCTCCTAGAAATACTCCTCCATATGGGGAATGAAAATGCTCGTGGGAATCATGACCACATGTAGTGTGTATGTTTGACGAATTTGCATTTGACGTTCAACTTTTAAAATCCAAAGTGTCATGTGACGTTTCCAATAACAAAAAATGAATGTCAGCTGACATCTACACTTTCTTCTAGAATGTCATCTCAATGTCACATGCCTAGTAATACGTGTCATTCCAATTTTTAATGTGTCAATTGATGTGTGGTTTTTCTTTCTTCACAAGTCACACTACATGTTGAATTCTAATTGTGCATGTCAATAGGGATAAGCGATTCCATTGTATAGGAGGCTCGAACTTCCCCTCTGTATGTTGCACATGGTAAGCGGGTCCTAAACAAAGATTTTTCTTGCTGCAACCATTTCTCATAAGATATGAAACACGCAATTGATGCGAGATGATTGGCAAATCCAAATTGCGTCCATAGTCATTTTCCTCATAGAATTTTGGAGCTCGTATAAAGTTCATGTTCATTGTCAAAGTGAAGATTCTTTGAGTTTTTAAATGATCATATAGGTCTCTCGATATTATTGAGTATTGTTTGTAAAATGGTTAATGGATTTTGAGCATGAAATAAGATCTCTTTTCAGCATGTGTTTGTTATATGTTCATCCTTAGATTCACACCCAACCATATAGTGTACACTACTCAAATATAGGTGTCCATATATGATCACACATTGAATTAGGCATATCCACCTTGTTTGAAGATATGGAAGGGTTTTAAGGAGAGAGAACACCTCTAATTTGATGACAATGAGAACATATGTGCAACCATTATGTTCAATATCACCTTCAGTTTGGTAGTATGAGTTTTGAGGTGTCTATAATGGGAACATGTGGAGATGCTCTAAGTAAGACAAGGGAGAGGGAGGATGATCAAACCTAGAGAGAGGGAATTATTGTACACGAATGTACCTCTCATCCATCCAACAAAAAACTTGGACCCCTATAGGTTTGTTGTTGATTCATCTCAAATGATTTGGGGTCTTTAAAGATAATTATGGTGTCAAATCAACTTTAGCAGAGGTGTCTATTCCCGATCACGACCCCATTGACAATCTATAGGGTATTGGAATTTTGATCAAGTTGGGACTGAATTTTGATCAGGCCAAACAACAATAGTGTCATGACACATGTCCTTGGTTTTGAGTGCTAAAGTAAGGAGGAATGAGCAGTTATGGTGTACTCTAGACATTGGTAATATGTTCAAGCTAACTTTTGGCTCCAAAAATTCACAGTAATCTCAATTTAAGGAATAAATTACCAACAAATTTACAGTCCCCTTATTTCTATCTTCCTATACGGGATAAATTTACATTGCCTTATACTTCTCCAGCTATGACGCATAATCTCTTAAGTGATTGGTTATGGATGCCTCTACTCTAAACAAAGTGACCTTTGGACTACATGCTATTTCGTGGCTTTACATTGGATGAATGAGAAGTCATATACGATTATTTCCTCTCTTTATTGGACTCGGCTATTGGGGAAAGTGTCAAAAGCAATGCTACCTTATATACCTCAATTATGTGGCATGATTGGGATCGAGCTTGCCACTCCCAAATAGTGACAACCAATGGCAAATGCGAGCTTATTATTGCAAGTGGGCCCACAAAGACCGTGCCCGAGGGCCCGGAATACCACATTTGCACTCGGCATCTCAGGTGGGTGTAATATAATATTATGTATATGCTACTAGGTTACCAATTATGGGGAGGAGAGAGGGAATTATCGTATGCGAATGTACTTCTCATTCATCCAACATAAAAGCCTTGAAATATTATGCAGCCCGGAGGTTACTTTTTAAGTTGGTTTGACAATGGAATTTCATTTTAAAGATTCCGAATTGGTCTATTTGAAGTCATTTGAGATGAGTTGGCAACAAACTTATGGGGGATCAAGTTTTAACGTCGAATGGATGAGAGGTACGCTCGTATGTGATAATTCCCTCACTCTCCCCCTACTGATGGCCCACTTTCATCAAGGGTACAACAAGAAAATCCCAAATAATATTGAACATTGTAGTGAATTCTCATGCTATATATATACACATAATATCATAACTACATGTTTTATGATATTTAGTGTCACTTACTTTTTGGAATTACACAATGTCATAACTATTTGCTATAGATCTCATTTTAACGAACGGAGGTCAAGTTGGTTGTTTGTACATTATAAAGCATTAACATCTTTACTTGGTAAAAACCTACGTTAACAATGAAAGGGTATAGCATTACGTAATTCCAAATATGAAGTGACACTAAATACCATAAACAATGTACTACTCAAACAATGGTCCATCGTTCAAGTACTCATGTACCTTTTTTGAATTCTTGTCAAATTCTTGCATAGATGTTCCCAAATTTTGTCCCTGCATGTGTGTGTGTATAGATATAGATATAGATATAGATGTAATCAAGGATCTACATCCAAATTTAGAAAAGCACGAGAGTTTTAGTAGTCGCCCCAACTTGATAACTTCAACTTTGCGACCATTGGATCTTCTCAAATTTTGTTGGAATGATGGTATATTTCTTCTCATGCCTTCATTATAAAGTTGGCTTCTACATGCAAGTGGCTGATCAAAACAAATGCTGATGATAGTGAGCTCGAATGGCCTCGACATCAAGAGTGGTAGGAAATCACAAGTTCATTGGAATGCACCCCAAGGCAATTAGGGGTTAATATAATATAAGAAATGGGCTACTTGAAAAAAGGAGGGATGCAAGCACAGTCAAGTGCACCCAAAAAGTTCTCCAATATACTAAAACCATATTTTGTTGGTCAAACGCGTAAAAGTAGTAGCAAAGTGTTATTTAAGTTAGATTCTTTTCATGGCAGCCTCTATTGTTGTGTTAAATACCCAAATATAGAATATCAAGATGAGATCTTCAAAACTTATCATTAAAAGTGGTGCTCAAAAGCAAATGGCTAAATATGGTTTTGGACGTAAGTTTCATAACCTCAAAATATTTTGAAGTTGGATTTCTTTTCATATTCCTTGAACTCATTATCAAAATGAGGGCATCATTACCAAAATTTATAGAAAACACAAATTTAATGTAATTTTATCATATTTAAAACATATTTAAGACAATTACTTGTTCAATATCACCTACTTGCACACCACTTGCACCGGCTTCTAAAATATGTAGACTTGTTTTGAAAAAATAATTGTCAACATAAATTGCTTGGCTTTCTAGATCAATGTGTTTTAAAACGTTTATGATTTTTTACATCACAAAATTTAGAGTTACTATATAGTTTTTTTTTTGAGACAGAAGGCCGACAGGCCAACGCCAAAGCACAGGAGGTAGTTGGCCACCTGGCAAGTTTTCCGTCAGGTAGAGAGGAGATTTCACAGCCGGGATTCGAACCGCCAACCTCTTCCTTGAGATTTGGGTATCCCTCCACCATCATCCGGTAGGTTAGGGTCGTCTCGGACCGCGTTACTATATAGTTTTGGATCACTCACACTTAAACCTATGTAGGGTTCAAGAGTTGTCCACTTGACCATGCATGCACCCGGGGGGAGAGGAGGGGGGGGAGGAGGGGGGAGGGTTTCGATACTTAGAGCTACTCCACACACAAGTCAAGGGCCGTGACCATGTAGTTGTGAGGGCCCTTGACTCTCATCCACAAGCCGCACCATGAGAAACATAAAAGCCATTTTTGGAAGAAACTCACATGGTATGTCATAATATGTGCCATGCCTACCTCTTGATGACAACTTGACGCAAATTCCAGCAAACATGAAGCTTTATCCATAACATGCCATGTAGAAATCCTTGTAGGCTTTTCATCCATGATAATTTCGACCAATGAGAGATCTTAGAATGCAATGGTCACGGGTCTTCAATCTCGTGTGTGAAGTGGCCCTCACATTACTATCTCATAAGTGAGTTCAAAAACGTACTCATAAACATAATTTGTGGAAGAATCATGCCCCGGTCACACCAAAATTTCCATTCAATTCCAACCGTGAAATTGTTGGAAATTATGTTCAACAATAGATGTTGGCCCATCATTTTTCACACTATTACAGCCGGAGATGCCGACAGATGGTGTCTGAAATGGCCAATGTGATCAACCCCTCAATGTCGCACTTCGGAATGCAAACTTTTTTGTGGACATGCTTACACTACAATGAACGTGGAGAACCAACCACTAGTTACAGGTGGACAAGTTGAGTTGAGAAAATAACCAGTTCAAATTCAAGTCTTCAGAAAAACACCCGATCCATTTAGAAGAATTGATGGAATATTCCTTCGTTTAACAGAGGAAAAACCGAACGATGTCTTCTTTTTTGGCACAAATTAAAAAATTGAATTGCAAAAAGAACCCAAAATACAACCAACCCAGCCGAAACAACACAGCCCAAGTGGAAATCGAAAAAACCGAACGATGTCAACATGTAAGTGGGTTGGTCTTGAAAACACTCGGATCTCAACCGAGTGTGCCCAAAAATCTCCCCGGACGCGGTTCTACTGTCAACAATTGGACATAGAAAAGGAGGAGAGAATGTGAAGTTGGTCAACGGTGGGTGAAGCTTCCGGAATGTTTTGGAGTTGACAACCATGAAGTAGCTAGTCCATAGCTTAGGCATCCTTTTCTTATCCTAAAATATTGCCGCAATTGATGAAGGCATCCTTTTGTTGAAAGACGTGAGTGCCACATATCCACATGGTTACTACTTTCCACGTGGAACTTGGGTAACTTGCGGGAAATTACTTTTCTTGCGAAGAGAAACGAATTCTACGGAGGATGCAAAAAAGTTCTAAAAAATCATGAATATGGACATTGCTACAAATTTTGAAGCAGTAAAGTTGGGTGACACATAGTCGATCTATAAGTTAACCCATAACCACTCATCTACATGCTAACGCATGTCTACGACAATTGTCAAAACTCTTATGAGGACAATCTATCACAATCCACCACCAGATAAACCTTAACTTCGTTCGCTTAAAAAATATAGATCTCATCCATATCGGCATTACATGATTTTGGTGAGTGGTTAAATGGACCTCATTGACTATGGATGCCTCGACCTTATGTGTATGTAACAATTTGTGTACACGGTGTACGTAATTGGAACGGTTCTTCATAACAGGATGCCTAAATAATAGAAATAGGATTAGCCCTTAAAATTTGAGGCATTGGTATACCGGAAACAAAAACAAAACCTTCCTATAACACCTAACTCACATGTGTTACCACAACAAGTTAGGTCCACAAGCCTCTTCCTTTCCTTTCTCCTTTCTTTTGTTTACAACAATGTTTTTTTCTTAGCATGTTGCCTTTGAGGAAATTGAACAATTTGAGAGGACAAGATGAGAGTCAAGTATATGACAATGGAGTTGTTTTAGATGACCCTAAACTACCGGATGATATCGGAGAGGTACCCAAACCGAACATAGTGGTTGGCAATTAAATTCCCAGCCATGAAATTGTCTCTCTACTTGACGGAAAACTAGCCAAGTGGTCAAGTGCCTCATGTGTTCCAAAAAAAAAGATAAAAAAGTTAATGGAGTTGTTTTTTCACATCCCCACTTGGGCATTGGCTTATTATTTTCTAGAGCGTGGTGTTGTACTTTTTGCAATGTTTGTGGCCAATTTGGGACAACCAACATCGAGGTCCTCAAAACATTGCTCAAAAGATGTTAGCGTCACTTACTATTCGGAGTTACATGATGTTAAATATTTTTACTATGGATGTAATTTTCTGCCAAGTTAAGTTGTTAACATTCTATAATGTCCAAACAATCAATTTGACATTTGTTGGTAAAATTTGAGATATATAGTTAATAGATATAGCATTGCGTAATTCCAAATAGTAAGTGACACTAATATCATATTTAGTGTAGCAAGTGTTGACCCCCTTGCAGCCTTGCTATTGAGGTACGTGAAGCAAGAAATATCTTGCCAACCAACCCTAACACTAGTGAGCAAAATGAGACTAACTTTGATATGGTTCTTGGTCCGAGCCCCGCAAAAGTTTATGATTATCTGTAGTATCATGGTGATTTTGGCAATTCTTATATTATTTTGGCACTTGTTTAGTATTTTGAAAATTATTTGTTGTGAAATAGCTTCATTTTTGTGAAGAAAACAATAGGTTGTTAGAAAGCTTAGGTGGTCTGTAAAAATATTTATGAAAAATCAGACAAATATTTATATGCATATCTATTCATTTAGGCATATATCATGTTCTACATACAAATCCATGTGTTGTAACTTGTTTTCCATTCATTCCTAGCGGTGAAGTACGCGATGCTAGCCTTGAGGGTTTAGGTTAAGCCGTCTTAGTGTGCCGATTAGGGTTGTGAACAATGTTTTTTTGTCATTTTGTGCTCATGTCTAGTAGAGGTTGTTTGAGAATATGCAAGCATGGCTAAGAGCCACATGCAAATCTCTTCCATCTCGTTTATAAGGACAAGAGATTATTGAGCATTGCAAGTGATATTGAAGTTTTGAATGCCCAAGTTGAAAGAGATCGCCTTGGGAAGATCGGAGAATCTCCTAAAATTTGGACATTTTGATGATTTTTTTTTCTTTCATTTATGCCATCTAGCCCAATAGCCTCCAAAAAGATTAGGCTTAATTATTTTGAATTATTCTTTGCCCAACCTACTATCGGCCTACGGTATTATTCATTTGATACAACATTGCACATAACATTCATAATTATTGCGAAATGGTTGCCCTTTTTCCTTGATTGAATTTTTGAAAAAAATAATGCGACAATTATTTTGAATATAAATCAAGAAATGTAACTTCATATTGCAATGACTGTGGATAATCAACAACCATATAAGATTGATTATTTTTCTTTGTTTATGTTTGTGGGTTTTGTATACACCTAGTTAGTTGGCAAAACATAAGTCCTAGAGGGGGTGGGGACCCAAGGGAAGGATTGTAATGGCACCCAACTCCACATTGGTTGGCTAAAGTGACCCTAATTTAAAATTGTAGGAAAGGGAGCATATACAAAGTCATCCCTTGTTGGCCAAACATAAAGTGATAACCTTTATTTGTAGGTGGCCTTTGTTGATGAACAACCTAGAAACATAGGTCAAATTGAGAACTACTTCATAGATTTGACTCTCCCAACTGAATCAATATGAAGCTTTTATAAGCATTTTCCTGTCATAACCATGAACTATCCAATGTGCTAAATATTTTCTAAAGAATGTATATTCCATGTCAATTGTGATTGTGTAGAAGCGTACGTGGAAACTACGTTCGACACTAAAAACCTATAAACAACATAGATTGCTAAGCCAATGTGCACGTGGAATATGTCCATAACATGCTTGAATCGTTCCGCATGCACAACTTATAATATTATCATGTTTTGAAGTGGATTTGATAGATGAGAGAGCGTGTTTTTTTCCACCGATATGCATGAATCTCCTCAACAAAAGGGGGGGGGGCAGGGGTGGTATGATCAACACATGGTGCTTTATTATAACTAAGCAAGGTGTATTTGAGCATTTAAAACATGGGATATATCATATTACCCTTCCTTAACAATGTTAACCTTTTTTCCCTCCTCAGGGGTGCATTTCATTGGGGAAGAAAATCTTAGATCATCATTGACATCATGGGCTTTTCATCCCACATGTTACCATCATTCTTGTGATTGTCCATTCACATATTGTAGCTAACTTCAATACACATCTACGAGAAAATCAATTTCAAAAATTTGAAACAACTAGTTTTCCAAATTTACAAGAGAAGACGAAATATGATGGTAAGAATCATATATAATCATTTGAAATTGGAACACATATATTTGAGAATTTGAACATCTTAACTTATATATATATTTGATAAGCCTATTTAAAAGAGACAAACGTTGATTGACTAGGTGGTGGGTATCCTTCACATCGGGCTTTGTTTGGGACATGTTTGGCTCATGATATTGCCCGAAATGCAAGGGCAATGCCCATAAGTATCATAACTGATAATGACCACATGCAAGCAAGCTTATCTTCACCCTCAAGCCTCAATGATATTCCACAAATTCCAACCACGTGTTAGATGATCATTCTTCTTGGTTTGAAAACAAGAATCACATGAAACTCTCACAATTATATTGTTGGGACTCAAAAAGAATGTTTATTGCAAAGGGGGTCCACCTTGACCACATGACAAGGCCATGAGGTGGATTTTCCCAACAAAAGAAGGCCACGCAGGCCTTTGTGGGAGGAAAAGGTTAATAAAAATACACTTGGTGATAATATGAAAGAAGAAACATAAAATAAACAAGTAAAGATCTAAGTAGGCACGAAACAACAATGACAAGACAAACCACAACAACACGCATCTAAGTCACTTTGGGCACCATTCGTTTTTGTTTGGCGTCTTTGGCCCATGTCTCATGGAAGCGAACATCTTGGACAATAACACATAAACTAGTGCACTTTCAAGCATGGTAGACTAGGCAGTCGGTCTCGGAGTGCAAACCTAGGCCCACCATCATGTAAGGTTTGGGAGCTTAGAACATGTTCTTTTTCCCTAACGGTTACCAATGTACGACCCCCCTAGATTTTCAATGTAGAATGAAGAGATGTGCAACATTCTTAGACAATTTTGACCACTTTGCAATCGGTGTTTGTTTTAGGCTCGTATATCTTTGTCTATACGACTCCGAGCATTAAGTTCATGATTGACCACCGCATCTTGAACGGAGGAACTTCTATCACACCTTTTCCACCTTTCTTGGTGTTGGATTATACTTTCCACACGGGATTCAAACTTGTCTCAAGCAATGTAGGAAAGACATGTGGCACCTTATGAGAGAAACCTCCGTGTTTATCGTCAAAATAGAGAGCCCGCTACGCTAATTCTATAATCTTGATTTCATACATGCAAAACAAAGAATTTTAACGATTTCATTGCACACCATTCTTATCAAAAATTTATTAAATCATGATTTCTTATAAGACCAAATTTGGTACTACCGTACCCGGCCGTCAGGGTCGGCAAAAATTTAAAAAAAAAAATAGAAGTTGAAAAAAATCAGAAATTATTGGAGAAGAGAGTTGAAAAGAAAAGTTATTCATTGAAGAGCATGCTAAATATTACAAAATTGAGCCAACTTCACGTAGTAAAATCCCAAAATATTGCATACCGTAGCATCATAACTAGTTCGTGCAAAAATATATATATTTTAAAACCGGACATTATGAGCCCGAATTTTCTGTTGTTTGCAAAGCAAATTGAATTAACCCCTAAAGAGCTTGTGGCCAAAATCATGGCAAACCCAGAGGTTGCAGTGGCGTTTTAGGATCCAAAAGTAACACATACAAAGGACCACTAATTGAGATTAGGGCATTCAATTAGGTTAAACACACCAAGGCCGCCACAAAAGGGTGAAAAAAAATCTTTCATTGTTGTGAACCAGCCTTGTATTAAAGCGTTGAATTTTTTACAAATATTTTTTGAAATTGTTGAATTTTTATTAATTTATTTCTACCATGCTTGACCCACTTTCTCCACTTTAATTAATTATTCAGCATGAGATGTTGACCCTGACCGCCGAGTATGGTAGTGAACTTGCCCATTGTAAAAGTAAGGTACCGTAGAGGCTGCTCTATTCCGATACAAAATAATTATTTTCCTCTCAAAATTTGTCACATGTCGTGCTTACATTTGCCACTTGTATCCCACATGGAAAGTACATTCCAACACATGTAAAGATGGAATAGGGAGCCCTCTACAATATCTTTTATCGCAACTCCAAAGCAACATTTCCAAAATTAGTGATCACATAGGATTCATCCTTCCTTCTTCCCCCATCTCACAAAACTACACTAGTTTTGGCATTTAACGTGGGTGGAGAATTACACTATGAGTATGATTAATTGTGGCCTAACTATTCATTGTTGACCCACATCAATGATTTTGCAATTATTGGGTGGCAATCGGAAAAGGTCGTATATACACTCGATGACATAAGGCAAGTCATGGAGGGCACTTAAATAACACGTTCCATTGATTCGAACACCACACATAATCTTGTTAGGTGTGGATTTGTGAGAAATAAAGATGTGCATGCCACCAAAGGATCGAGTGACCAACCTTTCAATTACAAAGCACATGCGATACTCATAACATTATTCTGATCCATAACAATGTTTTGTGGGACTGTCATTATTCCACTAAATATTCCTCACATATAGACTGACTGTGAGGAATATTTTGTGGAATAACGTCAGTCCCACATAACATTGTTATGAATCTAAATAATGTTATGCTCACATTGATTGCCCTTTGCAATTAGTCTAACCCACACTAGATATTATGTTGGTTGTAGCAGACAAAATACTAGATTAGGATATACATTGTGTGTTTAAACTCAACAAAGTGTCTGACATTTAAGATGCTATTACCAAAATGGGGCATACTTTAAAAAAAAGGAAAAAAACGCCAACTCAAAGAGTAGAAGACGTGACTAGTATCGGAACCTCGACCACCGCCATAAACATAGTTAAGGCGCATAATATAATAGTGTTTGGTGCCCACGACTAAGCTTGTTGGTGATCACTCATCTCAAGGATAACACTTCATTTTCCCTAAACCGTACCAAAGTCATACACGCATTCTTGTCCATCACCTAACCTCGAGAACGCTTCCAAAAGGACCGTGTTTTGCTACATGATAACTTCATGTTGTCGCTTGGTATCAATTTTGTATCGGTTGCCAACGCATCCGAGACGGAGAACAATAGGAGGCCCACCATGTGCCTATATACATGCATGCTTTAGGGTAGAATCTAGTCACGTGTTTCATACGAAGGCGTTCCGTGAATTTCACATATTTGAGACCCAATTTTCCATGTTTCCTCCAAGATACAACGTTAATATTTTACAACGAATCAAAATGAAATATCAAATGCTTTTGATTTATCTTAGAATGGTAGTTATACGTTGAAAGAAACATGTCTCTAGGTTGATTAGTGGAGATCGGCGATCATTATCCTTAATCATGTACGGATGTAGTTTAAAATTCACCCGTTACAAGTTTCTATGGCATGTCAACTCCAAACAAGCTACTCCATTCAACTCATGTTGGATAACACAATGTTCGGCGCCCGTACATTTAGGGGCGTGATAAATGAGAAAACGTAGATACCCACAACCACGACCCGATATTAGTGCATGAGAGTTGATGCATGGAGGCCTCATTGAAGTGTCGTTGGTTGAACCCCTAGCATGCTCAAATTGCAATGTGTATGTGAAGATTGACACGGTCTTTCCAAACCTTCGAGGATTTAAATTGATAGACGCATTGTCATGAAGCATGGGTGAACGCTGGTTCTCCCGAGGTGGTTGTATTTTGGTTCCGTTTCTTGCAATTGAATTTTCAATTTGTGTCAAAAAAAGAAAAGAAAAGAAAAGAAAAACATGGGTGAAGCATATTGCCCATTATCAACAGCCTAGGAGTGTTCGAATTGCGAGTCTTTGCGACGGTGTTTAATATTAGTTGATATGTGGCCTAATGATGTACATTCCCAACCTCATTTTTTTTTATATATGCATCAAATAACAATAAGTAAGTAAAGTTGGAGATCTCGTGTTGGGCCTTGGACCTAGTAGCTCAACCTCGCACCAACACCGAATCAATGACTACTCCAATGAACTTAGGGTGGGCTTATAGTAGTGTCCAAGACCAAAGAAACTCCAGAATCTAGTCATCCTATTGATTGAGAGGAGATATTTGGACCTCGACAATTTACATTATGCTTTGGGTCCAAGGTACGAAAATTTAAAGTATGGTTAATGTGACATCATCTTCACGTCAAATCTTGGCATCCTCACTCAAGCAAATACTCGTCCTAGTTTGAGAAACGAATCGTCAAGCTCGGGTCTAGACTTGAATATGAAAGTAAGGTTTGTAACTTGGATGTTTTGGACCCAAAGTTTCCTACATGTTGACCCTAGTGTAAACCAACCCTTACACATAAGCCAAAGAATGGAACATTACATTTTTGTGCCCAACAAGGACCACAATACCATCAACTTTCTCCTTCATGGGCATGACTTCATGATAATCTTAGCCATTGAGGCCATTCGCTCTTGTGACATGTGGTATCATTGTGTTATTGATTTTTCTTTTAATATTTATTGGCAATGGGTTGATGGACATAGGCCCAGGCTAGATACCCACCTCTTTGACATGGGTCCTGCAAACAATACTAAAGGTAAAGGGGGTATAATAAAAACATGAATCCCATAAATTCATGATTGATCATTCGTCCATGACAATGAGAAATAGAGTTGATGCCAAACGAAGGTGGGCATGAATGAGAGATGATCCACCCTTCAACAAAGCCACAAACTCAATTGTAAGCATGATGCGGTTCTAGAAAGCATAGTTGAGGGACATGGCATGTTTGCCCGTTAGAACTTGTGTCATGAAAAGTGATCATTTAAAACATCTATGTCACAAAAGTCTTGGCACTACTATATGACATAAACACCATTCCAAATAAAATACAATAAACAACTACACCCCAAGAAAATTAGTGACAGGGGGACCATTATGTCTAATCCATTGCATTCTTATATTTTATGTAGTTAACGGGGGCCTTGCTACATTAACAAAGTGTGTTTATTTTATTTTCAATTTGAATGGAAGTGCCCTGAACCTTTGAAGGCCCAAGCAACTAATCTCCCCAAAATGGCTCTAAAAACATCATCACAACCAAATAAACTTAATAAAGAAAATGCACACCTTTAATGATGGATTTGACCATATGTTTGTAAAGTTAGGATTGTTTGCACTAAATTTTGGTCGTCTGTGTGTCTCAACTCAAAAGAACATAGCGTGGACATATACAACAGTATGGACAAACATAGGTGACTACTTGACCTTTAGGGATTGGACTATCTTTACGGTTGGGTCCACTAGGTCAAGGCTTCGACTCCTCATGGTGTCTTATTTCATTTGACCATCCAATTGCTTGTCTAGATAAGAGCACAATGTTTGTAATTCACATTAAAAAGAAAGGCTATTGAGGTGTTGTTCTTGGAGTAATATATCATGAAAGTGCCATGCCTTGTTGCAAAACATTATGTAGGTCATATATGCCAAATAGGAAATTCGTCAACACATAACCTAAGACCAATAGTGTGTATTATCATCACGCACTTTAAAGCCCCTAGTTGTACATGATGTTATACACAATGTTGAGTTTAGGGTCAATGTTGGTTTTGGGCAAGGATGTGCAAGCATAACTCAACATAATATAAAAGCAAGGCATGTAGTCAAATAATGGACACCAAAGAAAAGGGTGTCACAACGATATTGGATAATGTGTTCAAAATATATGCACATTATAGGTTCACTAGTCAACACTATTGGGAGGGTCTATCTGATCATTCAAGAAAAAGGGAAAAAAATCCTACTCCAACCTTGTCTAATTGTTGCATTTGACTCTAATCTTGAGACTTGAAATGACAATATGCATAAATCACGATTGCTAACTAGATTAAAGAAAATCATGATTGCATTTGAACAACGGTCACATTTGTTTACGGAGTTGGAAGTGCATGTGATAGGACCGCCTACCTACCTCAAAAGAGTGAGTGTGCCTCTCATGAAATATGACCGAACATAGAACATACCGTATACATGCATATCCAAGTACGAAAATGCACATGTTTGAGAGAATACCAATATAGGTCACCTATACTCTCACCTATACTCTCACTTCCAAATTTTCAAATGATATTCACTTGACTGCAAAAAATAACAAGATCATGTCTCACAATCCTTATTGAATTTGCTATTGTGCTCAATGTGTATGTTTGACAAAATTTCATTTGACGTTCAACTTCAAATCCAAAGTGTCACACGACAGTTTCAAAAATAAAAATGAATGTCAACTTACATCTACATTTTCCTCTATAGTGTCACCTCAATACCACATGCCTAGTAGCACGTGTCATTTTAATTTCTAATGTGTCAATTGATGTGCATTTTTTTGGGGTGCAAGTTTTTGCGTGTCAAATGTCCAAAACAAATGTCAAAAATATATATTGATTGTGCTTATGTATATATAATTTTGTTTTGTGAACAATCCTAGAGGAAATTCAACAGGTCCATGAGAAAATATGGCCATTGGATCGGCTAGAGAATGACTCAACCAATTAGCAATTGTGAATCACAAAAGTTGTCACATGAAGTTTTAGAATTGAAACATAAATATATAATTTGTAAGAGGTCAATATAAAGAATTCCCCCCCCTCCGTAATGGGGTACTTATAGAATGACCACATAAGGTCCAAAAGTAGCCATTTTTCTCAACTAGACGCCTACATTTGAGTTATGAACGGACATCAAAAAATATGTGCCGCAACAAGATTGGACTAGTGTACAATGCTCCTTCCTTCAATGTTTAAGAAAACGATGTCATAATTAACAATCAAAATGATTTGTGAAGTTGGAAGTGCCCACAATAGGACCACTACTTACATTAGGAAGAGTGACTACATACCACCCCCCAATCCCATACCTTGAGATGGGTTTACATTAGGGTCTGGGCCCAAGAAACTCGGGCTCCAAAACACCCCCTAATGGACCTACCTTTAAATTTTCAGTCCACCCTACCACCTATAATCCACCCAATCATAGTGGGGGGTATCAAGGTTGATTGGAAATTCAGAACCAACCATGTTGGAACCTGGGGGCTTGCCCTTGGGGAATATAGGTGCCAACTAGTTGTCTGCACCCGTTCAAGGTGTTGGCCTTTAAAAGGAGGCAATAGTCATTGGGGCACTCTAATTCTCGTAATGCTTGTTTTGGGATTACATGCATATTTAGACCAACTTGAAAATGAAGCAACACCATAATTCACGCTATTGACGACCTAAGCTTGAAGATTAATTTCTCAAACCAAATTGAGTATTTTCTCGAGTGGGAAGTGTTGAGATATGGTGGGAAAGTGATGCCACACTAGCGTCACTTCATTTTTTCATCCCATGGCTCCAAAGCCTAGTGTGAATTCATTGGTTACTTTAGACCAATTTGATTGCTCGATTCTATAGTTTTGTTTGATCTTGAACCCTAGTGTAAGCCCACATTTAGATGGGCAATACTCAGTGGTGATGGAGTCGTTGAGTTTGTTGCAACATGCATGAACAATATTTTGGAATCCCGACATGTGCTAGGAGAAGTGGGATAATAAAAAGAGGGTAATTCATGAGGCGGAAGTGCATTCTAAGGAACTAGGACACCTTGTAAGGCAGTAGCTGAGCATAGGTGACCACGTTCCCCTTAATGCACTCCCCCGAATGCATTACCAAACGTAAGGGCCCAAGGTGGGACATATTTCATCAGCTCCGATTGGTTGGAGAAACATAATGCACTCTAAAATACATGGGGTGCACTGTGCAATGTGAGGGTACCTCAAATCACAAAACGAAATTTGGCCTGAGTCTTTATGTAACCGTAAAGACTCAAGCCAACTTTCCTTTGTAATACGAGATAGCCTTACTTTTGTGTGATGCACCCCACGGATTGTAGAGTGCATTATGTTCTCCAACCGATCAGAGCTGATGAAATATGTCCGACCCTGGGCCTTTACGTTCAATAATGCATTCAGGGGAGTGCATTAAGGGGGACACGGTCACCTATGCTCTCAGCTACCGCGTTACAAGGTGTCCTAGTTCCTTAGAATGCACTTCCGCCTCATGCATTATTACCCCACCTGTTACATTTACAACCCATGGACCCCCAAAATCCGGTTGGGGCGAACCAACCCATATATCCGTACCTTACCGGGGAGGGCGAACGGCTGGGGATTCGTGGCACTCACTTAAAATCAACCATCCTACATATCGTGGATGAAGTGGCTCCAATACAAAAAGACCCCCATGAGGTTGAGGGCCGATTCATTCGAATGTGACATCACTAGACATACCACCTTTAAGCTCTTTACTTAGTAGATGAGTGGTGGCCAATACACTAGGTGCTTACTTACATCACCTACTAACCTAAGCAGCGGCAACGAGGGAGGGAGGCGGGGAGCCCTCGCTGAGCTGGTCGCAATGCAGCAACAATAATTTGGAGTCGCTGCCCGTGCTACCCGGCCCTCCAGGCAGCTGGCGCCCGCGAGGCCAGGGGACCAACGGAGCCCACCCTCTCCCCACACTCTCTCTCTCTCCCCCTCTCTCCTCTCTGCACTCGAGAGGAGAGGCCCGCCCTCCAGCAACGAAACCCAACTCAACTCGCAACGCACAGGAGGCAGAGGGACGACAGGAGCGGCCGAGGAAGGAGACGAGACGAGGGAGAGATCACCGGAGCCTCAACCTCCCGCGTCACTGGAATCCGGCCTCAATCTCGCGGCCGCCGCTCTTGGATCTTCACCACCCACCGCCTTCTCACTGTCTCCCAATTCCCACCTCACCAAACGATCGCTTTGCGCCACCACCGGGGTAACTTACTTGCCTCCCCAAGGCTTTTCAAGGGTTTCAAGCCACCCCGCTTGCTGCTGCATGTTGCGTGCCTCTCTCGCATTGGCCTCCGTTAACTCGGCGAAAAGACGGGGTTCAAAGGGAAGGGGTGAGGGTGGGTGGTTTTGGGGGTGGCTTTGTGGCGCCGAAGCTGTTTGGGGAGGGTGGGATTCAGATCTGGTGTGCTGCTCTGGTTATTGGGGGTTTGGGCTTGGTTTATGTGTTTTGGTTGCACTTGGCTTAGCTTAGTGCATGTGTTGGTGGGCAGGATCTGGTCCCATTGGCTTTGGGGATGTGCGGAGCGGGAGGTAGCAGGGCGTGACGGCTCCTGACGGGTTTGGGGGGTGGGAGGTGGAAGTCGCGCACTTGCAGCAGAGGGGTTGTAGCTAGCGGCTTGCAGCTATGGATCTAAAGAAAGTGTTCGATCAGACCGTGAGAGAAATGTAAGTGGCAAGCGACTTGACTTTGCTCTCCTTTCTTCTCTTCTCCGCCGCGGCTTATGCCTGCATTTGGGAGCCATCACTGCGATCTCTCTGTTTTGGGTCATATCCATCATCTTGCAGGTTTGGGAGGCTTAGATGCGCATAGGCAAAGCTAATGTGCATCCTTTTGCCTTCTCGCATTAACATCTCTACGGCCGTATTTTTTACCGTGCGAAAATCTGACCTCATCCTGGTACGATGAGGTGGGTTAAGGGTTTTCACCACCAAGGGGAGAAGCAGATGTGACGTCTAATTCTTCCTTCGTGTGTGTGCAGAAAAAGAGAGGTGAACAAGAAGGTTCTCAAGGTTCCTGAGATCGAAGTCAAGGTACGGAACAAAATCTCTGGAGGGTGAGCTACTGGAATTTTTGTGCCGTGGTCAGACCCGCTAGGACTTGCTCTTAGATGAAGCACTCGATTTTTCATTATTCTGCATTTAATGTGCAATTACGGGTGTAGGAGCAGATTCTGTGTAGGATCTACACTTAATTTAGTGTCAAGTTCAGCCCCTGTGGAATCACTTCCAAGTAAAAGACCTAGGCCCTTACTAGTAGCAGACCAGAGTCTTCGAGAATCTGGTGTCGTAATTTCGGGGGCTCTTATTTTGAGCTTCCGGATCACTTGCATCTTCGGCCGATCTAGATATCATGTGGGTAGAGTGAGTAGACATGGGATAGTTGGGGGTGTGGTTCATTTGCCTAGAATTCCGTGAATCTTTAGGTCTTATTTCCTGAACTCCATGAAACTTTGGGACTAATTTAGGCGTAATGGGATCTTATACTTTTGGAGGAACGTTGTATGCTCTGATGATTGAAATTGCTGTCTTCTTTTTTCTCAGATATTGGAGGCGACCAGTAACGAGCCCTGGGGTCCTCATGGAACAATTATGGGAGATATTGCTCATGCCACCCGAAATTTGTAATTCTCTACTCCTATCTTGAGTTCTTATTTCGTCTTCTGAATGTTTACTGGCGCCGTTTTTGTGGGCTATCTCTTAGTTCGTAATCTGATTTTCTTTTCGGGTCTTGTGTTGTACAGCAATGATTATCAGATGATAATGGCGGTATTGTATAAACGATTGAATGACACTGGACGGAATTGGCGCCATGTTTACAAGGTGAATGGAAATGATGACTTGTCTAATACTAGCATTTGAGTCGGTTGTGGACTGTAAGCAAGTATTGACTAGTTGATATTTGAACATCTTGACTTTGGTGTTTGTTGTTTAGGTGACCAAACCTCCTACATGGTTTCTACGTAGATAAAAGTTTATCTTCAGCTCATTAATTGAAATCCCATCACTTCAATACACAGTTGGTTTTATGCGAATTAACTTGTTGTCTTGAACGAGGGAAATTGGTAGCTGTTACCTGGTTGAAGTTTTCCGCATCTTACGTTGTTTCTTTCATGGTGTTTTCCAGGCTTTAACAGTCCTGGAGTACCTGGTTGCGAATGGTGCAGACCGGGTTATAGATGAACTCAGGGAGCACACGTACCAAATCCAGGTATAATTTCAGGAAAAAATCATGAATAAGCATACTGATTGTATGAGAAGATATTGTGGTCGATACGATGTCAGCTGTTTCTTCTGCATTAACACCCCCACCCCCTTTTTGCAGACGTTGGTCGATTTTCAGTATTTAGAGCCCAGTGGAAAGGATCAAGGAATCAATGTGCGGAAGAAGGCTCAAACTCTTGTTTCCTTAATCAATGACAAAGAGAAAATTCGGGAAGTAAGGCAGAAAGCGAGCCAGAATCGGGACAAGTATGCACTCTCATACTTCTTTCATTCTGAGGATTCTAGTGCATGGATTACTAGTTTTTCTTTAGGTATTTGTGGCCCTGTGGAGGGGAAAGGCAAGCAAACTGACACTCATTTTTCTTCAAATTTCTTTTTGTAGGTATCGGGGTGTGTCAAGTACTGGAATGACACACCGTTCTAGTTCATATTCTGGCTCCGGTGGAGGTTATAATGATAGGGAGGAGGATCGGTATGGAGGTGGAGGTAGTTATGGAAGTAGCCGTGGTGGAAGAGATGAATATGACAGCTATGGGAAGAGCACCACCAGTAGAGATGGAGATAGATACAGGGATGAGGACCGCAGCAGGGACAATGGTTATGATGGGAACCGGGATCGTGATGATGGGTATGGAGGAAAGGGTGGTGATCGCTATGACAAGTATGAGAGTGGTGCCTCAAGTGATCGGGACCGTGACAGAGGCTATGATGATGACGATAGTTATTCTAGGTGAGAGAATTATGCTTTACAAAATCAGCTCGCATATTTGCACATGAATCTCACGTTTTTAATGTGGATATACAGTGTTCTTTTTTGGAGTTGCATGCACTATTGGCCCCAATGTATTGGTGTTATTTGAGGATTTGCATGTGCTGGTTGTTGGACTTGCACGTGTTTGAGCCTTCGATCACAGATCTCCTAGTCAGTTCTGAAACTAAACCTCTGTTGGCAGAAGTAGGTCAGCTTAGGATTTGTGCCACTGCGATCAAGCCTCTAAATTAAGCATGTTCTCCATGTTGCAGAAACGGTAAAGCAAGAGGAGGATCCACTCCACCTCCTGCATATGAGGAAGCAGTGCATACTGATGTCCATGATGATGACAGGTTGAATTTGAACCTCCTAAACAGGCCATTAACCTGTAATTTCTTAATAATGGACTTGCTGCTTCTATTGTCCGTGCTAGTAGCCAACATGCAGGATGTACATTATATCTGCTGGTTCTTCAGAGCATAAATAAGCTGTCATGTTATGCATCACACTCACATATGAAGGTGGTTCCTGCAGGGATGATAATAGAGGTGTAGCTGCTGCAGTGGCTAGAGCTCAGAGCAGCCAAGCACAAACTACTGTTAGTCCTCCACCAGATACGAGTCCTCCACCTGGACCAAATGGGGCGGGATCTTACTTTGCAAGCCAGGTGGCAGATGATGACTTTGATGATTTTGACCCACGCGGTACTTTCACTGCTACTGGTAAGTAAAGTTTCTCTATGAACTATGGAATCACTGCATAATTAATAAGAGCTTCAGTAGTCCAATAGTTCATAGCATTGTTCAGAATGTGTATGGACAGTTCTAATGTTCATGCTTTTACTAAGTGCCTTTTTATTGCTGATTGTAGCCCCCTCAGCGAGTCAACCGAGTGAAAGTTTCTTTGCTGAAGCAACTCCTGCTGCTCCTGTTTCTGCCCCTCCTGCACCTCCAACTGTAGCCAAAAGCACTACTGGCCTGGAGGATTTATTTGGAGATGTCAGTTTTGATGCAGTACCTAGTTCAGCCCCTTCTGCAGCGAATGGTGTACCTCCTAGTCAGGTACGTGGAAAGAAACGTATTGTGTATTTTGAGCTTTGTGGTTTATTTTTTCTGCTCTTTTTTCTTCGTTCATGGAAGTTCTTGCTGCTTTGGGTTTGATGTTATTACTCGGCATTTTACTCAGAGTCGTCATTTTTCATATCCATTTTTTCTTATTTGGACATGCTGGTGTTGGGTTTGGCAGGGAAGTGCTGATCTTTTTGGGGACTCATTTCAAGTGCTTCCCTCAGCTACATCTGATACTTTTGGGTCTTCTGCTTTCCAAGCTCCACCTGCCTCCTCGACCCCTGATATGTTTGGTGGCCCAGCGTTTCAATTAGCCCCTCCTCCCCCAGCTCCTCCGGCTTATCAACAACCAGCAGCACCGCCCAGCACTTTTGGAGGAGAATCCTTCCAATCATTCGGTGCTTCAGGACAGTCGAATGGTAGCATGGCTGGAAATGGGATGAATGGGAACATGTTTGGGCAACCACAGTCCTTCACTTCGTTTGATCCAGCTCCTGCAGGATATGCACAGCCACCTCCTGCTGCATATCCTGCTGCTAATGGTCTTGGCTTTGGTGGACAACAACCATTTGCTAATAATCAGCCATTTGGCAGCAGCCAACATCCCAGTGGAAACCAGTCTGCATTTGGGGCCCAACAGGGTCATGGTAACATGAATGGCAGCTTTTCACAACCGCAACAGCAACAACCAGCGAAGAAGGAGTTTGGACCGGTGAAGTCTGCCATGTGGGCTGATACACTCAGTACAGGCCTTATTGATCTGAACATTGCTGGACGTAGGCACCCTATCTCTCTAAATGTATCTTTTTGTCATCCTAAAATTTCATTAATGCCTCTAGAGCACACTGCGTATGTTTTGTTTCTCTCTGTTTGCTCCCTGTTATTCCTGTTTATTTTTACTTATAGATATACCTGAGTCGGAACTGTCATTTCTAGTATCTCAGAAACAATCTGTTTTGCAGCAAAAGTAAATCCCTTGGCCGATCTGGGGATCCAGTTGACAGATGTTGCACTTCGCAATGAGCTCTGGGGTGACAATAAGAAACAGACTGAGAAGAAGTCGACTTCCACCTCTGGATCTGGAATGGGCATGGGCATGGGGAAGGCTATGGGCAGTGGGTCTGGGCTAGGAAGGGCAGGAGCAAGTGTTCTACCTCCAGCCATGCCACCCCCGTCAATGATGAATGTTGGGAGAGGTGCTGGAGGCCCTGCAATGCAACCTCCCATGGGCATGGGTATGGCTCCTCAAATGGGAGGCATGAACTTTAACATGGGTATGAACATGGGTATGCACCCGGGCATGCGTATCAACCCCGGAATGGGTATGACTCCTCAGATGGGCATGGGCATGGGCATGGGCATGAATCAAAGTATGGGAATGGCGCCTAACATGGGCATGGGCGGTTATCCCAACCAGCAGTACAACGGCTATAGGTAGAGATATTAGAGTTTCCTTCACAGTAAGTCATTCTTTCTAAGTGTGTAATTGAGGGTATATAGTTGTGATTACAAATGATTGTTACAGCTGCTTCTCAGCTGATGATGGCTTACGTCTAGGTCCGGCCCTTAGGGCTTATTCTTCATTGCAAAGTCTACTGAGTGAAGCGTTTTGATGTCAAAGGTAGTGGTAAGCACGTCCTGTTTCCATAAGCCATTGCGATGGGGATTTTTGTCTGAAAGGCACCGAGTGTCGGGTCGCGGTTTGAGCTGAGCTCTTAGATTTCTCACATCTTTTCTTAAGATTGTGTTGTTATGAATAAAGTTGCAGTACCTCCTCCCAGACGTGTTCATACCTCTCCTTGTACAATGGTTTAAAGTAAATAGGCCTTATTGTCTGGTTGGTCTTCTTAACGGGACTCATATATTTGAATGGTATATGGTAAGGTAAGGCTTGGAGTGAAGGACGGGGACTCTAGAAGATGTTTTAAGATGAGATTGGTCTATGTGCTGCAAATACTGACACCATTATATGTTCCATGGTGAGGGATCTCTGATCCTGTAAAGAGGTAGATTCTTCGCATTTGGACTCTTGAAACTCTTGATTCTAAAACATGAATAGACGTGCAACCTTGGGGATTTGCAAATGCTATATCAATGAGACAATTCGTGAGCAGATCCACTGGCGAGAATCGTCTTTGTAGCAGGAGGGCATAATTGTCTTAATTAGGTGGTCGCCTCAATGCAACAAGAAGCTTTTCTCTGCCAAAATCGTAATTACTAAATACGTACTCTACCAAATTAACCTGTACAATAAACTGGCATCGCAATAGCTTATGTTGTCAGGCATTTGTTATTCCAGGAATACTTCCGGTGTGTATTCATGTTATGTTGCAAAGCAACTCTTGTGGCACACAATCGACACTCCATTCAAACTTGGAACAAGCACTGAAATGATCGTTAGGTAGACTCCAAATCGTCGTGTGCAAAAAGTTCACCAGCTCTCAAATTGTGTCCCAAATCTTGGTTATCTCTACCAAAAACTGGCCGTCGAGAAAACTAATCGTTGGTCCCTGAGGATCCACGTCCAACGTTCGTAGAATAGTCATACATGGCGGGAACCGATGCGGCTCCGGTGGAGATGACGTGGCTTTCATTCATTTGTGGAGCATTTGCATAAACGGGTGACGCCAATCGGATGCCCTGGAGCCAGGCCTGCAGTAGGGTTTCGCCTCTCCCGCCTACAAGAAGCCCCCGCTCTCCCGCCATTTGCAACAGGCAGTTGAGTTGCCCAAGTTCTCAAAATTCTGCATTCTCCCCACTGCTCAATGCTGTCCTCCTCATTCACATGACATTATCTCCAGCTTCATTCTCCAAATTTGGTCTTGGAACGGCATCGAACAGCGCGCATTCTAGGTCCGTTTCAAATCTGGGGTTAAGGATCTGGGTTTTGGGTAAACCCGGGGTCAGAGCGCTCTCATATGCTCGAATATTTATCCGTAGGTTCATTATTGATGATTTTCTCGATGAATGCTGTGCTCAGGCACATTGCGCATCCTGGATTTCGTTATTACAGTAATCATAACCCTGCGGTTAGAATGGTGGTCATCACCATCATTCTATGAGCTTGTGATGGTTAGGCAAGCCTCTGTTTAACATGGCTTAGCCCTTGTACTGTAGCCACCTCTTTACACATCTGGAACTTCAGAGGTCAGATTCCCAGCATTTGCGAGGTTTTAAAGGATGTCAATTTCACGCTAAGGATATTCTACAGATGCATTGAGCATGAACGAGGCATTTGTCTTTATGAAGGGTAACCGAAAGGAAGCATACATCTTTTTCGCTGGCGTCAAAGTGGATGGTCAGGTTATGTTACGTAATGGCTTGTCGATGAATATTGTCTCCCTTACATCGGAAACATGATGGGAATACAGCTTGATCAAATTGAACGTCGTCCGTGTGTACTGTGGGTGAGCAGGATATGAATTCAAGTCAGACACCGTTCTGAAGATGTGTTTGGTAGGTATCCTCCATTGGGAGCTACAGGGACGCTCTGTCTAGAGTGTTGTTCTCACTAGGCTCTTGGAATGTGATGACATGTCTTCTTAGGATGCCTTCCATCATGTTGAGCGACGAAGTGGAGCCGATCTTGGTGGAGAATCCTCAGAGGTTCTGCATGTTCCCCATCAAGTATCCACAAGTGTGGGAGATGTACAAGAAGGCTGAGGCCAGCTTTTGGACAGGTATGCATCTTTCATTTTTATTTTCTCGATGTTGTTTGACACCCAATATTAGCCCTTGCACTACCAGGTTGTGGAAGTGGTTGAAAGCTATCCTAAATGTACCGTTTACGTGCGTCTGAAACTGGTAGGAGAGACTTTGGCCATTAAGAGTTTGGGGTTAAGATGTAATTTACTTGATTGATTCTATGGCAAGTCTATCTGCATTGTTTTTTATGCAAAGTAAGTGCACAGTAACCACTGTCTATCCGGGAGACTGGGGGAGACTCTTTGTTTCTTTTTTACGTGTCTCCTAGTTTCCAACCAAATGCGGGAGGAGGGCCTTGCCTGTGTCCATTGCAAAAAGTAGAGCCATGTGTAGGATGTCACTGTACTTTGTGTAGGAAGTGACCAATTGTGGGGCTCATTTTGCAGCTGAAGAGGTAGACCTCTCCCAAGATCAGAAGCAATGGGAAGAGTTGAAGGCAGATGAGAAGCACTTTATCAGCCATGTGCTGGCTTTCTTTGCAGCTTCTGATGGCATTGTGCTTGAAAATTTGGCTGTGCGATTTATGAAGGAAATCCAAATTCCTGAGGTATACATTCTGTAGATTTTATGAGCTTTTTGGAAGAGATTTATGACGTTTTGAATTGGCAAGATTATAAATTCACTTAAGGCCTATGTTTTCTAATCTGAAGGGTGATTTGCATGCTTTTCATATTGTAAAAGGCTTGCTTCTGTCAGCATTTGATGGGCAATTGCCGGTGTCATTAGTGTCTAATTACTCAAGTTGCAACAAAGGTTGCAGTATCCACTACAATCACTACAACCAGTGTCGGCTACTTATTCAGAATTGTAATTTTAGGGTCCCATCTCCTGTTTGTGGAGCTCATGTTTTGGGATGTTTTTTTTGTTTTTTGTTTTGATTTGTTTTCAGGCCCGAGCTTTCTATGGATTTCAGATTGCAATTGAGAATATACATTCAGGTATGCAGAGTGTTTGTCTTCATAGAAGCTCTGTACTTCTAAAAATAAAATATGTTTGACTTTCTGGCTATTTGATATTTATCATGAATGCTAAGCACTAACATTTTGTTTTCTGCCCAGAGATGTATAGTTTACTGCTGGAAAGCTACATCAAGGATCCACAAGAAAAGGCAAGGTTATTCAATGCTATCGAAACTATACCTTGTGTGACCAGGAAGGCTGAGTGGGCACTGCGATGGATCAACAGGTACTAAATCAGTTATGCCCTTGTACTTCATTTGTCAGATTGAATGGCTTGTTATAGACAGTTTTAGTCTATTGTTTGATGCACTTGTGCTGTGAATTGATATGTGGCAACACTCATGGCAGCTAGTGGCATTGTCTCTTCATGGCATTCTGTGTAATTGCATTTTGGGTGTGGGTTGTGTTCAGTGGTGATTCATTTGCAGTTAGGATCCTTGCTTTTGCCTGCGTGGAGGGGATCTTCTTCTCTGGAAGGTGAGTACTGTTTGCATGTTTATGATAAGAAGAGCAGGTCTTGAAATCCAACTGACAATTGAAATCACAATTATAATTAGATGAGATGCTGTAGCAGAAGTGTCTGAACCGTGAAAGAGGATGGTCATTGTGTCTCTCCACTCTCTGAATGTATTCTGGCTTGTCTTCCAGATGAGGTTCTGGGTTTGGTGTCCCAAGTCAATTGATACAATCAAAATTGATCTTTGAATCAGATTCAAATTGTTGGAAATTGTTTTTTGAGACATCAAGGAATTAATGAGATGCTCAGACTTGGTGAGAGTTTGGTGCATAGGAATTTGTAGACTTGGTAACAGTGATTATTTTATCTTTGCAGCTTCTGTGCAATTTTCTGGCTGAAAAAGAGAGGTTTGATGCCTGGCTTGACATTCTCAAACGAGCTGATTTCAAGAGACGAGGGTCTTCATTGTGACTTCGCCTGTCTTTTGTATAGGTGGACATTCCTATTAAACCAGTGAATTCTTGAAAAGATGCTGTGCGCATAGAAGTGCTTACAACCAAGTACATGCATGTTGGTTATTGTGGGACTTGGAGAATAGATGAGAAATGATTTGCAGGATATTAGTGCAGTTGAATCAGGTCACTGTTCCTTTTTAAAACTCAGTTTGGCGGGGTTTGTGTTTTTGCAGCTTACTGGATAACAAGCTGAGTGAAGAAAAAGTTCGAGAGATTGTTTGTGAGGCAGTGGAAATTGAAAGGGAGTTTGTATGTGAAGCTTTATCCTGTGACTTGGTTGGCATGAATGCAAAACTTATGAGTGAGTACATCGACTTTGTAGCTGACCGCTTACTTGTAAGTTTTCAACTCCCAATTTATTTGTTTCAATGATACTGATAACAGTAACATATTCCATGAGATCTACATAGTTTCACTCCAGTGTCATTCAAGCTAGGTAGAGTTTAAAGGCAAAATTGAGAAGTTGTTCTCCCTGCTCGAAGTAACACAAGGGAAGGGGCTCTAATTTGGTTACTTAACTTTATCAGATACGTATATTTGATGGATGTGTGGTAAGGTGTATGTCTAAGTACGGTCACCAAAGAGACGTGTTTAAATGTGATAGGATTATGTGCTCGAAATTTGTCAACCATTCTACATTCAGTAATGAACATAACTAGGTTGGAGGGATCTCTACCTTCATTGAAGAGAGAAAATTTTCACTCATTGATGAATAACATATTCATACAAGCCTAAAAAGTTATGAGGAAAATTTCCATGGCCTCGATTTGGAATCGCTAATCACCTTGTGCTAGTCATGTATTTCATTTATTAGAAGTGGGTGCAGAGCTTATAGTGTCCCTTTTAGGCCCACTAACCTTATGATATGGGCGTTGCAGATTTCCTTGGGCTACAGCAAGGTGTACAAAAGCCAAAATCCATTCGATTGGATGGAGCTGATCTCATTACAGTATGTACCCACCTGTTGACATTTTGGGATGTGTGCTTTGATTTGTTATTCTTCATTATTGGGACATGTGCATTGAAGGTGCTGTAACCGCATGATATGTGGAGGATGTTTTTGGAGTCAATGGCTGGAGATTATGGCAAAGACTTTGGTCAAAGCTGCTGGGTTTTGCTGCAGGAACTGAGGAGGGATGGAAGCTAAACAATGTTTTTGATGCTTGCAGGGGGAAGACCAACTTTTTTGAGAAAAGGGTTGGTGAGTACCAGAAGGCATCCGTCATGTCAAACCTCAATGGAGGTGAAGACAACCATGTCTTTAGATTAGATGCAGACTTTTAGGTGATTAGGACACCCACCTAGAAAGGTGGAGGTGGACGTAGGTCATATTGTATTTGAAAGAGAACACAATAGTCAGCGGTAGTGCAGTGTAGCAGACAAGCTTTAGGCAAGCAAAGCTTGAGAAGGCGATCATGTCCTTGTATATTGGTTACATTCTTTCCAAGGTAAGTAGACCTGAAGCGGACACTTTTAGATCTGTACCCACTTCTCCTAGCCTGTTAAACTTGCGATCAATACAAGATGATTACCATCCCATGGTGGTTATTGCTATTTTCCTCACATTTTTCGCTGCGCATATTCCCAACAAATTAAATATGACATGGAAAATAATGATAAGAGAAATTACATTTCGATGCTTGAAATCACCCAACAATGTTGATACCCAAGACAGTGTCACCTATAATACACAGTTACATGCCTCTCCTATCACAGTAGGGTATCTGGTCTAGTGGTATGATTCTTGCTTAGGGTGCAAGAGGTCGGGAGTTCGATTCTCCCGATACCCCGCTTTTTGGCTCGAAGTTGGAAAATAGGTAAAGCAGCTATATGCCTTCTATAGCTAGCCAAAGAGCGACAGCAGCTCCAATTAATAGGAAAACCGTTGTACTCGCTGGACGACGAAAAGGGTTTTGAAATTTATTAACATTCCCTTAACGAAGGTGCTGTTTATAATCCTGCAGGTACAGTGATTTGCGAGCTGGTTGTAATAGATTAGATAAAGTAGTGAGGTCCTGAGAAGTCAGGAGTGAGGGGAACACATATCAGCGATCCTACCGTCATTGTTCCAAGGAGTCATTTACCGCTAATTCAATGTCCATACGAAAATTGAACTCCAGAACGTTTTTGTGGAATTCAAATGATCAACTTAGGTGTACTTTGGAGTCGGGATGAATATCTCTTGAATTGCTCTTAGAGTTTCTATAAATGGTTTTTGATTATGTACGTTCTGGACTTGAATATGCACACAACTGATAGGAACTGTTTAAAACTAGTGTTTGAATAAGTAGTGTTTTCTTCTGCCTACTGGCCGAAGCTGTTTGAATAAGACATTTCGACCTTGGACCTATTAATTGAACATGATGTGATACGTCTGCATGATCTCAGTGATTTGGAGTAGAGAAGCGACTTCTGCTTTGTTCTGTCTCTATGTTTTAAAAGATTACCCAATTTTAGTGCTGGTATTGTGGACAAGGTAGGAATTTGAATTGGCCGAGTAAATATCAATCTGTTGTCTTCATTGCGCACTTTGAGACTTAACGAGAGTTGTTGCCTTCTCTTCAAGACAAGATTTACTAATTAAGTTCTTAATTCCTAACTGCTTTACTCACAGAACATATGCCCTTGACAAACTCTTACGAGTTACGCAATACTGTAAGGTGTTTACTGGTTCATCTCTATTGATGACAACTATAATTCCCATGTCGTTCTCAGCCAACATAAGTCTGCCATGTGACCAAATTTCAGGCATAAATGTTTAGCAAAACCAGAAGCAGATATGACTTCTATTAGACTTATCCCACCTGCTTAATGATGTGATCTCCTTTTGGGCAGATTTTCCACATAGACCAAGCGGTCAATACCAAATTTGGGTGGATTGTAGGTGGTAGGGTGCACTGAAAATTTAAAGGTAGGTGGTAGGGTGCACTGAGTATGATACCTGCACCCTACTTGGTACTTAGAATATACCAAAATTTTGCATGATAGGGTGTGGGTATCTGGTCTAGTGGTATGATTTGTTCACGTTTCGATGATTTGAGCAATGGTGGAGCTCCGGTGGTGCATTGCAGCGGAGCTTGGGTTTCTATGTTCTCAACCATTTGTCTAGACGTAATAGAGGCTGTGGGATCTGTGTTGCTTTTGCAAGCATTGGCATAGTGTATCCCTATAAATGTGCTTGTGTTGAACTCGTTAGGCTAGCGAAACTCCCCCTCCCCATTCTAATGGCAACGAATAACCACCCCCCCCAAGTCTAGACTTTGATTAGGAGGTTTGAGAGGGCATGCGAAGCAGAGCTCCCATGAGAGTGCAAAGGTCTGGCTACCGGTTTTTGGGATGCTCGCGATAACTGCTTCAGTTAGTCCGAATGGTGACAAAGCCCCTTGCGTCCCCTTCCCCCGTTCCCCCCCCAAAAAAGGCATAAGGTTCTACTGGTGACATTTCTACCATGTCAAATTGCCACCCTACTTGTTACACTTACCAACATCAAGTGGCCAACCCCACAACCCATGGTTGAAAAACGTGTGATTGCCAAAGACTTTGAGAAGTTACAAAATGACATCAACTGGCTCTTGGCAGACACCAACCACAACCTCGCTCAACATAAGAACATGGCTCATCTTGCAAAAGGTAATGACATTTTTAGAGTTGACTTACCATTCAATGATCTTGGTAGTGGACATGTTGAGTTGCTGCTCTTGGAGGAGCTATGTGGCTCTAACACATGGGAGACTTCGACCTCATGCCCATGCTTACATCGCAACTATGGCGCACTTCCAAGATGACCAAGGCGTAGTGGTCCCTCTTGCTTGGGACACCATGATGGACGCCTAAGCCCTTGTGCTCCATTATGGATTGAAACCCTTTGGGTAGCCCCGTCCGCTGTACCTCCTCAAGACCAAGCCGCATACCCTCTCCCACCGAACAAAGACGAGAAATTGCCTCTTCAACACATTGAATCAGGAGTAATTGGGAGACTTGAACTCCCGAACTCTTGCACCTTGAGCAAGAATCACGCCACTAGACTAAATACCTACTACATGTCAATTGCTCTCCAATTCGCAATAATAGATATTATATTATGACATCTAGTAATAGACACGATACTAGTAATTGGCATGTTTATATATAGAAATTTATTACATCGAACTAAAAACAAATTACATTACCACACTAGCAAATCCAAATGGGGACATGGGGGTCTGTAATGAGAAACTTGATAATAAGATTGGCGAACTTCACAAAAATTATAGATTGGTGAAAAGTTGCAAGCATAACATGAGCTAGAAGTGATCAAACTATCTTGAAATGTCTCTTGAGATTTTAATACTTTCTGAGGTATACATGATAAAATACCACCATTCATGAAGCTCCATGATCAAAAAATTTGGAGGTGGTAATTTCTTTTAATAGCTACACTTGAAATGAAATAGCCAAGATGTTCTTTTGTATTCATAAACAAGATCCGATTTTTTGAAATGGAGAGTCCATTTATGGACGTTGAGGCCATCAAACATTTAGTTAGTGCTTTGATTTCAGATTCACCTCTTCCGACTCATATCTCAGTTTTTAAAGGGTAAAAATTATCTTAAAATTGTTTTTGAAAAGAAATTAAAGGTGTTGGTCTCTGTGGCATGACAAATATCCCTCAAGAATCAAGAAGAAGCCACTGAGCCATGGCGCCACCAAATCAATGATAATAATAACCCATCACTCCAAATATTTCGTAATCGACCATTGATGGTAGGGTGATGATACTCTAAGCAAGATTTGTGAACAGTTGACTTCAGTATCCAACAATTGCCCTGTCCCACATGCCTGAGTTCATCTCTCGCACGCCTGAGTTCAGCACGAGATTAAGGTGACCCAACCTCAATGTGTGACGAGATTGCCAAGACAACTTGCAAGGAGGAGATTCATGAGTGCCAACTTAGGGACAAGACCTGCCACAATCTTCATCTTCTTATTCTTCTATGGTTGTATGTATGGTAAGCAAGCCAAATTCGGTTTCTTTCAGGAGGTTGGCCTTTTATGATGTGCCAAAAACCTTGGAATAAGAATCCCATTTGGTTAGAAAATCTTGTACTAATCCAACACCATAAGAATGTGATTTAGGTGATTAACCCTCAATTTTCGCTAATTATTTTCAAGAGCGTATATATGTGAACTTCTTACATGGTTATATTTCCAAAGCAAAACCATATTTATAGGTCATCTTTATCAGTTTCATTGGAAGAATTTCAAAAAACTTCACTTTGACTCCTTAAGAAGAAAGTTCAACTCTCATTTTCTTCATGCCGATTCTGTAATATGTTCAAACGATTCACAGCTCCAGTGCAGTGGCTTCCAATATTTTCTAAATCTCAACCTCAAGTTAGAGAGACTGTGAGTTTCATGTAAAAAAAGGAATACACTTTTCTGTATTCAAGTAGCTATACTAAAGGCTTGCATCTACCTAAGTTATGTGAATCTGCTTGAAATGTCTTCCGGGTAGAGATTGTGTACAAACTGGCCCAGCTACTTATATACACATCTAACTCTTATCGGTCTGATTGTACAATAAATGAAATTGATTGGCAACCTACAAATTCCTAATTTACCCATCTGCCCCCTTCATCCATGTGAACTTGCTGATGTTGGATCAATGTCCACAACATTCCCTGGAATCGGGATCAAAGTGCGGAGTAACTTCCATCAGATGTCAATCTAACATGCACTATGTTATATTAATAAAGAGGGGATGGGACATTTCAATGGCAATTCAATCATCCGGCCTGTTGCTGGAATTCTTGAGCAAGCACAAAATGAAAGCCCGGGTACGCAACTCCCATATTATATGCAGGGGGCATCGCATTAAAAATGGCTTAGAGGACGGCTTTTGTAAAAATTATATCAAATTATACAAAAACAAAAGGACCAAAAAGTTGGGTGAAGACCAAATTAAATAAAATGAGATGTAGAAAAAATTGGGTTTCATATTAATTAATTTATTAAAAACTCCACAATGTATATAAAAATTTGAAACACCTATTTTATAACCTATGCCCATGCATAATTTTAAAAGATCCTCACGTGTAGTTGCTGCCAATTAAAATGAAAAGTCATTGGCAATGTTTTATTTATAATAAAAATTCTTAAATTTTTATTAAAAAGCCCAAAAAGTTGGGTAGTTTGACCCATGGTACCTGTATTAATTAGAAAAACTCATATAATGAGGATTTTAATGAAATTTTATGCTTCAAGGAATATTCATTTCCTATATATAATTACATTTTTGGATTCCTTGTTAGAAGGGCTACAAGGATTTCCTACATGAAAACAAATTATATCACTTGAAATTGGACTAAAATGCATTATAAGTGATTATAATTAAGGCCATATAATACGGGAGTTGCGTACCCGGGAATGAAAGCAGCTTGATGTTCTTCAAAGAGCTCAGCACTTGCAAAGTTCAAGAAATTCATGTGGATTTCGGTGATACCGCGACTAATTGCGTTGTTCGAAGATGAAACTACATTTGTCTGCTTCGCGGGCCTATAAAACAAGATGACAAGATTGTGAGCACTTCAAAATTATCACTGCGTTTAGGCCCATAAACCAACCTGGCATCTGTTGAAAGAGAGTCGCTTATTCTTCCTTGCTGTCTATTCACCTTGTTGAGTTGCTTGCGAGTTCAGTATAATTTGTTATAGCATACAAACGATAGCATATAGAAATTGCACTGCGAAGATCAGACTGATAACTCTTGAGTATTAAAAAGCACTAACCTCATTTCTGGGCGACTGTCACATGTTTTGGCCACTTTGGCTCCTGCGTTGTCCATCCGCTTGCGCCTGAATAAAGTAAAAGTTTTGATACATACCAAGAAGTTTAGTGTATCAGAAATGTTACTGATGAACAGAATCGTGTTACAATGACGTTCATCCAATTATTATTTTAAAACTAGTTGTTAGTTAGATATTCATGTCCAGGAACCTTCTAGAGGAAGTAGGCCAACACTAGGATAAATGCGGCACAAGCATCTCTATGAGCATCTTATGCATGCAGTATACTGGGCGTAAGAAGTTGTAAGAGCCACCTTTTGTAAGCTATGGCAATGCATAGCATAGTGATCTGAGTATCAGGCGTAGGAATATAGAACATGTATATTTTGTAGGAGACTCATTATTGTACCGCTTAGCACTTCAATAAAATTTCAATTTAAGCAAAACTATTCTATCTCACATATACTTGTGACAACAACATTATTCTGCATTAGTTACAAAAAGAAATCGCCAGCAAAGATTGATGCAGAAAAATCCTAAAAATGGCTAAGAAATTTACTAATCATGTCTGAACTTGGAACAATACGTTTAGAAATCTAACTCTGTTCCTTAGACTTATGGTTACTCTGGGTCTTTTACAAAACGCAGCAGTGATTGTAAAACAGCATAAGTTTATTGCATCGAAGTTAATACAACGCCATAGCTCCTCAACTACAAGACTGAAAACCATACAACTACGTCTAAAGCTCATCTCTCCAAGTTGAACAGTAAGTGATCTAAAAGAGCGGGAATCTATTAATTGAAATCTATTAACTACTTATGAGCGGGAATATGATAATTCAAAACTACTAGTACTAGTGTGATGACGTGTCAATCTTAGCTGTCACTGAATTGTCACGTGGATATTACAGTATTACTCATTGAATCTGTAAATAATATGTTCAACATAACATGCCTTGACATTCTGGTGCAGGGTGCTTGAACTGTTGTGGATTGCGGAAAATTCTCATTTGCTGGCTCTGACCTCTCCGTTCTGCACATGCCCAGAAACATGAGAGACATTCATCAACTCACCAAGAAACTGAATCTCTTAAACCTGCAAGTTAAATTATAGCCTATGCGCCTGTTGATTACGCACCTCCTTGTAAATCCAATCTAGATACTTGGATTATCCTTTTTTCTCTTGGTCAACTATATCACTCATTGATGTCACGTACTTGTCGGCGAGCTTCATCATGTCAAGATTCTGCTGATCTTGAGTCTTGACTAGAGATGTTCACGCTGTGAGCCCTTTGGCAATCCGGGCAGTGGTACGAGGCCCCATTTTCCAGCTCCTGCAAAAAGCACAAGTTTTTATACATATATTTGCCTTTGTGATTAAAACAGAATACTTAATGAAGCATTTGGCCGCTCATGAAGCAAGTCTAGGGTTGGGATTCCTCAGGGACAAGGGATTACAACAAACTACATAATATGTAGTATATGATCCAGTGTTGCTGAAAGTTGTCGACTTGAATATTATTTATCTCAATATTTTGTACACTAAGAGACTCGCCTTCGGTTTTTTTTTTGTAAGATTTGCACACGGAGCATGCACCCGAAGAATATATATATCACACTGATCCTGGAAAGGAGTATAAAAAACGGAATACCAACAAGTTGTTATTGTTGGGGTCCTTCATATAATATATGTAAAAACATTTACTTTTCATAACAAGAAACAACATCATACATACACAAACCTGAGGTAATCTTAAATGAAAACGATATGGAAACCAAATTGTTTTGTACAACACCAACATGTGGATGGTGAGCCGTGACTTACAAGGTTGCCTTCTTGATCTTTTAGCCACACTCTTGCAAATGGCGCAATATTGATTTGCAGCAAACAACTAACACAACAAAAGACAAACTTTTCAAAATTAGGTCTCTTTGATAACCCCATTATTACTGGAAATAAATCTAATCCTAATACCAAGAGAGCAGAAATCATCACTTGAGGCGAGATTATGAGACTATCATGGACGAAGAAATTGGATAAATGTAAGAAACACGACACTCAAAATGCAACTAAGAAAAGACACCAGGAATCAAGAAGGCTTATAGGTTTGAGAAAATGGTTTTGTGTAAAGACTTCAACCAAGACAACACTGAAAATGGCTAACTGACAAAATACCTTAGCCATCTCCTCATCAGAGAAAATTAAGAGCCACCTCACTCGGCTCTCCATTTTCTGTTTCTGAATCCGTGACTTTATTCTTTCCCTTTTCATCCGGTTTCGCCTCCAGTCTGCAATCAACATTTGAAAGTATGCAACGAACTCTTACATACCCACTATATTTATGAATATTGAACAACCTGGACTGTTTCAAAGTTCCAGAAATGCTTCAAACATGTAGATATACATAATTTGTTGTCATTCACAACTCTGAGGATGAATCTGATTGCAGTTTGTACCATCGTGCACAAGCAACTCTATATTATGGTTGTAGTCTGACATGCCATTTCCTCTTCTGCCGATTGGTAGATCTCAGTCATTTAAAAAAAATAAAAATTTATGATTTTCTAGATCCCATCTGATCGATGCAATTCACTTCCTCTATGTCACTACTTACTTGATCTTCTTGACATCCTCTTTCTGTGAGGTTTGAGCGAGCTAGGGGCTCCATCTCATCCGCAACTCGGCCCTGCTCTACGTCTGCCAGGAACTTCTCCAGATCTGACAACATCAATGGGCGATTCGCACATCATCAAACCTGGCAAAGCCTGATCCTGTGTACCACCTAGGGAAACATGTGGCATATTCTACAAAATCTAGTGAATGGAGGCGTGTGGGTAACATGACGATGTACAAACCATTGTGTTCGAAGCATAGATAGATCGGCCAGATCATGCAGGAAGAAGTGTATAAGATAGGCATATTAGTTCTCATCTTACATTTACTATTGTGTTCTATTATCTTGTAGGACTTGTGTTCTGATATTAGAAGCTCGATGAATGATTCCACAGTAAGAGAGTTTCTCTGCACATTGCGCAAGAACACCTCGATGATTAGAAAAACATCTTAGACACCTGTAAAACCTCTATAATTGGAATCATCATGTCCTACATTGGACAATAAATAATAATTAATGGTAGTTGAACGCATGGTGTGTGCAGATCTCTGATGTCCAGATGTTGCACAAGCAACTTTGGAAAAATCTACCACCCCGGGAATCATTCACCAAGTTTTTTACTCCACTGTTTTCCATGTTACCCTTCTAAGGTGGCAAATTGCCCAAAGTTCCATGTGATCGATGTTACAGTATGTTTTGGTGACTTGGGTGAGCCAGTGATCTTTTGCAACTTAGAATGAATTAAAGAAGACCACCCCACAACTACATCGGCAAGACATATTCGAATCTTTCAACTAGTATCCAATCGCATAGAAGTTCATTTTGGTGTTCACGTACTAGGTCTTCGTCTTCTTCATAATCCACCTTGAAATTTAGCTTGAGAGGCTCGTCGTCGCCACCTCCTCGAAAGCGATGCCTGATCATGAGGTTGGCGCGGTCTTGACACCTGTAGACATGTAACTAGTGTTAGTCCAGCTTTAAACATCACCAGATGTGCAGATTTCTCAGACAACTTCCAGCTCAGAAACTCAGAAAAGCACTGAAAGTGCTATGCACACTAATTACTCCGCAGGGAATCAAACTGGGCAGTTTACCATCAACAGGGGAATATGGGACAGGGTGGACAAAATTTGGGGAATGAGGACCCAAGCACAAATTTAATTTTTTCAACCGTACCAGTGTTTGTTTCCCTTGGTAGTTACTAATTTTCCAAGTGAATTTCCTTGTGACTAATCTTTGATGAAGGAATTCATATTCCTTGTTGCTGAGAATTGGCGACGAACTTCGTGTGCGGGGAAAGTAGTCGTACCTTGCTGCCAGATATCTAGTTTTGTGTGTCACTGCCAAAGTAGGTATGTCAATCCACTGTCAGATCCTAATGTCAACAATTTATTTACAAATTACACCAAGGGCAGAGCACTCGGTTACAAATTAGTGCTAATTAAATGACACCCACTCATGCTTAGAAGACATCTAATTATTTGCTCAATAATATATATGATACTAATTTGCTGCTTGCACACACTCAAGCGGCTGAACCTGGTCATACTAGTGAATAGGAAGAAATCAAATTCATCGTGGATGAAAAGCAAAGTGTTGGTAGAATCGTCACCAAGAAACAAGCGGTCGCCTTTCTTGATCCTTTTGTCTCTGCGAACATAAATTCATTGAGTTCTTCAAGTGAGGCGCTGGATGATGATGTAGGAACAATATCAAAAGCAGGGGGGAAACATTGTGACGACTCTTAGACTAACTTAGATTGCAATTGGCTAGTTTCACTTTGCAGCAAGTGTTCAAGTTGAATCTTAATTAAGGTGCAATGTGAGGGCGACCGACGTTGTTAGTCAATAACTCACCTTATCCAGGTGCCCCATCTCCCGGTGCTCTCGAAGTGATGCAAGTGGACACATTTCTTGGGCGTCGACAGCAGTACAAATGCAGTCTCCGCATTAGCTGCCATGCTTCCTACTTTTCCTGAATCTGCATCGCACAAGATTAACAAGTTAGTTGGTTAGGCAGATGGATCAGGACCAGAAACCACTAATTAATCACTTTCCATCCCCTTCAAGCTGCTCTCACCGTCTGAATATATTTGTGCAGAGCACCAATTCACACATAATCAAAACTGCCCTAAACCTGCTTTTCGCTCATCATTAACGGGAAATTGCAAGCAAACTACAGAATGCAGCAGATTCATCCGAGGGAATTAGAACAAGTTCAAGCGTCTCCTTTGCAGAAGAGCATCAATTCATCACACATTGTGTTTTTCACCCGTCTTTATGCATATTGAGCATATTAACACAGATTGGAAAAGCAGATTCAGCAGATGGAATTAGAACCACAACTTCCAGCGTCCCGTTATCCGGAGCACCAATTCATACCTTGCGCTTTTCACTTGACATCAACTTTATACAAGAGCAGAAATGTCAAAATGAGAACAACTTCAAGCGTCTCATAGTGAGCATCTATTCACTCCTTGTAGTTTTCACTAATATTTATGCAAAAGGGTGCTACAGAATGAACAAGGAGCTTGAGCAGAAGGAATTAGAACAACAGCTTCAAGCGCCTCATAGTGAACAACAACTTCAAGCGTCGGCTCAAGCGTCTCATCAATTCACACCTTGTGCTCTGCACCAATTTTTATGAAAAATGGGAAAGAACATCATTCATTCAGCAGATTCAGGAATTACAACAACAACTTCAAGCGCTGCCTCACCTGTACACAGGCCGCGAGCAGGTATCTGCGTCTGCGGAAACGGCTGTCGACCGAAAAGCTCCTAAAGCAATCGATACTCAACAACTACAACTTGCGGATAACTAAGGCTGGACTTGCAATCGCAGAAGTTCGAGTTAATCAACACGAAGTACTGCTGCACGCACAAGAATGACTCTGCACAGAAATGCTCTTTAACTCTGATGGGAGCAACAGCAGCACCGCCACCTACCCTCACGATTTCACTGCGATCCGAAAGATGGAAGTGAAGAGCCCTCTACAAGTAAGGAACTATATATAATCCACTTCCTTTGTCCTCCACCTCGAGGTCAGCCTCGAAAGCCACCCTTCATGAAGGTAGTCCGCCAAATTCCTGTGATTGTCAGTTGGTGAGATCTCGTCGGCAGCTACAGTTGCGAAGAGGGATTAAAAGCAATCTGGGCCGTGACGTCGAGAACATCTTGAGGCATCTGAAATATATCAATGTGGATGCATGGTCATAGGAACCATGTACATCCATCCATGAACCCGACCACCGACCGCCTGATCAATCACGCCCCCAATGAGCATTTGGTGGATGATACCCCAGGACTCTATCTGCACATTCGAGCTGGACACACATGAAAAAACTTAAATGCTGGGTGCACCACCAATTCATCAACTCATGAATGTTGCGCACATGTGATCGAGTGATCAAGTGCGCCATTCATCCAAGTTGGACTAAGACCATCGTGAACTCTTGTACTCAAGCACAGAATTACCATCAGAAAGAACCTTTTATTTGGTGAAAAGATGCCTACCGGTTCATCAGCACTTGACTGACGTGATGTCCAGAGCCATATTGTTATCCATTTCATGAGACAACCCAAAACACTGTACTGCAAAACAGAAATGCGTGCACATACAGTTCCAAAGTACTTCGAAAGCCTATACTGAAGCACTGAACAACCAGCAGAAAGAAAATCATTGTGAGAGATGTAAAGAAAATCATGTGCAAGTTGATCAACATGTCAATTAGAAGAAAATTTCCAGAATTCCTTTATTGCACTTGAGGATGAGCCTTCGGTTGCTGGTTCCGAGTCCAACAAACTAGGTATGCCGCCTCAGTATTTCATACAGGATTTGACAACCCAGAATTCTGATAGACTACAAATCCACTGGTTGACTTGCTATGAATTCTTACAGCAACTCATGCATTCCAGATCACCTCTGTAGTACAGATCAAATCCCCTCAGACCCGTCCAGGAAGAATGGAACGAAATCATACAATTATCACCTGGAGTCAAAATGGGATTGAGATCAATATAACTAATTCAAATGTCTGATTAATTCTGTGGAGCACCCTGTATTGCATATTCTATCATCTATGGGTGTCTGTTTGTCCTCTACCTGTAGCAAGGAGGCATGATATCGCCGGCTTAGATGCCAAAATAAATGAAACTATTGTGCAAATCGTCTTCTCTGCCTTTCACAGCTTGCTATGAAGCTGCAGCGGCTGATCGTGTACAGAGCTTATGCTGATGCCATTGGGTAGCAATGGTGCATATGGAGCTTGGCTTGCCTTTATCCACTCGAGAGCGCTGGTCACCGCCTCAGGGTCGAAGTAGACCTTGAACTCTGGTTTGTAGTTCTTCATGCGCTTCTGCTCCTTCAAGCTCGCAAGTTTCAGAATCTCCCCACTTGAGAAGCCTGACGGAGGTGTACCAGGCGCCTTCCTGTACTCGTTGGCCAGAAGCTCCACCATCTGCTCCACGGGCCCGCCGCCTTGAACCCATCGAAACTTGCGCACATCGCTCCTCGCAGAGTGACGAAACCATGCGATCTGCTTCCTCACCAGGCCTTTTGAGTTGTGCTGGAAGTCGGAAAGAAAACTCAGGAACCTCTCCTTGCTCACGACACCGCCATTGCCGCGTGCTTCAAGTAGCAACTGCATGGCTTCGTCGTAGCCAATGGCCTTGGCCGCTGTGTTGCTGCCCGGACGCACGCCCAAGTCGAGCAGCCAGGACGTCTCCTTTAGGAGCTCGGGGATCATCTGCTCGCACCGTATGTCGACACGGGGATAAAGATCTGCGCGGTGCTGGTATAAAAAGTAGCACTGAAAATCATAGTCCCACTCGGTGAGATGATCTGTGAGTCCCTCTGTGTCTTCGCCGGGGAAAGGGTGGGAGGTGATGCCTTGCCTGTTCTGCATGTACCACCGCATGTACATCCCCGTGCCACCGATGACAATGGGCACCAAGCCCTTCGACAAGATTTCTTCGGTCGCGGAGCGTGCATCGGCGAGGAAGTGCTCATAAGTGTAGTCAAAGGTCGGGAGCACCAAGTCCATCAGGTGGTGCGGGACGCCCTGCCGCTCCAAGAGGGACGCCTTGGCGGCGCCCACGTCCAGGCCTTTGTACACCTGAACGGAGTCTGCGTTGATGATCTCGCCTCCGAGCGCCTTGGCGAGCTCGATGGATAGGCGCGTCTTCCCGACTCTGGAAGGCCAATCAGATACCAGTATTGACAATATTCCCAAGCCCTCATTAAGCATTTTGCAATGAAGAGAATCTTGTAACGATCGAAACATCGTCCACAGACCAAGTGCTGGAAGGAAATACAAAAAGCACAGACTTCGGAGGATTCGAGAACTCCTGGCCATCATGGTCAAAAGTCTACCTAAAAGGATCGTCGAAAGTCGACGACCAGAGTATGGCATTTACCCTTAAAAAAGATTAATCATCAATATTCACAATATCCTCAGGTCGAACATTCAGCATCTCGCAGTTGAGAGAATCTTTTAACTATCGAAACATTGTCCAAACAGAAAGTGTACACATATTGGAAGGAAACACAAGTCACAGCACAGACTTCGAAAGATTCGGGAACTCAAAGCTATCAGGGTCGACAGTCTAACTAAGAGTATTGTCGAGAGTCGACGACGTGAGTATGGCAGTCTCCCTAAAACAAGTTTATCTCATCACTAACATTTATCACTTGTGGTTAGGCTGGCCCCTAGTTTTTCGACAGACGTTGACTTCTTCCCAGCCCCGGCTGCTTCTTCCCGCCCGCCAATCACTCTGAAAAAAGCACAAACACTCATAGGAAATAGAACCAAAGACGACATTCTTCCATAGGACCCCAAAACGGGAGAAGTGCAGTAGGATGAGTAGCAGTTAGCAAAGGTGCACTGCAAACATATGCATCCCAATTAAGGTTGGGTAAGTGCACAGGAATGTAGTGAAGATTAAAGGTAAACTAAGCTACCCCTGCTGGTCGACCAATAAAGGATATCACTTAAGCATTCATGGAAAATTAGGGTTCAATGCTCCAAAGCTTCAAGACTTCGAACCTATCCACGATATTGGTCTCAGAATAACCTCTGCCTGCACTGGACGACATGAGTAAGGCAATTTCTCGCACAAATGAGTCGATCCTCTCCCTGGCGTCCTAGACATTAATCTCTTATGGTTATGATCACAAAACAGGTCTACGCCTATCACTAAGACGGGGGAAAAGTAAAAACATAAAACTTTGTGACTCTGCAGTCGAAAAAAACATGTTCGTCCAATGGAAACCCTTACATCACATGTCAAACGTAAAGTGGTTTTAATTAAAGGGAAAACAGGAAAAGAACAGCACAGGCTTCAGGACATCAATGGTTTTCAACTACGCGGAACACGAACATCCTGGCACGGGGTCACAGTTCCCCCGTCACTCCAAATATTTCGCAAGCGACCATTGATGGTAGAATAATGTTACTCTAACTAGGTTTGTGAACAGTAGACGACAGTATCCAACAATTGTCATGTCCCGCTCGCATGAGTTCACCATCTCTCTGGCGTCGGCAATTAAGTCATCCATCTCTTACGCTTAATTATCCCAAAACGATATGCTTATCATTAACACTTATCACGTGACGTGAAGCTGAATTCTAAAAGTCGGTCACTCATTCCCACCCTAGCTTCTTTCCGCGAAAACTAACAACCTCTCACCCTGCACAGTAAATCGAACCAAACACCACATACTTCCAGAAGAAACGAAACCTCGTTCACTTTAGATTCTTCAGAGCGCGAAACGCACGTCCGGAGAAATGCTGCTGTAGCATTGATCATGTAAGTATTGCAAAAGTATGGCAAGGCAAGAACGACACCACACGCCAAAGGGGGAAGTTAAAAGAAGTACTTTTATCAAGGCACAAGTGCTGTGAATCATTCTACAGACATGAAGACTTACGCAGTGGGTCCTGAAATGCAAATCACACGACGCTTCTCCGTAGCCGACTGTGCACAGGACCTGCTGCTGGAAACAGCTCTCCCGCCGCTGGTGATCTCAACGTCCACATCCTCCTTCGAATTCCCGAGCAAGGCGGTGGCGAGATTCGGCAACTCGTGATGACCTTCGGCTGGCAGATCCTCAGCCGGCGACGTTGCAATTCGACGAGCCAAATCCAACAGCTCACCGTGACAGGCTCGAATCGGCAACACGGTGGATGGTCTGTTGATGGAATTGCTGCTGCGACGCCATGAGGTTGAATTCTTCTTCAGATCATATCCCACTTTAGTGAAAATGCCCGACACCTGCACAGTTCCACCAGTGTACTGAGTCGACGCCTGCCTGAGTTGCAACGTGCTCCCAGTGCAGCAGGAGTGGGCCGCCGAAGTACCCACATTTCCATACACCAAAGACAAGGCCATGATGACCCTTCCCTTCCTTCACGAATCACTCACTTCGAATTACGCGAACCTGTTCTTGTCACTCCAAGAGCACAGACTCAATCTCCAGCACACTCGACGATCGCAGCGTCGACACTCCTTACGTTTCCCGGCTGGCTGGCTGCCCATCCACAGGATTGATGTGATGAATGCAGACCCCACCCCCCATTTAATTTATAAGGCGGCAGTGGATCCTGCAGGAATAGCCTCGAGGGACCCGAGATGAGCTGGCTCGATGTTGGAGTCCCGACGATCGATGTTGGAGTCCCGACGGTCGATGTTGCGATGATGTGCTCACGTACCGACCTCCAGACTGCATGCACATGACCTCCACAATGTGGACGCATGATCGATCTCTCTCGACGTCTCTTCCGCCGAGGTTCGATTTGTCTCCCTCTTCGACATCCTGCAATATTGCCAACTCAGCTCCTGCAACTTCCTTTCTTCCCCTTCTTCGACTGTATGTATGGTAATTAATGGGGCCTAATTCGGTTACTTTCAGGAGGTTTCCAGCCTCTTATAGGATATGCAAAACATCTAGGAAACAAATCCCAGTCGATTAGTATATCCTGTACGAAACCAATCCCATACGCATGAGATGAAGGTGAGTAAACCTCAATTTGTGACGATATTAGTGCTAACTCAACCTGCAAGGAGATTCAGCACCAACTCAACGCCTTCAACAATCTTCATCTCCTTTTTCCCTCCATAATGGTTGTATTAGTATGTAAGGGAAGCATGCCCAATTTGGTTACTTCCAGGAGGTTTTGCCGAGTCTTCAGATGCGCAATTAATCTGGGAAGAAATAATGTCGATTAGCATATTAATCATCTTCAAGTACGAATCCAATGAGCCTAAGGTGATTTATCCTTAATTTGTTGTGCTCAATTTTTCAAAAAGTGCACTTTATGTGATCTTCGTAAGGGGTAATATAGGTGAGCCTAAAGTGGTTAGTGTTAAGCGGGTGGTGATTGTTCACTTTTTGGTCCTATCCCAACCAATGTGTTCATTTGAAGAATTTGAAGAATATTCATTTTGACTCTTCCAAAAGAGAATTCAACTCTCATGTGTCTCATTTAGATATCCTGGCATTTCCATCATGTAGATTGTTTTTTTTCTAAACATCCTGGAATGCTCACATTGATTTGGTGAAAGTGATTGTACATCTACCCCTATGATTGCAGATATTGGCACAGAGGTGATGAAGTTCAGGATCTGCTCGTGGACAACAACCAGAAGTTAATGTAGATTTGAAATGTTCTCTATATAAACAAGCGAGCATTGGACAGTTGATGAAAGACTTAGTGCTCCCCACTTATTAACTAAGCAATCAGCTAGTAACAGCATTGTATGCCCGCAATAGTGTAAAATCTCCCAAACTTGGAGTTTGACTAAGGAGGTGAAAATCACGTTCTCAAAGTGCAAAATCAAAGGCCAGCGCAGATATTTACCCTTAAGAAGGATAAAAAAAACAGAGATCAGAGTTTGCAGGAATTGTATGATCGGATATTATGTGGTATTATATTACTAGAAACCATTTTAGGTGAATGTCCATTTAGGTGTGCCCATCTTATAAGGCAATGATGTAAGTGTTCAATGGTCACATCTGATACTTTGGTGTTTTTATTGTTATTATGCAATCAAACAATTAACATTATTAGAAGCTGCATTTTTATCAAACTTTTCAAGAAAAACCAACTTAGATAGATTGGACGATGGTCAATAGTAATCACAAGTTCCTATACTAGTATGTGCAATAAGGTTTCCTCTTTACCCATTCAAATTACCTTGGGTAAAAAACAAATTACCAAAACTGATAAATTTGCTTATTCATCCATATAAAAACCATAGTTAAAAAATAAATCACATTTGTTATTGTGGTAAAAAAATATTCAAAATAGTGTGGAATGTTGATATTATAGCTTGTGGCAATTTAATTGTACATATCAGTGTAGATCATTCATTACTTTTGTGTTTACATTTTGCACATTGATATGATTCAAGTTGTTATGTTTCATATATGTTAGGTAGAATCTCACTTGAACAATAGCCTAATCCCTACAGTATTTGGCATTGCAAAAGTTTGTGAAATCTCACATGACTGATAACAATTTAAAAATAATAATAATGTAAGGGTGCAAGCATGGTAAAGTGGACCAAAATAGTGCTCCAGTATACTAAAGCCATAATTTTTTTGGTCAAAGGCCTAAAAGTAGTAGCAAAGTATTGTTTAAATTGGACTTTTTACATGATGACCTCTATTGTTGTGTTAAATACTCAAATGTAGAATATCAAGTCGAGATCTTCAAAACTTATCATTAAAAGTGATGCTCAAAAGTAAATGATTGAATGTGGTTCTGGACATAGATTTCATGACCTTAAATATTTTAAAGTTGGAATTTTTTTAATATTACTTGGATTTATTATCCACTTGAGGGCATCATCACAAAAATTTGTAATAAACCATTAGTTTAATGTCATTTTATCATATTTTAAACAAATTTTAGACAGTTGCCTGTTCAATATCACCTACTTACATATCGGATTGCATATGGTGAAGATGTCTTAATTAATTTGCTTGGAGGATTCAAGGTTTGTGAGAATGGGTTTGAGACGGGTGTTAAAATTCATTTGCAGATTAAACAACAAGCCTTCATAGCGTACACTGATGCTAATAAATTTCAAAGCAATTTCACACAAAGATTTCATACGGCTAGAATACACTTAGATGTCCACCAACTTAAGTTCTCAGTTCTTGCATTTAAAAAACATATCAGCAAGCTATGATGATCTTTTGCATCATAATTACAAAAGGCAAAACAATTTATGCCACATCATAAAGAACATCTTCACAAGGCCAGGAAACTCCTGAAATTATGGGAAACCTATTCCACAATGTAAGGTTAAATGTCATTTACTCCTTTCTAGTCCTCATCGAGGCAATGGATCAAGTATCTTTCCACAACTTGTAGCCCACCCACACTTACTGGTGCAAGCCACCAGTGAACGATTCCTACCAACGCTCGTTACATCCAGTGGATCTCACTGGCTAAACCAACTCTAAAAGTGGTCCCTGTTGGTAGGAACCGTTCACTGGTGGCCCGCACCAATAAGTGTGGGTGAGCTATTGTACAATCAAAAGCTTGATGTGTTTCATACCTTGTTTGGAACTCTTGTTGACACACGAAAGAGTGCTCATGTTTATTGAGACTTCAAGATAGCTACAGTAAAGTTCTAAAGTGAGTCGCAAAACAAAATGAAAGAAGTATGTAATTGTTGTATTTCAATTCAAGAATGTTGTCTAATAAGTCATTTTGTTTGGCCACCTCCATCCATGCCTAGAACAACAACTCTTCTTTGTAGAGCAGCTCATTAATACTATTCCCTTCTAACGCATCTAAGAGTTTGTGAATTGCTATTATGTTAAGCAACTGATGTGTAGGAAGAGGATTGCATTGAGAGGAACTTAATGATATATAAGACTTGTCCAAATCTTACGAGTTCTAGACCTTTGTGGTGTTTTTTTTAGTTCACCTACAAAAAATAAAATTTCTTAATATACATTGGCCATCATCTAGAATCCCTAACTTTCCAGCCACATTTCAAGATCATTTATTGCAAAGAAGTTTGCTATCTTAATGATATATTATAATAAGAGAATTTTTTGATTTAAGAACACGGTTTAGTTTCTGTATAACAAGAATATTTTCTTCTTATTTAAGAACTTCTAAAATTTTGACTCCCATATCTAGATTGACTTCTCAAGATGGTGACCTCTGCAAATTATACACCCTAAAATCTGTAATATCAACCTCCATAATGTCACTCACTCTCTAATATCCCGAAACCCTAGGGAATGGATGTGCGTAGTTCAAATCTCACTCCTTATTGTCACCTTTCTCTCCCTTATATCACGAATTTTGTCACTAATGCAAACCACCCAAGAAGTCAACCTGCACCCTTGCATTGCGCCATGTGTCAATATGTGGAGTGTCACCTTCTTATTCTTATTCTTCTTCTTCGTCTTCTTCTTATGCCACTTGTTGAATGTTGGTGCATGCATCCGCCACATCGCCCGGGAAGGTGAAGCGGAGTGGACCCCACCACACCATTTAATATGTTGCACTTTGTGTTATTCCATAGTGTCACATGCTACACTAATTCACTAGTATCACGCATCCATGTTAACACTACAAAACTCCATAATATCACGTGCACTTTGGTTGCCACAGATGTGATACTATGGAGTTTAGAGTGTACATGAATTATCACCTTGGATTGTGATGTCTATGCATGCAAACTTAGTCATCATGGACGAAGGAACATCAATAAACACAAGTGACCACATGTAGGTTAAGTTGGACCAGTTGATTTCAATTAGACGTGTTAGACTAATTTGGGGACGAATGCCATCTTTGGAAACAACTCTAGCCCTCAATTAGCACTCAGTAAAAAATGATATTCTTAGTAACAAAAACTATAGGATTGTGTAATTCAGTGATCGGGGAGATTTTTGGGCATAATCGGTCAAGATCCTCGTGTTTGCAAGTCCAACCGGTTACATGTTGACATCCTCCAGTTTTCCTTTATTAAATTGGGGTATATTCCATAAATTCCTCTAAAATGATCGGTAATTTTCCTGCAGTCTTGAACCTCAACCGGTTATTTTTCAAACTCAACCGGTTCATTTGTAACTAACTGCCGGTTCTCCCCGATCATTGGTTTAATTTCATAGAATCTTTGGTGTTGGACCCTAATGTAAACTCGGCCTAATAGGACAAATTGGTACCACTTCCGTGAGCTCCAAAGATGCTTTTGTAGTGAAAATGGCACAACTACAATCATGCGCCTTGGCCATCACCATTAATAACTAGGTATTGCCATGTTTTTGCATGTGCTCCCACTCACCATGATTGGGAGAAGCCTTCCTTCATAAATGACATGGAGCGAGGGGATTAAATGTTTGAGTTTAGTGTAAGTACGGCTTTGCCTCCTACACCAACCATGTCAAATCGCGTAATTAATCCTCAATAAGTACCCACGGTGACCCGAAAACGTCCTCATTCCCCGGAGGGAACTTGGGTGATGAATCCAACAAACAAATACCAAGTTGTTTAATGTGACTTTAATAAATGTAAGAAATCCTTGTAGCCATTCATAACATTATTCAGATCCATAACAATGTTCTGTGGGACTAACAGTATTTTGTAGAATATTCTATCATTTAGGCCAAATGTGAGGAATATTCCACATAATATTGTCAGTCCCACAGAACACTGTTATGGATCTTAATAATGTTATGTTGAGTAGAAGAATTCAACAACATATTTGAAAAAGAAATCAATTTTCTTGATATGTTAAAATATTTTTAAAACTCAATAATATGCTCTTATTTAATTTAGGTGTCTCCCACTAGGAAAGTTCTAGGCTCTCCTATCAAAAACTAGGATTTAAGTATATTTGGATTTGTGCATGAATTTTGGACAATTTCAACTGCCAATATGACGTACAAGATATCGTAGAACTACATAAATACGATGGTTGGTGAACATGGGATACAAACATTTGAAGTTGTGGTTGTCGTGTTGTTGCTTTTGTTGTTGTCATTTGATGTTTTTGTCCTCACAAGTGCACGTCCCTTATTATTTTGGACAAGTGGTCTGTCTAAATGGGCACAAGCATGGTCATGTACACAATTCCATTACCATGTAGGTTCACGTGAAAGTGACTCAAAACTATATCCTAACTTTGAATTTTGTGAAGGAAAAAATCATAAACATTTGAAAAAACACATTAACCTACAAAGCCAAGCAAAGTCTACATATTTAAAAAGATGGTGCAAGTAGTGTGCAAATAGATATATTGAACATGTAATTCTCTAAAATTTGTTTAAAACATGATAAAATCACATTAAATTGATGATTTCTACAAAAAATTAATGGTGCCCTCAAGTTTATAATAAATTCATGGAATATGAAATAAAATCCAACTTTAAATATTTAAGGTCATGAAATCTACATTTGGAACTAGATTTAGTCATTACCTTTTGAGCAGTACTTTTAATGATAAGTTTTCAAGATCTCATTTTGATATTTTATATTTGGGTACCTAACACAACAATAGAAGGTGCCATGAAATAAAATCCAATTTAAACAACACTTTGCTACTTTTAGGCGTTTGATAAAAAAATGTGGTTTTAGTATACCATAACATTTTTTTCTGTATACTTGACTACAATTGCTCCCAAATATACTTAATATATCAGTTTTTAGATTTTAATGAGAATATTTACAAAGAATACAACTATGGAAGTTTTAGTTTTATTGGAAGGAATTTGTCCAAGCAGCTTAAAGACACTTTCATAGTGAATTATTGGCCAAGTAGGCTTGGGCTTACATTTACACATTTCCTCACTTTTAGGGTGTCTAGCCATGTCAAACTCGCGAGTCACTGTAACATGTCCCATGTTATAGCCCTACAATTTTACTAGACTCACCAAGTAGAGCATGTTTGAAAAACTTCAAATTTTCATTAAATAGATCTGGAAGAAAATTTTAGTGGTTTTAGTTTTTATGATATGATATTACATGCATTAAACCCACATTGTGTCCGTGTTTAATACCAAACACTCTTGCATAATTTATGCAAGTTACCTACCCACAACAAAAGTTAAAACTAGTGCCAGACTACTATTTTCTAGGGGATTGTTAAATCAACCACACACTAGTTAAAATGATCACAGAGATGCATTGTGTGATACATGACCTATCAAAACTTGACTCATCCTAGTTGTAAGTTAAAATGTAAAGAAAGAGGAAACAAAGCTAATACCTTGCTCCTCTTCATGTGTGCGATGAAAAATCTAATTTTGACAAGTCATGTGACTGCACAACATGTCTCTATGGTTGTTTCAACAAACTATGTGGTCGATTTAACAACCCCCTTTTTAATACCACTTGAATATCTATAATGAGGAATACACAATTTTTGATGCATGTAGGATATGGATATTTGAAGATAGGCTTTTTTGGGTATCATTTGGATCCCTACCTTCATACATATATACATTTCCCTAGTATGAATAGGTTTAGAATGGCATTGACCCAAAAAATACCTCTGGTTTACAAAGAGTTCCTCACCTTGAGATACTCACCAAATATCAATATTTGACTAGTATTACAATTTGTTACCTACGGGTAGGTTCTTTAATACCATTGTTGATGTTGATATTTGATATCATGCATTCACCTATGTACCAGTTCAATATTGTTTAGAACAATGCAATCACAACGTATTGTTATAGCAAGTCACATAGGTCCAAATGGTAATCCACAATAAGTAAACATAATATCTAATGTAGAGATGGGGTAGAAATATAAAGTTTCATCACGTATTCATTTCCCATAGAGGGGGCTATCTACATTGATATGTGCAATTTAACTTTGCCTTTGCGAATTTAGGTTGCGTGTTTACACATGAAAACCATATTACTTTTTGTAGTACTGCATATAGGATATTGTATCTAGGATGGCACAAAACTTGTAGAGGGTCACCAGGGTTTTCCACTCACAGCCTCAACTCTTGAACATTCAGTAGTGCTCTTGTAATGCTCAATGATGTTATTGCAGTGTTTTTGTATTGTTTAGTAGTGTTCTTATACTAGTAGTGTCTTGTTCATCATGTTGTATCCCTATCATTGTTTTGGTGTCTCAATCCCTTGTCATTATTATATTTCACCCTTTATCGATAGACTTAGTAACATAAGGGAGCGCATTTCTTATGTTGATGGTTGCTCATTTCTTAAGGCTTGTTGATAAACGGTGCCTTAAAACACCACACATATGGTGATTTTAAACAACACAGAAGAGGCATTTTTTGAAATAACATAGGGTTAAGTTTAAATGAAAATTTAAGTTCAAACTACTGAAGGGTGCAAGATAATGGGGCAAAGTAGAAGTAGAAAAATAGGGTATTAGAAAAAAAACTAGATAAATAGCCCCCCCCCCCCCAAAAAAAGCTTCAATGCATGTATAAAAAATAATGAGATAGTGAAGTACCCGTGGTATAATAAATATGTGCCCAAGTCGAATTGTTGCAAAAATTGGCACAGGATCTAGTGGAGCTCACCCAATGCCTACCTAACACCACCCGTGACCCTATAGTCACACATTTGTTGCCTATTGCCAAACTTTTTACCATCCATATGAACATGGACAATAGGGACACCCATTCTTGAAATCTCAACCTTTAATTTCATTAAATTTTGACTATGGATGGTGGGATGGCTACATCAAACTGTTGGAGGCCACAAAGTGGTGCCCCTAATCCCAACCACCTTTGCCTAGTTGCCCTAATGCATAACTCTCTAGTAACGATCTCAACTTCATTATTGAAATAGGAAGAATATGGGTTGGAACTTGGTATGAACCCATAAGGTCTATAGGTTGGTTGATCCCTACAAGCCAAAGCAAAATCGTTCAAAATTTGTCTAAAATACTTTAGCCTTATTGAGAAACTCACTAAAAACACTTGGCACCTCTTATGATGACTTAGACCATACGGATGCAAGTTTTGTAGGATTAAAAATTTTCACACAAATTTTCAGCCGTCCACATGTCCAAAATCAAGAGATTATAATGTAAACATGTATATTGATTTTGTCAAACATTGGTATCTACCCGTACCAAAAACCCGCCTTGACCTTTAGGGGTTAAGTTAGTTACTTAGAATCATTAGTCTAACTATCTTGGAACTCAATGTCCGGGGAGATTTTTGGGCATAATCGGTCGAGATCCTAGTGTTTCCACGTCCAACCAGCTCCATGTTGACATCTTTTGGTATATCTTTACTAATTTGACGTATATTTTCTAAATTTCTCTAAAATGATTGGTAATTTTCCTGAAGTCCTAAACGTCAACCAGTTATTTCTCAAACTCAAGCGCTACATCTGTAACTATACTATATATATCGTATTCAATGTCACTTACTAGTTAAAATTACACAATGCTATGATGTCTTGTTACTGATGTTGTTAACATCTTTACCAAGTAAAGGTGTTAATATTTTATGATGTCCAAACAACCAATTTGACCTTTGTTAGCAAAAAAAAAATTATATACACAGTAAATACTAATAGCACTGCGTTATTCCAAAATAGTATGTGACACTAAACACAACATTTACTGTAGTGATCGGTTCTCCCCATTCATTGTTGGGGCTGTCTCCTCGACAAATTGGATGGCAGTGAACAGGGAGAACCAGCCGCTAGTTACAGATGAACCGGTTGAGTTTGAGAAATAACCGATTGAAGTTCCAGACCTCAGGAAAACCGCCCATCAATTTAGAGGAATCTAGAGCACATTCCTCACATGAACACAGCAAAACTGAACGATGTCAACATGTAACCGGTTGGACTTGGAAACAGTAGGATCTCGACCGATCATGTCCAAAAATCTCCCCAGACATTGTTGCATGGAACGAATTATTCTTGTGATTGGAATCTGGATCATGGTGCATTAAATTACAAGAATGTTGTTTCATCGGACTTCACTAGCAATTAATGTGGCCGTGAGAGCTTTTGTGACAGCTTGAGACGAAGTCCTGTAGCTTATATATATAGGAGTTGATCGAGGGCCAATACTCCACAGTGGACTTTAAGATCCACTGACAACTTTGATTGTGATGTCTATGCTCGTGAAGACGGAAGCTTAATAATTGACAGGTGACAAGTCTCCATTAAATAGTCAATGATAAAACATTGGAATGTTTGTCAGAGGAATGTTGTTCATATTCACAGTTGACACATTGGTACACTTGGTACAGTATGTGCAATTTGGTTGAGGGCCACTTCACACACGAGCCAAGAGCCGTGACCATGAATTGTGAGAGCCCAAAAGAAAGTGTCCCAAGGCCGTCCCAACACACCTCCAAAATCATGTAGTGTGGTCACAGATCCTCAAGTGTAGTGTGAAGTCATATGTGACGGGGCCCTCAACCAAATGCTATTTCAATGAATTTCTATCCATGCGGGTCCTCACACATGATAAAATAGAATAAATCAACGGTTGTGAGCGTTCGGAGTGCCATGGTCTCCTGGTTTTGTGTTAGGCCTACCTCCAAGAAGCGGGTTTTGTAAATAGTCCAAGTGACCATGAAACATGATCCATTGGATGCCATGTAGGAATCCATGTAGACTTTACATCCATCTTGCATTCACATACTCCGTTGGTCCCTCAAGGGTAGTGTGAACTGAACTTGGACCGGCTCCGCCTTTTCCACCAATGAGAGTGCTTGAAGTGTAATGGTGACGGGCTTTCAGTCTCGTGTGTGAAGTGGCCCTTAGGGCCACTTCACACACGAGCCAAGAGCCGTGACCATGAAATTGTGAGAGCCCAAAAGAAAGCGTCCAAAGGCCGTCCCGACACACCTCCAAAATCATCCAATGTGGTCACGGACACTCAAGTGTAGTGTGAAGCCATATGTGACCGGGCCCTCAGCCAAATGCTATTTCGATGAATTTCTATTCACGCGGGTCCTCACACATGATAAAATAGAATAAACCAACAGTTGTGAACATTCGGAGTGCCATAGTCTCCCGGTTTTGTGTTGGGCCTACCTCCACGAGGTGGGTTTTGAAAATAGGCCAAGTGAGCATGAAACATGATCCAATTGATGTCATGTAGGAATCCATGTAGACTTCACATCCATCTTGCATTCACATGCTCCATTGGTCCCTCGAGCGTAGTGTGAAGCGAACTTGGGACCGGCTCCGCCTTTTCCACCAATGAGAGTGCTTGAAGTGTGATGGTCACGGGCTCTCAGTCTCGTGTGTGAAGTGGCCCTTAGGTAGCCCCACACTGATGAATCAACAGAGGCCAGGGATACTTTTGGGCATAATCGGTCAACATCCTTGTGTTTCCAAGTCTGAACAGTCACATGTTGTGATCTTCCGGGTTTTCTTTATTAATATGAGGTATATTCCATAGATTCCCTTTAAATGATCGGTAATTTTCCTGAAGCCTTGAACTTCAACCAGTTATTTCTCATACTCAACCAGTTCATAGGTAACTAGCGGTCGGTTCTCCCCGTTCGTTGTCTATTGAAATTCCATCCTATTGAGACTATTTATTACCACACTAGAGAGCAAAATATAAGAATTGTTTTGTTACTGTGGTTGCCATACAAGTGATGAAACAAAGTTACAAATTTTTGTAATTTGATTTTGAACCAAGGTCATTTGCATGGGTAAAGAGGCAACCTATTGGTGAAGGCAACCTAATTGCCCATATCAGTCATTGTAGACATATGACCAATCAGTGGATCAGGCAACCAAGGATTGAGGGCATGAAGAATGGAGAGAAGGAAAGTATTGCATACAAGTGCACCTCTTATTCATCCAACTAAGAGCATCCCCACCACACCGGGTATACGCAAATAGATTATATCATATTTTATGCCTTTGGCGAGCCCTCCATTTTTGGCGGGGCAGCTCATCTTGAGTCAAGCCCACCAAAGCCTAGGCAAACCTCCGCCATAATTAGGAAGCAATCAATAAGACAACGACACCTATTATCTGACACGGGATAAAGTAGGATATTGGAGTATCTGTTATTTAAATAATCTCTTGGCGGGCCGGAGGAGGTCCGGCATATGACCCATTTATGGCGGGGGAAGCCCTTTACTATACCCGGGCCGGTTCTAAATTATGGGGTGTCGGCCATTGGTGGGACTTACTTTATGCCGTTACCGCCACCTAAGAACCCGGGATGCCCCATTTATGGCGTTGCATGTCCCATGCCCGGGCTGGTGGGGACGCTCTAACCAGTCTAGAACAATATGCAGGTCGGAATGTACTCTTTTTAGTTGATTCAACACTGGAATTAGCTTTAAAGACCCAAAGTAGTGTAGTCCAAGTCATTTGAGATGAATCAACCACAAACTTAGAAGGGGTCAAATTTTAATGTTGAATGGATGATAGGTATTGTTTGTAGGCAATAATTCCCTCTCTCCTTGAAGAAAATTTGTGCGACTCATCATGATGAGATTTTTTTGGTCACGATGTCAAGTTAGAACCTAAAAGCTAGTAATATAGATTGTCTTAAATGGTTCATTATTCCTCTAGCCCACTTCCTCAAGCTCCTACATTATGATACACATGATTAGTAGGAGATGCTTAGCATATCCAAAGTCGAGGTCATAGCCACTTTCCTCAAAAAAAATTGGAGCTCATATGAATAGCTTGCTTATCATCAAAGCGAAGATTCTTGTGCTCATTAAATAGTCATCTAGGTGTCCACATGCCACTCAAATATATAGTAGAGGCACCTATTCCCGATCAAGACCCCATCAGCAATCTATAGGGTATTAGAATTTTGATTAGGCTAGGATTGAATTTCAATTAGGTTGGAACCAATAATGTCATGACACATGTCCTAGTTTTGAGTGCTAAAGTGAGGAGGAATAAGCAGCTAAAATGAGCAATTATGGCAAACTCTAGACATTGGTGATATGTTTGGGCTAACTTTTGGCTTCAAAGAACAACATTTTCAATTTAAGGAATAAAATTACCAAAATTTTGTAGTCTTCTTGGTTTCTATCTTCCTCCATGGGAAATATTTGCACCTTTATGAGTTAAACAAAGACCAAGCTTGAAATAACTATCATTTATAAGTTATGTGCCCCCCCAATAACATTATTCAGATCCATAATAGTGTTTTGTGGGATTGATAGTATTCCACAAAATATTCCCCACATTTAGTTTGAATGTGGGGAATATTCTATGGAATACTATCAATCCCACAGAACATTGTTATGGATATGAAGAATGTTATGCCCACCTTCATGTTAGCTTCACGATATATAGGAACTTATTAACATGACTAGATGGCGGTTGAACTGTTATTCTTATTAACAAACCTCATACAACCATGCGCAACTGTGTCTTTTCATATCTCCTCCATACTTAGGAGTTCAACATACATTAAACACTATATTCGTTAATTTTGGACTTTTTCGGCATTTTGAGACAGTTACAAATATAAGAACATGGATAAAATCACACAGATATTGGAGAATGTTGTAAGATGCAAATACTTTGAAGCGGGTGTTCATATCAAGAACCCAATTAAGAACTCATATCAAGATGGTTTAAGTAGGACGACCCAAACATTAGACCATGTTGTTGTGGTCCATATATTAATTTGAGACAAGAGAAAGTCTCAAATTAACGAGTATAGTGATATTAGCTCTTAAGTGCCTACAAAGTCATACAATGGTTCGTGGATGATTATGAACACACTTTTCCATTGGGAGGAAGCTTCATGGAAGGTCACTCCATACATCATTGGATCGCCTAATAACATACCCCTTGATTCCTAAAGTTGTTGCTATTAACATTTTCTTAAGTTATTGTGTTTTATTTAAGTTTTTTGATATGTCACCTTTTTTTCTTTGAAATTTGGATAAACTACCTTGTTTATGATATTTAAAATCACTTACTATTAGCAGGCACACAATTTTGCTATATGTTTTTATATAAATTATGTATTTTACCAAGTAAACCTGCCTTTTGTGTTGATGTCCAAACTACCTATTTGTAACAATTAAATTCTCTAGAATTTGTCATCAATGTTCACAATGTTGAGGTTTTGAAGTTAAGGCGGCTCGTGAAATCTTGCTAGTGGTGATAGAATGGATGAGGAATTTGGATAGAGTCATGATGTCTTGTTTAATGTAGTAGGATACATACAAGTGAAAGTTTATAATTGTGAAACATGATTGAGGGGACCTATATGACCACTTAATGGACATGAGAAATTTCACTTGAGATATTCACATGAGCTTTGAAATTTATGAGGCAAAATGGCTATGGGCACGACGTGCAATTGCTAATCATCTCACATTATTTGCATGTTTTTTTTTCCTACGAGAAGTGGGTGCAGACTCCAGAGATAAAAGTATCCTCCTAATAACACACGTTCTCCCTTACAACACAATGACCTGCACAATGTCCAAGGAGATTTTGGACATAATCAGTCCAAATCCTAGTGTTTCCAAGTCCAGTTGGTTACATGTTGACATCTTCTGGTTTTATTTTGATAATTTGAAGAATATTCTGCATTTTTTTCTAAATGGATCAGTAATTTGTTTGGAGTCTTGAATTCGAACCAGTGGTTGTTTCTCAAACTCAACCGGTTCATCTTCAACTAAGGTAGAAATACCCAGACCTACCCGTACAGTAGACTGTTGTTACAATAATGAAGTGCCATTTCTGAAACCGATCATGGCGAGGCTAGCAACTTCAATGCATGTACACTTAGTTTAGCCAAATTTAGTCATGTTTAATGTACTCATGAGTGAACCGGTTTAGGTGATGTTTTGTATGGAAATGCGGATTACCGTGTTCGGTGTAGGGAGAATCTAGTGAACAAGTAGGGGGTTTGACAACTTTCCACTTTGAAAAATTGTAGAGTTTTTTGTATAGGGCAAAAAAATATGAAACAACTTGCATTCTTCATGAATCCTTCTCTTCTATCTTGGGAAATTATCTCATGATTGTAAGACCATATCTTCAATGCGAATCACCTTATTTTCACGGGTTATGGTATTTCTACCTTAGCAGTTGGTTCTCCCCGTTCATTGAACTCAACACACTGTTAAAAAATCCAATAGAAGCTCAAATTGACTACTGTCACAGTTCCAAATTTGTGGGAACCTATCCTGGGGCCACATCCGAATCTAAAGTGCAAGGGAAACATGTTACGGGGATGTGTGTGCGGATAACCTGCATGGAACTCCTCATCATAAATAATATTCTCACGCCATTGGAAGTTCACTTGTCACCATCCAGATCGTAAAGTTAACTTTCCATCTTGCTTTGTCCATGCTTACTTCTAGTTGTGTCAAGAATAATGCATATACTTATTGCATGAACTTGATGAGTTTGAATTATAAAAAAAATGAAATTTCAAACACTTCACTTCATAACTTTTACTTAGCGGTCAACGCTCTTCTGTGGACCCTCAGAATATGACAGTCAGATGCCCGAAACGTTGTACATGGTGACTTAGATCCAGATTGAACTCCCAACACCCACTGTTGTATTATGAGGGCCCATGTCGTAGAGTAATGTTATGTTTGTGTTTGATTTGATGTGTCTAAATGAAAGAAAAGTAAGAAGTAATTTTGGTATACTTGTAGCATAATAGTACATTTGTGTTTTGATCATATCAAGCTTTGTTGTTTGCTCGTGGTTGCATTGATCATGTCGAGGATAGATTGGGCGGGAAAGGGAGGGTGTTGATGAGCGCAAGAGCCATCAAAACATGGGGCAACGAGAAGAGCAGTTGGCAGATGGAGGGAGGAAGAGGGGTCTCAATTCAAGGCACATTCTTTCACTATGTCGATGATAGATCTGACGTGAAAGGGAGGGGTCTATTGTGCGCAAGAGCAATCATGGCACATGGCAACGAGAGAGTTGAGTACTCAACTGGAGGGAGAGAGGAAGAATGGTCTCGGTTTAGGGCGAATTCTTTCACTATGTTTAATTATGGAGACATGTATTAATGACATGGTCAAAACATTCACATGGTTGAGATGAGTCTCATTTAAATCCACTTTTTGAACATACATAATCATTTCATACATGCTTTATTGGATGATGCCAAATGTACTATTATGCTAATGTTGCATTCTTTTACAACTTCTTACTTGCTTGTGGGCAATTATAGAATGCACCGTCTTCTCTTGCTTCGATTCTCGTCCCTGGGTGGCTCTACATGGGTTTGTCTACAATAGCTATTACCTTTTGACCGATGGCATCTACCCATACTGGAGTTGCTTTGTGCAAACCATTCATGATCTACAAGATGAGAAGAGAAAGCATTTCGCCAAAAAACAAGAAGCAACAAGGAAAGATGTGGAGAGGGCATTCAAAATGTTGCAAATGTGTTGGGCCATAATCCAAAATCTTGGAAAAAAATGGAAAATAGAAACCCTTGACAACATTATCAAAGCATGCATCATAATGCACAATATGATTGTAGAGGATGAGTAACACTGTGACCTAAAATTGTCATATGACCCCGAGTGCACACAACCTCTTCTCCGAGGGTTGAGTTACCAAGATGTGTTCAAGGAACTATTGAAATCGAAGATGAAAAACTTTTTACAACCTTTGTGGCGATCTTATAGAGCACCTTTGGGAACGTCGTGGAAGAATGCATGATGATAATTAATACTAAAATTAGTAAAACTAAGTTGTTATGTAAAGTATTGACATCATAAAATTATGTTATTATTATATCATTTAAGCCTATATTGGAAGTGGGCACTGGTTTTCCAATTGGATAGCCTTATATTGATGTGGGCAACCTTTTTTGCATCAAGGTAGCCTTATTTGGAACTAGGCACCATTTCTTTGCCCTTGGCCTACATTTTTTATTTTTTTGCCTCTAGGCAACATTTTTTTCCCCTTTGGGGAGCATTTTTTGCCTTTGGGCGACCTTTTTTTGTAGGTGGGTAGCCCTTTTCGGCAAGCAGGTAGCCTTTTTTGTAGGGGACATTTTTTTTGTAGGTGGGCATCCTCTTTTTTACAGGTGGGCAACCTGTTTTTGTAGGCGGACAATCTTTTTTTTACAAGTGGACAACATGTTTTGGTAGGTGGACAATCTTTTCTTGTAGGCAAACAACCTTTTTTTGTTTTGTTTTGTTGGCAAGTAACCTTTGTTTGTAGGCAAGCAATGTTATTTTCAAGAGGGCAACATTTAGAGGTCATTAAACAACCTATGTGGCTTTGGTCGTAGCCTACGTGGTCATCCTCGTTGGTGAACCGAGCAATTTACCTAGGATTGAAATTTGAAGCTACTTACCCATCTAGCAGAGGAAAAGGCTACACCCATCATTGCAATTCCACCAAAAACAAGGTTGCACACAACCTTGGCTTCAAATGCTTGTTTAAGATTGGGATTTCTTTGGAATTCAACAAATACTTTATAAGCTAAACACACAAAGCCTCATTATAATCCATTGCTCAATTCAAAATCAAACAAAAACCCTACAAAAACGACCAAGAATGAGAGAGAGGCTTATTGAATGAAAAAAAAAATCACAAAATTTATATATAAAAATTGGGTACATACATTGAATTAGAGCACACTAGTGTGGTATGATGTCATGCACAACACTACTTTTACCATCTATTGAAACAAAGAGGAGTTCATATCAAAGTTGGATCCAAGTTGATGACTATGTCTATGGCTATGGTTGAGTCTTTGATGCTATAATTGAACCTAAGAAGATGGGTCTTGAGTCTCTTCAACAAATGAATCCTTTGCCCATAGAGAAGGTGAGTGAGCTCTAGATTCACCCAAAGGTCTCTTAACATCATCCTCATCCTCCCACTCACCTTCTACACCAATTGTATCTTCATGAGCATCAACATCAACACTCAAGTCATCACCCACATCTGTAGGGTTAATTCTAGTGTTAGGTACCAATGAGATGATTGGAAGGGAGTGAGCATGATGAGAACTAGGAGGAGGAATTGGGGGGCGGACAACATCGGTCTCAAATGCGGCTAGAAGATTCAATTTCGGTTCTTGCAACTTTCTCTTGAGTTTAAGGAGTTCCTCATCCCTTCGCAATGCATAGTACTCACGTGCTATGGGATTGGAAATTTCAACAATGTTAATGCCAAAAAGTTGTTGGGCCGCCGTGTCTTGCAAGATTTGAGCTTTCATATGGGTAGCTCTAGCCATTTCCACATAAGCTTGAACTTGAGCACGTACGGCTTGCTCACGTGTCTTTTCATTACCCAAATCTTCTTTTGATCGCTTTACACCAAGAGGTCTCTTACTCCCGCCGCTTGAAAATGATTGAAATTGGTGAGTGACACTAGCACCACGAGTGGACTCGTCTGCAACCTCACTTTCCATGGCCAAATCACTAGGGGCACCTAGAGCATTAGTGAAGCGCATTCTCTTGAGAGAATCGAGAGTCCTCACCGAACCATTCCAAAGCTCTGCCCAATGTGGCACTTCCCGTAAAATTACCCAACAATGCTCAAAAGAAAAATTAGAACCTTTGGGATGCTTCAATTGATACAAAGCCAAAGACTCACAAATGATGTCTTCTTCACTACGACCGCTCTCATTCAAATCCTTCACATTTGCCATGGAATTTTGATGCAACATGCTTGATGCTCCCCCATTTGGTCTCTAAACTTCTAGCCTTTCTACTAGCAATTGAATGTGACCGCCTCCGATTCCAAATGTCTTGAACCCGCACCGCAAAATGATTTTTATTTGTTGATTGGAAGTAACTGGGTCTTGAGAGATGGCGAGATACGATTTGCAAAGCAAATCTTCCTCTCTGGCTGCGAATTTTTTGCCCTTTGACCTTATGGTGGTAGCAGTTGTTGCGTTGCCCGAAGGTAGCCCTAGTGACGTGGCTACAACATGCGGCAACGTAGTAGCTGAGTGGATGGTGGTGGCAACCTTGTTGGCCGGCCTACTAGCTGTAGGCGCCATACAACAAGAAGACAACATAGCCGATTTCATGAATATCAATGGCAAAGTTCAGTTGATTGGGGTAGTGGGACGAACCAGAGGCCGCAAAGAAGACAACATATTGCGACTCTAAGACAGATTGTGGGATGCAGGACTATTTATATTCCGGCTCAAGGATTTGGGTGGAGAGTTGACCGCCCACCTAACTTGAAATAAATCCATTGCAGGGCTTTTAACAACAACCTGTGAACATGCTCTAAGCATGACTACAGATTATTTTGTATCCAACTCATGACTTGAATACTGTCTATATTACTATGAATCACAATTGACCCGGAGATGCATTTGATATTTTAGAAAGTATTTGTTAAGGAGAATCTACTTTTCTAATTATGATGAATCCATGTTTGCTTAAAATCGCTTGAGATGTAGTTTGAATCGTGATTGAACTATGCATTGTATAATGTGGTGGAAAGTGCCATTGATCATTAGATCAACTGTCTCTTAAAAAAATTCTTTTCATATATAATAATTCACATAATAATAATACCATTCCAAAATATTGGGTATTTCAAAAACTATAATACAAACATTTCTATTAAAAATGTAAAAGGCTATTGATAGAGGTTTTGTATAAAAACTACAAGTAAAATTTAACGATTATAACTTGTAAAGATAAATTCTATTAAGTGACATCAAAATAAATAACATAAGGGTCTATGTCAAGGGTTTTATTTTTTATTTTTATCAAGTTGACAAGTTGAATGCCCATAATGAAATTTGTGTATGTTGGTGGGTTGTGTTTCAATAGGGGCCACTTGAAGTTTTGTTTTGTTGAAAAATGTAGCAAGCATGAAGAGGATATTTTTCCCTCTCCAAATCTTGTTGACCGTATTAACTGCTTACGTTAGTCTATGGTAGAAGCATCTATGGGCTATTGCATGGGCTATCGCGGACAACTTAAGCACCACGGTCACTTGTCTAGCCCAAACAAATGATTTAATATTTTAATTGGATTGGCAATTACATTATGAGCATAACAACATCAGGATCACATAGATGACTTTATCTCATTTCTATTGAAATCTTCAAAGTTACAAACTTCATTTGACCCTTCTCGGTCACATAGTTCATCCCCTAGCCCACTCCCCCCCCCCTAAAAAATACCACAATAAAATAAAATGAATAGTATTGTTAATTGACATTTTATCTCCTTCAACCAATGAGATGCATTTCTAGTCCTTAGAATTATACAACTAATGTTCATGTTGAAGTATGTAGTTGGCCACTTGTGGATAACCAAACAAATTGACCAATGTAACCTTTATTTGGATTTAAAAATACATTATAAGCATAACAACAACAAGATCACGCGAATTTGAGTATATCTAATAATTGTAGAAATGTTTAAAGTCACAAACCTCAAAGGGACCGCCCATCCTCCCTGGAAAAAAATGGACAATGTTGTTCATCAACATTTTATATCCTTTCACCAATGAGCTGCATTTAAATTAGTCCTTAGAATAATATAATTGATGTTCATGTTGAATTACGTAGTTGCTCACTTTGGGGTAAAAGAGGTGTCGAAATTGGTGTCACTTGACAAAATTAGACGCTTCTACCTCAACTCCAATTTCTCTTAGAATGTCAAGTCATTATTTGTTGGCTTAGTTTATCATTATAATTAGACGTCTTATCCTTTTTGAAGATCGTTGGGTTCCACCAAGTGCGTCCTAAAGAGTTGGCTTGTATGTTCTTTGGCATGTTCCAATTTCACATACTTATTTAGAAAATAAAAACTTATATATCTATTCTTTTTGTGTTTCGGAGACTCTGGTTCCAGTTGGCTTTGTATTTTTGGGGGGCAATGATATATAAAGTGCCAATGCCCAGGGATGTTTTGAGCACAATTCATCAAAACCCTAGTGTTTCCAAGTCCAACCAGTTACATGTTGTGGTCTTTTAGTTTTTCTTTATTATTTTGAGCTATATTCCATAGATTCCTCTAAAATGATTCAATCACTATATTCGTTAATTTTGGACTTTTTCGGCATTTTGAGACATTTACAAATATAAGAACATGGATAAAATCACACAGATATTGGAGAATGTTGTAAGATGCAAATACTTTGAAGTGGGTGTTCATATCAAGAACCCAATTAAGAACTCATATCAAGATGGTTTAGGTAGGATGACCCAAACATTAGACCATGTTGTTGTGGTCCATATATTAATTTGAGACAAGAGAAAGTCTCAAATTAACGAATATAGTAACCAATTTGGTAATTTTCCTGGAGTCTTGAACTTCAACAGGTCATTACTCAAACTCAACTGGTTCATCTATAAGTAGCAGTCGATTCTCCCCATTCAATGTAAAGCGTTCATTTGTCTCCACCAAAAGAAGAAAAATAGAAAGAAAAAAACATGTAACAAAGGATGGTAAGTTGTGTCGATCACAACTTCAGATTCTGTGAGAATCATCATGATTTGCCAAGTCAATGTCACATTCTTGACTGTTTGTTGAGATTCTGTGGAAGCGAATCCCTGATTTGTAGTAAGTTCACAACTTCACATATGATTCACATTGTCATGGTGACATGGAACGATTTGATATGACATATATATCTCTCTCTCTCACCATGGCTCACTGTGCAATTAATAGCTAGCAGCAGGTCACATTAATGAGGTTGCGGCTGGCTGGCTGGCTGGCTGGCTCGCTCAAGCGATCGGGAATGCTGCAACTAGTTTGCAAAGCTCAAATCAAAATTCGGCTTTGGCAGTACATCTGCAATATATTACGTGTCGGGTTGAAGTCACTAGATCACGAAGTCACTAGATCAATCATCTTGTGCACTTTACATGAGCCCAGCTTAGAGGATGGATCCTGCAGAGGAGGACGAAGAAGTTGAGGAGGTGATCGACTACACCTTTTTGGGAATCTCGGTGTGCCAGACCGTGGAGGAGAGGGTGCAAGCAAAGAGGGAGAAGTCGAAGCAAACGGCGAGGAGGATTGTCACAGGAGTGTTCCGGTTGCCTTCGTGCTGCTTCTCGCCTCAAACGCTTGAGGATGATGATCCCAGGGTGGCAACTCTCCCCTTATAGATCCATTTTTTTGAATTCTCTTCTAATGCTATAGTTAATGAATTGATGATTTGATATTGCAGAAAAGAATTAGAGCAACATGCTTAGTACTAAGAAAGACAGCACTGAGTTGAACCCATTTGATATCCATTTTTGTGTATGAATTAGGAAAGGCTTACACTTTCAAATGTTGATATATTGCGTTGTTTCTTATCAAACATTCTTGGGGATGATGATCTTGGGGTGGCACCTCTCCCCTTTAAGATCTGTTGTTTCTAAACCGCTTCAAAAAAATCTATAATTAGTGAATTTATGATTATTTATTTCACAAAGCATTAGAGCAACATGCAAGCTTTAACATGTTTAGTAAAACTAAGAAAGGTGGCAGTGAGAAGAAGCCATTTGATATCATTGGTGTCTAGATTATTTGAAAATGTTCATATTCTCAAATTTGATGACGTCTATAAAACCAACTAGAAGCATTTCTATTTCTGAAGCAAGGGTCACCCTCCATACTCCAGGCTACTAGGTATTTATTTTCACATGCAAGAAATTTCAGAAAATTCCTTAGAATTTTTAGTCTGGAAGATGTCTAAAATGCAAAAGCAGCAACTTCAAGTTAGTGCCTATTCTTTAGAATGTTTTAGCAGCTCCAAATTAGGTGCTACAGATAGCTGCCATCCTGGGATAATGATGATGGTGATGTTTTTAGCGCAGGACTACATCAAGAACAAGTCAAGCCAAGCGTACCCGAGCTATGGATCGAGTAGTGGTGGATCAGGAGAGATTCAACCCGAAATTCTTCAGCCTGATTTATGCTCTCCCAACACAGCTCCAGTACCGGCCAACTTGACTTCGCACATGCTGTTGAAATTAGACTGGTTGAAGACTCGATTGCTCCACAAAGACCACTTGTGTAGCCCCCTGTTGGATGAAGCTTCCAGCTTAATATAATTATTCCAGAATTCCAAGGTAATATTTACCAAAAATGGCCCTGACGCGGAAAGTGGTGAAGTTTGCACGGCTTTCCCACAACTGCAAATGAGCTAAGTTCATATTATTGAAGCTTAAAATAACCTATCTCATTTTGGGTTATCATGTGCGCAACATGGGTCCAAGCACTCCAAGCAGTTCATAGCAAAGATGTGTGAACTTCTTCTTCCCATTGCGTTGTAGGGTTTCGTCCACCGAACCATCAGTCAAACCAAAACTTAGATGACCTTTGGACGCTGCCCTGCTATCGCATGGCCCAACTCGATTTTCTTAACAAGTGAGAGAGAATTTTGGGCGCTGGAGGGAAATGGCAGGTGGCACCAGATGGAATTTTTATTTCTTTTTAGAATTAAGTGCAGCAACCAGAGTAGAATAAACCTGTGTCAGGTTTACATATGAGCTCAGTCTACGCCCAAAGGCGGAGGTTTTTTTTCTGTATAGGTTGGCGTCATCTTTTGCTCTCTCGTTTTAGAGTAGTCTCCACTTCGAAACAATTCCACACGATATTCACGATCAATATTGTTGCCAGATAACATAATCAAGAGGGGAGAGCATTTTCTCTTTGAAAATTATTGTAGCTGACTACACGTTGTTTCTAGAATAAAAGTACAAGATGCAAAATCTCACTTCGGTTTCAAATTAAATTTGAAATAGAATTGCACCACTTATTCGACGAGAGGGAATAGGCTTCACTAACCCGTTTAGAAAGAGAATGGGACAATGTCAAGCTGAGTAAGCTGAGTATTATTATATTCTTGTAACAGTACCTAATATCGTGACAACCTCATTTGAGGATTCAGTACTCACATTGTTCTTGACATTTGATGTTGATGAAAACTTGCTTCAGTATGTTGAATTATGAGCTATACCTATTGTCTTCCTCTGTTAGATTGATTATTCTCCTCAGACGGATCCACACTAAGAGCCCACTAAGAGATAATTACATGTTTGTGTCACTGGATTGCACGGGGAGGTCACTCCCTCTTTAGTTAATGCATACACGTGCGCTCAAGACCTATTTATTGGGGGGCTATTTACCTTGTAGAAAAGATTATAAGGTATGGTATTTTTCAAAATAAAGGTAAATTCTTGTATTTTAATACACCCTATCAATAATTATAATTTTTGGGGGAATCATTTTAAAACACCCTATTTTACTTATACTACATTTTTTTCCCTTCCCGGCACATGGGTAGAGACCATTAACTCCACGTTGGAACCGTTGGTTCAGTAACGTTCAAGCAAGCCAGCCTGCGAAGTCATCCATCCAAGCATTTTCAATAGAAAATTACCTCTTTTCATCCACTAGCACTGACCCTACCCTAGACTTGCTACCCCTAGTAATTGTTTCCACGCTATTTTACATGTACTAACTAGATAAAAGAGGTCATTATATGTGATGGTATTTTACATGTAAACATGTTTCACTATTTTAAACCCCCCTATATTATATGTACGTTTTTTGCAAAATTTACCTACAATGAATATATTAGACCCTATTTTTTATCACACGTTGTTCTACGATTTTTCGCCAGTGACCTCCCCGTGCTGGATTGATTGTTTTTCTCAGATTCTGGATTAAAGAGATGCAAGTGAACTCTTGTCAGTGGCTTGGGGTTATGATTTGGGAGTGGCCTCAACTATGTAGGAAGTACTTATATATCATAACATTACTCAACACCTACTGTTTGTTCAGTGGGCGGCCCTTGGAATATAACAATTGAATTTTCGAGCGTCCGATTATTATATTCCAAGGGTCCAGTGAACAAACAGTGGGCGTTGAGTAATGTTATGAAATATATATATATATATATATACACACACACACACACACACACGCACACGCACACACTTGCATCATGTAGCTGCAATTGACAACTTCTGAGTCTTGAATGTCAACCTTCAATTTTCTTATTCTGGTTACTTATATGATGACACTATATTCGTTAATTTGAGACTTTCTCTTGTCTCAAATTAATATATGAACCACAACAACATGGTCTAATGTTTGGGTCGTCCTACCTAAACCATCTTGATATGAGTTCTTAATTGGGTTCTTGATATGAACACCCACTTCAAAGTATTTGCATCTTACAACATTCTCCAATATCTGTGTGATTTTATCCATGTTCTTATATTTGTAACTGTCTCAAAATGCCGAAAAAGTCCCAAATTAACGAATATAGTGATGTTCCTAAAAACTCTAGGAAAGTCATGCAACGCATGACAAACATGTTTTTGAATTTCTATATTTTCATGTTTAGTGAATTATGTAAAAAATGACCCTATCTAAGAGCAACTCAAAAGTAGATATTAAATTATGAATGTGTAGTTAGATGTAATTTTAACATATACATTTTTTATGTTAGTTCTTAGGTCCACACCTAACCCCACACCATTGAAATATAGGCGTCAAGTTATGAGAATTAACTTTTGTAGGTTTGCTTAACTTAAATATTAAGGTAAGCACACCCTATCATAAATCTTAATGTTAAATTAGGGATTTTCATGTATGGGTGCATATCCAAGTCTAAATAATGCATATCTAATGAAAAATCATCAGAGGTTGTCTATCACTCGTCTGTGGATTTCACTATAGGAATCCACAAGATATTCACCTTGACTCCGAACATAGGTAGAGAATTCATTTGTCATATCCCTCATTTGGATTCGATATTGTGTTCATGCAACTTCCATTTTGTTATCAAAACCCTACATTGTTGAAATCTAAAAAGTGTCCATAATAAGGTATGTAGGAGTTATTTTCTTATTTTCTTAATTTCTTAATTGGATGCCTATATTTGCATGATGTGTGTTTAGGTGTGGAGCTCAAAATAGACATTATAAATGTACACATGTTTAAAAGAGATTGGACTACGTCATCAAATGTTATTAAATATTGTACACTTTGTGTTCAATGCAGTTGGGAGGACCTATGTATTCATTTAACGAATCAACCCAGATGCATTGTTGCCAACCATGACTAAATGGGAATTGAATTAGGGTAAGTCCGATTCTCAATCCAAATTTTGTGTATGTTTCATCATAGATTTGTTTATGCAACACAAATCTCAAAATGTAAATATGATCAATAGAATATGAGAACAAGAAAACTAGTTGGATAACACTTGCATACCTTAGGAGTGCTCAACTTAAGGTATGTGTGCCTAAAAGTAACGACAACCTTAACATGACACTTATTTTCCATCCTTACAGTGTCAACAAATGAGTGCGACAATGTGGTAGTATGCCAAAGCTAAATGCACTAATCACATGCTGCATTAAGTATAATATGATATCACTTCAGTTGCTCATTAAGGTGGTGTAAGAAGAATTTAAAAATGGTTTAGTAGAGCCCCAACTTTGGCCAATCTCATTGGATAATCCAGGATCTACTAGCTCACCAAGGTGGTGTAAGAAGTTTTTTTGCAAAAGGTGAACAATACCCTCTCTACAAGGTTGATTTTATGACCATTCTTATCAAAAAAATCTAGCATTATTATATCCCCCTAGAGTGTAATGAAAGGCGTGTTTTTTTTTGGGTTTTTGGGGTTTTTAGGTCTAAAATATAATAATACTATTTTTTATTATTATTCAAATAATATTTATTTAATTTTAGTTCTTGGATTTTGTGTGTGGAGTCCTAACACATTTGCATATCTATGAGAATTTTTAAAATTTTATCCATTGTTATGTAGCCCCCCTAAAAAGCCAAAAGTTTTCTAAAATGTCACTTTTAGGCATACATACCTTAAGGTATGTGGGTGATATTCGGTTTGCTTTCATGCCCTCCAACTTCTACCAAATAGATTCACACTATGAAAGTCATGTTGCAATAGCATATCTATGATGAAGTATCAACAAAAAGTGGACTGAAAATCAATCTTTCCTTGATTCAGTTATGGTTAGCAGAAGTGCATGTTTTGTTGATTTCTCACATGAACACATAAGTCCTCCCAGTTGTGTTCACTATGGAATGTGGAATAGCTAATAATAAAATATGAAGATCACGTAGTGCAATCTCCTTTAACCATGTGTCTTTACGATGTTGGTTCTTTGATCCTCACCGGACCACATGGCACACACCCATCAAATATGGGAGTGCGATTAAGAAAAATAAACCGAATAACACCCACGTAGTTCCTTTACAGTTTCCTTCTGAAAACATGAAGCACGCCTGCAAACAGTGATCTATTAACTTTAGGCACTCACCGTTTTCATGTGGTGAACTCGAATTATTCCGAGCACGTTTTTGATCAATCGGCAACGGCTTCCCAAGGATCGGTTGTGCTTTGTCACCAAGCTATTTTTGGAACGAGTGAAAGAAGGTCCCACTACATATACAGTCTCCTGGTGATGGGGTCTAAGTTACCAGCCAACAGCCAAAAACTGACTCTATGTGTTTTTTTTGTTTTTTTAATATATATATATATATTTTTAATTTAAAAAAATTATAGACAGAAGGCCGACAGGCTAGCGCCAAAGCACAGGAGGCAGTTGACCACCTGGCAACTTTTCCGTCAAGTAGAGAGGAGATTTCGTAGCCAGGAATCGAACCGCCAACCTCTTCCTGCAGATTTGGGCATCTCTCAACCACAGTGAACAGGGAGTTTATGGGTTGACTCGGATTTTTACCCCTCTTTCCACATGTCATTCGGTGGTTGTCTATGCTCATCCGGTTGATGCCTAAGCTTAGTAACTTAATTCGGTGAAAAACCTAACATTTTTTTGGCTTCCCGGTCATTTTCCCTAAGTTTCTATAAGCAATCGGTTACAAAATTGACAAATAAAATAAGAACTCGGTTCACATACTAAATTTAAGGCAATTTGCACACTAATTCAACTTTGATTACTACGTATGATAAAAGATCATTTCAAATCATATTTTGAAAGAAATCAGAAGTATTCAAGTATGAAAACATGAAACACCCTCAATAACACATGAAAACAACAACCAAAAACATCAAATAGGCACTCAAAAATATGAAATCAGCACCCTTAAACATCAAATAAACACTACAAAACATTAAAACAACACTTAACAAAGGGATGGGGATGATAGCTTTGGTGCAATCCCGCCGTGGCACCTCGTACGTAAACCCTAAACGACATAAAGAGGCAGATGGAGGGGCTAGGGCGAACCGACCCATACATTGGTACCTTACCGGATGTCTAGTGATGTCACATTCGAATGAATCGGCCCTCAACCTCATGGGGGTCTTTTTGTATTGGAGCCACTTCATCCACGATATGTAGGATGGTTGATTTTAAGTGAGTGCCACGAATCCCCAGCCCAGATGGAGGATTCGAGGTAAGGTGTGGGAGAACCGGTTATAACCGGAGATACCCTCGGGCGACCCAACTAAGAACCGGTGGGAGATGGTGTGGGGCAGCTAATATCCGCCCATTCTTGAATGGGAACGGATGAAAAACCGTCATCAACTTTATAGAACCGGTTGATTTCCTATACACTTAATTTTTCCTTCGGTTATACAACCTAAAATATTGAAATTAAACCAGTAATTTATCAATTTCACTCGGCTGATTTTACATTAAACTTCGGATCTCCCTGTTCACTGCTCCACCATCATCCGGTAGTTTAGGGTTGTCTCGGACCAAAACTGACTCTATGTTCACATTATTTGTGAGTCATAAAGCTACACATGAATTTGGTTTAAGAGCAATTAGGTTAGTAGGCAGTACTGAAGGGATGTTTAAGGCAGACAAACCCAAATCCATTACAATTTTGCATGTGTAGTACTGAGTGTAATACTGGAATGATTTTCACAGGTCTGAAATTTGTTATCATAAAATTTTTATTTCTAAGTTTTGAAATTAGCCTAAATTTTCAAAGACCAAATTTTCTCCCAACTCATATACACAACACAGTACAACCTAATTCCGATAATTGGGAGACGAAAACTTGAGTACAATTAGTGCTCTTTTCAAGGAACTCAAATTTGTGTCCTTTTAACTTACCTTTTCCATCATGCCGAATGTGAAGGCTAAGGTCGAGGCATCCATATTCGACTAGGTCCATTTAATTGCATGCTAAGGTCATGTAATGCCGACATAGATGAGATCTATATTTTTTAAGATGAAAAAATATAGAAACTTTCTTGAAAGATATGCCAAAGGATCAGCCAAGAGGCATGTTGCTCACGGGGGGGAATAAAGTTTGATAGGGTAGAATCATAAATGTCGAATGAAATTGTGTTCATTCATTGCAAAACATATCAAAATTCGATAATTGATGCATATTTGAAGTGTTCTACACAACACATATTGCATAACATAGTCCACATGACATATTATGCATGACACATTTTGCATAATATAGTTTGCATAACACATTATGCATGACACAGTTTGTATGACATATTTTGCATGACATATTATGTATGATACATTCTACATGACACATTTTGTACAAAATTTTCTACATGATGTTTTATGTAGGATTCTTTGTGCATGACACTTCTACATCCTAGAAAAATTGAATTGATATAGATTAGAGTAATGTTGAAAAGAACATTTTATTTCATGTTTGAACATTAGCTTGAGTTGACATTATTAATCAAGTGCATAATTCTAATAGTTAATCTCATTTGCAAATGTTGCAACTAAGGTCTCTCCTCAAATCATTCCTTATAATCAAAGTTGTTGTTTTTGTGGTTTGGTAATATGTTTTGCCCTTGAACAAGAAAGATGACTATGCCACTACCTTGTTGGTCATTCCCGGATGAAAGTACATGTAGAATGTCAAAGTAAGGCAACCAGATCATATATGACATCTTTGTCGTTTGTCTCGTAGTTGGGTTTGATGTCCATGAAGTTGACTCTCATGTAATGAGAATTATAAGTATCAACTTGTTCCAAGCTATGTCTTGATCATTAATTGTCCTACAACCGCAAAACGAAGCAAATAATATGTTGTGTGCAGGTAGATATATATTATTAGATCAACAAGACCACATTATTAAACCAAATGAATTAACTAACTGATTGGAGACTCATAAACTCATAAGTAATGATTCAATTAAATGAGTACAAAAGAATCATAGGTCTACATTGATATGAATGGTAGATTGTAGTGAATTAACATAATCATCAGATGTAGTAAAATCTCATAACACCACATTAGCTACTAGTACATAATCAAATTGAGTGCAATCATAAATACTCATGCACAACCTACAAATCATGTGAGTATAGGCATAGAACAAGAGGGCATCTTCATTGTGCTATAGAGCATCACATGCTTAGAAAGGAAGACCGCTTGATTACATTAACTATTTGTATAAAATAGTCGTACGCATTAATAAGTTCAAATATGTTAAATTCGTTGTTGAACACATTTGTAGTTCTCGGATCTAGTGCATAACACATTCCACAAATTTCAGTGCAAACATATTCCACAAGTTGGTGTCATACTTGCATCTATGCTATGTTTGAAGTTGTTTTCGTTTTGAGTAATGTTTTCCTAGGGAAGTTGTCCAATGCCTTGCATTCTGTTAGATTATAGGGATTCTCCAAGTGTCAGAAAGTGTTATAATTCAAGATGGATGTGACATGTTCATACCCTTCATGTGTGCTCATGTTGGGCTTAGAAATGAACCAATGTATTGTCTACTAGCATGTTTCCCTTTAGGATACATAGGATAGTATTTGAATCTCCTATGTCCACTTGTGTGTGTGGGATTAAATCATGTGGCAGGCATTGTCAAAGCTTTGCAGTAAAGGAACAACCAACTAATAGGCTACAAAACTTAGAAACCATTGTGATCATTTTGTTGCAAGTGTAGGTTTATTGCAACATTTTTGAATGCACGGCCTCCTATGGTTCACATGATATCTAAAAGTTGCGGGACAAATTATCTTAGTCCTAGTATGCATGTGAGATATTCTCACATGTGTGTAACTATCACATGCGTTACTTCATCAAATCTAATTAATTTCCCCTACTGTAGCCTCAGGTTCCCTAGGTTCAACCTCTTTATATATTGAACTTGCTCACCCTCACAATTGCATTAATCTTGAGCTTAACTTGCGTATTGCCTCATCTATTTTCATTTCGTTTTCCCTCTCTGACAATCCTCTATCTATCTCCTTGCTTTGTTGCGGTTGATACATGGAGTTTGTCGACAACATTATAAAGGAACTACTTCCTCGTGGCGTGGAGTACGTTGCTTGTGGAATGCAAACCATCATTGGTGGGAAACACAAGACTTTGAAGCACAAATTGGAGTCCCTCGAGAGCGCCATTGAGTTGTGCATGTATGAGCACCATGATTGCACCAAGGCAAATGTCGATTTTGCCATTCGGCAACTCGATCCAAATATGTTGCAAGATATTTCCAAGTGTCCCAATAATTTGGATGTCTTTGAGGGCCAACGTTGTGAAGGCAACACTCTAGTAACACTCTGGTGCCACTATGTCTGTGAGATCGTCGACGTACTTGAGCAATGTGCTTACTAGGGGTTGCAGATCATTTTACACAAGATAGAGGCAACAATAGACGATCTTTCCTCAAAAAATGGATGTGGTAGTACACAATCACTTCTGTAACTATCCTCTAGATGGCCTTGACTAGGATGCAGTGAATGAACCTAATTATGATTACCTCCTCGAACTCCACCCATGGGCATTCGCATTCCTGCATTAATGTGAAAGGTTTTGGCTTTGATAGCTATGTGATGGCATTCTAGCAATGTGTGGACTATGGAAAACATAGTTCAAAGTTTTGGGTTCACTGCTCCCACACTTATGCGTGGCAACACTTTACAAGAAGAGACAATTGATACATGATATTTGCAGTCTTTCATTCATCTTTATCTTTCTTATAGTTTTATGTAGGCAAACAACCAAACATTAGAGGCCTCTTCATGGCGAACTGTGTGCATACTTTGAATTGCACCTAACATTTTTGAATTACACCTATGTGCATTTTGGTTGTTTTGGTGAATTATGCCATTTTGATCTCTCACGTCTTGTTTGTAGAGTTTGCATATATTCGCACATGTTTGCTCGTGTATTATTATCTCAATGTGGTTGCTTTTTGGTTTCCCATGTCCACATAGATTTTCCTTTGTCTTAATCATGTTTCTTGCATAATATTTTGTTGGACTAACACTATATCTTCCTTGCCTTATCCCTTTAGGATGCTTCAATGCATCTTTGTAGTTATAAACTGATTGCTCAAATGCAGTATGTGCTCGCTATATAATCAACATTCCCCCCCCTCACTCACTTGCCTCGTGTGTGTTAAGTCCCGGGGAGGTCACTCCATTGTCAAGTTGAACACCACGTGCGTTAAAAGTTTGCTACCCCTATATTACATGTCATAGATAATTTTAAAAATTATGATTTTTTTCTACATATACATAACCATTGATAGTATCTTTTGTATATTTTTCTGAAATTTTTAGTCATCTTCATCTTTTGTAGTAATTTTTATAGTTCAATTCTGCGTCATTCTAGTTAGAAACGGTATGTTTTATATAAAAAAGAGATCATCAAATTTGGTTACCATTTTTTACTATGTGATAGATATCGTGTATATCTACTCATGAAAAAATTTGATAAAATTTTGACCCATTTTGGTGATGCCCTTTAGAAAAAGTAGATTTTGTCTTAACGCACGTGGTGTTCAACTTGACAATGGAGTGACCTCCCCGAGATGTTAAGTGTATGTCTTCTATTCAATATGAACATATAATTGTTTGGCATAAACATTTCCATTATACATAACTCCATTATTTTACGGACAGCCCGGGCAACCCGGAAAAAGCAAATATGATCTACCTAAAAGTTTCTCCACAATAAAGACTACGTATAAGCCCTTGAAATAACAATCCACGGTCTTTGGGCCCTAGTCCACGGAATTAAAATCCGGCAAACATGAGCAGGCTCCCGAAATAGCATTCGTGCACTTCCCTAGCTAGGCGTACTTCTAATTGACTCTTTTACTCTTGTGGGAACTTGTTGTTTTGGGTCATCGATTTCCATTGGATTTGCGGTGTTGGGTCCTCACATTTCCATCAGATTTCCCTTCCGAGTGTTGGCTGGGTGGGCCATCAGTTGGTGGGTGGATTGCTGGCCAGCCATGGAGCGAGTGAACTGAGGAGAAGAGCAAGGGATTCCACATCTGACACAGAAGCAGAGATTCTTGCAAAGATGGAGATAAAGATGGTGAGCGTGGCTGTGCTGATTTGCTGCTGCTGCTTGTATGTGCGTCCTGCATTGGCAACGCCAGCACTCTTGCGGCAGCCCTCGCTGGTGTCCTCCTCGGCCAACTACGTGACTCAGGAGGTTCATTGGTTCTCGCAGCGTCTTGACCACTTCACCTCCCAGGTAGGTCAGTCAGTCATTCACTACTCCTGCATCCCATTTTCTTTAAATTCTTTTACTGGCTTTCTCACAGGCTCACAAATCAATTGTTACTCCAACTTCTACCGATCAGATTTACGCGTTGCATTTAGCAAATCTATGATGAAGCATCACCAAAAATCGGAATGGAAATAGGACTTCCCTTGATTTAGTTCTAAATTTCAAAAGTGCATGTGTGCTGGTTCTTTAAATGAATATCTGGGCCCCCCCAGCTGTGTTGACCATTGAGTGTAGAATGGCTCAAGAATTCTGAGCTCATATTTTAATCTCTATTGAACACATGTCTTGTTGGGTTCTGTTCTTAGATTTAACCTAAGCACACACCACTCAAATGTAGGTGTCCAACTAAGATAATGGCCGAATAAGGCGGAATTTACTCTGGAGTGAGTTTACATCTGCATCTTCGATGGTGAATCTAGTGGAATTATACTTCTTTTGGGGACTTACTGCAACATGAATGCAATTAATTGGTAACTTCCCTCTGGCAGAGATTATGCCCTCCACCTAAAGTTTGTTAGGGTGAATAACACCTTTAAACATATTCACCTCATTCAGTACATGTCATGTGGTCCACCATATTGATAACAAAGCTCTTGAATGATGTGCATAATCTCTTGCCTTTGGAAATTACGTTAGATAATGGCAATTGACTCAACCTGCCACTCAGTTGGGTTCACCCAATGGCCATTATCTAGTACTTCCTCACAGAATAGGTATCATGCAGTTCTCTTCAATGAATGAATTTCATGGCTCATGTATGTTGAAGGTATGTCGGTATGGTGGACACCAAAGCCTGCCAGCAAGCAGTACAATTCCACATTGCACCTCACATAGCATTCTTGGCGCAAACGTATTCTTAGGAAATTTGGATGACCTAAAAACAATTGATTCCATTTGGTGCACATCTCTTTCCATTGAATCATGGTAGACGGGCAAAGGTTTTCATGTCTGAAGATAGGCAACAATGAAGTGTCTACGAGTGAAAGCTTGCCACTTGACTATCCTAGGCATTCATCCAAGCAATCAAGGACCTTGGTTCTTGGATGTTTAGTAGTCTTGAAGCTACACTAAACATAACTTGGTATGCCCTGTTAATTAGAATGGTCTTTGTGACTTGTCATGTAGCACCAAGTGTCATGTAACACCCTCTCTAGTTGCCATCCAAGGATTGGAAGACAATCAATGTAATGTGTATCGATGACAATTAGTGTGGGCCACATTATCAGATGTTTGGTGTAGATGGAAAGGGAGCGTTCTTACAAGGCCCAAAATTGTGATGCAGTCAAGAGAACTGCCACATCTATGGGTATGGTGCCCAGTCAGGGTGTTTCCTTAGGCATGGTATATGTTCTGGCAAAATCATATGTGGCAGTTGTCTATGGCGTTTAGATCCTCTTGACTAATATATGTTAGTAAAACGCAGCTTGTAAGGGCACCGGGTGATCAATCCAATTTTAGAAATCAAGGAGTCTCAGATTCTTGTACAACGAAATTAAGCAATTACAATTTCTCCTGTTATGTGATTTGTTTTTCTATTTCATGTTAGTTTCTGATTGCTTCCTTTTGATTGCTTTGTATTGAGTTCGTAACCACTGAAGCTTTGGATTTAAATATCTCTCTTGATTCTTATGTTATGATTTACTGTTTATGAAAATCTGTAATTGTTACTTACAAGGACATAAAAATATCTTCTGTTCTGGTGTGCAATGCACCGCATTACTCAAAGGCTAGTAGTATACTTAGAAATGAAGAGGGACCAGTACCGAAACCCACTGCTTGGAACATGTTTGCATTTAAAAACAAATGCCCTAATCACAGAACAATTTACCCCCCATGATTGCAGGATCGTCGTGTATTCCAGCAGAGGTATTATGCATTTCTGGACTACTTCAAGGACCCGAACAGCCCAATATTTCTGAGGATTTGTGGAGAGGGCACTTGCAGTGGCATAACAAATGACTACAATGTGGTGAGTTTGAATTAAGAGCTATAAATTCAAGATTCTTGTAATCTGTGAACCCATCTGTGAACTTGGTTTTATGATTAGAAGTTGGCAATCTCTATCATACCTCGAGAAAGGGCAGTCAGTAGGTCGCTATTTCTTTTGATGCACCGGATTTGTTTTTTTTGTTGTTGTTATTGTGGAACAGGTGCTAGCGAAGAAATTTGGGGCAGCCATTGTGACCTTGGAGCATCGGTACTATGGAGAGAGCTCCCCTTTTGAGGACCTTACATCTGAGAACCTCAAATACTTGTCATCAAACCAGGCTCTTTTTGATTTGGCTGCTTTTCGGAAATTCTTTCAGGTACTAATGTTGTTCTTAATGTGTTGGTTGTTGAACATTCTGTCCTTGAATGTAAAATTATGCATCTTGAAGTGTGGCTGCTGATTCAGACTCCCAAATGATGTAGTATTCTTCTTTCCAAAGGGGACACTGTCTCATTTGTACATTTGCAAGCTGAATAATCTGGACTTGGTAAGAAGTCAGAGGTTGGGTAACAACGGTTCACTGTATAGCAGCGAATTTAGTCAGTCCTCTGTTTTTTGACTGGATTTATTGGTAATCCAAAGCTTTGGATGAATGCAAAAGTTAATCTTAACTGTGAAGTGTTTATATTCTAGTTTGACTGTGACCTTCCTAGCACTTGATTTCTGGTGCACCCTACCCCTATGGTCCACCCAATCATAGTGGGGGTATCTGGGTGAACCAGATATTTTCAGCCAACCATGTGGGAACCTAGGGGCTTGCCCTTGGGGGAGATGGGTGCCGGGTGGCTTGTCTGCGCCTGTTCAAGGTGTTTACCTGTGAAAGGAGGCAGCAGTCCTTGACAGGCTTCTTATTCTCGTAATGCCCTTTTCAGGATTACATATAGGCTTAGACCAACTCAAAAATGAAGCAACATCATAATTCATGTCAGTGGCAACTTAGAAGTCGTCTTTCTTTCTTCTATTGTAATTTGACTGCTCAAGTTCAGAGATTAGCTGCTCTAGATAAGGCCAATTCAAATGTATACTGTTCACTTAAAAGTTTCATACTCTTCAGGAAACAATGATGAACACATTATCATATTATGTGTGCAGGATGGGATCAACAAAAAGTTCAATAGAACAGAAGGCGACAATCCATGGATTGTATTTGGAGTGTCGTATCCAGGGGCACTGAGTGCATGGTTTCGGCTTAAATTCCCTCACTTAGTGCGGGGCAGTCTTTCAAGTTCAGGGGTGGTTCTTGCAGTCTACGATTACACCGCCTTTGATAAACAGGTTCATTTGAACAAGATTTTGGTTCCCTGTGCTTGCTTTTAAAAACTTTTGCCTAGAGAGATTTGGACAAGGAACATAGGTCCTTCTTGTATTGACTCGTGCTTTGCACATTGCACAAATGAATTTTGAATGGACACGCAAGCTACCTGCGTATGTATAATTTTTAAGTTGTTTTAAGTGAAGGAAAAATATAGGCTTCTTGAGTATTTCAATGACACCCCTCAGATGGTGGCAGGTTGCAGTGTCTGCTGGACCAGCATGTGCAAGTGCACTTCGTGAAGTGACTCGATTGGTGGATGAAGGGTTAGCTAGTAATGCCACAAAAATAAAGGCCCAATTTGGGGCAGAACAGGTTTGCTTTTCTGTTCTTATATGGTTAGTGGGTCAGTAGAACTAAGTTAAATAAGCTTCTCCAGTGCACATCGACTACAGGTCATTGAAATGTATAAGACTCACATTACAGGACACCTATACTTAGACCACTAGTGATAGTTTGGCTTTGTATTTATATCAGTAAATGGATTATGGACTAAGATTGAAGGACTTGGGTAAAACTTTTTGAAAGTACACAATATGATGACCTCAAGATTGCACTCACAAGCACCAATTCGACCTACTAAAGATTTGGTGGTTTTTTCACTCTCTAATGGTGTGCATTTTGTTTATGTGTGCAGCTCACCATAGATGGAGACTTTCTGTACTTGTTAGCTGATGCTGCAGCAGAAGCTGTAAGTCATCACAATTACATTTATTAGTCTGTTGAGTGTCATGTAGAGTTTTCTGAAGACATTTTCTTTTCCTATTGACAGCAGTTACTTGCACTTTGTTTGGTTGAAAATATATCTTATATTATACCTGTTCAGCATATTCAATGAACCCAACAATATGGGATAAAACTGATACGCTCTAATTAGGATGCCGTTTCTTACATCTTATTTGGTAATTGTGTGTTGGACTTTGTGCTTTTTGTCCTTTGTTTTTTGTTTTTTTGTTTTGTTTTTGTTTTTGTTTTTTTGAGACAAATGAAAGTGTTGGACTTTGTTTTATGTTGTGCAGTTCCAGTATGGCAACCCCGATATATTGTGTCTACCACTTGTGGCTGCACATACACCTGGCCAAGATTTGGTGGTACTTACTATATCACCACATTCTTGTTACTTCCCATTCCTTTCTGGATTTGTATCACCAGTTCTTAATCCTTTGGGTGTTCTTAATCCTGTGGGTGCGTTAATACAGGAGACATGACATTTTGTACAAACCCCCAACAAGTATCAAAATAATATTTTATTTTGTCTCTTATATTGAGTCCATATTTAGCACAACCTATCAAAAAGAGGAAGAGAAAACAAAGTTGCATGTAACAAGGGTGATTGACTATATATGGTACATATTTGAGTCTAGGTCATTTGTACAAGCTCAAATCTTTCTCTGATTGGAATATTGCATTAGATTAATGGACGAATTCTTGACACTTTTAGCTTGAAATATTAAGAGGTAATCTTAAACCCCTCCATATGAATGGGATAAGGAACTTAACATCCTCTTCTGGAATATTGAGTTTCTATTCTTAAGACCAAGCATATATTTTTGTGCTAACTGCAGGATGCATATGCTGAATTTGTGAAAACTTTCTTCTATAACACCTTTGGAATAGACCCCATCAGCTATAGTCAGGAGTATTTGAAGCGTACCAAGTCTGGCCCGGATACTGGTGAGTTCAGGAGGAACCTACTGTCATACACTTAGTGGTTGTGATGATCATATTTTTTTTGTATTGTATATAATTCTTCCATTAAAAATGCATCAGAGCATCTCCAACAATCAATATAAACTTATTCCCTCAATGATCAGCTTTCTAGGCTTTCTGGAGCAAAGCTGCATACCCTTCCCGCCCACAAAGCTCAGGGTGTTTATCCAAACCTTTCGTGCCCACCAATTTTTGAGTGAGAGGCAATCCTCTAAACCCCTACCCACCCTTGAAAATTGAGTGACCCAGGACTTCAGAAGGTTGTCTCTTTCTCTCTCAATAATTGGTGGCCATTGAAGATTTATGATGTATATGGACTTCATGGGTAAGATGAGCATGCGTCATCGGCCCAAAAAGCTTTGAAAGCTGAATACTTTACAGTGACCATAGGAGTTGCTCTCATCCTAGAACTTACTGTTTGTGGTTGCATCTGCTTTTTATACTTTGGCATGTTTATGGCTTACTCCTGTGGCTTGCCCTGGATGTATTTTTGACACGTCAACTTCTGTAATGTTTTCAAAGGTGAACGCCAGTGGTGGTACCAGGTATGTACTGAGGTGGCATACTTCCAGGTGGCACCTGCCAAAGGAAGTATTCGCTCACCTGGTGTAAATGAAAAGTGAGCATCTCCTACCTCACAATTTTTGGTTAAACCTTCATTTATTTTCCAGGCACCTTATGAAACATGAGTCATAACAAATATGTACCTGTTTTTTTTTTCTGTTTTGTTATCATTGCCCATTCTCACTGTTCCTGGTCATTAGAGTCATCCTTTAACTCAATGGGATTGGTTGTTGGGGGTTGCTTCCCTATGATTTTCCATTGGTTGTTTCGCATACAGTATTTATACTTCCTTTCCAGTTGTGGTGCATGCACGGAGGTGGTGTTCGAATTTGAATGAAGAGCAATCTATTTTAGTTCATTGAGGGCCAAACTCATGCTTGGCTCCTCTTGGCATGCCAAAATGAGTTTGACCCTCAACAAACTGACATGGAATGCTCCTATTTCCAACCTTCACAAGACCTCCAAGCAAGCACCCAAACCTTATGGAACATGGAAGGTGTTGTATGCGAACAACCAACTCCTGATTAAAACTCATGTTGAGTTAGAGGATAACTCAATTAATGAGAATTTCTCCAATTCATGTTACTATGTTTCCTATCGAAAATTATATGTGAAGGCTTAACTTTGTCATGTCATTCGACGCCATTAAAGTGGGCGTGACTTGTACGGTGTCAACCTTGTCAGCCCACACCTGTGCCATTGATTTGTTTGTTAATGGACATTTGTACAATTTGGCAGATACCATCTTGACCTATGCGCAAATGTTTTTGGAAATGGGACATATCCCGAAGTTGACATAACAAATCTTTACTATGGCGGGTCTGGAATCACTGGTACGCCACCTCCCTTCAACCAGTACTTCCATCTGCAAATAGTAAAACATGTGAATATGTATCGCATAGCGTAGAATTTCTGCTCACAAGATCAAAGCTTGTAAAAGCTACTATGCATGACAATATGACTGAATGAAATGTCTTTCTGCAGCCACCAATATCTATTTCACAAATGGCTCTCAGGACCCATGGCGCCATGCTTCAAAGCAGAAATCCTCACCTGGTGGTAAGGCATTTTCTTTCATCCATCCTTATCTAAGGTAGTGGGTGCTAAAATCGTCACTTAAGTGTCGAATATTGCTACTATTATTGAATTGAGATATTTTTACATGTTTCTTATTAGCAATTGAAAGGATATTCCAATGCACCAAAGCATGCCTTCTTTGGATTCCGTATTCAAAATTATAAGGGTTCAAAGTTTCATTGGTACATTACCCAAAACCGTTAGGGGAGCCCAATGTACTTGTGCACAATTTTTTGGGTGTAGGTTTTAGCACCCTCTACCTTGAGTAATCTGGAAAAGCCTTCCTTTTTTATCAAGAAGATTACAACAATTTCTACATTTGTCCACATCTCACCACAAATGACAAGGAAAGTGAATCACTAATGTTAGATTTTGTCGATTGGCCCAAGACAGTGCACACAGTTTCCTTGTTGAAGTTGGTCAAAGCTAATTACACATTTAGAAATTTCAAGTAATGGCAAACCAAAACAGTTTAGAACTCTTAACATGTTGGTAACAATTTTTTTGAAGAACCCAATAGAGTCCCAACTTTAGCAGCTTCACTGACAATGATTAGTCTTGGCTTTTAAATGTTAATTGGTGGAACAGAACCTGCAACAATCATAACATGCCATAATTGCGGACATGGATCGGATTTGCGTGGTTGCCCACAGTCACCTCTGCAAATTGAAGGTATGGCATTTTTGCAGGTTATCTTATCCTAAGAGGAAATTCCTCTTCTACTTGAGTATATTTTGTTGATGCATGTCTCAATTTGCTACTTTCCATTCCAACTATAGACGATGGATTTTCTGAACTAGCCGCTCATACTTCGTGTCATTTGAATTGTTGTTTTGTGACTCTTGATGCGTGCAGGTGATGCCACAAAATGTGCGAAACCCAATGAAGTACACAAAGTGCGGCAACAAATTGCTGAGAACATTGAGAAGTGGCTGAAGTATGATGATACCATTGTCACCCTTTGATGTCTAGAGAAAGTCCATACTACTTGAGTCGCAAGATGTTCATATGTTGTGATGATGCGGATGATTGGTAAGTAATCATTTCTGTAAATATAATCCTGTATTTTGTGTCTCAATTCGTTTAATGGTACTTTTGAAACTTGTCCTTCCTTTTCGTGTTGGCCAGTTACCTACACTAAAATCCAACAGATGATATACTGCAGAGGCTCTACTTCATCATTGCTAATACCGGAATGTACACAGTTCCCACGTGAGATTCATGGGGTCTCAACCAATGTAAGAATTACACATGGCAGAATGTGTGTGTGTTGGGGGGGGGGGGTTTGAACAAAATTTGTTTTAGTTGAAATAGAGAGCCCCCTGTGATAGTCCATGTATACATCAAGCATGAGGGCTGAAGCTTGGCTTAGGTGTGTCCCTCCTCGGTGCTAAAGAATCATATTTATGGTGTAGATTTGTCTATGTAGAGAACTCCAGTAGATATCAAATACAGAGACTGCGTCATAAGCTCATACCTTTTTAAACAACACCAAATACACACATGTACCTTTGTCTTCTAATTATGGAAGGAGAACTTGCACAGTCTAGTAGAGTTATGTCTTCTGGTCGGGAGTTGGTTTTTTTGTATACAATACTTTTCATGTTCAGTAAGTCCTGGTGCATCTTTGGAGTCACTGTGGAGGTTTGAACGGAGAACATATCATATTGGTTCATTGAGGGCCGAACTCATTTTGGCATCCTAATAGGTGCTAAAAGAGATATTTGTCATCCAAAATTTGAGTCAAAGTGCAGAAAATCAAACGAAAACGTATAAGTAAACTCAACTCACATTGTGATTGGTGCCTTGTATAAGCTGCAGCGTATATTAAGTAAATTATGTGAAGGATGAGTTCTGAAAGCTGATTTGTACATCTGCTCTTTCAAAATAACACTACCGTGATGACACAGGCAATGAAGCGTCTGCTGAAGAATTGTGAGACTCTTCGCTTTTAATCCACTCTCGACTGGGGTGCATGCCAATGAACTTGGGAAGTTCAGACCACCCTTGATGTTGAGGGCATTCGAGCCCACTATTATCAGTATTTTGTTTTTATCACCCATTGTTGTATACCAAAGCCAACCTCATAATAAGTAGTGTGTTCTTACCCTGATTAGCCAAGGGTAGAAGATGGGGGAAGAGGAAGATCTACTGGTTCCAGAGTTGAGGTTTCAAGTTGAGGCACCTAGTTAAAATCTTGATTTCCTTGTTTTTGATCATGGGATGGATAATAAAGTTGGATTAAACTAGACATAAGTTTATCGCATTGTAATAAACACATGCGCAAATTTGGAGTGTATATGTCCATTCTAGAAAGGGTTTCAAGGTCATTGACCAGACAATGGGTATGGGATGTTTCTCCTAATGTGGACGATAACTGCAACATTTGTGAATCTATATTAGAGTTATCCGTTAACTAAACCCCAGTTTAGTAAGGAGTTGGTTGCTTTGCATGCAAAGACTTTCCATGTTCGGTAAGTTTAGGGTGCATGCTTGGAATCAATGCGGAGGCTTGAATCCGGGACATTCCATATTGGTTCATTGGGTGCCAAACTCGTTTTGGCAAGGTAAGGCATGCCAAAACGAGTTTGGCACCCAATGAACCAGTATGGAATGTCCCGGATTCAAGCCTCCGCATTGATTCCAAGCATGCACCCTAAACTTACCGAACATGGAAAGTCTTTGCATGCGAAGCAACCAACTCCCTACTAAACTGGGGTTTAGTTAACGGATAACTCAAATGTCCCACAATTTATACAAGGAATGACAATTAATGTTAAATTTACATTTAGTGTTAGTGAACTACAAGAACAGTTTACAATTAATATTGAACAAGACAAATAAAATTGGTGAGACAAAATACAATAATTAGTGTAGTGCTATTGCAAAATACACACCCTAATTATTTCAAAATTAAGTAGGCTTTAAAACTTTATCTAGAGTTACCCAAAGCATTGTATTCACATTAACCCTTAATTGCCTGAGTTAGCACAAGGGGCTTACTCTTAGAGGGAAAGTGTTCTACATTGCCACCTCATGTCACACCCAACCCCCAACTCGGCACGATGCGTATGGGATGTTTCTCCTGATGGGATTTCTTATCCAATTCTTTTTCTTTCTTTCTTTTAATTTTTTATGAGACAGAAGGCCGACAAGCCAGTGCCAAAGCACAGGAGGCAAACCACCTAGCAAGTTTATGTCAAGTAGAGAGGAGATTTCACAGCCGGGAATTGAACCGCCAACCTCTTCCTTGAGATTTGGGTATCTCTCCACCATCATCCAATAGTTTAGGGTCATCTCGGACCACTTCTTACTTCTTATCCAATTTTCAATCATTCTTGACAATGTTTCATTATATAGATGTTAAGGATGCATAGTATACCGTAATATATCAAGGCCGCTTCACACTATGGCCGAAGGTCAAGAGGCCGTCGATTTCCACCAATCATGTTGCAAGAAACCAAGAATTTGGCCTCTCGACCCTTCACACTAAGGCCAAAGTCCAAAGGCCGTCGCAATTTAAAATGCTCACTTTTTGACGAAGGTGACGGACTCTCGAAGGAAGTTTGGGTCAGATGGGAATGGAAACCCAAACTATGGTTGAGAGGCCGTCGGATTTTTTTCATAAAAAAATTAATCATTGACAAGATCTTGGCCATTAGATTGGAGGGGTTGTTTTGGGCAAGAAATAAAGTGGGATGCTCCTTTGGGTTTGGACTTTGGGCTTGGCCTTTGGAGGCTTCACACTTGGCCTTTGGAGGCTATATTTATTAGCTATTTTCAGCCCATTTCTTTGGACTCTCAACAAAGTTTGGCCATTCAATCCCACGGCCTCTCGACTTGGACAGCCATAGTGTGAAGTGGCCCTCAAAATATATCACAAATGTTAGGATGCAAGATACACTCTAAACTCCGTAGTATCACACCTATGGCAACCAAAGTGCACGTGATATTACGGAGTTTTGTAGTGTTAACATGGATGCGTGATACTAGTAAATTAGTGTAGCATGCGACACTATGGAATAACACAAAGTGCAACATATTAAGTGTTGTGGTGTGGTCCACTCCACTTGGCCTTCCCAGGCGATGTGGCGGATGCATGCACCAACATTCAACAAGTGACATAAGAAGAAGAAGAAGAAGAAGAAGAAGAAGGTGACACTCCACATATTGACACATGGTGCAATGCAAGGGTGTGGGTTGACTTCTTTGGTGGTTGCATTAATGACAAAATCCATGATATAAGGGAGAGAAAGGTGACAATAAGGAGTGAGATTTGAACTACGAACATACGTTCCCTAGGGTTTTGGGATATAAGAGAGTGAGTGACATTATGGAGGTTGATATTACAAAGTTTAGGGTGTATACCAGTATAGGGCACTCCACCGGTGTACTATAGATACAGTCTAACCTCGTTAGTACGACACTCGTTTATATGACACCCTCGATATTACAACACATTTTTGCGCGACCAAACTTTTTAGTTCAAAACTCCCTCTTTTATACGACTACGACACTCGATAATACGACATTTAGAAACCCCCTTTTGTCATATTAAAGAGGGAATAAATGCTAAAATTCCTTTCATCCATGTTATGTACATCTAGAATACATCCATTTTCACTTGGGAACTACTTGAGAACTTCACTTATGATTGGGAACTTAATGATAATTAGGGTTACTAGTGTAGAATGGACATGGTTAGGGTTAGAGTGGCCTCCTGCCTAGTATGTTGCCTTGTACATGGGTGAAATAGTATCTTTGTGCACTCTCTTGCATTCTTGCAATCACCAAATTCAATCATCTACAATCTCCAATACAATCTTACAATCTCCAATTCAATCTTGAGATTCCATACTAGTCTCGCTCCAATCTCGCTTCTTGATTTGTGTGGTGAATGTTCCATCTCCTAAGCATAGCCTGAAGTTTTTTGTTTTTTGTTTGGTGGAATTGTATTCATTAATTTCAAGTAATTTTGATCTTTTTAATTTTGTAAAAGGTGAGAAGTAAAGATGGGGCACTGACTGATGAGATGCTCATGCGAAAGGCTGCAATTCTTCAGGCATCTTTTGTGGCAAAACTTGTAAATGATCCAATCAAGGTTGAAGAGTACAAAAACTTCAAGATTTCAAATGGTTGGTTGGAAAAATTCAAGAAAAGGAGCACTATTGCAAGGTAAACATTGAATATGTTTCATTTTTATTATTTGATCATGCAAGTCCTCATTTTATCTCCGGAAGGCCACACTAAGTATTGATCATGTCTTGATTACATTGTATTGAATTATCCTCACACTATTGTACAGAGTGTATCTACATAGTGAAAGTGGTGATGCTGATGCTGATGGAGTTGCCCAAGCAATAAGCCAACTTCCTATTCTTTTGTCAGATTATGAGCCCGAAGATGTTTACAACATGGATGAGACTGGATTGTATTTTAGAGCACATCCTAATAAAACATTAGCACAATGGAAGGTGAAGGGTCGGAAGTTACAAAAGGAGCATGTAACACTTGCTTTTGCTATTAATTCAACTGGGACTGATAAGTTGTAGTTGCTTGTGATTTATAAGTCTAAGCAACCACGATGTTTTGGAAGGTGGCAGCCTCATGAGTATGTTTGGTGGCACTCAAATAAAACAACTTGGATGAAGGGGGATATATTTGAAGCTTGGATTTTGCAGCTCAACAATCAGTTCAAAGGCCAAATTCGAAAGGTGATTATGATTTTGGATAATGCATCTTCACATGTTGTTAGCTCTGCCAAAGTTGGTAAGTCTCGTGGTTTTTCAACCTTGGAGTTGAGCAACATGACTTTGGTATTCCTTCCTCCCAATGTTACAAGCGTAGTTCAACCTTTAGATCAAGGTATAATAGCATCTTTCAAAATTCAATACAGGAAGAAACTTTTGCGGTGGGTTTTGTCACAGTATGATGGATGCTACATTGAAGGACTTAAGGAAGGTGGTGCCCAACATCAAACAAGCTATCATGTGGAGTTATGAAGTATGGAGTGAGTTGGATGCACAAATAGTCAGGAATTGTTGGAGGATGGCGCGTATATTACATGCAACATGGAATGTTGATTTTGCCCTAGTTGATGAAAGGGAGAAGAATAGAATGCGAGAAGAATTAGATGGACTTGGTGCTCTGATTTCAAAGTTGCAATTGGGTGATGATGAGATGTCAATTGAGTCTTACATTTAGATGGAAGGGGAAGAGATTACTGAGCTAGAATTGAGTATTGATGAATTGGTGGGTGCTGCTTTGGGAATCAACTATGCACAAGGCTTTGATCTTAATGTGCATTCAGTAAATGTGGATGACGTTGCTCCACCTACAGTAAAGCTTAGTGATGCTAAACGTCATGCATCATTGTTGTCTAATTTCTTATTAGACAACTCTTTACATTTTGGTGTTAATGAAATTATTAGTTTTCAAAAGCTATTAGGGAATTTAGATAAGATGATAGTTGCTAACTTAGGTAGGCAACACCAAAGATATTTGAACTCTTATTTCAAGAGTTCTTGAGAGTATTTGTATTTGTTTGGAGTAATAAGTTATCATTTCATACAATCTATATTGCTTAAACTCGTTGTATATGTTTTTAAGCTCATATTGCTTATGTTTTTGTATTCCCTCGATAGTACGACAATTTTACGCCATTTGTCATATTAACGAGAAGACGACACCTCGATAATACGACATTTTTTGCGTTTCCCAAACGTGTCATACTAAAGAGGGAGAACAGTACTAGTGTTGACTGGTGTCAAACTTTTCTGATATCAGATTGGTAATGGGATGTAGCTTTTAAAAAGAATTCAATTTCAAACTGGCATGGGTGTGGATTGATAATCAAAATATTGGCATGGTATTTCAGTATATAAACTGGTATGTCAGTATATTAAATCCATTTTGGACACCAGTATGTGGCTAAAGGTTCATGGTGTCTATGTAAACTTATCCATTGCGTAGGTGAAAATGAGGTGAATGATATAAAAGCCTTCACATGACTATATTTAGAGGATTAAGCCCCTCAATAGCATCAAAGACCCCAATTTAGTCTAGTAAAATCCAATTGGAATGATTCATCCATGATGAAAGAGTTTACATAGACACCATGAATCTTAAGCTCTAGTATGGAACTTGGGATTTTCAAGTTGCGATGCCACACTAGTATGGTCCTTGATACATGTAAGCTTATATATGATAGTATTCATACCAAGGAAACTTATCCTTCATACTATTGTAGTACAACATTAGTAGATAATGCAAGCAAACATGATTCGGCGACTTTATCTTAAATGGATGCATGTATTTGAGTGTTACGTGATCAGCTGTGGATTTATGAAGAGACACCAAAAAGACATGTGCTAAAAGAGATTGGATGTGTTCAAAATTTGTAATAAACTATTCTAGATATAATAGTCAACATAATTTTGGGGGGGATTTGGGGGAGGGGGGGGTGTTATGTGACCGATATATGGCTCCCTAGTTATCACTTTTGAAAATGCATATCAATTCAGGGTGGGCTCCAAATTGCTTTGCTAACTTATCCATCCACATTCATGGATCAACCAAAGAGTTTGTGAATTGGAATTGTATTTCATAAAGAGCAAGAAAAAGCAACCATTAAAGACTGTTCTACCTCACCTATCAATGAATAATTCCTTATTTTGGGTTTTCCTTTTTCCTTTTCCTTTTTGAGCAAAGGCCAAAGGAAATCTCTGCTAGGGTTTAGGGTTTAGCGGACGCCAACCTGGTATCGTTCGAACTTCGACGCTAGAGCGTCGCAAGTTTGACGTCTGTGTAAATGATTTTAGGTTTAGTGTGGATTTTTGTCTCCTGCTGCTACTTAGGTGTGAGGACCGTGGGACGCAGCGACCATATGCAGAAATGAGGGCAGGTCGGAAAAACCTGAAACGTGATGCTTTGGACGGCATTCCGGAGCCAGAGCTTGGGCACGTACTGATGCGCGTGGTGGGCTTACGGGGATCGAATGTGATAGAAGCCGAAAACTCGGCGGGGGAGAACACGCTTTGCCTCCTCCCTGCGAAATTCTCGAAAACGATCTGGGTGAAGACCGGCAGCTTCATATTCGTGGATGAAGCGGACAGGGAGAGGGCCATCGAGTCCGGAAGCAAGGTGACCGGCACCATCTCTCGTGTGCTACTCGATGACCAAGTGCGGGGTCTCCGGAAGACGTCTTCGTGGTGGCCAGAGTATTTTGACAAAGCGCCGGAGAGGGTTGTAGATAAAGTAGAGGAGCAAGAAGAAGAGAGGAACGAACAGCATGAGGGTGGTGACGTAGAAGAAGACGAAGAAAGTGACGATGATGGGTTGCCACCCCTGGAGGCGAACTCGAACCGACATCGCTCCATCGCCAGGGAGGACTCAACGGAGTCTGATAGCGATGAAGAAGAAACTCTCGTTGTAGGAAAAAATTAGCCGACGTTTGTCATTCTTTCAGCTTCGACCGAGAACCAGCCCATGCCACCACCAAAATCAGGCGAGGCTCTTGATTCTTCGTCTACTGTCTGTAGAAAATTGCAGTGTTGTAATCTCTAGGTTATAGTTTCTCTCTCTTAATATTAGGGTTAGAGTTCTAGGGAAGAGCAGAAATTGCAGTATTGTGTGATTCGGTACATTGCAAATTGAGAAACGCACATGTTTCTGAGCACATGACATGCAAATCCTTACCATTGTGCCATTCTTCCACTCGGATTTCTGATGGTGATGAATCGATGATATCTCGCCTCTTGTGATGGTGGAGTCTGTCAGAACAGAGGCGGTGCAGGTTCGTTATTCAGTCTGAAATAGCTGGCAATTTCAGTTTGTAAAGAATTTGTGGATCTTTCATGGATGTATGATGAACGTCTGGAATCTCCACTCTAGGAAATTCTACAGTTCTAGGAACAAGTTTTGCCAATGTAAATTCGAGTAATCTCTGTAAGCAGCTACTGATTTGATGTGAGCTTGACCTTTTCGAGCTCTGCGTGGCTCCAATCTCAGCAATGAGAAATGTGTCAACTCTGGATCACAAAGGCGCTACAAATCTGTCACTCAGTTATCGCACAGTTGTCAAGTTGAGTAAAGCCCCTTCTTTGTAATTGTATATAGTGCCTTTAGCACATGTAAGAATCAATTGTACATGATCAAGTAATCTGCATGGGATAGACTGGAGCGACAGCCAAAAACAACACAACTCCAAAAAAACAGAGCCACGACTCTCCTAGTGAAGATGCAGGTCAGTATCACCAAGGAGATCCACAAAAATATGGACTGGGAGTTGGGACATTTCAACAACCAAATTTATTAAGTACTCCTAGAAGATTTACCCTCGAGATAACCTGTAGAGGCTTCAAAAATGAGCCCTATGTTTTGACAGTCTAGAATATATTGACCAGGGTGTAGAAGAAATCTCAGTAGCTTCCAGCTATGTTATCGTGATGCATGCTTGGTAGTTCTTCAAGTGCGCCTTTCTCCCAAGCACTGATCAAAAGATTAACATTACGTGAATCTCTTCAGCCAGATTCCAGTGTTTAGGAAACTCTCAAATTCGGACTGTGGCCTGTATTCCACCCAAATGCATGAAACAAAATTAGGGTCAGAGCCAACAAATCTATTTGTGCTGCTTTTAAGTTACAGTCATGCAAGCATCAAGCTGCCTGTACATTACATAGGGCAACAGAAACTTCAGTGATTGGGATATATTTAAGAATGCAATTCAAGGTGTCAAGATGAGAAACACTGGCACTATTGTAATAAAGTACCTGTCAATAGCATGCACATCTTCTGGGAAGAGAATAACCTTCACCTCAAGTCCCTGTGCCCTTAATGCTTGGACATACTGCAGCCGAAAAACAAACAAACAAACAAATCATCCACCAGTATATCAATAATGATAACGTACTACCATCAGCACTCTTATAGAAGAAGCAACAGAATGGCTTGAATTTGACAATTAACCAGTCATGGTAACAGGTCAATCTCAGAAACAGCATTTGCATCTATGCACATGTGCTCACCAATTATCTTGCATTTTCCAGAAGATTTTCTGCTGGAATTCTGCAAGCTTACCTGAAAACCATTGGACACCGGCACTCTACGGTCTTGGGCTCCCAGCAAAAACATAGTCGGTACCTTAACCTGCATGCAGACAGGTAATCTTTAATAAGTTCAAGCAACCACATCATCTTTATGTATATCTTAAAGCAAACACATTTACATACCTACATGAAGTGTGTTAAATTCTTAATCTTTTCTTATTGTTTGTAAATATTATTTTCTGAGTATTTCTCTGATTTCTGTTAATTTCATCTGCCAGGTAATTCTATTCTACGTTCAGGACAGCCAACCTTGGAAAGATGGGCGATGGGTGAGCACTGATAGAGAACACTTAGGTCATTTGCCGAAGGTGCCTCTGAGTAGGTCTCAAGTGCCTCCTTTCCAAATGCTTCCACGTAGCACCAATCAGGTATGTCGGTGATGCCCACCATAGAAGAAACATTACACACAGGATTTCTTAAGACAGCTGTTGTAAATCGATCTGGTGCCTGAAGCATAGAGTCAAGCACTCCTTACTCCAACATGAATCGCTTTAAGGTAAATAATGCACAATGTAAAGCATCATGATTCTATTGCGCTTTGGGGATTTGCAAATATCGTGGAAACTAAGCAAGTTGTACTACATCTTCACCCATGCTGATGGTTAAAGTGGGCTCCTACCCTAAGCACCATCGCCATGGGCAGGGTACATCAGAGTGTGCCCTTTCACTTGACAGCATGAAGTGAACAAATATTGCAGCCTTCAAACAGGGATCAGATATTGAGGATACATTACAACAAGACATTTCAAAAATGCAGAGAAACTTAATATAAGATGTGACCATAGTTGTATGATGCCTTTACCTGGCCAATTAAGTGTGATGCCAAGAACCCTCCATGAGAACCACCTAGAACTGCAACTTTGGCAGGGTCTGCCATTCCATTCTCAATAACGTAATCCAGGGCAGCAAGCACATCTCCCACATCCTGACACACCCATCAACTTGCAGAAGTGAGCTTTCAGGTGAATGCCAACCTGACATGTTGATATACAATGTATACCTTTCCAGATCCTCATATAGATGGATACGAATAAATACAACTGCAACTGCTGTCATACCAGTCAAATCTACCAAGACAATGATTATCAATTTTCACACATAAATATCAAGAACAAAGAGCAACGAGAAGAACCATGCATATATATAAATATCAATCTTCACCTGCCTACCAACGTTGCCCAGTAGTGATTGCAATGCTTCCTCTCCAAACCCCAATGAGCCCCTACAAAATCCAAAACAGCCCTATCATAAAACTGTCTTGACAGAATCGTCCCTATTCTAGAAAAGACAATTTTCATTTGTCATCAATGTCAAGCTATGTAAAAAGACCAAACTGACAATGAATTATATGCACAGCTAAAGCCACCAACTGGCACCTGTAGTTAACATGAAGAAGACTAAACCCCAGAGCTGAGAGAAATGCTCCCGTCCTTGAGAAGCCTGTTTGTGTCACAGAATGTGGGCCCCCGTGTAAAACAACCACGAGGGGAGGGATACTGTCTGGCCTCCTTGTTTCACCAACAGGCGGTTTGTTGGAACTCTTTGGTGAAACAAAGATGCAATCAAATGGCTGCCTGGCGCCTGCAAATCCAGGAGCGCATGTATTGGATTAAGTACAAGTCAAAACTGAGATGCAGATGAATGTAAGCATGAAGAATCTGTTTGGGTTATACTGATAGTTACTCAGCGAAGGGAAAATCCCGGAAAAGTACGTGAAAGAGAAATATACCTGCAATCGGTAGATTAGGGTGTGGTTAAACAAACTAGTGCAGAAAGGCCTTCAGTAGGACAATGTCATATCCATCATGAAGCTGACACAGTAGTATGATATAAGTACCTTCGGATAGAGACTTTTGAGAATCTGTCAGAGGAGCAGGGATTTGGAGGATTTCATACTTCATCGCTTGCATAGATGCTTCTACCTGTAACATGTTAGACACAGTTCAAAACATGTGGTAAAAAGTTTGGTCAGCCTGCTCGGCCAGTTTGGCATGCATGGAAACAGATCAAAGTTCTTCTAATACTTCGTAAGGGAAACACTCTTTTGCCTTGCTTTGAGTTTAAGAATACTAATTGCAGCCTCCATTATCAAAAGCACCCACAAATAAATAGTTGTCATGTCCAACAATGACCTGTCCTGTGTATTCCTTAAAGAATATTTGAGTAGATCAGAAAATGCAACACTCTTGTTCTTCCATTCCTTGATTTATCGCACAAGTGAAGCATCCATTAAATAGTGCTCCACCCGATTTGCAAGACCAAAGTTTAAGACCTTTGTTTCAGTTTCTTCACGAAGGAGTACTCGCAGCCCCATAATCTCACCATTCTAAATATACAGTACATTTACAGTATAATCGCCATTTCTGAGGAGATCACATGCACATCTTGAAAAGAGCAAGTACCTTTTCAGCAAACTTAAGAGATGGAACATTGATATTGAACCAGTTCCACTCCTTGCCAGTCTTGATTGGGCTTCCAGAAGATGAGAAATGGCCCAGCTTCAAGGTATGAGGTTGAGTTGGAGAGCTCATAACTGGAGAGACATCCCATGTGAGTAGAAATTTACAAACTTCTTTCAAATTCCAAACAAACAGCTCATGACAACATGAAGGACAAGAAAATATCTTCATGCATCTCAAGAACACCCAGTGTATGCAACTACCTGCCAGTGCACAACTGTTCTGCAATCCGAGGAGGCTCCAAGAAGATATTGACTCAGCAGGGCTGACCCTTGTCACAGTTCCACTGGATGCCAAACAATCTCAGAATGTCAGAGACCACTTCACTTCATGCTTCACAGATCAATTACTTCATTTCTCAGAATGACTCACCATCCTTCCACAATAACCTTTCAAGCATGTAATCTTTCACAGGATGAATCTATGATTCAACTATGGAACAATCCATACACCAAAGTCATCTAACCTTTCGACGTTCACACCAAGAATAACTTGTTGACTGCGCCATGCTGAGGAGAGTAACAGTGTGGAATTGTCTGGCAACCATGGGTTAGCAATAAGATTAGAACAATATAGGCCTGGAAAGCATCCTTCTTCTGCATGTTGCACTACTTTGACCTGCAAGAGCCCCAAACAGATAAAGTTGTTAGTGGCAATAAAATTCAAGTTCAGTGTTCTCACACATTCTCTATCGTGTGTAATGCACATCTAGGACTTGATACTTACTGTGATTGCCCAGATTGACACAAAAAGCTCAAATACAGGATAGAGGAGCATTGACACAAGCATCTTGATAAACCTTATATGCTTATCAAAAAGATAGTCAAAACCAAACACGCACAGGACGAAGTTAAAGAGGAAGTAAGAGTCTTGCTCTGACCGACCCTTCCAAACAGGAAAGTATGTAGCACTGAACCACAAATTGGATACATTCTGAAAATGCCTCAAGAAACTCAGGGAACCTTACCCTCATATACCTACCAAATACTACTAAGGTGGGTCAACTTAGCTCATGTACGAAACATACCACTTCTTTTATTTGCATCTGTTCACTGACAACTCCGTCTGTTGTCCAGTTCATAGAGTGTAATGAATTGGTGGCACTGTGTGCCCCACTGTTTACAGCTGCTTGGGAAGACAAGAAGACCAACAGCTTCCCATCCGGGCTGAAATTACGAAACCCAAGATATAATGAGGGTGGTCACATATTGCAGCCTTCACTTTTTATCTTCTCCCTCATTTACAAATATGTTCAAGTGTTCATCATCTCTTATCCTTACCCATTTCAAGCAAACGTTTATGAATCAATGCATGCTCACCATGACAATGGTGAAAGGCATCAAGGAAAATAAGGTATCCAATTTTGGTTTGATAAGTTCATGCAAGAGCCCCTTGAATTATGAAAATGGGTAACCTGAAGCGAGGGGAAATTGCACTGCTGATGCCTTCTGTGAGTTTAATAGCTGGTGCAGCTGGTTTTGAAACTTCCCTGTATCTCCAACAGAACGCAGTAACAAGTGAGATCTCCACAGCAGGTACTTCACCCAATACCTTGGACAATGAAAGTTGCAATTTTTCCTATAAGCCTGTAAGGTAAGGTTTTGCACAAGGCATCATACAAAAGCTAGACCAGAATTCTCATTAAATGAGACTAATTAAATAATGAAAATGGCCCAATAGTTGAACAAAAGGGTAAAAAAAGAGAGAACCTGCCGGGAACTGGAGCTTCAACAGCATAAAGGTGACAAGGCCTGTTGTAGCAATACTTCATCCCAAGCTTCCGAGGAGTACTGAAGTTTCCAGCAAAAGAAGACCAACCCACGAACACCAGTGATTGAGGCACTCCCTCTTCTGATGAGTCTGGAGTAGGTACTCGAGGTGCCCAAACAACTTGTCCAGCACTCACATCCTTGGGAACCCCTTCAACGACCTGCACAGCTCCACTGAGTACTAAGCTAGCATCAGGATCGGAAATATACGTTTCACTAGAATTCCACATTTTCATTTCTTATTGATACACTCAGTGAGTTGATTTATAATTGTGTCATTCCATCGTTAAGTGAAGGTCTCATCAAATCTCGAATGTAGCCAGTATACTTCAAAGCACTTCGTTCATTCACTTCATTTTGACCCTGGTACCTCCAAGATTTTGTAACACTTCGCACACTGCTATACCTGCCAACATTGGCTACAAAGAGCACAGGTCTCCTCTTTCCTGAGTAAGACTCTCCCCAATCTTCCATCCAGTCCCCTTGCCCTTTCCATGTTCCTGCTTCTAAACTATCACTGCTGCTTTGACCTGATGATGATGCAGACTGCCCAAACACAGGTCGTGAGTTGGCAGGTTCCTCTGCAACGTAGGCAATGAACTCTTCGTCTTGACTCCACGAGACACCTTCAAACCTGTCAACATCCACAATGTTATGAGTACATCCAATGACATGGCCACCATATAAAAGCGTCACAAAAGCATAAAAAACTGTGCCTCAATATTTTTAATATTCTCCCCAGACAATGGTCCTACTGAACAATACTATGATAACAAGGAACAAAGTTTCCCGCACAAAAAGACCACAGAATGTCACCTAGAGGAACTATGATCCGTCATAATCATTCAGCAAAAACATTTAAAACGCATCCAAAATGCACTATATAAGAACCGAGAGAACAAGACTTATACTGTGAGTGGTAGCAGTACTGCAAGTACCCATATTTTAATCACTTTGAAGCCACAAAAATATTCAGTATTTGAAGGATTCCACGTGAAGAAGTGATTCAAGAATTGCATTATTATCTCAAGTCTATCCAATGCAATAATATATCAGGTAGACAGACATATGCAGTAAATTGGAAGATTGAGGCTACTGGGCGCCTGAGATGCACTGAGAAGAGCCTGCAGGTACTGTTGCTTCGTGAGATCTTTACTCTGCAAATTACATTTAACACTATGTCGTCCATTAAAGAAGTCAGGCAGAGTGGTACATACCATCCATCCGCATATATGGTACCATGCACTGAGGCTGCTACAAAAATCTCCTTGAGGAGTTGCCCTGGACCCCAGATCTCAAGCTTGGTTGCAGACGCTCCATCCTTGCCATTAGCATCGGCTTTGCGAACTATTAAAAGCTTTGCACCAGATGGAGAAGGAACAATGAGGGCGGCTCCACTAAGCTCAAAAGGGAAAGGTGACCAATGATAGTCAGTGATATTAGCGGTTGTTGCATCAGGTATGTAAACAGTTGACATAAATGTGCGCTTTGCATTTGCTGGAAGGTTAATCTGGCTCATTGCCACCACCACATCGATACCTCCATCTCCTGTTTGCATAAGAAGTAAACTCCTGTCTTTCAGTTGAGAATTGATACAGGAGTTGCAAATATGAACACGACATGAAAGTGGAGGTCAGAACTGTATAAAGATCCGTCAGTTTAATTATAAGTGAGCTTGATCCAACTATGTAATGCATCCATCAAACATCACCGCAATACTCACCTTTCCTTGATGGACTGGTCCATGCCTTATCAATACTTGGAATTGCATAAAAGGCTTGCAGTAACTCAGCTTCTTTGGCCTCTGTGGGGTCCGTCTTCCCTCCAGCAGTTGGAGGAATTGCCTTTCCAGATGCTTGGTCCATTGCGTACAGAACGTTGGGTCGTTCCTTCTTCCTCAGCAAGAAACTGACATCTATAGTCGTTAATACACTTTATCCAGACCCTCCATCCTCTAAGTCAGAATACAGCAAGAAAGAGAGGAACCGCAGCTTTGGAAATTTCAAGGTATCAAACGGATCCTGCAATCCAGCATAGTTGCTGAGATGAGTTCTTGCATGTCATATATGAGCGTATGCTCCAAATGCATCGAATGCATCAACACTAATATAAAATCATGTCAGGAAACCTCACTACAAAACTTGATACGTTAGAGACGTCCTTCTCCTGATTCTACACATATTATTTCATCAAGACTGTCGGCTTTGAGATCCGCAAGAATTAACAGAAATAAAATAAACATTTAGTGAAGTACAAATTATCATAATTTCACATGCAAATTGTGCAGAATGTGGCGATACTTTCTGGCTATTGTGGAAGTATCGACGACAAGATCGCGATTTAGTGCCAATAAGCTACTTCCACAGAAGGTCTCCAATGACAACCCACTAGGCTAATTACCGCAAGATGTTCTCTCAAGGCCTCCCAGGTTTACAGGTTCGAAATTAGCACCCACAATATCTGAATGGCGTCCTTGAGACGTAAAGAACAGGACCAGATTCAAACGTGACACATAAAAGACGCCAATGCTCAAGAACAGAACACACTGCGAAGACCAGAAAATTATTAGATGCCAATGAACAATGTGTCCAGGGTTGAGATAAGTCATTGCCAAGTAGAACGCATAAATTGAAGGACCGACTCAGAAATAACTTCTTGAGAACTTTAACCTACGTTATTTCATTGTCGTCTCCTTCAATTATGGACAAGCAGCCGAGAACTCCATTTAAGTTAGATAGGCAGACACTTCAGGGCTCTCGTGTAGTAGTGAATTACAGAAGAATATGCATTACGATGAAGGGCTTCTCTCGTGGCGAAATTTCTGCTTCTCAAAGTTCACTTCGTAACCCTAGACATCTCTGTCTTGACCACCTTAAAGGACAGCCTTATCAACTCTTTTGTGGCAGATTAATTGTGATGAAATGAAGATTTCTATATGTTTCTCCCTACCTTTCTATCTGTCGCAAAGGCTTTTCAGGTCTCTTTCTCGTTTCAACAATCCCAAAACAATAAGCTCCACGAATTAATCCTCGAGGATCATGACACTATTGGTACTTCATATGATGTCCGAGATATGAGGAGCTGCTTGGTAATTGAGAGCCAAAACTTCCTGCCGATCCTCCTCCTTTTCTAAAGACTTGACAAGAAGAGGTAGAAAGATTGCAGTACTTTTCGATGGCAAAAAAATCCTATCCCTACTCTCGATTCTCACCAAGATGCGTACGGGGCGTGTAGAAAACGTGCAACGGGCGTGTAAGAGATTCATTTTTTTCATTTATTGTTTCATGTGCACAATGTACTGACAATGTGACGCAAAGTGACAAAGAGCTTTCTACACTTGTGGGAAATGTGAGGTCCAACATGAATTTATAAAATCCAGGATCTCAATAGATTAGTTTACAACAGACTTTTCAGCGTTTCTCAGAGAGACTTCTGTCCACTGAATCATCTGGACCTAAGTTTGCTCGTTAAATGATTGCCTTCAATTCTGAGAACTACTGAAGACCACTGACGAAACTTACACATAGTTCTGAGTAGAAGCAAGAACAGAATAAAAGCGCCAGAGCTAGTAAAGGTAAGAAATGATTTGTCACCTGTAAGACGACCTTTCAAGGAGAGACTCACGAACTAACCCCGAAGAATCCCTGAGAGGTAATTAACATTGTCACTTCGACAAGGACCTTGATCTCGAACCAGTTCATCCAGAGAACAAAAGAGGGGGGCATTTCCAAGAAGAAGACACCGCGATTTCCGATGTCATTTGTGTCGAACAAAAGGATGAAGAAGGCAGTGAAACCGCCTCCAAAATAGAATGGGAGAAGGAAGCAAGCAATGAGGCTCGTCTTTTCAATTGAAAAAAACTCTCTCCCAATGCGAATCAAAGAATTGCAACGAGTGCAATCTTATCTCCCGAATAACATTTGAATGCAGGACTTCAACAAGGAATAAAAACCAAAAGGGAACCAAAAGATAATGGCATCTGTGCTAGCGACAACGCCGCGCTACTGCGACTTCTGCAAATTCTGAAGAGAACCAATAGCGAGAGCATCATCATCTACATACCAACACACAATTGAACAACATCATCAACAGGAAGGTAATAACAGCCAGCCATCGATGTTACGGATCGCCAAAGCACTTGAAGGTGCCGTCTACACAACTGCATGCAATGCAAGTGAAGGAGGGAAACAAGGCCATGACAAGAAAATAAAATTTGAAAAGCGAAAGCCAGCCGACGAACTTAAGTTCGCCGCAGAAGTAACAACCTCCGTGGACGAACGTAAAAGGTGAACGAAGAAGCAGATTCACAAAACGAGATTCCATTCCTCTCACGCAACACAATGCTCTTAGTATCTACGTAGAGCTCACTTACTACTACTACGAGTCTTACTACGACTCACCAAGAGCTCAACCCTGACCGGCCAATTCCAAACGCTAATATGCTCAGACCAAGGCTACATTAGCTTTGCGCCTCAAGAAACAGTTGCCCGAGCAATAAAATAATCTTCCTCCCCGGGCCAATCCTCGTGCGTCTTCTCCCACTGCCAGTTAATAAAGAAGTCAAGGGCCACAGGCAGGTTCCTATGTGACCGCGGCAGGCAGCAGCAAGAATGTTTGCTCAGGGATTATATTACTTTCTTAATGAACAGCCGCACTGGCGAATAAGAGAATCTCAACGCATTGCAGGAATCTCAACCGGAACCTGTAAACGTAAGTAAGTATAAGGTGTGTAAGCGTACCCTGCGCCAGCTAATAAGCCCTTCCGGTAATGATAACGACGACGAAGATTAAAGTGATAAACTGCTTCCTCCTTCGACCTCTGCCACTGACTCCGCCAGCTGCTCTGGATCCGGGCCGGCGGGCATGTAAAGAGCACGGCTACTCTCCCGATCTGTGCAGAGATGCAGCACTGTGCCGCCATACCTATAACAACAACCTGTATAATCGGTGATTCTCTAGGAAGAAATGTTGACTAAAGTGCTCCGCCTCTGTACTTTTCACCTCTCTCTCTCTCTCTCTCACTCAACACACTGCTTCATATCATTATCCACTGTTTTCTATCATTCTATAACCTATTTTAAAACTTCAGGCACAGTTCTTAAATGTGGTATGATAAGCTCTCAAATGCCAGATTTCACCTCTCTGTTATCTCAACACCACCGTACCTTTGCAAGCCTATCAGTGCAGCAGCATCCACAGCAGATATGACATCTAATTATTCCGTGCTTCCCTCTAACTTACTTGCCGTCCTTCCCCGTAGTTAATGTCAGTCGCTTTACCTCCGTGTTCACAGCTTGCTACGGCCTTTTCCACCTTTTTACCTATAGTACCTATCTCGCACCTACCTCCCAGTGAAGAGCGAGCAAGCTCCATCATTCGCTGCAATGTCCTGCCAATTGATCTTGCGACCCTTCGCCACTGCACCACCTTGAGTCACCGCCGCAGCTCGCTCCATTTACACTTAAGGTCTCCCTACAATGGAATCTTTCTTTCCTTTTCTCAGCGAACCGAATGGAATTCAATGCATGACCGCAGTCACTGGAATCTTCACACTGATTATAAGCAGCGTAACTAATTACGTCTGTATCCTCAAATTCCCCTAATTCACTTATCCCCCTAAATCTCCTTAATTCTCTTTACAAACTAAAACAATGCCTTCAGCTAACGCGGAGATCATGATGATGATCAGCCACTTAAGCATCGTTTAGTCTAATTAGAGTTTAAGAAGTCTACTTATAGAGTTTAGGCAGTCTAATGAAGTGTCTTGAGTCTGCCAAAGGAATCTTGTACCCTTGCAATGAATGGGGAGGACCGGCTACTGAGAGAGGGGACGAATTATCATATACGAGCAGGCCTCTCATCCATCAACATGAAAACTTGCCGCCCTATAGATTTGTTGCCAATTCATTTTAAATGACCTCGATTAGACTAATTCAGAGTTTTTAAACTTAACTCCAGTGTCAAATCAACTAAAAATCCACACTACATATTATTTCAAGGTTTTCATGTTCGATGAACGAGAAATATTCTCATGTACAATAGTTCACTCTCTCCACTAACTATTAGTTTCCTATATTACCGGTTCCAAATCAGGAAGTCCAAGAAATGAACCAAACCATATTATAAAATCTACCTACTTTAACTAAAAATTCAAAAAATAACCAAAGCATTCCAATGAATAACTACAGTTCATATGATATTTAGTGTCACTTACTATTTGAAATCACGCAACGGTATAATTGTTTCAACAACAAAAGTCAAATTGGTTGTTTGGACATTATAGAACATTAAAATATTTACTTGGTTAAAAAAATTCACATTACTTAGTAAAGAGACATAGGAATGTGTTACTGTGAATAATAAGTGACACTAAATATCATGTTTAGTGTAGTTGATAGTAAAGAAGTGAGGATTAGCGACCGAGTGGCCTCAAATCCCCCCCCCCCCCCGGCCCGCTCACTGCACCATTGTCTGCCAAATGCCAACACCGGCATAAGTGGTCTATACTATTTGCAGCACTAAAGCTTTCAATTATGAGTTTCGACATGAATATCACAAGTTCCTCCAAATTAGTGTGGATAAATTAGTCCCATATTATTATTGGAACCATATGACTCATCCGGTACTACTGTGGGGTGGCTGAGAGAAAGAGTAATAAAGCTGAGGTCAACAATTTAAAAAAAACGGGTGACATCATCCGAGATGTGCTTTCAAGTGGAGTATAAAGTAAAGTATACATTAGCGGGTCAATGAATAAGCATTTGTTAGGGGGACACGTCACACCAAAGTGGCCTCGTCATGATAGCGCTTATTGATTGATTAATTAATTAAGTGGACAATGCAACGTAGCTAGAGAAACTTAGGGCCACTTCACAAATGAGACTGAGAGCCCGTGACCTTTACACTCCAAGCACTCTCATTGGTGGAAAAGGCGGAGCTGGTCCAAGTTCGCTTCACACTACGCTCGAGGGACCAACAGAGTAGGTGAATGCAAGATGGATGTAAAGTCTACGTGGGTTCCTATATGGCATCAAATGGATCGTGTTTCATGGTCACTTGGACTATTTTCAAAAACCACCTCTTGGAGGTAGGCCAGGCCTCATAAAATTATGCGTTCTATAAATAGACGCCTAAAACGCATAAAATAATTTGAGCGGCGCGCATAAATTAAGGATTTTTTTTCAAAGATGTCCAGGGGTTGTGTAGTCCGACGTGCAATTTAGGGTTTAGGGTTGGTCGTCTACATTGATCACAACCTTCTATCCCGCCATATAGACGGGAGCGTGTCAACACAATAAAACATGCCACACACAACGCCATACGAAACACACTCCAGTTGTCCAATTCCTAGCATTTTCCAGTCATTTCTTGAAAAATGGTTATTTTATGCGCCTCGGATGCACGGCGCGCATAAATTAAGCTAATTTATTTAATTTATGCGAATGCCTAATTTTATGAGGCCTGAGGTAGGCCTAACACAAAACCGGGAGACCATGGCACTCTGAATGCTCACAACCGTTGATTTATTTTATTTTATCATGTGTGAAGACCCGCATGAATAGATATTCATTGAAATAGCATTTGGTTGAGGACCCGGTCACATATGGCTTCACACTACACTTGAGGATCCGTGACCACACTACATGATTTTGGAGGTATCTTGGGACGGCCTTTGGACACTTTCGTTTGGGCTCTCACAATTTCATGGTCACGGCTCTTGGCTCGTGTGTGAAGTGGCCCTTACATGTAATACTATTTTGGTGGCTTTGCACCGACACTTGTCCCATTCCACCCATGCTTGAGTCCTATTCATTAAGTACAACATGTGGAGACCCATCCACATGTCCATTTCTCAACCCCCCCACCACACCACACAAAATGGATGTGTTGAGGGGTCTCCATGATACACGGCCCTTGGCATTGATTTTCTAAGCATGTAAAGCGCGCAATTTCCGTTATAAAACATCCTCCAAATACTTCCCATTAACTCTCTCTCTCTCTTTCCGTGAGATGCATGCCAATGAACTTGGAAACTTCAAACCACCCTTGACGTTGAGTGTGTTCCAACCCATCACTACCGACTTTTTTTTTAGATTGGGCTCTCATTTGTGAAAGAAACTCTCCATGATGAAGATGAAGGAAAGAGGAATATCCTTCATTAAACAAGTCCAGCAGTTACAAAGTTTAAGTTCTCAAGTTGGGGCAAAGAAATGCAAGTACATCTACATGCATCATACATGTAATGTATTGATAACCAAGTGGAGTGGGATGGACGACTCCTTGGTTCCATAGTTCATCATCCTCCAGTCCATAACCACTTAAACCATCGTATGATTCAGGTGGGTGCACGTAATATGGAGAAACTGTCAAACACATATAATGATTTCTACAAATTTCTAAAGAGATCATCTATGAGTTTCACATCAAGAATTTCGTAAGAAAAAGATGCACATATGTTAAATATAGCAACCCCAACTATCACTTTCTCATTCGATGGATTTGCTAATGTCATAACATTGCTAAACTCCACCTACTATTTATTCTAGGTAGAAGAATAACTCTGCCAAGAATAGAGAATATTGATGTTGTAATTCACAATAAAACAACGACCTAAATCTTAGTGCAGTGGCAAACTCCCCATGGAACATGACATATCTTTTATTCGAGGTATGCAAGTGTTATTCATTTACTTTTCTTGATTGGTGTCTGGTACAATGAGGATCAATATCCAAACACCATAAACACATATGTTTGAAAGACTTTGGATTACATCTTGAATTGATTAACTACTCCACACTCTCAAAAGCGAACACTGCACGATGGGAGGACTTAGGTATTCAACTATGGAAACAACAAACATACACCTCCAATAACCATAACCAACTCTCAAGGTATGTGGATGTTATTCGGTTTGTTTTTCATGCTCTCCAACTTCTACCGGTTAAAATTACACAACAAAACTTGCGTTGCATTAGAAAATCTACATGGAAGCACCAACAAAAATCGGACTGAAAAGTGGACCTCCCCATATTTAGTTATAGTTATCAAAAGTGCATGTTTGTTGATTCCTTAATTGGATACAAAGGACCTTTCAATTATGTTCATTATGAGTGCAAAGTAGTTAATAAAATATGAAAGACATAGTTCGATCTCTTTTAGACATGTGTATTTATGATGTTTGTTCTTTGATCCTCGCCAAACAACACACCAATCAATTACACATATAATTCTAATTATCAGTTGGACATAATTTAAGGTAGATGGGTCTTAAGTGGCTCGTTTTCTTAATTAGACCCCTATATTTGATAGATATGCGGTTCAATGAGGATTAAAGAGCAAACATCGTAAAGACACATATTCAAAAGAAATTGGACTACATCTTCAAATATTGATAACTACTCTACATTCAACAGTGAACACAATTGGGAGGACATATGTATCCAATTAAGAAACCAACAAACATGCACTTTGAAAATCTTAACTAAATCAGGTGAGGTCCAATTTCCAATCCGGTTTTGGCAAATGTTTCATCGTAGATTCGCTAATGCAACACAAGTTTTGTTGTGTAAATCTAATCAGTTGAAGTTGGAGAACATGAAAAACGAACAAAATGGCACTCACGTATTACCTTACCATGGGGCTTGAATTGCTTGGCAAGGACTTTGGTTTCATGATCCTTCAGAAAGGACATACGTTAAACCTCCCCCTACAAACTTTTGGGGAAAGGGGTCTAGGCTGAGATAAGGGCTAGCACTACAACCCGCAACCCCTCGGGTAGCCCCCGACAAGAAAATTAATTTTTCTTTGAACCTAACTGAAAAACGTTGCGTGCCTTGCCCGACTTCAATAAAAACTTGCCCTTGCATTCTTAAGGACCACCTGTCCACAAAACTCATATTGAGTGCACCTCACCTTCAAGGTCCAAAATCCAATATATATGTTCACTCCCACTTAATCAATAAGCAATTGGCTAGGATTTCATTTAAGAAGGGAAACTATCAATAAAGCTTGTAATTAACTTGGAAGTTACAAATGTTTAAAAAAAATCCTCAATAGCATTGAGGTTATAAGATTTTGTGATTTAGCCTTTGTCATTTAAAAATTGAACATAAAATAATGTGTTGATTTAGCTAATTCGCTTTATGAGATGTGATTAATGTCTTCTCCTTTCACAAGTATTCATACACATTCAAACTAATTAAACCCAATTAAAAGTAACTGAGCTTAATTAACCCTAATTAACCCTAATTAACCCTAATTAAGTGCAAGTAAGCGCATTGAATCTGATTAAGCGTTATGAAACCTAAACAAGTGTAAGTAAGCACATCGATGCAAGTTCCTCAATTATATCATAATTAATTGAAGTACAAAATTTTGATTTAATGAGCTTAATTAGTTAATTTCTTAATTTAGGCTTAATTAGTTGATTAGTTTGATCAAATTCTCAGACTTGCCACATTTATCTAGATGCCGTAGTAGGCACCAAATTAGACTTCTGCCTTGTGCTTGATTCTGCTCAATTACACTTAGTTACTTCTAATTGGGTTTAATTAGTTTAAATGTGCATGAATACTTGTGAAAGGAGAAGACCTTAATTTGAATGTTATATAACGAATTAGCTAAAATCAGCACATTTTTTAAGTTCAATTTTAAAATGACAAAAACTAAATCACAAAAATTATAACCTCAGTGCTAATGAGGATTTTTAAATATTTGTAACTTCCAAGTTACTTACATGCTTTATTGACAATTTCCTTTCGGAATGAAATCCTAGTCAATTGCTTATTTATTAAGTGGAAATGAATATATATATATATATATACATACATATTGGATTTTGGACCTTGAAAGTGAGGTGCACTCAACATGGGTTTTGTGGATAAGCGGCCTTAAGAATGCAAGGACAAAATTTTTTTGAAGTCAAGTGGGACGGGCAACGGCCCTTATCTCAGCCTAGACCCCTCCCCTTAAAAGTTCATGGGGGACATTAAACCTCCCCTAGGATCTTTTTGGGGGAGGTAGATACGAGCAGGGGTGGCCCCCAAAAAGAAATCAAAATTTTCTGGACCTGACCGAAAACTTTTGCCTGCCCCGCCCGACTTTGAAAAAACCATTGCCCTTGCATTTTTGAAGGCCACTTATCCACAAATCCCACATTGAGTGCACTTCACCTTCGAGGTCCAAAATCCAACATATACGTACATACATACATCCGTGTGTGTGTGTGTGTGTGTGTGTGTGTGTACTTTCACTTAGTAAAGAAGCAATTAATTGGGATTTCATTCCGGAAGTGAAAGTGTCAATAAAGCAAGTAATTAGCTCGGAAGTCAAAAACATTACAAAATCCTCATTACCATTGATGTTATAACTTTTGTGACTTACCATTTGAAGGGGTCTTTGTCATTCTAAAATTAAACTTAAATTAGTGTGTTGATTTTAGTATGCACACACACACACACACACACACACATATATATATATATAAGTGGCCTTCAAAAATGCAAAGGCAATGGTTTTTTTGAAGTCGGGCGGGACGGGCAAAAGATTTCGGTCGGGTCCGAAAAATCTCGATTTCTTTCTGGGCTGCCGTCCGCCCTTCACCAAAGCGTGGGTCTTCCATCAGCCCTACATACCTATTGGATACCACCACGTGGCCCAATGGCGGGAGCCGGATGATCAGCCTGTCAGAGTACGACTGTCATCCCACTTGGCATGCGGAGCTTTCCACCGTGGCATGGCGGGTCCCCGGTGCCAGCTTTGGGGGATTTGGTTTAATTATGGCCCAATTTTGCCCCAAGGGAAACCCATATAGAGCATACAACAGTCAGTATGTGCCCCCTTCATGCTCAAAGTGCCCTCGGAGTTCATTTTCCTTGCTCCTCTTTTCAAAGCTATGTCCCCTATCCGGGAGAAAATGCTAAGAAATCGAGCCAGGCCCGGCCCAATTGCCGAGCTCAAGAATCAAATTTGGTAGTCGAATTGGAGGCACCTACTAACTAACCCCACAAGTGGCGCTTGATCCGCAGAAGTAGAAGGCGGTGCAAATTATTCCCATGTAGGAGAATAGAAACCAAGAGCACGATCGCAAAATTTTCGGTAATTTTATGCCTTAAATTAAAAGTACTGTACATTTTTGAAGCCAAACATATTTCCAATATCTAGAGTTTGCCATAGCCGCTCATTTTAACCACTCATTCCGCCTCGTTTTAGCACTTGGAACCAGGACATGTGTCATGGCACTATTGGTTCCGACCTGATCGAAATCTCAATGCCCTATAGATTGCCGATGGGGTTATACTATACATATATATTATGGGATCGCCTCTACTATACATATAGACTTTCTTTGCCGCTTGGCGGTAATCCCATGCATTAATTCCCATGCTAGGAGCTTGGAAGACGAGAGCCCGGACGGCATATAGAGTCATGCCACGTGGGATTGAGGTACTACAAGTTGCCTATTGTTTAGGAAACTACGTTTAGGGGCGCTCGTAGGGCCATATGGCGGGTGTTGGCAAGTAGGTACTAGGCCACTTTGGGCCGAGCATCTTACTATAGTTTAGGTGCTCGTTGAGGGCCTAATCTAATTTAGTAGACCACCTACAAAACCTCCGACAAGGCACAATACTCGCGCATGAGCAAAAACCCTTCGTAATGCATCACGATGTGGTGTGGCATGCTCGAACTATTGTCATCCACACACTCATTGAAATATTCAAGGTGTGGGAGTGGCGATGAACATGGGTTTATATGACGTTGGATAATGATCTTCTAGAACGTAGCGTCTCTATGCATTGTAGATTGCATATTTGGAATAGTCATACACATTGATAATCATAAACTTGAATCACTGTCATGGGTCTCACTCCTTTTAGAAAACGGGATTCCAAATCTAAACCTCGTAGCAATGGTAGGCATTCATAACATTATTTGAGTTGCATGGTTGTGTTCCACTCTATGTTTAGCATTTGACATGGGTGTCCACTATCTTACTTTCATGGGAAGAAATTTTAAAAAGAGAGGAAGAAACCGACGCTAGTATGAATAATGAACAATGCCAATATGAATAGTGAGAATATTGTGATACTGTCAGTATTTTCAAAGATAGGTATTATATCAATAGTATATTTAATGAATCATACCATGATGAACAATGTGAATAGTTCCAGGAGTATAATGCCACCCAAGTTTCCAAATGAATGTTAGTTTGAATGTATGAATAGTAAACGGATATTCGTACTTTGTTCAAAGGCCCCACATAATATAATTGACATGTTCTAGGGTCAGGGAACCGACCCACATGGTTGGATAATGTTACTTTAGAAGAAGACAAGTTTTAAAATTATTTGACTCGCACGAGAAGCTTAGTCTAACAATGTGACAATGAGCTTTGAAATGTTGATCACCCGGGACCCCTCCCAAGAATAGAGAAGTATTAACCTTGGGGGAAGGATTTGTTTGAAGGGTTCAGCCGCTATCGCATTTACTATAAGATGAAGGGAAAGTTGTGGAAAACATCATGGATATGAGGATGGGAGTACCTAGTATCCATCATGATGCAAGCTTATTGTCATTTGGTGCTTCATGATGCAAGCTTATTGTCCTTTGGTGCTTCATGTTTCAAACCCATTTTGTTTCTATCATCTACCAACTCTTATGAAACTCCACAACCACCCAAGTAGCAGCTTCTTTGCATTTTTTTCTTACGAGAAATTTGCACGTATGCTGCGCATTGGAGTGACTTGCATTTATGTAATATTAGACATATTCTCAAAATCTGGATAATTTGGTGGCCTCACATTTTATGGGCGGATCGGTCGAAAAATTTCAGTATATTTGAATTTTGAGGATGATATGTGAATCTTCATTGAATTTTTTAATATTTGAAAAATGATGAAAAACGGATCAACATGCTATTCACTGATGTTTAATATATGTAATCAATTGATGAATAATGATAAATAAAATGAAAAGTTTATAATAATACGTTCGTAATGAGCTTTGCATATTCTATCAGAAGACCCTACCATACAATTCATAATGTTATAATTCTAGACTAGACCTTGGTCCCTTTTATTTGCTTATAGCAACATTGGGAAATAATAATAATAATAATAATAATAATTCATGAAATTTGATTAACAATGCCTTGATAAGATCCTTAAACCCATTGCATGGTTTGAAGTTTTCCATCCAACTAGCCTTTATTGAACTATTATCAAAAACTTCTCTAGAGAGCTTTATTGTGAACAATGGAGGCATTATAGGATCTTTCTGTTATAAAATACGAATTCATTTGTTGTGCCATGTATATTTCCATGCCGGGCATGACCAGTTCGGCAGGTGGTCTACTCAGCCATTACAAAGGAGACTTTATATTTGAGAGGGTTTTTGGTGAGAGGGATATATTATGAGAGTGTCCGGGGGAGCCTTTTGGGCACAATCGGTTGAAACCCTAGTGTTTCCAAGTCCAACCACTTACATGTTGTGATCTTCCGGTTTCTCTTTATTAATTTTGAAGCACATCACATGGATTCCTCTAAAATGATGGGTAAATTTCTTGAAGCCTTGAACTTCAACTGGTTATTTCTCAATCTCAACCGGTTCATCTGTAAATTAGCAGTCGGTTCTCCCCGTTCATTGAATAATATTATATTGTTGTTGGCTTCATCAATCTTTCAAGCACAACATTCACAATTTTACTATTACACATGCCTATATCCATGGGGCCATGTGGCAAGTGCTTAGGTGCCCCAAATTGCCGCCCTGGGCTAGTTCACATCTTCATTCGGTTGGGCCCCACCCCCCCCCACGACTCCTTCACTGCCCAATCTTCCTACCCGCACCTGCGTGGGAACTCTTCCCCGTTGGGAACCAATGTGACAATACCCGGTCACTTAAGCCATTAAGCTCCTTTGACATGTGAAGGAACTCCATCAATAAAAGCATCCTCAACTTAATTGAACTTTTAAAGAAGCCAACTATCATAACATTACTCAACTCCTTGGCCGCATTTTGCAGCACCAGGTATCAGGATAGGATTCTGCATTTATGGGGAACATTCAGGTTGTGCATTGTAGAGTTTTCAACAAGCAAGCATAATTAATTAGATTTTGTTGATTGCGGCCTCTTTCTTTGAAAAGAGACCATCATCTAGTTGCTTAGTAATGTTATGACATACAAGATAAGAACCTATCAAAATGTCATGTTGACATTTCAATGATGACCATTTCACCATTTATGGTATTTAGTGACACAAACTCTTTGGAATTATGCAACGAAATATCTTTGTACTCTAGAGTTCAATTTTTAGAAGCAAAAGTTGGATATATTGTTTAGACATTATTGGCCATAGAAGACTTTCCTTGGTAAAATATTACATTCTCAATTTATAGGTATAACATCGTGTAATTGACAGTAGTATGTGACGTTAGATACCATAAACAGTATAGAGACACGTCATTCCAAACACATGAGCTTATAGAAAACGATCCTCCCCCACAAATGCAATTTGATGATCATAAAACCCCGACTAAAAGGCCTCAAGGATCCACCATTGACCAATGGAGCGAAAGACAAGGAGGAATTGGTTATTAGTTAGAAACCGTGGGATTTGACCAAAAACACTTGTCATTGAGGAACTCAACGGGATAGGTACGTGCTTTACCGACTAACTACCTCCGTTTGTAGTAGCTTGAGTCCATGAAGAAAAACTAACATACAACACATTGTCGTACTAGTATATCTTTAAACCCCACTTGATGCACCCTCGCTTATCTTCAACGAGCTCCAACTAATCATGCCCCCAAATGGTTCATTGGCGCATACTTAGTCTTGCTATCTCGTTGTTTGGCTACACACCTACGGACCACTTCGCAAGGGCCACGGGATTGGAGAGTTGGGTGGAAAACGGGTAACCGAACGAAGTCCGAGTCCCATCGAAATGTCTCGGGTCCATTCCTTGGAAATTTTAAAGTGCGACAATGTAGTTAAGGAACACCAATAGGACGGTTGGGGGTTTCCGGACCATGTGTGTGTAAAAAAAGGTCGTGCTCATCACCACGTGAGACGGTTTCAATCACGGGAATTTGTGCCCACGAGACGGGATGGGGGTCGGAAGGCCGCCCTACATGAAAATCCTCCAAAATCTTGGATTTGGTCATCACAACAACTAACTATGTTGGGTAGTGTGATTGTTTAAGAATATGGCAAACTTAGCATTTTTGGTGTCGGAGTGGATATCGTAGGTGATAAAGCATGTTTCGAAGCGGGTCCCGTAGCATAGGGTGTCCAATTATCTGCAATATAACATATTGACCACACAAAAAGTGAGAAAATGGCCATGGTCATGGCGACATAACCCAAACAACAACTATTTGATTGGAGGTGTCAGATCTGGTCATTATGTTGATTGTAGTCAAATTATCCATTTTCTATTAAAAAAAATGGAGTCGGAACAGATCTCGCCTTAGCCATACTATCCTAGTAGTGCATATATGTGCATGAGTGGGCAAATCGTTTTACACCTAGGATGGTGGTTCAAACACACATTTGCAATTGACACAATGGTCCTTTGGTGTAAAAGTGACCATTTGGCAAATGGCTACTTCGGCACAAAGGACCATTAACACAATATTCAAAATTTTGAGAGAGTGGGATCCTCTCAAAATAATATTGTCCATTTGTCAACCAAAAGCCACGTTAGGTTGATAAATACTATATTATATTTTAGATGTGTAGTTTCCATTAAAATGAGAGTATGTTGAGTTGGGGAATCGACTCATTTAGGTTGAGTCAACCTAAATGAGGACAGTATGTTAGTCAATTTAAGTTGAGTCGACCTAAATGAGGACAGTATGTTAGTCAATTTAGGTTGAGTCGACCTAAATGAGGAAATATGTTTGTCAATTTAGGTTGAGTCGACCTAAATTAAATGGTCAATTTAGGCAGCACATCACTCCGCAATTTACGTCGGGAATCAAATGTTATTTTTTTTCTTGGATTCTACAACTCTCCACTGGTTTTCACTTCATTCTTGGATTAATAATTTGCTTTATGTACTCTCAATTCACTGGAAAACTCTCAAAATTTTGAAAATTGTGTTCATTATGTCCAATGCAAGTGTATGGTAGTACCTACAATCCTAGTAGTGACCGTTGGACTACCAACGGAGCCATTTTTCCATCTGGGCTACCACCAATTTTGTGCTATTCATCTTCTAGATTCTAATCAAATTCTCGTGGGCCATGGTGCCGTCTTGCCATTTTGTTGGCCATGCGAAAGGTCCGTGCATTTTTTTAAATATTTTTGGCTATTTATTAGATATAGATTCCATTCAAGCTTACTCATAATATATAGATCCCATGTATATTGTTGAATGTACAATATGAAGGAACTTATGTTCTCTCTTTGTTCAACTTAGAGATCTTCTTATAGTGATTTATTTCCCCTCTTCCAAATTGTTATATTTTTGGCTACTCATTCAAGCTTACACACTACATTGTTGTGTCTAAATAGTGCGGGTTGCCATTCATAGTTATGTGTTGCTAAAACTTTTAACCCACAATACCATTTTTTACCAACTAAGCTATCTCATATTCTTTAGTGTGCATATTAACTACTTATGTTACTTGGGTAGAAATTGATACTCTCAGTAAAACGTTATAGCAATGCATAACACTAAACGGTAACCACACTAATTAGACAAAACAATGTAGATTCCATGTTTATTATTGAATGTCTGTGAAGGAATGTTCTATATTTGTTTAGTTTTTGAGATCTTATAAATGTAGATGTGAGTCACCTTTCTAAGTAATAACTAATGTGTGAGAGAGGGAATTACCACTTACAAGAGTGTCTTCCATTCATTCAACATAGAAGCATTGAATAGTAAACAATTTATATTTTATATTATTTTATTATTTAGACACCCAATTTAGGTTTAAAGATCCAAATTTATCTAGTCCAAGTCATTTGAGTTGAATCCGCCAAAAGTTTATAGGGGACAAGTTTGTATGTTGGATGGATGAGAGGTACTTTACTTGGTAGATCCTTACATTTCAAGGTAAGCGCGGGCTTAAAATATAGAGTGTTTCAAAGCCCTCTCTTTGCACATGTGTGGTGCAATGAGTTGGGGCTAAGATATCAAGGTGGGGGCCGTGAGGTCAAAGGTCTGAAGCCCTTTGCCACCACACTTGGCCTAACCTTGTAGGTGGATATGTACCTTAGGCAACTTATTCTTGTTATTTAAAAGTAATGAGAGAATATGATAGAGAATAATGATGGGTGAAACTCTACGAGCTTTATTAACCTTCTACTTGGGTATATATAGAAGGTTTGATACTTTCGAGGTAACATGCCTCGTTGGTAACTAAAGTTCCAAGGTAACATTACTATAGTTCCAAGATAACATCCTATCAAGATAATATCCTATAACAACGAAGTTGGGCTTATTGGCACCTAGTCGTTGTCGGCAATGTTGTTTTAACACTCTTTGGTGGGATAGATATGATTGTTCAATTTCTAAAAATCACTCCAACAAATTAATGACAAAACTTACTACATAAAAATAGTCATGAATGAGAAATTACCCTGTTGGAATGAAGAATTTGTTAGTGTTTAGATAATATTGATTTGTGTCAATAAGGACATGACCCTTAGCACACGGCCCAAACAACGTTTTTTTGGACCAACTTACACTAGTATGATTGTGGGGCTTTTTTAACAACCCCATTGAGCCAAATATGAGCCATCATGGATGTTTCCACAAGCTCAAAGGTGGTGGACAACATGTACCATCTAACTGTCGTGTACCTCTCCATGAGGAGTGCCCAAAACACCATGGGCACAAGGGGGACCCCGGAGTGACACCCGGGACTTGTGGCCCCGTTGGTGAGAGGGCCCAAGTGATCCTAGTATGGGTGAGGGCCCCGGGCGTTGGGAACGCCTCCCACCCACAGAGACTAGGAGGCATGAGGGTGAGGCCATAAGCTATGCGTAGCTTATGGCGTGCCAATTCTAGAATGCTCAAGAACACCTCAATCAGAGGTGCGAGCTAGGAGATATGGCAATTTGAGTGGGACGCTGTCCCGGGACAACGCCCTGGGATAGCAGTGACCTGGGAGTGGCTCCCAGGACTGCGAAGGTTTGAACAGGCATAACTTCGTCAATACTTGCCCGAATGGGGCAAATGAGTGTCCATTGGCATCTATGTGAAATGTACATGACGATGGAGTGGTTGTTCGTTAGAGGCAGAGATCATATGTGGAAGTTATGGGGTTTTGAAGCTACTGGGGGCTTCCAACCCCAGCGGCTAAGGGAAAATGTCTACTTGGACCCAAGTGTTGGGAGAGAGACAAAAGGTTACTTGACAGTGGGGTAGGGGCCCTGCCTAGAGTCCTACAGGCTTATATGGGTGAGGCGGTGTGGCCGAACCCACCAGAGGCGGCCTCCATGGGCATTGGCCCAATGTGAGGGCATAGTTGCCTAGTATGGTTCGGGTTGTTGTAGTGTTGCTCCGGCAATGCGATGATCAACATGGACTTCCATGGGTGGAAGTCCACATCTTAGCAATGGTTACCGATTAAAGGGTGAGTCCCGAAAGCAAAGTAGGAGGGTTGGTTCCCCTCCTATGGACCAAGAAGGTCCGCGGTATGGGGAGCTAACCATTCGCATGGCGGAATGTGAAAGGTTAGCACTCGTAATCCTTGCTATAGTTGGAGGAATAACCAAGGTAGTTAAGGGGAGCTAGCAAGGGTTGCGACACTAACACTCACATGTGTAGATGGGGTCAAGTGCTATAGACCATTGGTGAAGGAATCATCTGACATGTATAATTCTAACACCGTGGCTAACTTAAGTAGATTGCATGCAAACTTGTTGGAGCATAATTTTTTTACTGTTACAACGTTTGAAATTTTACAGGAACAAAAAAATTACATTTCACTTTCCATATTTCACATGACCTTGCATATTTCTAAAGTACCTATATAGTAGGAGCCTAGGTGCTAGACTAGTAGGAATGGTAGCCAAGGGGATTTCAACCCAACACCTCAAGGACCCCAGAAGCAAGTCCTTAGCCATCAACTATGCTCACATCACATGTGCACATAATAAAAGGTATTGAACTTATTGTTATTGCATATGGTTATTGCATGTAGTTACTGCACATACTTATCATACAAAGTTACGGGTAGTTAATATAAAGTAGATAGTAAGTATCAATGAATAGTAAAAGGTCCATTTCTTAAGACAACTTTGCAAATTTCTATAGGTTGCTTATGAAATTATTAATTTTTTGAAAACAAAGTGGTAGAATCTTCATTGATTTTCAGATCTATCAATTTAAAAAAAAAATTCCCAAGCTATTTAACCTGCCCCAAAACACTCATTTTCTAAAAAACATTTTCGGAATTTTGTAGGTTTTATACGAATTTATTATTTTTCGAAAAAAATCTGTAGTATCTTTATAGGTTTTCATATATATAGATTTTGGGGAAAATTTCCAAGCAATTTAACCTCCCTGATAGTCTATCTTAGGCTTTTTAATTTTTATAACTATCTTAGGCTCTGCAGATATGTCAAGGTCGCGGGGCCAAACGATGAGGCTTACAAGGTGACCACATACTTAAAATGTCACAAATTAGTCAACAAGACGTGGCCATGAGCCATATCACTAGGGTGTAAAAGTGACCACCCAAATGATCCTTTCACACAACACAAAATTGGTTTGCATCAAAGCCAAGTGTGCTCTAGACACCATAATCCTAGTAGTGTTGGGATCCATGAACCAAAACCTAGATACATGTATAAATGGCTCTTTTTGTGTCGAAACAAGCATTCAAAAGAGCCATGTTTCGTACTAATGTAAAGACATGATAGCAAGAACGTCAAGAAGGGATATCAAATGCATTCTAAAATAAGGCTCGATAATGGAATCCCAACTTTTATCTATTTATTCCATGTCAATCTCATCTCCATGGAAAGAGAACAAGTGCAATTGCATGAGTCACAGTATTATGTTTCTACCAAAAATATTGTTTAACTTTGTTGGCTCTGTCTGTAGGACAGAGACTATGCATTGACTTCTATGTTTCAAGAGAAAATTTCCTAACCACTTTGGCTTCACACTTGGACGTTACTTGTTCCTGCTATTTTTGGTCCAATTTATTTAACGTGGATGGTGAAAGCTTGCATACCTTGGACAACTAACCAACTAATTCAACTATTAGTTAACTAGTTGCCTTTCTTAACTATAGTTGTTTGCAATTTGACCTGCCAAAAAATGTAGTTAACTATAGTTGTTCTAAAATGTAGTTAAGTATAGTTAAATATATCTAGTTAACTATAGTTGTTCCTTAAAATGTATTGAAAAAATCTAATTGACTATAGTTGGTTATAGTTATAGTAAATAGCCATGGACTAGCATGAGCAAATTGTACAACTACAATTATAGTCTTTCATAAGAAAGGACAGAGCCTCACGGTTCTACCGTTTTCTTGTTTGTATAGAGTTATAATCTAGTGGATACAAAAAAGGTCGTGGTCCATTATACTTAGTACTTACTTCAATATTTGGAGTGGGGCATAAGAAATGAAAAGAAAAATAATATTGGTGGGTTCACAAATGTTTTGCCAATCTTTGTGGATATGAGTCATTTGGACAAAGTTGATGAACAACATAGAATCGTATAAAAAAAACACTTCATAGTCACATGCTACTTACATGAGAGAGAATAACCCTATTATGTATACTCCATTTACTAGAGGTGCTAAGCAATTTTGACACAAATCAATTCAAAATTTGAGCAAAGTGCCACATGCCACATCCCTATAAGTTGCAACCTCTACAAAATCTCATGTGTCACCTAAAAAGAAAAAGTCTTTCAGCATCAAAACACCGAACCTACTTATCAACTATGGTAAGTTAGTTGTTGTGTACTATCTACAACACTAAACTTGCATGAGGTTTAAAGTGAACTTCAACATGTACATTGACTTCCAAAAGTAGTGCAACACCCTTTACAAACATACAAATTTGACATTTTCTCATCCCGGGAATGCCTTACATCACATGGTGCCAACACAATCTAAATAAAGTATGTAGCTAGCCTCACATCAATTTTCATGGTGATCGGACTCATAGGCCAACATTAAATGGTAAAAACAAGAATTGGAGTATTGCATTACTTTTGGTGCTTTTGACATTATTATGTTCCAGGACACATGAACTCTATTGGATGACGTTGAAAACATTGCAAAACATACAGAAAAATGCAGTTTATTTGTTGTTCGTTTTGTATCAATGCTATGCTACTTGGTTAGTGTTTGGTGTATCCTCCTTTCGCCATCAACAATGCCTACACTCTATTGGGCATGGATTCAGTAGTTTCTCTACAACTTCCACCTTAATGTTATTCCATTCCTCCTACAATTTCTTCCGAAGGACATCCTTGCTAGTGGGGAGGTCTTTATGGATTTGGAGGTGCCGGTCCACTTTGTTCCAAAGTTGTTCGATAGGATTCATGTTGGGGGATTGTGGACACCATGGCAGTGTTGTGATTGTGTAACTGTTGAACTATTTGACTATTGACTTGCTGGTATGCTTTGGGTCGTTATCATGTTGGAACACCCACTCCTCCAATTCTTTTATGAACTTCACAACCGACATGCTCAGGTTGTCTTGGAAGGTGTTCTGATAATGCTCACTATTCATTTTCCCCTTGGTTTTGGTCAGCTCCCCAACGCCCCCCCAACTCATGCAACGCCAACCATGATGCTCCCTCTTCTGTGCTTCACAATCTTATTAACCACATGATTGCTTAGGGTTTCCCCATGCCTCTTCCAACACCACTCTCTCCACCATTAGACCCCACAATGTTGAATTTACTTACATATGAGAATACAACTTTCCTCCTCCATCCAATCCTTATGCTCTTCTACCCATTTAAGCCTTCACTGTTTGTGATGATCTAAAAAAAAGGCTTCTTCTTTTTAACTATAGACTGTAGTCCTTGGCGTTTTAGTGTTATTTTTTGTGTGTTAGGGGAAGCTGATATATTTGAAACCTCTCAAAGAACCCTTTGCCATTTTACTACAATACTCTTGCTCTTATGTTTGCACCAATCATGCCAAGCAATGATCATCCCTCTCACTAAGAACACGTGGATGCATCGATCTTCCCTTATCCTCCAAGTTCCCCGTAACCCCATAACATTTAATGATGCAACTAATTGTTGATGGCGTTGTTCCTAGCCTTCTAGTTATTGTACAACAACTTTGTTGTTCATCTTTCTAAGGATGAACTTTGATGCAACTTTCAACTTTCAACTTTCAACTTTGATGCAACTTTCTAAGGAAGTTTTGGCCATGGTGGAAGGGGCAATTAAACCAAGGACCTCATGAATGCAAAGAAAAAGTGTTAACCAATGAGTTATTGCATACTATAACGTACATTTCTCCCGTAATTCACCAAATTTGAAAAGTTCCAAAAGTAATGCAACACTCCAAATTCACAATTTTTACCATTTACCAGTCGCCTGAGTGTCTGACTACCCGGGGAGGTCACTCCATTGTCAAGTTGAACACCACGTGCGTTAAGACAAAATCTACTTTTTCTAAAGGGCATCACCGAAATGGGTCAAAATTTTATCAAATTTTTTCATGAGTAGATATACACGGTATTTATCACATAATAAAAAATGGTAACCAAATTTGATGATCTATTTTTTTATAAAACATACCGTTTCTAACTAGAATGACACAGAATTGAGCTAAAAAAATTACTACAAAAATGAAGATGACTGAAAATTTCATAAAAATTTACAAAAGATACCATCAATGGTTGTGTATATGTAGAAAAAATATCATAATTTTTAAAATTATCTATGGCATGTAATATAGGGGTAGCAAACTTTTAATGCACGTGGTGTTCAACTTGACAATGGAATGACCTCCCTGAGTCTGACTACCATGGAAATTGATGTGAAGCTACACTAAATATCATATTTAGTGTCACCAATTCTAACTGTCATTACTAATTGTAAACCGTGGTTTAGTGTCACCAACACTAAATGTTTACCTAAACATTATTTCTCATTCCTTATAGATTTTTTGGGGGATTATAGATTTACAGTGGTGCAATTACTATCACTTACCAAGTGATTTGTCATCCAAATTTTAATCATCCATGGCAATATTTCATCACAAGTTACTGAGATGAGAACGTAGGGGTTTGGCCAATGGATGAACTCATCCATCATACATGACAATATTTGTTCACTTATTCATAAGAAGTGTCAACTGAAAAGTTACCATAGTGACATAAATACCATATGACATTGAATATTTAGTGTGTAGCTGCTCTATATAATATATTGTAGCCAATATTTAGTGCAGCTACACACTTTATTTAGATTTTGTTGGCACCATGTGATGTAAGCTTTTCCCGTTTCCAAAAACAGGTCAATTTTGTATGTTTGTAAAGGGTGTTGCATTTCGAGGTCATTATACTAAATATACCAATTAGTGAGTGTGGGAAATTAGTGAGGGTGAGAAATTAGCGAAGGTGATACTAAATTCCTTAATGCTATGAATTAGTGCCAACAAAAGATCTAGGAAGCATTGTTCATCTCGGCATTTGACCACTATTCACTTAAAGTATTGGCACTTGGCATGAAAGTACCAACATTGGGCACTATTCACTAAAGTACCGGCACTTGGCACTAATTACTAAAAGTATCGGCACTTGACACTATTCACCAACAAGCATGTGGCACGCACTAATCACAAGCATGCATTAATTTTCTTGAAATCTATGGTAAATGAGCATGGAATTTACCGCAGTCATGAACTTAGTTTCCACTCAATAGCAATTTCAGCCCTCGGTAACTTTGAGATTTGGCTAGATTGTGTGTGCGACTTGAATTAGTACCACCCTCGCTAATTGGTATATTTAGTGTAGTATGTTGGCATGGTTTGAACCATTGAAAGTCCTTCTCTAGTTTGTGATTTGGATGAGATTGTCGTGGTGGTTGATGTGGATCAACATGCGGACATTTTGGTGGTTCAACTAAACTTTTCAATCTACTAGGTCTATCCTACCATTTGCAAAACATAGTTTGTCCTTTGCACTAACATTGTCCATTACAATTTGGTTGCAATTTTGTTGTCACACAACCAAGTTGCAACAAACAATCATCTACGATCTTAATTGGATAGGGCAATTACCTAGGTGTTGGTATTAGCACCTTGTACCTTACAAGAGTGGATCAACTTTGGAGGTAAAGCTCATCCAGAAAAGAAAAGAAAAACCAACATCGGGCAATCCGACGTGAATTTGAGCTCATTGGCCCTTACCATGTTCAAGAATCCCCTTAGTGCATGGTGGGGTATATTGCCTGCCTTGCAGTGGGCGGGCTCTTTTGTGTATATATATACGAAAAATGAAAAAGCTCATCCAAGTTAGAGAAATAGGGCTAAATCTCTTACCTTTGTTGGCCTTCAAAAAACTGTTGGTTCTCAAGAGCCATTGACCCTTATTTGAGGCCATGTTTACACAAAAACCATTAGGCTATGACTCTTAAGAATCCTTGAGTTCTCATTGGTTGAGAGTGTCATAGGCCCCCGCTTTAGGTTTATAAAAGGGTAGTTTTGGACCACAAACCATGACATTTTCAGTGGATGAAAAATCTATATGGAATCCCACCTGGCAAGTATGGATAATGTTGGTTGGGATTGTAGGGAATTTTTCCGGGACGGCTCCTGAAGATAGGCATGACGGAATTTGTGACAAAAATGTGGGTTTATAGTAAGGGCTTCTGCGCTCCAAAAGACTTTGGGCTATACTCCATGGACTACTCCATGGTCTCATCCAAAATGTGGGGTATCATGGTCATTTAAGAGCCATACCCTAATGCCTTTGGTTTAAACATGCCCTAAGTCCTAGGCAACTTGAGTCAGTGAGAGATATACAGAAAGTCTAGCATTGTGATAGATTTGCAAAATTTTATGCGACACATGTCAATTGTTTAGGCTCCGTACGCTTGTAGTGCACACAACACTAATGAAATTGTACACCTTGGGTACTCATTGGCAACCATAGTAAGGCAACCACATTTTGGCAATGAAAAATAATTAAATAAAAAATTAAGTATATTTGGGAAAACCACTTGTCCAGAAATAGTAAGAGATGTGCACTTGTGGGGCCAAAAATAATCAACAAACAATAACAACAAAATCACAACACAATGACCACAACTTTTATTGTTTCTATTCCATGTTCGCCAACCACCACATTTTGTGTAGTTTTGCAATCTAGTGTACGTGATATTGATGGTTAAAATTGTCCAAACTTCATGCATAAATCCAAATGTACTTAAATCCTAGTTACTTAATAATCCTAGTTGACACGACAATGCTACTTTCACACATCACTGCTTGTATGCTTCAACTAGGCATTGTTCATTGAAAAGTGTTGCCATGAAGCGGGCGAGTTGCGGCAAATTTCGAGTCATGGGATATGGTTATAGGGGACAAAACTTATCCTAGTGGCTATTACACAACAAACACGTTTTTGAAGATCAATGTTGCACTAATTGGAACCCAAATTGCTACGAGGCAAAATGTCTAATGTGCTTAAACCCTCCGGGCTTGAGCCTTTCTCCCATACTAAGGGCCACTTCGCACACGAGCCAAAGACCCATGACCATGAAATTGTGAGAGCCCAAAGAAAGTGTCCAAAGGCCGTCTGTCCCATCACACCTCCAGAATCACGTAGTGTGGTCACAGTCCCTCAAGTGTAGTGTGAAGCAATATGTGCCCGGGCCCTCAACCAAATGTTATTTCAATGAATTTTGTTCATGTCAACTTCTGGTTTTAAAAGTCAGAGTATTGTCAATTCAAAGAATAAAATTGTCAAAATTTTTGCAATCCTCTTGATTTCTATCTACTTACAAGGGAAGAAAAATTGCATCGCCTTGTACTTCTCCAAATTTGGCACATAATCTCTTATGTGATCGGTTATGAGCGCCTCTACTCTAACTCCAAACTTGCTAAGGCCAACTACCACAATGCGCTAGCAAACGTTGCTACAATAGACTGGGTTGACACAAACGTAGTTTTGTTCGAGCCATGAAAAATAGGTGGATAAAACCCTAGGGATTCCCAACCCCACACCATAACATTATTCAAATCCATAACGGTGTTCCGTGGGACTAACAATGTTCCACAAAATATTCCCCACATTCAAACATCCATAACAATGTTTTGTGGAACTGACAATACTCCATAGTATATTCCCGACATTCCATTGGAATGTGGGGGAATATTTTGTGCAATACTGTCAGTCCCACAAAACAGTGTTATGCATCTGAATAATGTTATGAACCCTTGCGTGATGCTACTCTACGTTAAATAGTGTGACCAATACCAAATCATAGTAAATTCTTGGGAGTTTTAATCAAACGATACACGGTGTAACTCCATAACTACCCAATCTCTTGGGACTCGGGGAGCCCCAAGGACCGATTCCCAAAAGGCCGATTCACCGCTCCAAAAGTTATCGTTGTGCCATCGCCGCATGGTACATAAGTTAGTGGGCCAATGCGAGGCCCGCGTTTTGTTTGCCCCCTACGTCAATGCATTAAAATTTCCATTCTAAGTTTGCATGTCACATGCCCCTAATAATTGTAGTATAGAATCGATAGGAGTAGGTGGTTTTGACTCAACTTGTGCATGGCCACCTCCACATGCATGTCACATGAGTTAATTAACTAAGCATCGGGTCTTCTCAATGGACCGAATATTGGTTATTTGGGTGATCCGAGAAAGTGATACAATTCTCAAAACGGCCATTGACGACGAGCATTGGGAACCCGTTTCAAGCCCCGGGGAATGCACAGCTTTTGTGATGTCTACTGCTATGTAGTTTGGGGGCGGATCTTAAGGCGAGAGGGAATCATTGGATGCAAGTGTTTTTCATCCAAGTCTCATTCATCCAACATAAACGAACCGGGAGATAATGCGGTCTCGAGGTTTTTTTTTTTGTAAAGGGTGCAAGCACGGTAAAGTGGACAGCTCTTGATCCTTGCTCAGGTTTAAGTGAAAGTGATCCAAAACAATATACTAACTTTGAATTTTATGAAATAAAAATTCATAAACGTTTAGAAAACATATGAATCTACAAAGCCAAGCAATTTATGTTCACAAAAAACAATTTCAAACAACGTATATGTATTTTAGAAGACGGTGCAAGTGGTGGTGCAAGTGGGTGTCATTGAAAAGATAATTGTCAAAAACTTGCTTAAAATACAATTACATTACATTAAATTGATGAATTTTTGAAAAAAAAAATTACGATGACCTCAAGTTTATAATGAATTCAAGGAATATGAAAAGAAATTCCAAGTTCAAAATATTTAAGGTCATAAAATTTACGTTCAAAACTATATTTAGTCAGTTGCTTTTACGTGTCACTTTTGATGATAGGTTTTGAAGATCTCATATTGATATTCTATATTTGAGTACCTAACTTAACAATAGAGGTCATCATGAAAAATAATCTATTTTAAACAATATTTTGCTACTACTTATAGGCGTTTGACCAAGAAAATCATGGCTTTCATATACCGGAGCACTTTTTTGGTCCACTTTACTATGCTTGCACACGTTTAGTTAATTTGACTACGGAATCAGTTTCCCGAGACCCCAAAAGTACTCTGGTCAAAGTCATTTGAGATGAATTAGCCACAAACGTAATAGGGGGGCCAATCTTTTACATTGGATGGATGGATGGATGAGAGGTACGCTCGTATGCAACAAATCTCTCTCCGCCTCGATCTAGCTTTCCCTCGGGGAGATCACTCCATTGTCAAGTTGAACACCACGTGCGAACAAAGTTTGCTACCCCTATATTACATGCCATAGATAATTTTAAATTTTATGATTATTTTCTACACATAAATAACCATTGATGGTATCTTTTGCATATATTTTTGAAATTTTTAGTCATCTTCATTTTTGTAGTAATTTGTTTAGTTCAATTCTGCGTCATTCTAGTTAGAAACAATATGTTTTATAAAAAAAACAAATCATCAAAATTAGTTACCATTTTTTACTATGTAATAGGTACCGTGTATATCTACTCAAAAAAAAATTGATGAAATTTTGACCCATTTTGGTGATGCTTTATGTACATTTTTTACATGTAAAATGAGCGCACGTGGTTGTTCAACTTTACAATGGAGTGATCTCCCTGTGAGCTTTCCCGATTTCAACTTATTGTGAAAACGGGTAGCAATTGCACAAAGCTTTGCACCTTGCTTTAACAATCTTTTAAGGGGTCATGATTAGATCTTGTATTTTTTGAGCTGGTCCCTTCAAATTTTACTGGAGGTGAAAACGCAAGTTTTTTAACATGAAAATTTACCTTTTTTTGGTTCATTCGAATCTAAGAATATTTTCTATGGGGCTACCATTGTTTTTGTGTATGGGGTATGGGGTGGCTCCAAGCACTTATTGGACTTTGCAGTATGGCTCCTTCCTTTGCAATGAAGAACCAAATGTTGGCTTTACATATGGGAGCAACAAAGCTAGTTGGCTCCAATTCGAATCTCTACAATAAAAAAATAAAAACCCTACTCTCAAATCAAGTGTGCACATGAGTTACATTGTACAAACACAATATTGTTGTATTGCAACAAAATGGGCAAAAAACAAGATTTGCATCATTGGATGCTTTACTTAAGAGGTCGAAACTGTGCAATTTTTGCATGACTCAAAATTGTTCAAATCATACAAACATGAGGTTGAAGATATCTCTCCATGGATTGTTCATGTGTCTTACATATTCACCTACTACACACCATACCTCATATGCTCTACAGAACCCATTCATATGTCAAAGGTGCTATCATATGGAAAATCTTCCAAGGTAAGGAACTTTAGAGTGTACATGCCCACTACTAAGGTGCACCACATTGTATGGTGTACATACTTTAGAGTGTACATTGTGCTTATCCAGGGAGTTACGGAGTTTGTTCTTCAAGAAGCTCAAGCTAGAAAAAAACACCCCTCATCTTCTTCACTCCCTAGGACATGGACAACCACAATCTCCGCAAGCTTCACATACTGTGCAATAAAGTGGGTTAGGAGGTGGCTTGCATTCGCTGTCCTCCATGAGTGAGTCAAAGGGTTCCTATCAAAAGGTAGCACACATTGTTGCCTTGTTATTACTCTTCATAGGCATCTTGAACATGCCTTGCTGCGAGTCGAGCTCCCATCGATCCAACAAAGGTGTGAACTGCTTCGTCCCATCCCCTACTTTTGTTGGTTTCACCTCACAATAGAATCCCTTCACGATATCAAGGTGTTTCCCAAAACATTCCTCGCATCCCTCTTTGCATCCAATATTGCAGGTATATAACACCCAAAACATCAAGCACCAACTGTTGCGGGAAATGGTCGTGCAACTCATCAATGAGCTTGGATCTCACTTGAATCCAATGGTGCCATTGGAACCAACCCCTTCATACAGTCCTTCATAGCCTCCCCATGGCGCTCCCTCATCAAATCCCATTACATCACTAGGAGAGGCCCCCACAACATAAACTATGAGCCATCATCGCCATTCAAATTTGAAAGGAGGCCATTACAGCGACAAGGACATGGGGGCGGAATGGAGGGAAGGCATCGGCAACGAAAGGATGGGAGGAAGTGTTGGCCCTAATGGTCACGCGGCGAGTCGCCCTCACTGGTCCTAGGTGCGGTTGGGATTAAGGCTCGGGCCCCATCAATGGTCATGATGGGAGCGAGGTGGTTAAACCCTACAACTCCCAATGGCAGGTAAGGACGACGATCGGGCTCCAAAGCATGGAGCGGTTGGGTCAGGTTGGCCTCGGCAAGCCAGCCGGGTTGCATGAGCTGGCCCCCTTGACCCCTCATGTCCTTGCCCATGTGTCACTATGGGCCAGCCATTGGGGCGTTTAGGCTATATGTAGCCTAAAATAAATGAATTGCTATGGGGGTCAATTTGTATTTCCATTAAATCTCTTTTGTTGTGGAAATAAGATTGGTGGGACCCAACTCAAAGAGGAAGACATCTCCACTGGTATGCGCAATTAAGTTGTTGTTGCGCAAAAGTTGCCTCTTTACCTGTGTAGATTACCTTGGGTCAAATTCACATTATAATAACTCATAAACATGATAATATATCCATATAATAACCACATAAAAAAAACTTGTATTTTGTACTGTGATAATAAATACTCAAAATTGTGTGAAATGTCGATAAATTAGCGTGAGGCAACCTAATTGCACATACCACTTTAGCCTTGGCTTCATTGAGACCCACCTTGTAGACTAGGTAATTGGGGACTCATTCGACCAAGCAAATGAAGAAAAATTGTCAATGTGGTGCATTGCATGCGCATGGGGTTACTTGACTTATCATACTTATGAGCATTGAGCAAAAGCACTTCAACACAACTCATTGTATAGACAAATATCGTAGAAAGAAGTCGGAGGCACGAGTAGTGTCCATAGGAAATTCCAACTTGCAATACCAATTATCTTCCCATTGGATGTCGAGTTTCATTTGGATTGGCAATGGTTCTTTAGAAGAAGAAGACAAAATGAAACCGTAGAGATGGATTGAAACAGGCTTGACCTCAGAGTTCATGAACTTGATAAGTACACTAAATATTGTATTTAGTGACACTTACTATTTAAAATTACGCAATGCTATATCTATTTACTGTATATCTCATATTTCATCAACAAATGTCATTCAAAACAATATAATATCAACTTTTCTTGGTAAAAAATTACATCAATAGTAAAAAAGATGTAGCACTGTGTAATTCGAAATAGTAAGTGACAATAGATATCATATCTAGCGTAGTGGCTAACTTGACTTTTAATGTAACTTTTTGTAGTTTTATAGTGTGAAAACATTATTATTCCATTTCGTGTGACCTACCATTGCATGAGTAGATGAATTGATAAGGTAGGCATACCCAAAATCAACACATGAATTAAACCGACACTATGTACCTATGTCATACATATGAAGCACTCAAATGCATGACTGTGACAATATGTTGGTTTTAGGTACAGTGTTGGTTTTGGGTGCAAGAACCTTACAATGAACTCTAAAAGTTATGATGAAAGGTTTTGGGTGGGCTTTATTTTAATCAATGCTCATCCCCAAGCCCGTGGTTAAGCCAAGCCTCCGTAACCTATACAGCCTTGCCTTGGAGCATTTCCATTGTTGCAACCACTGCTTAGGCTCCAACACTACATTGAAAGGAGCAAAGGCATAATGATCACCACTACAACCCACTATCTCCCTCCACATAACGTTGTCAAACTGGACGGGACGGTTGACTTTGCCTTCAACCACCCCATTCAATTTGACAAGACAACCAACAAATGATAAATTTGTAAAAAAAAAAATTAAAATGAAAAAAATTGACCAATTGGCTTGAAAATTTAGGTCACTGGACTAGTCAACTGGTTAGCATGAAAATTATGGTTACTGGATTAGTTGATCGATCAGCTTGAAATTTCAGGTCACTTGACTAATCGACTAGTAGGGCTCAATTGGTTTTTATTTATTTATATATATTTTCTTTAAAAAATAAAGATATTTTTTGTTTTTTTGGAAGGTCAACTAGGATATCAACTAATCGGGCTGCTATGACGTAATTTGGTTCACAAATCTTACCGGTCAACCTGGACATTCAGGTTAACTTGATAGTTGAACGGTTGGTCAAAAAAATAAAAATAAAATCGGGTCAACTATTGGGTCAATTGGCTAGCATATGTGGAGTGTTATGATTGGTTCATATTTACCCTTTAACCATAGACAAAATATAAATCATGACTTAAATAGGCCCTTATTACATATAAAATCCACTTTCACTTTCAAATGAGAAGGTCATTGAACAAATTTTCATCCATAGCATGTAACTCAATAATTGCACCAAACAAACAAAGATTGGAGCACAGTAACTTAGCCACAATCTAGAGAGCAAAACTCAAGGGAGCCTATGTTGTCCAAGAGCCTCCAATTTGCAAAAACCTAGAACCCAATTGCAAACCCTAACAAACATCGATAGGGTAGTCATTGAGGACTATTAACATACAACAACAATGGATGAAAATGTGAATTGGATGAAATGAAAACATCTCTTGTCAAATTTTCCTCTAAACCTTAGGGGCCCCTTTTATACATCTACCTTTACTTCAAAAAAATTAATACCCTATTTAAATGTACACACTAGAAAAAAATGTAATACCTCTCCCTTACATATACTATATACGCTAATGCCTTAAATAATACCCCTTCTTACACTCACGTTAGTTCGTACGTGGTATGAAGAGTCCACCCCTGGGGAGGAATTGGAGCTTTAGTGGCAGTAGTGAAGGTGCTCTTAAACAACTCTACTTGGGAAGCCACAAACATGCCTCCACTATTAGCTTTTAAGTCATTTTAAGAGAATGTAGCATGGCACATCCCACATGCAAGCCCTAACATGTATTGAAGTTTCATTGTCCACCAATTATGTTATAGACGCCCTATGTTGACCTCTATGAAAAGGAATCGGCAAAGGTCTCTCGCTTTAAATATATAAGTCTTCAAACAATTTCTCAATGCGGACTAATGCCCGGCCAATAGCTTTTGCTTTATTCTTTTTTGGCACCGATATCAATGTGAGCAATACCATGTAAACATGGATAGATGGATGTGTGTTTGTAACACTATAATCCTTAGGATCGATTCCCTTCTTGTTGAGATTTTATTTCTCGAGGTTTTGGTTCCACCACGAACACAATGCCAAATGCATTAGTTACAACGGTGCACATGAATCCTCTACCCATAGCTATAGTAAATTTCTATGTGTTGTATGTATTCTATGATGTAATTTACTTTGACATATGAGACACAACATAAGAAAGCAAACCATAATGTTGTTAAGCTCCTTATGAGACTACCTCTAGATAAAGAATGAAAAGTCATTGCAACAAATGAGCCGGTTCCATATGCATTTGAGGATCCAACTTGTCGAAATTGCCGCTCACACTATATAAGCAACTTGCTGAGGATGTCACTTAGACAAAATGATTAGTATGCCCAACCCTTTAAATGTTTTGATTGTACATGAAAATTAATATTATCATACATAACCTTTACCATGATTGGGTGCCCTTCTTTGTGACCCTAAGTTTTTTTATCATAGTTTTATTTCACACAAGATCTATGACATTCACAAAATTGACCATCTTTCAGGAAGTCATTGGTCAGATCATCAAAAAGCATACAACTTAACTGACATGGAACAACGTGTCTTTTACCCTTTTGAGCATAAAGGGTCTAATCCAATTTATTGTGATTTAAATATCATTGTCTGGCATGAAATGGAACATGTTAAATGCATTAAGGTCATCTCAAAGAGGTCACAAGTCTAACACAAAACTAGGAGACCATTGGACTTCACAATCCCACAACCCTTAATTTACTAACTACTTCTTTATGATTTTTATTCATGGAAGGACCACATGAATAGGATGGTAACAAAAATAGCATTGAGTTGAGAGTCTGGTCGCGTATACCTTTACACTACTCGTCCACCACACATAATTCAATTCAATATGGTATAGCCTTTGGATGAGTTTCAAGAGCCTTCACAATTTCACGGTCACAGCCTTGAACCGCAGTGTAAAGTGGCCCTTGTACTCAAGGATGGGCACCAAAAAGATATGTGTTACAGTGAGATTGGACTATGTACTCATAATATAGACATTATTCTAGGTTTAAAAGGGAAAAACATCTGGAATAATCTATGTGCATTGTGACCATTTAAAAAAAGATCAATTTAGACTCCCATAACTTTTACATTTTTCCCTCAATTATGAAATGACCATCTTTGTAATTCTTCGCAATTACCCACTTGATGAGACAATGTTTGTAGAGTTGGATCTGCACACAATAGGGACTTAACTAACACCCAAGCTTATGGTCTCATTCTTCTCATGGTCCAAAATCTTCCTAGGAGGCTCTAAAAGTAACTTGTACTGATCAAGATTTTAGCCCCGATTCCGTGGATGTGACGCAACATAAAAGTAAGCACCTTCAAAGGCACAATGTAACTTTTGCTCAAATATCTTGTCCAATTCCAAAGAATGGAAAAATATCTTGACCCCTCAAGGGATATATTCCCCGACAAGTCGAGGTTCCATCCAATTAAATAGGCATGTATATTCAGGTCAAAACAGAACAATTCTATTTCACATTCATGCATGGACTAGAGTGAAGAGTCTCTTGTTCTTGTTCACCCGAGTTCCAGCCAAAGTCCCTTATTGTACCACAAACTTGTAACATATCAATTATTTGCATAACTCCACTGATTTGGGCCTAGATCATGATGGTGGAAAAATTGGTGAGAGATTGTGACTCTTCAACAAGTAGAGTGGCAACACATGAGATAATTGGAGAGACGCTTATACATACATAATATTTGAAGGTGGCAAGGTGACCACATTTCGATGCTCCTATGACCTCACTCAAATAAGGTCTTCTGATGTTGTGGAATGAAAGATCTTACAACAAATGCAAAGATCTGATTATATGTGCATCTGAACGTCAGAAATGAACAAATTCTTGCACTGGTGAGGATGCACAGCCAAGAGAGAAGGATTGACATTAAATTGAGGGACACACAAATGCATCATGCAAAATATATAATATGATGTTTATACAATGGATAATGTTGATACATTAGATGCAGTTCCATACAATGGATAATGTTGATACATTAGATGCAGTTCCATACAATGGATAATGTTGATACATTAGATGCAGTTCCTTACAATTCCTCTTACAAATTAACAACAATCAAGAGGGCAGAACTGGACCAAGTTGCAGAACCAGTGGACTTTATGAACAACAAACAAAGAAGCACCAAGATGCTATGAGGTGAAAGAACAGCTGACAAAAATTCAAAAGTTGATAAGAGTTGTCAAGTCCCTCAAAGAGAGACCTAACTACAAGTTTGGTGCCTCTGTGAGGAGCTTTTCTATTGAAATCTCATTAGAGCATCTTCTGTTGGACCCTAATGTTGAGAGTTGGGTGCAACTCCTTGGACCTCCTCTTTCAATCCAGAAATGCTGACCATTTAATTGAGTGGGCATTGACATTTTGGCTATTTAATGCTCGCAATTAATCCAATAATAATACAAGTGTTCATTTGAGGACGATATTGAACCACTTTGCACCCAAAAGTGGGTGTTTGAATAAGGCATGTCTACCTTAATAAGGGCCACGTCTTTGCTTGGTCTTACTTGCTTTTCTAGAAACCATTCCACTAGACACCCACGCCAAGCTTCTCTCAGATACATTATTGTCCTCAGTCCAGCTGCACAGCCGTCCATCTTCACCCCCTGTCCAACAAAAAATGCCTTGCAAATTTTGGGTTCCTATCTCATGGGGAGACCAAATAGACCTTACAACTCCTGTGTGACCACCTTTGAGAACAGCACTAGCTGGCCCAACTGTACCCACACTGGGGGTTCCAGTACTTTGGGCAGGGCTATGGAGCGGAAAATAGCCTACGGTGCCTTCTTGAGTCCCAGCGACCAGCCACAGGTTATCGGATGCAGCTGAGTAATGACATTGTATCAAGTATTCCACCTATAAGAATATTCAAAAAAACTAAGTCAGTGCCTTCAGTAAACACATTTTATTATAGCCAAGACTAAGGACCCTTGACACTAGAGTTTGAGGGGCCTGTGCCCATTGAAATCTACACTGATATGTGCAATTAGGTTGCCCCACGCTAATCTATCGACATGCCACACTATTTTGAGTATTTATTACCACAGCAATAAAATACAGGAATCTGTTTTTTAGTTGTGGTTGCTATATGGATGAATAAACAAAGTTATAAGTTATTTGTAAACTGATTTAGATCCAAGGTAATTTGCATGAGTCAAGAGGCAACCTATTTGCAAAGGCAACCTAATTGCACATATCAGTGTAGAATCTCTCATTGATGGGAAATGCCGAGACCGTCCCACTTCATTTTATATTAGAGCTTGAGGGCCTAGGCGACTGAGGTTTAATTGAATGAGAAACTTAAATGGAGTCCTACATGGCAGGCAATGAAAAATGTTTCACGGTCTACCAAAGTTTCAGACCTTTTATAGGCACTAACAACTTGTAGTTTTTGACTAGGCAAAACGCCTGCCTAGTCGATTGTCAACAGTTGATCTTGTGAGAAATAAGTGACTAGGCAAACTGTCTACAGTTGCCATCTGAGAAATAAGTGTCTAGTTTGCCTAGTCAACGCCTAGACAAAGTGCCTATCTAGGCTAGTAGACAACACATCAGACCTTTTATAGGCACTAACAACTTGTAGTTTTTGACTAGGCAAAACGCCTGCCTAGTCGACTGTCGACAGTTGATCTTGTGAGAAATAAGTGACTAGGCAGACTGTCTACAGTTGCCATCTGAGAAATAAAGTGACTAGGCAGACTGTCTGTAGTTGCTATATTATGAGAAATAAGTGCCTAGTTTGACTAGGCGGGCGTCTATAAAAGGTCTGCAAAGTTTGCATAAAAGCCCACCTCAAATAGGTGGGTCTAATACAAAACTGGGAGATAATTGCACTTCAAAATCTTGCAACCCTTGATTTATTATAGCTTACTGTGTGGAAGGGCCCACATGAATAGGATGGTAATGAAATAGCATTGAGTTGAGAGCCCAGTCGCATATGTGTTTGTACTACACTTCAAGGCCCATGACCACACAAGATTCAATTTCAGTTGTACATGGTACAGCCTTTGGATGAGTTTCAAGTGCCCTCACAATTTCAGAGTCACAGCCATTGGTCATCATTAATAGCTATCAAGTTATGAAACTAGCTGTGAATATGAAAAGAGCAATCGAAAAACAAGAATAGGCAGATGCTTACAGGGGGAAGAGTCCAATTGCACGAGGCTTTAGCACGAGTTTCAGTGAAGTCAGCTTCCATAACTGCCTCTTCAGTGTTCCAAGTACTGTCCCCAAGAAGAATCAAACATGTAGTGATACCATGAGTTCTGAGGGCCTTAAATTAATAATGTTGCACAACAACCTCTAGGCTCTGAATGCACTAGTGGCAGTTAAGTAGAATCAAAGTCCAGAAAGGGTGGAGGCAACATAGATTATTGTTTAGCTCTATTGTCAGGAGTTGGCTCCCTATGATTTTTCCATTGGTATTTTGCAGACATAATCAATAATTTCTTTCCACTTGTGATGGTTCATTGAGGGCCAAACTCATTTTAGAACCTCTTGGTATTCCATAATGAGTTTTACTCTCAATGAACCAATGCAGAATGCTTGTCATTGTTCAAACCTCCACACTACCTCCAAGCATTCACCAAAAACTTAGTTTGGAAGGTCCTGTATGCAAAACAACCAACTCCCGACTGAAAGTCACATTGAGTTGGAGGATAACTCTAATAGTCCACATTCTAAAACTGAAACAGACTGAGGTGTGTTCGAGAAGCTCACCTCACAGTTTCAATGTGCGTTTGGCACCATAATCTTTCATAGTTTCTTCCATAAAATCCAACCTTTGCCACTGAAATTCCCACACTCATCACCTGCATGGAAAAGTGAATGTTCGTTAAAAGGTTGTAAAAGTGAACCATTTCTTGAAATGCTCCTAGTAATGCTTAAAAGTTCTGAAAAGTCACAGAAAGAGAACTGATAACCCGGTACAGCTAATCAGTGTGACAGGCATTACAGAAGATGCATGCAAAAACATGTGTATTTCTCTTCAAGGTACAGGGAGTTTAGAAAGGATCTAAGGAGCAGAAATTTGGCATGTGGATTCCAGACTGTGAAGATATCACTTACATATTCCATGCCTTCATCATCATTGATATCACCTTTGGTATCAAAGATGCACATAAGTCCATCAACTGATGCAGAGATCAACTTCTCCTTCTTGATTGGATGGAATCTTGCCTACAAAACAAAATCAATACATCTTATACATAAAGCCAATGTGTTCTGAATATACATTTGACTACTTTGTCAAGATTGTTCTTCACATCTTATTGCTTTAATCCACAGTGTGGTTTTTCTTGTCAATGGTATATTGGATTCTCATGACAATATTTTGAGCAGCCTCATGTCAGATGCTTAGAACAAGACCAAACATTCACTATTTCAAGCAAGGACATCATTGAACCTGTGTGACAGCTTCTGTGTGGCATTCCTCCAAGCAAGCTACTTGCTGTTTTGTCCTCCAATCCCAGCATATCACCTGTCAATATAGAGCCATTCAATTTTTAAGTAACTGGACAGTGGACTGGGAAGCCCCTTTGTATAAATTTACCACATGACTCATCTCATATTCAGAAATTACAGATATGAGCAGTTTGCATATTTGCCTTAAGATAAATGGTAAGGTATTCCTCCAAAATGCAGAACTCTTTGTTTAGCAATAAATCAGTTCCTCCCAAGAGACTGGCATGTGTATTGTTTTCCATCCTTAAAGGGTTGTGTGGCAATTGAAGATTCAGTGTCATATCTACAGCCATACATAAAAAGGAACCCTGTTGATGATCTAGAAAACTTGATAAAAATATTAAACATAGCCAGTCCATAAGATCCCAACAATTTGATCTCAATAGAATAGGGGCAAATGCTTCAAGGGACAGTGGAAGTACCGCAGCATTAGCACCTGAAGCAACCACATTCCCACTTGCACCTCCAACATCAAAGCTCCATACTTCTTGAGACGGTGGTGCCCTTAAAGTTGCTACCTACAATCAAGAAATCCATCAACAGAGTGCTCTTCGCAATTCTAAGGAACACAAAGATTGGGCCAATAGAATGGTACATTAAAGTTATCCTCTAACTCAATACGACTTTTGGTCAGGAGTTGGTTGTTGTGTATGCAACATCTTCCATGTTTGGCAAGTTTCAGTGCATGCTTGGAGGTAGTAAGTGTGGAGGTTCAAATGAACAACATTCCATATTGGATCATTGAGGGCCAAAGTCATTTTCATATGCCCAGAGGTGCTAATGAGTTGGGCCCTCAATGCACCAGAAATAGATTGCTCTTCATTCAGATTCAAACACTATCTCCAAGCATGCACCACAAGTGGTGGGAAATTATTGATTTTGTATGCAAAACAACCAATGAAAGATCATAGGGGACCAACTTCCAACGAAAAGTCCCATATGGTCTGGTGTCTTGGTGAGAAAAAGTGAAGAAACAATACCTCTTTTTGCACACGAATGTCCCATGTCCTCACTGTGCCATCTGCTGATGATGAACACAACAAGGTTGGTGAACTAGAGTCTGGGAAATGAATCTCAGAAATTGTGTTGCTATGTCCCAAACAATCCCCTAAATATTGCCCAGTGGCTGGGACATAAAGTTTGATCGCATTCGTTGACAATGAAACTGCCATTGTCGATGTGTCACCACTGCAGATCACAACATTATTGCGCACTATCAGTAAATGCACAATACTCTACTCACCATAAAAACACAATGAGCCCAAAGTTTCATATTAGAGCAACTTCTACAGTCACAGTAAAAATATTCTCTCAATAATCAGCTTTCAAAGTTTTTTGGGCCAATGCCACATGCTCATCCTACCCAAAAAGTCAAAATACATATCATAAATCTTCATTGGCCACTTATTGAGAGATAGACAACCCTCTACAGTCCTCAAACACTCAATTTTCAAGGGTGGGTAAGGGTTTAGAGGGTTCTTCCCTCTCTCAATAATTTTTGGGCAACAAAGTTTTGGATGAGATTTGGGATTTGTGAGTGGGTTGAAAGAGTAAGCAACTTTGCTCCAAAAACACCTACAATGCTGATTATTGAGAGAATAATTTTTACAGGGATTGTTGGAGACACTCTTAGACCTTGAGTCCTAGTCAATATATTAAGTAAATACTGGAATTGGTCACCAGAAGGAGCACTGTTATCCTTGTCACATCAAGTCCCAGACAGCTGATATAATCATTTAACGGCACAATTTATCATATAATCAGGATAGTGCTCAAAAATCAGAGAATTAGCATCACTCTACTCAGTCTGCAAAATCTGGAATATAATTGTCAAGATGCAGAAAACTGTGTCCTTGTGTCTCTGGAGACATCACATACACACAATCACTAAGTATGATTTGGAAGCAAGGAGGGATAAAAAAAACTCTTCTTCCTCTCCTTGCCATATTTCTTACACCCAAAACCCTCACTGTAAAAATACTGATTAAAAATATTGCTCGAGTCCAGGAATCACACCGAGACGCAATATGAAACGGACTCGAAAAAGAAGTTCTTCTACCTCTGCTTGCCATATTTCTCAAACCCTAAACCCTCACTATACAAATGCTCTGACATACAAATAAAATATTGCTCCGGAAAATTATTCCAGGAATCACACCAAGACGCAATGTGAAACATAAAAACATGTTCAAACGTTCAAACTTACTTGACTGCGATGTCAAAAACATAGTCAGGATCGTCTGGAGCACCAAAGCTTGCTTGGATACTAGTACTCAGCTTGCACGTTGGGACACCTCCACTTGTAGCCATCTTCTTCTTCTTCTTGGGCCTGTCTTTTTCTTCTTCTGTCTTTCTACGAGACTCCGACGCAATCGTCTTTGTTTTCATTTGAGCTTGAAATCAAATCCCTGGACAGATGACAGAGAGATTGAGATATTGTGATTGACACAAATGAAGGTTACTAACTCTTGACTCATAATTCATTGTCAAAAACAAGCTCTCCCAACCACAAACTTCCAGTACATGGTCCAGCAAGTACCACAGATATATTTTATGTGTTCATGGTCACCAAACGGCAAATCCCGAATCGGCTCGTGAACTACAACTGAATTTTCCCTGTTGGCTTTCGAGTCGGAGTCCAAAAAAAGCTTTAATTTGGATCACCACACATAGGCCAGATGCAGATCCAGAGTGTGATTTTTAAACCCTAAATTCATCGCATTCTCTTACGGATGAATTACGATGATCACGCATGCACATCAAGAGCTATCACTTTCTGTATCACAAATTTTCAACAGCATAGGAGAAGAGGAATGAGGTGCACCAGAATAGAATCTAAAAATTCACCTTACAATCTCCTCCGCTTCGTTCATCACCAAAGGAGGATGCCAAGTTCCAAGGGGAGCTTGATGAGAAGGAGCACGAAGCCCTAGGAAATCTTGCTCCACATGAATTTTTAGGGTTGGGAGCCCTAGTCTCTGTGTACCCAATGTTTTCTCTTTCATAGGTGATACGCTTAGGGCCAGTTCACACGGGTCCCAAGTCCCAAGTCCCACTCATGTTAGCAAGTCCCAACATGGAGGCAAAGTCCCAACTTTTGAGCCTCAAGAAACCACTAAAATTGTTACAAAAACAGATGACATGAAAGAGAGAGAGAGAAAATAATGGTGGAGAAAAACTCCACAAGCAAGAGAGCACGAGAGTGGGAGGTCAATTCTTCTTTATTACCGTAGTATCTTTACCATTTCGGCTATTTAGAGGCGATTTATTATTATACTTTGTATTTTTGATTCAGCAATCCCGGATTTTAAGAAAAAATCATTTTCTCCATTTTAAATTTTGATATTTTTAAAATGTTGGTTTTCCCTTAAAATAGTTTAATTGGTGTTGAAGGGATAAAGGTGCCACATTAACCTTCTACTTGGGTATATATAGAAGGTTTGATATTTTCGAGGTTTGGCTACAATAGTTGGATCACAATCATTGTCCAAGTGTTGTGATACATGAAAACAAAAGATATTATCATCTAGGTTTACCTACATACGGTTCCATAGTTCTCATGTCTTCACAAAATTGATTGCAATCTCTGTTAAATCAACCAATATTTCTCTCAGAGTCATCTAGCTCAATGCTTGGAAGCACACCCTCACAAGCCACACATACCTTTGCTCGGGTACGTCATTTGTGGGATTGAAGATCTTTACCACGACCTCTTTTCATTGGTGTGGTTTGAATAACATGTTTCTCTAGATGAGCAAGAGCCTTGGTAACATGAATTTGTGACTTAGTCATATTTGTTGCATTATTGAATGATATGATAGTCTATCTGCTAACTATTTCAAATATATAATACATTCAACCTCTCTTGCGCATATATGAGGATGTGGAAAACATGTTTAGAGTAGATGAAACATTGAAATTCAAAATCTCTATATAGATTTGACTACCCTATCAAACATGGAAAAATTGCCTTATCAAAGAAACAATCAACATATCTTTTTTGTAATAGATTTCCAGTTGGAGGATCTAAGCATCTAATAATGTTAGGTGATTCACACCCAATATGTACCCTCTCTTTCATTTGAGGGCTCATTTTAGTTCTCTGTGGGGAGGAATGGAAACTAGCACCTTACAACCAAAAATCCTTATGTGTTTCATGCTAATTACTTGACCGCACACGACTTATGAAGGTATAATGGAATCTAACACGGAGGATCTTAAACAAACTAATGATCATGCATGAGCATAGTGTAACCCCACGCTAGAGTATGAAGATTGGATCTCTGACAATTAACATTAATATTTTAATATAAAAATTTGGTAGACCATTTTTTTTATGGACATATAATATCATTTCATTTAAGAAAAGTTTGAGGATGAAGAAAATGATATTTCTTACATTTCCACATATAATCAACTTGCAGACATTATGACCAAGGCATTACCACGTGACAAGTTTGAGCGTTTTTGCAATTGCCTCATCATCACCGTACTCAAAGACATATAAAACTCTACTTGATACCAATCCAATTTCAAACATCATCAAAGAGAGCGTTATGAAAACTTAGCTTTGTGAGTCACAAACTAGTTTGATGCAACCTAGTGATTCCTTATCTCAACTTGAAGACCCCTTCCAAAACCCTAATATTGCCTCTTCCATACATGCATGGATGAGATAAGGAAATGAGAAAATCATTCATCTTTGTTTCATCCAATATTAAATACTTATTCCATAAAGTCTAGTGACACTACCATACAAGTACAAATGTTGTATATTTTCTAGAGGTCCTTCATAAGTGTACATGACTACGAGCTACAATTTATGTAGCATATGTATATGTAATACGGCAAAGTTCAAATTAATACCCTTTTGTGCACTCAAACACGTTTACTCATACATGTTATGAAAAGTGCACCCCCTGGGATCAACATAAATGATGTGGTGCACTAAAAACACCCCCCAAATGCATGCTTGTGGGAAAAGAAAAGAAAATTAGAGAATGGATGATGTGGCATCGATGATTGTGGTTGGCCCACAACTATCCGGAATGAATAGTGGATCAAGCGGTGTCTTTGCACTTGTAATGTGGATTTATTTGATATCCTCTCAGTTGTTTAGGTTATGGGCAATGTTGGTTTGTTCTTTAATTTGGTATCCTTCATGGTTTTGTTGGCTGTTTAGGAACACTCATCCGACACTGGGAGGATCTCATCCCTAATGAAATCCATTCATTACCAAATATAATATGGAAGGGAGCCTTTCAAGTTTTGCCCATTTTCGTGGGGGAAAAGTTGGATGAAGTTGTAGACGTGGATAACTTGGACACGAGTGCTTGTATGATTTCTTTCACATACAATATGTATTAAGAAATAAACGACGATCCATTTATGCTCCTCAAATCCCATTGTCGGACAAATACCTAAGTTGGCGACCTAATCATGTTTGTTAACGAGGCAAAAATGACCAAACAAAACACTTTCATTCCTCATCAATTTGAAGGGAATTGCATGTACATAGCAAGGCGTGAGTAGTCTTAGGGCCACTTCACACATGAGACTGAGAGCCCGTGACCATTACACCTCAAGTACTCTCATTTGTGGAAAAGGCGGAGCCGGTCCAAGTTCACTTCACACTATGCTCAAGGGACCAACGGAGTATGTGAATGCAAGATGGATGTAAAGTCTACATGGATTCCTACATGGCATCGAATGGATCATGTTTCATGGTCACTTGGACTATTCTCAAAAACCGCCTCTTGGAGGTAGGCCTACCACAAAACCGGGAGACCATGGCACTCCGAATGCTCACAACTGTTGATTTATTCTATTGTATCATGTGTGAGGACCCGCATGTGAGGGCCTGGTCACATATGACTTCACACTATACTTGAGGATCCGTGACCACACGACATGATTTTGGAGGTGTCTTGCGATGGCCTTTGGACACTTTCTTTTGGGCTCTCACAATTTTCATGGTCACGGCTCTTGGCTCGCGTGTGAAGTGGCCCTTTACTTGTGGCCATGAATTCCAAAGGGTTGGGAGTGTGTCGGAATGAGTTGGATTCTGATCATGGGATCAGTGTCCAGGGAGATTTTGATTTTTGGGCATATTCTGTCAAGATCGTACTGTTTCCAAGTCCAACCGGTTACATGTTGACACCTTGCGGTTTTTCTTTATTAATTTGCTGTATATTCTCTAAATTCCTCTAAAACGATCAGTAATTTCCCTGATGTCTTCAACTTCAACCGGTTAATTCTCAAACTCAACTGGTTTATCTGTAAATAGTGGTCGGTTCTCCCCATGCTTTGCATGGGATTCAAATTACCATGCAATAATATAGGTTCCACATTTTGTTCTGTTGATGTTGGGGTGATGTTCTAAACTCCTAAACGCTTTTAGAACCCGATTTGGACTACTCGTACTGACAATATTTTGAAATTGTACAATGTGAATATACAGTATAATGTGACTTTTTGGGGGCTGGGGACTCGTGGCACTCACTAAGGAACATCCATCCAAGATATCGTGGATGAAGTGGCTCCAATAAAAAAAGCCCCCCTATGGAGTTGAGGGCCGATTCATTCGAATGTGACATCACTAGACTAATTCGGGGCCTTTGACTCTATTTCCGGAATCAAATTGCCTTAAAATAGTCATTTAGATGATTCCTGCGTTTTTTTCATCTGCATGGATGATTTTACTTGAGTGCCACGAATCCCCGGCCACTTTTTGGGCAGCCAATGTTAGCTTACTGTTGTCTTGCAAGCTGATTTGACTTCATGACACCCACACATACTACATTAAATATGATATTTTGTGTCACCAATTCTAATTGTCTTGCTCAATACTAATTGTAAACCGTTGTATAGTGTCACCAACACTAAATGTTAACCCAACATTATTTGTTATTCCTTGTAAAATTTTTTGGGGATTATAGATTTACAATGTTTCAATTAATATCACTTACCGAGTGATTTTTCATCCAAATTTCAATCATCCATGACAATATTTCATCACAAGTTGCTCTCAAGAGAAGGTAGGGGTTTGGCTGATGGATAAACTCATCCATCATCCATGATAATATTTGCTCACTTATTCATAAGAAGTATCACTAAAAAGTTACCATAGTGACATAAAATGCCATATGACACTAAATATCATATTTAGTGTAGTAACTGCAAAAGAGTTTCATCAAGATTTCAAATCATTCAGTACAAAGAGAGAATACACATGAGCTACTATGAAAGTGCTAAAAGCGTCCCTAGGGGTTAACATGAATCACATGAATTGTACAAATTTTCAGAAGGTTGTTATATACACTTTGACCTCCCTAATATCACTCCTGTGTCAATCAAACTGCATGTGATATTAAGGTGGTATGCAATGTTAACATGGATGTGTGATAATAGAGAATTAGTCTAGCATGTGACATTATGGAAGAACACAAAGTCAACATTACAATGATGACAACATGATGGATGCAAGCGTGTGCTTTGAATTCTTTGGTGGATTACTTTAATGTCAAAACCTGTGATATGTGGGGGGTAAATGTGACAACAAGGAAGGAGATTCAAACTGAGCACATCAGTTCCCTAGGTTTTCAGGATATAAAGAGGAAGTGGCTTTAGGGAAGGGTGATATTACAGGGGTTAGGGTGTAAACGTTGATGTCATCAATTCATGTGATTGCTATTGTAGTCTTACCAATGATGGGATGCATTCAACATATATATATATATATATATATATATATATATATATATATATATATATATATATATATATATATATATATATATATATATATATATATATATATATATATATATATATATGATTTGTTACAGTTGTGTGTGCACTTTGTGTATATTCATGGTCTCATGATCTGTTGCATATTCCATCCCGGTGTGTTATGGTTTTGTATTCCTCTGTCACTACTATAGAGGGTTCTTTATTCCAATAAATAAGTATTTACTTTCTCTTCATATTGTGCCACTTGTCATTCCTACACTGGATGAGAACCTTTGAATCCCAAGTGGAAACTACATTCCTACACTAGTAAAGGTAAAATAGAGCACCCGCTAGGGTAATTTGAGCTTCATAAAAAACAATATAATAAGGAAATGATGTGATGGGTTGTAAGCAACTTCCACGAAGCATTCATTTTCAAATTGACTCACGTCTTGGTTGCTGGCATTGGTCCATCTACAATTGATAGATGGCCCACCTGAGCAATTTCTTTGGTGACAAACACTCGTGAACAAAACTTGAGTGACTAAGAAAAAATAGGAGCAATTCAATCTGGACATGTTGGAACTATGGACATCTACAACAAGATTGGCTATCGAATAAGGTGTTATCTTAATCAATTCGTCGGGATATGGCGATGAATGGAGAAATCACTATATTCGGTAATTGGAAACTTTTTCATGATTTTGAGACTATTTAAGGGCGTGGTTTTAAAAAAAAACAAGAAAAGCACAAAAATATATTCAATGTGACTTAATAAAGCGATTTGCATGGACGGCACTAACCAATTTGGCACAAATACATGTCATCACAATAAGAAATTGAACCATATATTAAACCATTTGCATTTATTTTGAGACTTTCCAAAGTCTTTGATTAACGAATATAGTGATAGAATCGATAAAAAAATGCTAGACTGTTAGTACTGCTAATAAGTGATCTCTTAGGGCAGTGATTATCCTCTCTGACTCTGCAGACAGCTGCCTGATGCAATTTATGTATCTCATGAGTAGCCGAGAGTAAGTTATTCATGTAAATGTGAGCAAACATAATGAAATTTGTTTAACAACAATTTGATTCCAGTGTGGAATACAAGTTGGAGACCGATATTTCACACTCATAAACACGAAATGGATACAAGCCGCCACCACAGGTTGCTAACAAAGTGGAGTCCATCATCTTACATTAATTAAAGTGATAGAAAATCTCAAGGTTCACATCACACCTAACAATTAATCACACCAGAAAATGGTGGTGTGAGAAAAACGTATGCTGTACGGCAGTACATCTTGACGAAAGCAGTTATAACTCTACCAAAAAAATAATGGAATAACTTATAGACAGAGGTGACCCAATGATTAACTAAAGAAGCTGCCACTGTCGGCGAGCTTGCTTTTTATTATATGCACCTGAAATCAACGAGTCTGACAGGGAACTTTGAGCAACTAATAATTTACCAGCTAGGGAAACATGTGGTAAAGTGGACAAAATTAAACCCGGGAAATGTGGATATGTGCACACAAACAAGATGATTTGTAAAGGGGGCTCAAGGAGTGAGAGCTTTTTTGATCTTTTTGATTTCTCCGACGCTGATTTGGAACGACTTGGCGAGGATTTCGTTGCTGATGGCCGGGTTCGACGCAAACAAAGTGGGCGGGATGGACTCGACGCCTGGGTTTTGCGAGTTGAGAACCGAGTACGAGATCGCCTCCTCGGTGCCCGCATTGAGCGCAAAGTGCACCATCGCGCGGGGGAACACAAACAGGTCCCCTGCCTGCAGCGTCGCCGGCCACAAGGTGCCATTTGTGTCGACGAAGCCGACGGAAACATTGGCACCCTTCACGACGAAGAAGGCCTCGGAGGCACGCGGGTGCTCGTGCGGGGCCACGAGGCCGCCTGGGGCGTACTCAACCCGGACGGCCGCGAGACCCTGCGTGTTGAGCCCCGGGAAGTTGGTGCCGGCAAAGACGTGGGTTGTGATCACCCCGGTGAAGTTGGCACCAGCAAGCTTGCGGAGGCCCGTAAACACAAAGTCCGACGCCGAAACGGTCGATGGGTGCTTGCATAGCAAGCCATTAAAATTAAGCGTGCTGTTGAGATCTGCAATGCAGAAGTCGTTAATGGGGTCTGCGTCGGCTGCAAATACACCACCAGGCTGAATCATCATCACCATCACAAGTAGATTTATAACCACAGCAAACACATTGAGATCGGAGAGATAGAATCGTGTCGTGAAGGACGAGCCTCGTCTACGCCTGTAGACTAGTGCCACCTTTCGATTGGGGTCGAGTCTGTGACAACTTGACATAAAAGGCACATTGTCACCAGCAGCTACTATCTGTAAAGAATGAATTCTTGCCATGGTTGCAAGCACACTAATTTCGATTCGAATGAACCGTCGTCACTCAGCAGTCTGATAAAACAAACACAGATATGGTACTGAAAGTACACTACGTACTCATGTGTTGTTGCGATTTCGGCTGATGGCTTCCGAGCTATATATATGTGCCCCAGATTGCTCATCAGCTGCTGCGGGCTTCGACACACCTACACATCATGAGTTTCGTGGTGGCACAGAATCAGAGAATTCACAAAGGTGTTCACACCTAAGGCACGTATGATCAGGTCAATTTTGAATAGTAGGTGGAATTGACTTGTTGCGTTTTGCGCAATCTGCGTTTGTAATGAAATGCACTCATCACTCTAAGGGTGGCTTGATTAACCCATGGTCTTATCCTGATTCCTTTGGGAATCATATCCAAGGTTAAGTCGTCGAAGATCGGACTAGTGCTCAGATGAGTGACATTCCTAGCACTTGATTTCAGGTGCACTCTACCACTATCATCCACTCAATCAACGAACGTAGAGAACTGACTGTCAGTTACAGATAAACTGGTTGAGTTTGAGAAATAACCGGTTCAGGTTCAAGATTTTAGGAAAATTACCAATCATTTTAAAGGAATTTTGTAGAATATACTTCAAAATAATAAAGAAAAACCGAAAGATGTTGACATGTAACTAGTTGGACTTGGAAACACTAGGATCTCGACCAATTATGCCCAAAAATCTCCCTGGACGCTGCACCCAAGCAGTGTGGGACTGGATATTTTCAACCAAGACTATGTGGGATCTTAGAAGCTTGCCCTTGGAGGAGATAGGTGCATGCCAGCTTGTCCGCTCCTGTTCAAGGTGTTCACCTTTAAAATTAAGGATGTAGTAGTGTTCAGAGGCCCTCTAATTCTCGTGATGCATGTTTTGGGATTACATATAAACTTAGACCAACTCAATGCAAGATGAAGCAAAATGTGACCTTAATTTACGCTGGTGGCTACATCGAAGTCGTCTTTGTTTTCTTTCTACTCCTCACTCAGTAGGCAAAATCACAAAAAATATTTTTGATGAATTGCTTTGCAAATTCTGAGAAGGTCTGTCGAGCTTAAGAGAGTTCGGGCTTCGATCATGCTGCACCTTCTATCATGGGGCCATGGTGACACAGAATCAGGGATACAGAACAGTGTTCACACCTTCACACGTGCAGATGAATTGTTTAAATATTAAAATGATTTGACTCGTCTACACAGGTTCAAGTGAGCTTCTGAGTTTGCCAAGTTTTCTAGGTAGTTTCGGATGTTGATTTGATTAAGGCTCACAGTTTTACCTTCCCAAGGCAATGGGGGCAACTTCCTGCCATCAAAGGAAGGAGCTGGGAAGCTCAAATGCCATATAGGAAAGGGAAATGCAGGGGCAGCAGTGTGAACATGAAGATTCTTACTTAGGATTGTTCCGTGCATGGCCTGAAAGTCTCTAAAAATTTCATAATTTGGAAGGAAGGAAGATACGCGGTTTGGATGTCACCTGAAATTTAGTAAGTTACATTAATTTCCACTGCCTTGGATAGTGCTTGCAGGCACATTGACTCCTTCAAGTCTCCGTGAAAAGGCTCCCAGGCTGTGGAGTTGGGAAACTTAAGTTATATCCCAAAACAGTCCATGAGTCAGAGTCCCAAGCCAATGTAGCTAGAACACTGCTTTCAAAGGACGTCATCAAACTAGGTTTTAAAAAGTTCGTTGGATGTAATGCTATAACTCTCCTTTCTGTATTATTTCTGAAGATTCAAGAATCATCATGCCACAAGTACATATGAGGTTTTGCAATTCATGATATTGTAATGTTGTGCCCGTGCAAGATTCTCAAAAAGTTTCAATCACAACTTGTGGCTGCATAGACCTCATGGATCAAACAAATGCCCCCAGTCATTTGCATCTTTAATACACACATATATTGTAAAGGCTGCTTCCTGCTTCTGCTGTTAAAAAATAGTTGTTTTTTGAAACTTGGCACATGGCAGTCTTAGATTGCTTGAGATCCACTCAGATTCCCCGTGGAAAATATTATACGGCATCAAAAAAATAAAAATGAAACAGGAAGCACTGTACTGTAACTTTACAATATGCGTAAATTGCTTTTTCAATATTGTGTATGAGGTGCTACTACCCAGTCACAGCATGGCCCGTGACAAGCAATTCAAAGCAACATTGAATTGAGTCGCTGAGAACAATAAATTTCACATTATGGGTGTTACCAACATTATAAGGGGGTTCAGAAAACTGTTGCTAATGAAGCACCATGAGTAATAAAAAGGCCCTGAGCAAACAGAGGGACATCTTTCAATGTAGAAGTCTGAACGGTGAAAAACAGGAGCAAATAAGAGCTTGCAAAAAATAAAGATAAACTGCATGATTACATATAGTGAGGCAGTTCGCCAGGTCGTGTATCCGACCCTGGAAATGGAAAAGCCAAAAATGATCAATTCAGAGTTAGCATGTGACTCGTTGAAATGGTATTTATGCTATATATCATTCACGGCTCGTCTTCAGACTATCTTAAATGAAGAAATGACCTGCACAGCCATGCAGGAACAATCATCAAATTCAGTGAGGGTAGCAACTCAGCTAACACTGATAATATAGAAACCCACATATGCAAGATCATCGCTAGGCTTGTGTGAAACAAACAAACACTCTCATGCAGGAACTATTGCTTCCAACATGGGTGAGATATTGAAAACTCACCTTCTCAACGTTTGATTTATACTTATCCGCCTCATCCTCATAATACTGCAAGCAAAAAGCACACTGAAGTGTCAAACCTCAAGGCTGTGGCATGATGCGAATCGTACAGTGGGTTTACACTAGGGTCCAAGACCTAAGAAACTCCAAAATTGAGCAATCCTATTGGTCGAGAGCAAAACTTTGGACCCAAGGGGTTTACACTAGGGTCTAGGTAAGGTATGGAATGCATGAAATTGCCAATATTAGAGTTATCCGTAAAGTTTGTCAATGAGGGATGGAACCGTGGGTTTGATCCTTCTTTGAGAATACTTTCTATTAAGAGCTCGTTAGCTCGTTGTGTATTGGAGCCTATTTTGAAAGTTGGGTGAAACTTTTGGGACCTCCTCTTTCCACATCTGAAATTTTTGAGACTTTTAGGATCTAAAATAGGGTCTGCACATGAACCTGATGTCCTAAATCCTAGATTGGCGTATGCAAGGCTAGCTTGGCCCACCCATCCTAGTAGGACAAGCTAGAAAACTAGTTTTTAATAGCCCAACACCACTCCTTGTGAGTGGTAATTTAAGCATTAAGAAAATTTGGGTGACTTTGTGTTGATTATCATAAACTCGGGGTTTGGGACTAAACCCATGGTTTCATCTGCTTTACTTTACTTTTCATTTGCTTCAAATAACTCTAATATGGCATCACTTTTCCACCAAATCTCGTCAGTCCCCACTCAAGAAATTACTCATAGTTAGAGAAACCATTTTTCAAGCTTGGGTTCAATCTTGAGTCTGTTAATAAGGTCCATTACATAACACTATTAAGCTCAGTGAGCAGGTTGGGGGGGGCCGGGAATATGTCATGTAAGGTGCTAGAATTATACCTTGCAGATGCTTGTCAGTAAGTAGATTCAACCTAAACAACAAGCGAGATTTGGGTGAACCACTATCACTGAATACAATTAGAATGGAATGGCTGAAAGCAGCTGAATAATGTTATGTTCGGGGTGGATCGGACCCAAGTTTCTTGAACCTGGAACCTAATTTAAACCCACCCATTAAATGTTGCCAAGTGGAACCCACACATTCTAATAATAATGTATGCTATATTTGGTAGCTTTTATGTTACCTGGCCAGTGACAGTGTAGAGTCTATTGATCCATCCGTTGTTTCCGATTCCGACAACAGAGACTAGGTGCCGCTGCTTCTCCCCAATCCTTTGTAATGTGTATTCCACATAATACTTGCCTGAAATCCAATTTCACAAATCTCATCAAATTTCCCAACTCGGAATTACTTGTGGCATTGATTTTTGTATATCATGTTCTTGACAGAAATGTATGTTTGTCAAAACCTTGACTGACCGAAGCATGCACCGAGCGTGACCAGAATTCTATATAAAACATCGTTTATCTGGGTTAGTAAGTGATGTTTAACCTCTAGCAAAGAGAAGTAAAAAAAATTATGTCATGCCTAGAATGATTACACCAAATTGTCCTATTAGTGTGGGTGGAAGATTTAATGTGGAAATAATTAGTGCGCGCCACTCTAATTGTCAAGTCAGGGTGGAAATGAAAGTCTTTCTGACAATTTCCGACCAAAAGAACAAAGTTTCAAGACAACATAGTTCGAGGACGAAAGTAGCATAAAACGGAATAGTCGTCCACATCAATCTCCTATGAAGACAATTAATGTGGCCCAAACTGATTTTGAAATTAGAGACTTAGCATGGGTTTATAACAATGTGCAATCTAGAGAATTACTGCGGCCCACACTTTATAGGACAATTTGGTGTAGTCTTCATATATTTGTTCCGAGCCATCAACTAACCTGCTTTAGCGCGAGCATCTATAAGCCTGGCTTTCTGGCCTGGGGGTTTTTGCCAGCTTCTGTCCAAACTGTTCACCTGCACGAAAACCACCGATTTGGATCATTAACCCGTAGGTGATAGGCAGGTTCAACACAAATTAATTGAAAAATTTGAGCAAAGTGCGTGTCACTTTTCTGTTAATCAAAACCTCTACAAAAGTCTACATGTCACCTCCAAAAAATCAGTATTTCGACACCAAAGTACCAAACCTGCTTATCACCTATGGGTATTGCCTCTGGAAATTTTAATTGCACAACCAGATATCAAGATCACGTCCACACGTACTCAGTGGTCCAAACCTGTACTCTCTTTATATCCAGAATGTTTGAGAGCTCCTCCAGTAAGCACAAAGGTTGCAGTGACAACAAAACCACATGACACTTCCTGCTATAACAAACCTTTAAATAATTCAGACAGCCTGTTTTCAGGCTTCCGTGACACCTAAAACTGGGCTGCCAATTTCTGAAGATGCGGTTTCTGAAATAGTAGGTACAAACTAAATGGAAACAAAAATTGAAGCTTCGAACCACCCTTAAACTGGTATATATGTGAATGAATGGTATCAAAGAACCTACCCGATTGGCATCAAAATTGTAATACTTGTCAGATATTGATATTGGGTGGGTATCACAAACTAAGATAATCTTCGTGTACCTGAGTCAAAATTTGGGTCAATACCATCCTTATACCATATTGATACTAGGTTAGTCTTACCTATGTATGAAGGTTTCTGGATGGTATATAGACCCGAAAGGTATCAAAAACAGAAATACTCTCAGGTACCAGTACCTTCCTTTGTATCCAAAAAGTGTAAAATCCTCATTACATATACCTGAATGGCATCGTTAGAAGGTAATACCAATCCAACGCTAATTCAAACCATACAACAGCTCACCTCATACAGGACCAAGTAATAATGGAGATGACAGAAACAAATAGTGCAATCCCAATACTTCCAAACACAGGGCGGGAAATATCGCATACTAACGTACCTCTCACTCATCCAACATACAAGCCCTGAAATAAAATGCAGTCCGGAGGTGACTTTTTTAAGTTGATCTGACACCAGAATTAGTTTCAAAGACCCCAAATTAGTCTAGTCCAAGTCATGTGAGATGAATCGGTCGCAAACCTATAGGGGTACCAGTTTTCATGTTGGATGGATGAGAGGTACACTCCTATGCAATACTTCCCTCTCTCCCTGCCAAACCCACACGAAGCTCTCTTTCTGACTCACCAAATTTTCACCAAAATTGTCAGCTGTGCCAAATGAGCCCAAGCCTGTGTAGTCAGCTCCCAATCCAGTAATTACCACATTCACTGCACATTTACAGAAGCAAAATCTTTCATTCAGCCTCCCCAACTTCTACATGTCTATTCTTGAGACTGTCCTATATGCTAATTCATACTGCACGATCTCAGGAACAATAATTTATGACACTAACATCATCAAGTACACTTACACAAATGCAGTAAAGTGTGTATTCAGTACACTATAAATCTGATATAGTGTGGGCCACACTATTCATTAATGATCCACGAAAATGAGCATTAAGTCTAAATATTGTGGGCCAGTTCATTTTTCTAGGAACACCTTTTCTCACTAATGTTTAGTTCCATGGGCTTTGTGGTTTATCATGGGCATAAATTAATGTGGGAAAATTAAATATCACAAACAGGATAGACAACATCTCGCAGGTGGTACTAAGACAATAGATTGTAACAAGACAACCCATCAATTTTTTAAGAGTTTACAAATTAGTGTGGCCCTTGGTAAATATGTGGCACGTGAATTCCAATGCCGCACTAATCAGATGTATATTGTAGCGTTTATGGGTACAAACTGGGTGCACAATGTCGATGATGCAAGGGCTGCAATTTTCTATTGAGTCACACTAGAGCTATAACTCTGGAGTGGCACTGTGGCCATGAATTGGAGTTACTAGCACATTTTGTACAAGTTCAATGCCACAAGAGTTAGATCAACGGGACGCAAATTTTATCTCCAGATTTTTTTCAAAACAATGGATTTGAGGTTTTCACATAGACTTGTGTATTATACATAAGTTTCACGCAGGTTTGCGGTCTTCACATAAGTGGTTGCAGAGGTGCACGCAAAATGGGCAGTCCTGAACTTTTACTTTTTGTCTGTCCCGACCAGTGAGCTGCCATATCGGTCCTCACAATAATATCAAAAGTCTTTGCCTCAGAAAAATAAAAATGACGATGCGTCCTATTAATGTAGACGTGATTACTTATCTTAACTGGACACCTATATTAGAGTGGTGTGGGGTTATGTGTTGCTCCAAGAACAGACAGCTAGTCAACATTATTGGGGGGGAGACCTATATGACGATTTAATGAGCTCAAGAATCTTCATGTTGATAATGAATAAGATATAAATATCAGCTCCACAAATTACAAGAAAAGTGGCTATGGCCTCGATTTGGATTTGCCAACCATCTCATACTAGTTGCGTGTTCATATCCTAGGAGAAGTGGGCTAGTTGGAAAAAGTAACCATTTAAGACCCATCTACCTTAGTGTGCGGATTACCATTTAGTGTTACATGTTGCTAAAACTATTTACCGAGAATATCATTTCACAGACACTAAAGATGACACTTACCGTTTGTGAAATTATCAGTGGGAGGAAAGAAAGCTGTGACCTTCCTTTGCCCAGATGCCGTCCCCTCGCCTTTGTTCCAGTCTGTGAGCCACATCTTACTGTCAGAGCTTGCTCCTAAAATACTCTCCAATCTAGTTGAAAGAAAAGAACATGAAACATCAGTGAATTTCACCAACTTCAAGAATTTGAGTCCGTTTGCCCTATAATATACAAGGGCGGGCCAGTAAGACTCTCCGATCCAATAAGCAACTACCAGAGGCCAAACCTGAAATTAGTGCATAACACATTTGATAAACCACTCACCATGAATATTTTGGGGGAACGGGACATGCCACATTTGATAACAAGACAATACAGAAGCCTTCAACAGACATTAAGAATACAAATACAAATACAAATAAAAGTCAATAATTTTTTTACTTTTTTATTTTTGCAGTCTAGATCCACAAGGCAGTAATGAAATGAAGTTTGAGCTCTGTAAACAGGGTTGTTGAATTGACGTTTCACAGATTGCTTGCTCAATGGGACTAAAAGAAAATCTAAATAAAAACCTTGATTGACCACTTGACGTACCTTGTGGAACCATCAGCGAAAACTTATCTGTTGCATCCTCGTAGACCTTGAATGCTGCTCCAGAATCTGCAAAGAGAGAGAGAGAGTCCAACACCTTTCTTAGTGTGCCTAAGACAGTCGATGGCAGGGGCACCAACGTCCATTACCAGATTGTAGTGGTCAGGCCATGACAAGGTCATCAATTACAAGTGATAATGTGCCTCTTTGTATCCCACTAGGAATAAAAACGTCAACAAACTTATTGGCTTGACCACTACGAACTAGTAATGAATGCAAGGAGCCACACCACATGGCGAGGTAGGTTTTAGGTGCCTACTCCAGCCCATGGCACGGTAATGGTCCATTACCTAATTCATAGTGGTCTGGCCATGACAAGGTCATCAAATTACAAGTGATAATGTGCCTCTTTGTGTCCCACTAGGAATGAAAACGTCAGCAACAACCCTTGGCCTGACCACTACAAACAGGTCATGAATGCGAGGAGCCACGCCCCGTGGCGAGGTAGGTACTGAGGTGCCTACTCCAACCTGTATCGTGGTGACACGTGACCGTTACCTAGTTCGTAGTGGTCAAGCCATGACAGGGTTATCAATTACAAGTGATAAGTATGCCTCATATCCAAGATAAGTTAATCGCTTCACCTGACCACTACACTCATGTATGGCCTTCAAATGAAATGCATAAGAAGTAGATAAGAACGCACACAATTGTCCACTTGGATGTCAAGGCTAACTTTGCCATAAGATAGGTGGCACTAAAACCAATACCCTAAAACCTCGCACAATAAGTATATATTAACTATGAGAATGTCCACCACCTTAACATCAGGCTCCTGTGTTGATTTTGAATCATAATTTTTGCCCACATAATTCAAGTAAGACATACTTAGGTGCATTGAAATCCCCTGTCAATTGCTAACAAAACTCATCAAAAACTTTTTGAATCTAATAATATAATATATGTTGAGCGCTTAAGATGGTGGTTTTAGCACCATCTACCTTAGTACGCGAGCATCCTGCAACCCTAATCTTTAAAATGTCAAAGTCATGATTAGATGGAATCAAAATCGCTATACGTGATTCATAAGATGAGATTTTGAGAAGCTTGAAGAAGTAGAACTAACCAACATCAGTGCCTGCCTGGGCTGCTGGAAGACCTAAAGTGAAAGACATTGCCAACAATGCTTGGCTGATGACCTGCCTTCTTTGCAAGGGCTGTTGCTGGTCTCCGGAACCACATCTGCCATTAGAAATCCTTGTCAAAATTTTAGATAAAACCTGCCCTTGTGAAAAAATCCAACTCACCTCCACTTAAAACTTGCAGTAACACCTCTCAATGCATAATTACTCACTTGAGAATGACTCCAAGTGTCACAGATTGCATGTAGATGAAGTTGGTAGATAAATTTGCAACGCCACTGTGACATAAAATGTACATAAGGGAAGCGAGTCTTAAACGGGGACACTTTTAGCTTTATACCCACTTCTCGTAGGATATGAAACCCGCAAATACTGCGAGATGATTAGCAAATCCAAATCGTGCCTGGAGTCACTTACCTCATAATCTTCGGAGCTCATATGAATATCTCATTCATTATCAAAGTGAAGTTTCTCTTTCTTATTAAATGGTCGTAGAGGTCTCCCACCTCAATTATGTTGACTATTGAGCTTAGAATGGTTAACAAATTCTGAGCACATAGTCCAATCTCGTTTAAACACATGATGCCTTTTTGGTGTCCGTTATTAGATCCATACCTAACCACACACCACTCAAGTATAGGTGTCCGTTTAAGATGAGTCATCGAATTAGGCCTGCTTACCTTTGCATCCTCAAGCATGGATAAGGACGTTCTCTTTCTATTCTAGCTTCAAAACTAAACCCAATAATCAAGGTCAATGTCACCAATATTTGAAGAAAGGCTTCTCCTGTCTACCTAGAATCAATTCAAAGACCTCGCCAAAAAGAATCTCACCGAGGGTTAATTAGGTATACACTCCAAGATGCTTTGTCTAGGGAGAGCACCCACTACACCACTTAAGAATGCTATGTAAGTGGCTATGCAGTGGCTCAAAAACATTTCCATCAATATTGAAGTTGCGGTTTTGTAAGACAGGGATATTCCAGTGTCAAATGTTGGCAATTTGGATTCCCACACAAACTGAATTTGGGCAGCTGCAAAGCAATCACCTCCAGATTGCAGGGCTTACTCTGGGGCCTGCTCAGACCGCACTCCCCTGCTCCTGCCATTGCTCCGCTTTTGAATTCCTGCCCAGCAATTCCAACCCAACCCAACCCAAGACTCAAAACCTGTCCACCAAAATTCACAATGTCCTTATTCTTCCAACAACAACCCACTCAATTCAGCGAACATCCGATATAACCTGGCACAAATTTTCATTTCCAGTGCATTGCTCGTCAGGCTAGTGGGATTATTGTGGGAGATGCCTCAGGAAACTCAAAACTTGCATCACAGGCCTCCTCCGCTCAATGGAAATTCACCCCCAAAATGCCCATTTATTCCAACAATAACCCCCCCTCAATTCGGAAACATTCCACCTAACCCACAAACTTCCAGTGCATTTCTCCTCAGGCTAGTGAGAAATGTTTTGGAAGATGCAGCAGAAAACTCACAGTTTGCTCCAAAACCGGACTGTCAGTTTAACACACTCGATTGCAACACAAACTGATTAAAATTCACAGCATCAAAAACTCTCACCTTTCACAGGAACCCGCACAGAGACTTTGCAAGGGACCCCGGTTCTCCACTGCCTGCTGCAAGGGACAGAGCTTGGGCACAAGGTGGAGGCAGCAGCTATGGCGTCCATTGCTGCAAAAAAAAACCCTGATCCCTATTTGAGTGCTCGCTCCAATCTCTCTAACTCAATAATCAAGTAGCCAGAATCGGTTTGAGAGCAATGAGTTCCAGTGAAGTGTGAGGAATTGTGAAGCTTGAGTCATCAGCTTCGATGCCGAAACTTGATGCAAACAAGGTGGCACCTTTGATTGCCGGCTACAGGTGGCGCCCCAGCCAGTGATGGAAGATATTAGCAGGGTAGCAAGCAGATAAGGTATTTGTTTTTTTCACTTTGAGATATCTGGATGAGGCGGGGATCCCATCCTCATCTTTTGGATGCTTCTCATCCAAGTAGGAAAATATTCGCAAAATGAAAAAACGTTTTAGCCTTCTTTTTCTACTTAAGTAGGTTACAGTACCTCATCTTTCAGTGGAGTTGAGTCCCATCTGAGTTCAAAAGAAATGAAAAATGAATTGAAAAAATGAGTACACTTGGGTTCATAAGTTGACATATCAGAGGGTTTGCCTCTGAGGTTTTAATGAAAATGAATGAAATTAAATTGATTTTAAAGTCCAGGAAGCCAAAAAGGCTATTGGGACTTGAAAGTACATCATGATGGTTTCAAACCAACTAATTCTCTAGAGTGGTGAAGTGCGCTAGCCTTCGTGAGATAGAGGCTAATATCAACTTGGTGGTTTAATTGAAAGAAAGACTTGAGGCTCCCTAGGACTACATTCTCAAATAGTGATGAAAACTCATCTCTAATGGGCTTATATAGGGGACATTCCAACACGAAATGTGCCTCGTTTTCAATTGCAGTATAGGAGCAAAAGTGGCATAGTCTAATATCTCTAGAGGTAGGGATAGTTGACCATCGTCCAATTTCAATGGCTAATCTATGCAGTAAGCGGCAATGATCTTGTGTTGTGGTGGTGCCAATGGTTGCTTCAGGTACAGTTCACATTCATATTTGAGAAAATCCTTGAGGTGTAGATAATCTAGTTTCTTCCCTAAGAGATGGAAAGAGTTCCACTCTTTAGGAAGAAATTCCTCCTTGATATCAGCATATGTTATTTTAGATGTGGTTGGGTTGTCATGGATATCCCAGTGAAATAAACCCCATGATGACTTCCGCATGGTTGTTAATTTGTGCCAAGTGTTAAATCCATGTTCGACTAGGTGTCTGGAAAATGAGGCTGCTTTATTGACTAACCAATAGAGGGGGATATGAGGTGAGCCATTGTTGAAAGCCTAGTGAGCTTGAAAGCGTGTAATTCTATGGGAAGTTTTCCAATTCAACCGACAAAGTATGATAGGTTGTCAGAGAATGCACTTCGACATGAGACATCATCTCCATCTTCATGCCCTTCTCGAAAACCTTCCGATGAGAGTCACCATATTCTTTGTGTACCGACATGTTGGTTCTAATCTCCTTCCTTTCAACAATAACAAAACAAAATAGAGTTATCCTTTAACTCAACCGGAGTTTAGTAGGGAGTTGGTTGTTTCGCATGCATAACTTTCCATGTGTCGGTAAGTTTTGGGTGCATGCTTGGAATCAATGCGGAGGTTTGAACAAAGGACATTCCATATTGGTTCATTGGGTACCAAACTCATTTTGGAATGTAATTAAGTCTAATTAATCTGATTTAATTGGGCTTAATTAGAATTAATCAGGATTAATTAGACTTAATTACATTCAATCACACTTAATTAGTTTAAATGCATATAAAAACTTTGTGAAAATACAAGGTATGAACTAAAACATTATAAAATATAAAAATATTTAAAATATTTAAAATATAAAATAACTAATTTTAGTTCCATTTTAAAATGACAAAGACCCTTTCAATGGTAAGTCACAAAAATTATAAGCTCAGTGCTAATGAGGGTTTTGTAATATTTTTGACTTCCAAGTTAATTACATGCTTTATTGACGGGTTCACTTTGAAAATGAAATCCCAGTCAATTGCTTATTTACTTGATGGAAGTGAATATATATATTGGATTTTGGACCTTGAAGGTGAAGTGCACTCAATATGGGATTTGTGGATAAGTGGCCTTCAAGAATGCAAGGGCAATAGTTTTTTCAAAATCGGGCGGGCGGGCAGCAGTCTTCGGTCGGGTCCAGAAAATCTGGATTTTCTGGACGGGCGGCCCGGATCTGATCCCGAAAAGTTCGTGGGGGGAACTTAACGTCCTCCGTTACGGTGTGCATCGAATCTCCTGGCCAGTAGAACTTGACATTTCTGTAAGAAGTTTGTGTCTTGATGAGCTATAATATGGACTCAAACATATTTCTGCAGGCAAGAAATCATCGAAGTGGATCTATAAAATAAAAGAGACTTCATCATGCGGCACTCAAGACATCCAGATAAAAACAGACATTGATTGATCCCAACATTATCTTCTTCATAAAGCATCGAGATAGAAACTGCAATAATCTGCAACAAACAGACTATTCAGCTCTGCAGCTTTGGGTGGAGCTCTATTGCACAATTGCCTCGGCTCAATTTGTGTACCGACGTAATTTGTGCTCAGCAGAAACTGGGAGAGCTAGTTTTTCTTGAGCCCCACGTCACCGACATCTCTGTAAAAGAAGTTCGTGGACTACTTATAAACCTATTCCTACGGGCAAGAAATCATTGATTCGGTCTATAATCGAGATACCTCATGCAGCTCTCATGACATCATCCAGAAACAGACAGAGATTGATCCAACATTTTCTTCTTCACATAGCATCAAAGTACAAATTGCAACAAAAAAAAACAGATGATTCAGCTCTGCAGCTTTGCGTGGAGCTCAATTGCACAATTGCTTCAGCTAATTTGGTGGCCCGACTATATTCAAACTGGTTTTCCTGAGTTACTGTGTGTGAAGGAGTTTGTGCCTTTGAACAATATGGACTAATTAACCTATTCTACAGGCAAGAAAGCATCGAAGTCGGTCTATAAAATGAGACACCTCAAGCGGCTTCCTATGACATCATCCAGAAACAGACAGATTGATTGATCCATCCCAACACTATCATCTTCTTATAGCATCAAGATAGAAACTGCAACAATCTGCAACAAAAACCAGATGATTCAGCTCTGCAGCTTTGAGTAATTGCTTTGTCTCTTGAGATGGGGAGAGCTGACGAATACTTGGATTATTGGCCGAGATGATGTCCACTGAAAGAATGGAACGGTGTCAATCAATCTCTTTATGGCAGCTGCAACATCAAGGTTCTGTACAGAAACAGGAGGACAAATAATCGCCTAATTTCAGATTCCTCCTTAAGTAGGGGTTTTAGTGCACCAGATTTTTGTGTGTACCAGCTTATTGGAAATGCATTTTGCGAACCCTATACAAAAATTTAATGTACTCTTAGCGACCGTCGGGACTCTGGTTTCATCGAAGCCGGTCGGAATGTCGATCTCGGAAGGTTTCGCTGCAAATGGGTGGGCGCCGCAGGAAGGTTAGGCAGGTCGAGGGGTCGGCGGTAACAATCGAAACAAACTGCTCTGAAAAACTCCTCCACCATCTCCAGATAGAATGGCGATCGCAATCGCATGTATCCATCCAGGAAATCCTCGATGTCGGCTATTTCATCACATTCGCCTTCCTCCAGCATCATGCGAGCAACCTCATCTTGGAACACTGCAACCGCTTCCTGAGGAGATATGAAGTCCAATGGCACCGCTGATGTTGCTGCCGTTGCTGTTGCATCATCGTTAAACCCACTATTTCTTGATTTAGGGTTAGGGTTCGGAGCAGGCTGGAGGCCTGCAACCCTGAGCCCTTTTCGGTTTCCATATTTGCCAAGAAGCACCAAGACCTTCGATGAAACCGCGGAAGAATCGATGTGCCTTTTCTGAGGGTGATGACCACCGGAGGATGTGCTTGGCATATGCTCATGTTGCTGATGTTGGTGTTGTTGATGATGTTGATGGTGATGTTGTTGTGGTGGTGGACCGCCATTCCGGTTTCGCTTGTTGAAACTGCCCGAAACCTCCCGAGTGAGTTTTTTGTGTGGTTTCGAAGAGGATAGGTCCCGTCTGGATGACCTGTAGAAAGAATTGCGGCCGGGTATGGTATTGGAGACTGGAGAGTCCGAAGAGCTCGAGTCGGTTAAACAATGTCTTCCGTATTGTTGATGTCTCGGTCGAACAGGTTCTTCGTGTTCGGACTTCCAATCATGCGATGATGTTAATGGGCGGGAGGAGGGGCGGGAGAAGGAGGAGGAAGAATTCTCACTGAGCTTGTGGTACATCTCCACTCCCGAATGTGTGTCATCTGCGCAATGCAACAACGATGCGCAAATGTTCAAAAGTGAGCATGGATGATGTCTGGTAAGTTGGAAACAGAACATTGGAGGTTCAACTGATGCAACGATAGAATGCGTCAACATGAGACCACATTCTTTGCTAAGGCTATGACATCAATCCGTTCGCACAATCAGTTCCCAATTTGGACGCAATGCAACAACGCTTCACACAGGTTCAAAACCTTTCTCGTACATTGAGCATGGATGATGTCTGGTAACTTGGAAAAGATAACATTGGAGGTTCAATTGATGCAACAAGAGGATGCGTCCACACGAGAACGACGTCACATTCTTTGCTATAGCTATGAAACCAACCCACTCGTAAGATTCGTTCCCAATCTGAAACCTAAAAGTTTGCATTGATGTTATAGCAGAAACTCACTCGCAAACGTATTGACCACACAAACTCTCTAAACTCAATGTCAGAATTTGCATTAACACAATAACCTAGCCACGCTTCTTATCATGCCCATGAAAATTGGTTCCACTTCTTATCAGCTGGACTTTCGCACAGATTAGCGCATTCATGCTACAAATGACATAGAGAACGCCCTAAACACTCTCTGATTCCCTGTCAGTTTCTTGCAATGGCAGGGGTTAAGTTTGCATTGATTGCAGAAAATGTCTTTGAAGAAATTACCTAGGTTGTAGTTGAGGTCCAGAGTGTCAGGAAGAGATGGCGGTGCAGGTGAATCTGCAATGGAGGACACATCCGGGCGCTCTGAAAACCCCAAATTCCTGCTATCACCAAGAGACAACCCCACAAGATCCAGCTCCCCCTGCCGCCCATTGAAGGAATTACCCAAATCCTGGCTTGTCCATTCTCCCCTGCTGGATGGGCAAGATTTTGGTGCCCTGGACCTCCGATCAATTTTGCCATTATGATCGGTGCTGGAAAGAATGGTCTCCGGAACAGACAGGTTCGAGATCACGGATCTCGAACTGCTTGAGCCATGACTATACAAATACCTCTCTGAAGGTGACCCCGACCTCCTCGACATAGACGGTGTCCTCGACAACGAATCCAGCCTCAAATTCGGAACAAGTTGCGAAGGATCAATCAGAGGATTGATGGATGATGGCATCACAGATGGATCCGATGATAATGACTTGGTTTGTTTCTGATGCTGGCTTGTTGTATTTTGATGATCCCTCTCTAACTCCTCCGCAACAGCTACCACCTTCGCCCCACATGCTGCAAAGCTTGCCTCGCTTGTGTCTCTACCGAGAATCTTGATGTTTCTTCGAGGCACCCCATTCGACGAGCCACTAGAGATGATCCGAAACTGCTTCGCAAGAAACTTCGGTGGCTCCCTCTTCTTCGACTTAGGTTCAATGTCTGTCATCACATTTCCTATACCTCGTAACCCTACCAAAGTTGTAAGCCCCCCAGCCTTGGGTATGGCTTCCAGAAGAAGCTCTTTGGGTTTCGAAGACCCGTTGTTATTGTTGCTGTTGGTGAGGATGTTATTGATGTTTCTTGATTTGGATGTTATAAGGGGATTTGGCCGAGTGATGATCTCCCCCGAGGAAGGTGAAGATTGGGGTGCTGAATGTGACATCCCCATGCTTCTAAGTCCATGTGGGGGTTCCATAGCTTTAGCGCGACGCGAGGCTCGTTGCAGGCTACGTGACTTCGACAACTGTTCACGTGTCGACCGTGACCTCGGAGTGTTCGAGAACGTGGTCGGCAAGCCATAACTCTCTCGAGCCAATTTGTTGGCTTCTGCTCGGAGAATCTCGCGAGCTGCGGACTCTGCTTCTCGTTTCGTCAGCTCATGGTATCTGGCGTGAATTGCAGCTTTGCCTAATGGCCACCCCTTTTCATTGTTATGCATGGCACACATCGATCGATCGATCGATTCCTTCCTGTGAATGTATCAATGAATGAACTCAACTCAACCTGTTGTTAAGGTTTACGCTCCACAAATCCCTGCTTCAGTCCCTTCTGAATCCGAAGAATTGCGTAAATGCATCCATGTCGAACCCTGGTGATGTTCTTTATATGGTTGTCAACAAACTAGTGGAAATTCCAGCGGAATCATATATTCATGTCGTCGCTACTGGATCAATGATTCCGGCTTAATGGAGCCAGCAGTGAGCTTGTGATAATGATCATGTAGGTAACCGTTCTTCTTCCATGAAGACCATCCAGATGGTTTTCCGGCGCCGTAGCTGTTTTCGGGTAAAGCAATTCTTCATCCCGAACCGAAATTTTACATGTGTTGCAATCATCGGAGCCTCCTCCTCCTCCCCCCATCTTCAAATCTTCTGATCCTCTCTAAGCATTATGCGCTTGGAACCAATTGAAAGAGTCTGGTGTGTGGAGATAAGATTTGCTGGAAATGGACAAGCGAAATGTCAACAATCGCAGACAAATTTTCACAAAATATAGGCGACAAGCAAAAAGTGAAACATCGTATTCAAGGCGATGATCATGTCCTACTTACACCCATGCTCCACAACTGTAGAAGTCTGCTCTTGCTGTTGCCATCGTCAGTCGAGGCCGAGGCCGAGGCCGTTCATCGTCCATCTAATCTTCCTCGGCAAGCAAGTGACATCTTCTTCATCTTCAGCCCAGAGCTGTGGCAGATGCTAACTCTAAATCCACTGCATTGAAACAAACACACATACATTTAGTGAGCCTCATGAAAATCCTTGTCAAATATCACATCGAGGTAGACTGCTTGTCATTTTTACTTGAGGGGCCCCTTCCTCAGATCTACATCTGACTACTACTACTACTACTACTACTACTACTACACATTTAAAGCGAGTAGACCACATGATTGACTTACGGAGGACTGTGTAGGTGGGCGAGAGTTACCAAGTACACAGCACGAGGAATTGAAGGTGATAGGATGATGCAAACTGCTCATGATCTCGTTGGGGTTTGACTGTTCAACACCTCATAACGCCGGAAGAATAAAGTTGGAAAATGAAAGTGACAGGATATTTAAGGGATCATAGGATGGGATGTGAAAATTGTTGGAAACAAAGAACAAATGCCCATTTCTAATAGAATTGATGATGATGATGATGACTTTGTTCTCTATAAAATCACAATCTCTAATTGCACAGTTTCCGCGACCATATTTCCGCTCACAAATGCAAAATCCCGGAATCCTGCCCTCTCCACTAAACTGACATTTCCCCTACACTAAGTTCACTATGCATGCTTAGTTCGGCAGACCATGTGCAGATAAAATGCCTTGAGGATGCAGCTCCCCAGAATGCCATTTGCCTAAATTCCCGTAAACCATGCCATGTCTACGTTCTAACCAAAGACCCTCCTTAGACTTTATAGAGGAATGATGTCAGTCTCCACCGGTTTTTTTGAACCACTGACAGAAGGATTTTCAGTCCTTTGGTCTAACCACGTGAGCTATCTAAACAAAAATGGAAGGAAAAACTATGGCTAAACCCAACTAGTATCACTTGTTGCAGCCACCCACATGAAATGAATCATTTGATGGATCGGTACAAAAAAGGGTGGCGAACGATCCGAGAATTGATCACATGTGCAGAGATGAATCACCTCGATAAGGACTATAGATAAAAATATATATATACATATACACATAATATGACACTCCTTGCAATGTCGATTGATCATAACCTTCACAAGTCTTATTGTATGTTCTTCAAAATAATGCAGAACTCGGAGGAAATCGTCAAGCTCTTGCCATGCTCTCACTGTCTGTCTGCCTCAGATCCTCATTACTTGCAAAAACATGGACACCACTGGGTCGCGATCGCCAAATACCAAAGCACGGGATCTACTTAGGCCAGAAAGCTGAGGAATGCAATTTTACCTCCGTGGAGTTGATGATTCGCATCCGAAACGCCTCTTGGCAATCTCGTCCCGGGAGCGGCATCATCACCATCCGGCACTCGATCTTCCCGCACTTTCAAACAACACCAATCTCGCAACGGGAGGGCGGCAGTACGTGATCCACTTCAAGGTCACGAGCTATTCTCAGAAACTTCAACATTTTAAAAAACAAACTAAAACTGACACCACTGACTTGAGTGCCAAGTCGATGATGGTTGACGATGGCATAAGTTAACTTTATTTGACTTAATAGTATAGCAGAACTTTAGAGTACAAGAAAAGAAGCGAACATCTCGCTAAGTAACTTACTTACCCTTCGATGGACGGCTCGATGATCTCATTGGGAAATCGGAATTTGTGAGAATCATCGGTTCGCCTTTGGCAGTAAAAAAGTAAGTTAAGTTAAGTGATCGCAGAGACAGACATGCGACTGCACCATGTTCGCCCGCTAGGAATCAGTGGATCCGGCAAAGCATGCGGATTCAGTTTCCTCCGAAGTGCGTGGCTTCAGGAACGGAAAAGTGAAAGTTCCCCTCCTTTTGACGTCAGAATTCAACTGTTCCACATCAATCAAAATAATGTATCAAAAACCAAACCTGATGAGTCACGAGTCTAGCCTTCCATGTTTACCCTTGGCGAAGTGATTGTAGACATGAGAGGTTAAAGGTACTACAATTTCCCACATAAATAAAACTAGTTAAGGTATGTGGACCTGGCCTTGTTGTGTGCACACTGACTTCCAACTCCCGGCACAGATAATTATGGCATGTGCATCGGATCGGGAATTATCTCATCCGGTTAAGCAATTCAGCTGAATCAATCAATCATGCATACAGACGTTTCAAGTTTCGGAACCATCACCACCATTGTTGGACTAACTTAGAGATCCAAAGGGTATAGGAGGTCGCAAAGTGAAGATTTATTTTTTCTTCAAGTGATTACTACATATATAGACCCTCCCATTTGGGTTTAAAAATTGAACCTTGAATGGTGTCTATTTTGAGCACATTTTCCAATCTCATCCGTAACACATGATGATGTCTTTCTGGTGTCCACCCTCAACTAACTTACAATTAGTGGCCTTACCATACAAAACTCAAATAATTCTATTAAAAAAAGAAGACAACACCACACCCACTTAACCTTTAATCACAAGGTTCCATAGAGTTGGTCCGAGACGACCCTAAACTACCGGATGATGGTGGAGGGATACCCAAATCTCAAGGAAGAGGTTGGCGGTTCGAATCCCGACGGTGAAATCTCCTCTCTACTTGACGGAAAACTTGTCAGGTGGTCAACTACCTCCTGTGCTTTGGCGTTGGCCTGTCGGCCTTCTGTCTCAAAAAAAAAACAAGGTTCCAGAGACAAAACTTGAGAAACTAAATAAGAGATGGAGCTGGAAACCCCAATGGGTGCCAAAGGTATCAAGTTTAGGTTTCAAACAAGCCGATGCGAAGGTGTCACAATAACCTTCGAACCAAAACCAATGCTCCATGTGCTACTCAATTACCAGGCAAACAGAAAGAAAAGCATCATCATGTGTCAATAATGATGAGCCTACTCGGAGCATATTTTGCAGTTGAGACATCTGTTGGCATCTCATCACAGTACATACTTTACCAAAAGCAGTGGTGAAGTACTAATCCAGACTTACCCAAGAAACATGGTTCGGTACCAGTCACAGGCAATAATTCCACCAATCGTGCGGGTGCCAAGTGCAAGGCTATGTTCACCAGCTGCCTTGCAGGTCAGTCAGTCAGTTACCTATGAGTAATATACTTATATATGTTTATTTATATATGTTTATATATATAGCATTTCAAGTTGAACATCATCATCCAGCAGCCCAGAATGAAAAGTGGGACAATAGTATAATCATAAACATAGCGCTGATTACTAGCTCCTTTTGCAACCTGTCAAGTTTCTGCAATAGTATATAATAAGGTGTTCCGATTTAGGAACATGGGTAGGACCCATGCGTGGCAGGCGAATCTACAGGAACACTGATTATATTATAATTTATGTGCCAAGTCCCAGCAGAGCAGAGGCCACCGAGTGATAATTTACCCGGACTTCACTTACCCCACTCCCTCAATTGCTTTTGCCGTCACTCGGTCCAGCAATGGCGGCATAGCAAGGTCAAAAAGCAACATAGTTAACAATGATTCAGCGTGGTGGCAGGTAGTTTTTCTTTTTTTCTTTTCTTTTTGGCCTTTTTTCCTGTTGGGCCTGTAATATTATTGAGAAGCAACTACCATAAGTTGAAGCATTCAGACGGTTGTTCCTCTTGGCAGGAGAATAATCTTCAGTTGGTGCTTAATGAATTGTAACTTTTACCCAGACTTACCCACTCCCTGCATTGTTTTTTGTCCCCACTCGATCCCGTAGTGCCAGTATACGAAGGTCAAAAAGCAACATAGTTAAGAATGAGTCAGCTGCAGGTAGTAGCTATGAGTGTTTTTGCCTCATTTTTTGAGTCTGTTGGGTCTGTTCTGTAACATTATTAATAGGCAACTTGAAGCATGTGTTCTCTTAGCAGGAGGAGAATATACTTCAGTTGGTGCTCAATAGATTCAACTTATATGCTTACCGTGTTTGAGTTTCAACCTGAACCTATCTAAGTAGTAGGACTTCTTGAAAGTGTTTGTTTGACACACAGATCAATCTCCTTGATTTGAGGTTGATCGAACGCATTCTAATGTGCAACTAGAAGTGGCTATAAGACCCCTCAAGTGTGGAGGAACACTAAGGGAGCTGGACGCGCCTAAGTATGGGCTTAACCTCGAGTGCAAAGCACAAAACATGGTTGGGAGACTCGCATTAGGCAAGCGGATTAGTGCGAGCGGTAGGGTGGTCTGTATCCACATGCGGGTGCAAATGGCACAACATGGCTGGGTTGTGTACGTTGCACAGTGAGGATCCAAGTTGAAGACTTGGAGCACGCCACGAAGGTGTGGGAAAGAGGTTGCTACTAATTGGCTAGGCCGAGAGGTAGTAGCCCATGATTGAGTTGAGTGAGACTTCGAGAGAATGGACTAACCTTGGGTGGCCAAGGGGAGTTGAATACACTAACATGCATTGTACGTTTGCGCAAGTTTAGTTACTAATGGACGCGAGTAGGACGCAAGACGTAGCATAGAGGTGTGTTACAATGGCTACAATGATGTGATGATGTACTTTGGATCCGCCCACCATAATAGTTAGGGAAGACCATCTTGCTTGTTGAGTTACTAGCTTTGAACATGCCCATTACATCCTTCATAATATGTATTAATGTCAATGAGTTGTGGTCCCCCCACCTTTCCAAACAAGATGAACGATGGACAATAGTGAGGCAACAACCTCACCGCCATCGTATAGTCCATTGTATCTTGGATGTTACTAATGATAACTTGGGGAGGTTTCATTGATAAGCTTGTAAAATTACTTCCCAAGGGATAAGCTAGGAACTCCAAGGACATCAACCCTGGGAAAAACACAAATGATCCACACGACATGTGTGACTAGATCAAATGTAATTAGAACTTAGTAATGCTTAAGAGCATCTCCACCCATACGTGCTAAAGGGACTCGGCAAGCCCTTTGACGCGGCCTTGAAGAAAAACTTGCCCCACCCCTCTCGCCCGGACTCTTCAAACTTGCCAGGGCTCTTCAAACTTCCGGCTCCACTCACTATCCTCGCGGGTGAGCGTTGCTCTTGCTGCGCCCACATTCCGGGCCTCATCCTCTTGCGATTCAGTGAATCGTGCCACTTTTGGGAATCAAGAGCGGTTCTGTAGGGCGGAGATGGCGGGATCAGGTATTGGAAAAGTAGGTTGTGCTTGGGCTTGTGCGGTACTTCTGTGCAGCAATAAATATTTTGGGTAGGCCTTCCGGACTTGGATTCCAGTGTGAATTGAGGGTGTGCTAGCTAGTTGTCAGAGTCATTCTTCGAAGAGTTTGCAATTCTGCTCATGGTGAGGGACAATCAGTTGGTGCGATTAATTGGGCCTTGCCGAAGTTTTCAAGGGGGTTGCAGAAGGTAATTAACTGTGCCGAAAATCTCTAAGTCATTGCGGAAAGATGCGGGTCTCCTATTGTGGAATGCTTGCTACTAGCATTTATCAGCAACATCGAGCATGAAAAGCATTCCATCTTTTGTATAAAGTTGAATCCTCATGAATCCTCACGAGCCCTGATGCCGAGAGACACAATCAAGTTATAAAGATGGAATGATGCTCTTGAGAGAATCTGGCTACCTTTCCTAAAATTGGAAGCAGAGCCTTGTTTAAGATTGTTGCAGGTAGAGATCAAAACTTGAGGAACAGCGAAGGACTTCGTGGATTTCATGTTAGGGTTGAGAATTGGTGCATTTGTTCCATGTTGCGATGATGACGTATGGTGGATTGTTCTGAATTGCACTATAGGATGGATCCATCGATTACGAAAATAATTTGTTGACACCAAGAGAGGTGTCCATCAACGAGGGTTTTGAAAGTTATATTAGGGTTTCCTGTGGCAATGGGGGGAGAGCTGTATGGTCCCCAGGGTTTAAAGGGAATTCTGGAAGGAGTGCAGAATGCGTTCATCGGACCAACGAGCTGGGAATCCACCTTCATCGCCACCGCAACAATCTTCGTGATCGCAGCGCCGGTGCTCCTGGTGGGACTCTCTCTTTCGGGTGTCCTTAGTGCATTCGTGCTTGGCCTCTTCACATTCCGGGCTTTTGGTGGCCAAGGCACTGCTATTGTGTTCCTTTACTTCCTTATTGTGAGTAATTTGATCATCGTATCTTCTTCCCTGATATTGAGTAGATTAGAGTTTAGATGGTTTTTCTCCTTCAACAAAGTCCTTCGATGTTCCTCGCAAGAAATCACCGCCAGCGAGGTCAGCTAAGTGACAAGCTCTCATTTCAGCACCTTCCTTGAAACAGGTTCGAAAGTGGAAAGTGGACAGGTGGGTTATTTTTGGCCAGTTTCGGACATGTCATCACAGGGAATATTCCTGACCGTTTTTGGCTTGAAGAGCCAATATGCAAGTAACGGTGGGGGAGTGCCACCCTAAAGAAATTTAATGGATGTTTGGAGCCCTTCAAAGCGCATTTGGAGAGCCTGCCTTACTGCCCAAGGGTGGAGATGCTCTAAGCACATGCAGAGAAAACCACACTAACCACCAACCAGTGGGTGAAGGGATGGGAAGAGGAGGTGGACAGTAAACAACCATGCCTAGCTGGAAAGTGCCCAAGTCACTTGGCTGAAAACTAGCAAATCAACTGCCTAGAGCTGAATAGCTTGCAACTACAAACAACTCTTTCATTAGTAGAAAGATGTTTTAACAACGTTGGCAGAAGAACCCCATGACAAATTTTATAGCTGCAGGAATCGAGCTTTCGGGCCACCGTCCGCCTGATCAATGCAGATCGTCATCTGTTTAAGTTAGAGATTTATGACCCTGCCATTGTCAGTTACGGCACTATTTTGGCCATCCAATGTTTTTTTGCTTACTCATATTCACTCAGGAACAGAGTCCTCTTTTATTACTTGTCCATGGTGTCTGGGGAGATTTTTGGGCATCATCAGTTGAAATCCTAGTGTTTCCAAGTCCAACAGGTTACACGTTGACATCTTTCGGTTTTCCTTTATTAAATTGGGTTCATTCTATAAATTCCTCTAAAATGATCGGTAATTTTCCTGAAGTCTTGATCGCGATATCTCACTGTCAACCAGTTCATTTGTAACTAGCAGTTGATTCTCCCCTGTTCATTGCTTGTCCCACTGGCAACATTACTGTAGCTAGGTCATGACTCGTAAGTGCCTACAAATTAGGTGCACTAAATAAATAAACCTCAGCTTGTAGGTGCGCACCTGTGAGTGTTTTGAGGTGCTGTCATTATTACTGCCATCAAGAACAGAATAAAACCACTAGTCAACTCTTTATGTATGTGCATCCAAAAGGTGTAGTTATTACTTGCACAGTGCTATATTTGCACAATTTGTGTTACGAAAGGCATCTGTTTGCTATCCAAGAAGCTTCCCTAATAAGTACTAATAGCTCTAGAAGCAGCTTCAGTGTGATAAACAATGAGCTGGGTTGGGATTTCAATGATTACCTACTCCATCACTGGTGTCAGTGCAGCTTTGCAGGTGCAAAAAATGGACACATCCTCAACATGTCGTCTACATCTTAATGTGCAGCCTCAAGTCTGGCTCTATGCAATAGGCTCTCCAGCCAATTACATGAAGCCACACAAGATTTCACATTCTAACACCACTCCATTAGGTATTACAGAATAGCACTGGCCACCAGATTTTGAACCTTGCTAGTAGGGACCAAAATAACAGATTGGATTGACGAAATTACTGGGCATGGTCAAGATAATTGAATTACCAATAGTCTCTAATGAAACACAATAGTCTAGTAACAACAATGTTTGAACATGTGTCCAATCATGGCAGACGCTTGAGATCACCACACCAGAAATACTAAGGCCCAACCCACACGAGAGGCAGAGGAAGTACCCCGGTTTAAGGAGAACCAACCACTTGCTCATTTGAACCAATGCTATTCATCCAACTCAGTGCCATTCATGCAAGTTTCCTCCCGTGTGGGTTGGGCCTAAGTTGGGTTCATGGCATGTACAACTGTAACAGATTACTGCTGTCCACATTAATTTTCATACCTGAAGTGTTCATGGTACCGAACATCAAAAGACAGTAATTGTGGAGTAATGGGCCCACTTTCTGTGCTTGACACAGACATCCAAAACTCCTAGGTCCGTTTGAAAAGGCAATCAGGAAATCCATTATCACAACAAACTTATGGGAGAGAAGTACTGTAAAATAGAATTATCAGGCAAGGTTTGCATGTCCTCAGCATCTTGCACATTGAAATGTAGTAATGAATACATGTCAGGTTACCAGGGATCTATTATTTAAGCAACAGCATATGCTTTGTGGCAGATCCAATTTGTGACCAGCCCATGTTTAAAATTTACATACTATACCAACTGAAGTCTTTCTTCACTTCAGAAAATTGGACCAGAGTAGAGAGCACTGCTTGAAAAGAAAAGACCAGTCTCTGACGGAATAACCTAGTGCCATCAAAAATATACATCAGAAGAGAAACTAACTTCTTTAACTGATCGCTAGAGAACTAAAAGCTTTGTCAAGGTTGGATTGTTTGCTTAGTACAGGGTCCAAAGTAGGAGTGGAAGGGAAGACAAACAGCTGAGTGCTAAGGGACGAAGGCTGAAAACCAGCAGAGTACCAAGTAGACGTAATCCTGACTCGTGGTAGTTGCTGCATTCCTGAAGATATGGGAATGAGCCTGTACGAAAGATAATGAGCTGCTTTGGGGAGGATGGAGACTGTGTCACTGTGTGCACCTGAGAAAATGAAGCTTGTGCTGTCAACCACAGCAAACGCAATCTCCTGCAGGGTGCTAGTCATGTTTTGTACCTTGATGGACATGGCAAAAGGCTTGCCAAGAACCGCATGTGGTGGGCAGTCCAGAGTGATGACCAGCGGTGGAGACTCAACCATTATCCTTGATAATTGCAGTTGTCTGTAGACTGGGTTTGCTCTGGACTTCAGTTGCTGTAGTGGAACCTCAGATGATAACTGTTCTGTTGAGAGACTTGATACTTCCCGCTGCCATCTTACATACACTGTACCAACCAGCAGGGAAGTGGAAGTAACTAAAGGGTGAACCCAGAAGAGTTGTGTAAAAAGCTCATCAGGTGCCAGTGTAACGCCTATTGATTCAGCTTCAGTCCCACTGTCATCTGATGATCCAGTAGCCCTGCTGCTCTGGGAAGTAGTCGCACCAGGAGGCCCTTTGCAACCAGACATTCGCACCAAGCATTTACTCTCATCTTCCTCTGTAACTCCTATTCTTGAAATAGAAAGGGGAATTGGACAAGTATTTTTCAAAGTAACAACTAGGATGCTCGACTCTTTTAAGGCAAGGGCAGCAGCAGCAGGTACATGACCCCCTTTATGGTCTGCCTCCAGACTCCCAAGTAGAAGCGCATCTCTTCGGAAAGGAGCCATATAATGATGCTGGATTGCCAAGGCTTCCACACAATCGATTTCCTTGCTTTTGTGGAGACGATACTGGTAGTCAGAACGCCCTTCCTCTGTGCTTTGATAAACAAAAGTGGTCATCAAAGTGACTTGCTTCGGCTCCAACCATCGAACATAAATAACTGTAGACCAGCTATCTCCAATATTTACTGCTGGGACTTCCACCAGACCTGTGAATTTCACAAAGTCATCTTTTCCCTCTGAACCATCCCCACATATCAATAGCTCTGCTTGAGCGGGGCTGGTTAATGTGCTAGGGGAGGCTGAAGATGAGTTCCCTTCTGTAATTCCAGAAGGGGAAAAGTAAACCTCCAAATCTCCTGCTTGAATGGAGTGCCCTGTTGAATGGATAGTAATATGCACTGGAAAAGCTTCCCCAACAAGTCCTGGGACTAGTGCCTCAAGCGAAAGCTCTACAAGTGCCTCAGGCTCTTCAACCTGTGGCAAAAATAATCATTCCAAGAAAGCATGTGTTAGCACCAAAAAGGTTGTAAAATGTCTACATGCAGACCCAAAAACTAGTATAGTAGAATACTCTAATTACTAGTCACTTAACAGGTACGAGTAAGGTAGAGATAAGAAAGCTGACCTGAATGACCTTCTGCCCATAGTTAGCCAAAATGGGATCAGCTAATGGCGGTGCGTCCAGACCTAGATCATATTTCCAAAAAGGAATCTCCTCTCGTGTACCAGGGCTCTCCACTTGACAGCGGATGGTTGCATCTGGGCCCAACCGAGCCACAACTTCCAGGCATTCCAATTTTCCACTTTCCTCTGAGCAGTGCCAGAACAAGTTAATAAACACCTTGAAGCTGAAATATTCACATAAAACTTCTGCAAATCAACTTTCAGAGTGTACCTATAATACCCTGAAGATGATACACTCTACACCAATTATTCATTCTGTATTACCTGAACCTAGTCTTCCATAAACACCCATTACCCAATAAAGTGCTCTAATAGAACTCAAATGGACATAGACATACCTGCAGTGACTGCCAGTGTTATTCTCTTCCATGTCCTAGGCTGCACCATAAGATCAAAAGGACCACTTACACCTTCTCCAGGAGCAGAACCTTCTGCTAGCTCTTCCTCAACAACCATCTTCCTATGCTGAATTGCGAAGTTGCTGGAAGATTGGTTAAACAGAACCTCAACTTCTTGAAATGTAACGGGTAGATGAAGATGAGTGAGAAAGCACAGGGTTAGACTTGTCACTTTTCCAGGTTTCACTGTCTGTTCATGGAATGCCGCACAAACAGACAGGACAACACGAAGTGGACTCACAAGGTCTACCTCAAGGCCTATTGGCTGAGCAGATGTTAGTGTCATTCCTGATTCACCATCCTGTGAAGGAATCTCGCCTGCTCCGCACAAGTAATTCATAAGCTCTTCATGGATCTGAGTTCTTTCCTGCTGCCCAAAGGGACTAACTTCCGACCCAGAAACATAGCCATGGAATATAGTGACTGGTATAGGCAACGCAATAAGCTCTAGCCCATATTCTATAAAATCCTTTGTAAGCCCCAAACAGCGTGCACACTCTCGTAAGTAAGTGAGTGAAGAACCCAGTAATGCTACCCAACCCTCTTGGCGGTACGTGGCAGCAACAGAGCTTAACATCTGGATGGCACTGGTGTAATCCTTGGCAGCAAAATATTCACGCCCCATTTCACTCCCAAGTAAGGTAATGGTACGTCCTGCCTCCATCAACTTGAACTGATCTCGAGCTTTGGATAATAGGTCAATGGCCACCAACGCATGGCGGAAATTCTTCTCCAATAAAATAGAATGTCGCATATACTCTGTCTCTGTAGGACTGCAACCCATCCCAAGAAAACTGGCATATGTAAGTAGTGCCAATATGCCTCCACAAGAAAGAGTTCCACGATTGCATCAACTGCTATATCTGTGCATTCTAGGGTAAATAGAGGAAATTCAGTAACCTTTGAATGTGATTATCATTTCCACGCTTCAGTAACCTTGGAGCCTGCCCAACATAGACCGGAGGGCCAACTTCATCACGTGGTCCTGCCAGTACATCAACTACATCCGTTTCCTCAAAGGCTTCAAAGGCCACCAGAGCTGCTTCAAAGGCCCGTCTTCTTTGTACCATATAAACTCCAGCTATCTGCAAAATCACCCAACATGCATTTCAATGAATCAATACATGCTGGCCTGCACAACATAGAGGAAACTCCCATACAAAAGGAAATGGTTAAGCTGTAAGGCTGAGAAGAAACCGCGAATGTCTACCATAACTCTAACACACATAACAGTAACAAGAAGCAAGCTTGATTTTAAGCACACTGCTCACATGGTAGTAGTAGGCTGGTTGTAACTCCCGGTCAGTAACAGCAGGTTGCAAAGTAGCACTTGGACTGGGTGCTTGTGAGGCTGTTGCCAAACTGGTGTGCAGTAGCTCAGCAAAAACCTGAAATTGCTTGCTAACCCAAGCCCAATGCAAGAAGGCCCCCTCAAGTGGTCCAAGCATTTGCTTATACCACGATGCATGCTCTCGAAACCACCTCACTGCCTCGGTCTCTTTACCACTATGAAGGAGTAAAGTAGAGATTTTGAAATGCAGCTGTTCAGCTACAGCTTTCATCTCCACCACCCGTTGCACAGGCTGTAATCCCATAGAAGTATTTGTTATAACCTACAGAAGAAGACATGAGTTGGAAAATACATTAGTTGTATGTCTACTCCTGTCTGTTTCCTTGTCTGTTCACAAAAGGTGTTACAAGGCGAGCTTCTGTGAACATTTCCATTAACATGACTGCACTACCACTTTTAGAATGTAGCCCCGGAATAGTAACGCTAGACACATTGCACATTTCTACTTGGATTCTTACTGCTTTATGGACTGCCTTCACAGATTGACAAACCAAGGAAGCTTAACCTTATATGGACAACAGAGAGGCCAAGCACCTCCTGCAGCAGTGAGTAAGCAGTTTCATATGATTTGAGTGCCACCACCCAGTCCCTCCGAAATTCCGCATAAACTGCCACCTGTTCAAATGCCATGAAGTTCACATGACTCTACATTTCAATGTGAAAAATCTTTTTCCAATTTCAAGAATGGCTTCAGTAAATGAACATGGATATCAGCAACAAAATAATCTTTCCGAGGAATATGGGGAGAAAGCATGCCTTGAAGTTGTACCGCACACTAAGCTCCAATGAGCTGTATGTTCTTTTTTCAATGCGTGATTTCACCCTACGACCTTCCTCTATGTAGAAATTTTTTGCAAGTTCTCCCAAAATGCTTCCTAATCTGCAGACCCACCAAGCCCAATGCCAGAACACCATCAAGGTTTACTTCCAGTAATATTACTCCTCCAGTTTCTTGGTCCAAAGTTCTGAACAATACAGCAGGTAACCCTCAACAATAGAAAACAAAACTCCTTTATGCATCATTGTACTGACCTCACAGTATAAAAAAACTATGAAGACGGAAGGAAATCTAGGTCCAAGATGGACAATCTAACCTGGCCATTGATCGTCTCAGCTCACTTGGCTCATGGGTGACAAACACAATACAGCACTTGGAATCCACCTCTGCACGCTTCCTCAGCGATGTTAACCTTTCCTCATTTACTTCACCTGCAAACAAAAATGTTCTTGACCTAAATCCTAAAATGGACTACACAGCAATCCAACTAGAGACTTGATTCTTCATTAGTGCTAAGGAATTACAAATAAAAGTGCATGTCACTCTCCCATGTTAGTCTTGAAGACTCCACTAATTGACAAATAATGAACCCTTTGCCTTGTCCAGCTAGATGATATAATTGGAGTATATGCAGCAATATGTAGTTCTGAAGCCACATGCTGACACAAAATCCCAAGAAAGGTGCTCCTTTGCAAGCCACATAAAGTTGTTTGCATAGCGTCCAATTAGTTAGTTGACATCCCTTATTTGTTAACTTTAATCCCTCCATCCAATTCAATAAGAAAATGCTGTCCAACCTGAAGAACAATCTATAATTGAACTGTTCAACTTACCCACCTACAAAGTCAAAACTTGACCAAATATGTGCTTGTTTGACTGCCCACCCAGACCTCCCTACACTGTATCTATAACACTCCCATATGGCACACTAATTGCCCTTGACAAAAACAATACATGATTATAGGATAAGATCGAATATGCTAACCTTGAGTACTAGGCTGCACAATTGCCACAACGAGCTTTATGTTCCTGCCTCGAATTACCGCCCTATTCATACCCAAATCAGACATATCCCCTCCATTATTTAGAACCTTATAGTCCAAAACAAACACCTAGGTCTCAATTCTGGAGAACATGCTTACTAAAGATATAGCATGTGCCTCACTATGCATTGTTAAGGTTGCCTCAACTCTGTTCATGGCTATTAATGACATCAATAATCAAGCATAAAGCAGCCACAATTTACAGATTATAAAAAGAAGCGGCACAATATAGAGCAAGGAGGACACAAAGTGCGTTGAATAAATCCAACATAGAGATATCATAAGAGGTACTCACTTCATGTTGTCAAGATGAGTGCACACTTGCATCCATTGCATTGGGTCACCATAAACCTGCTCTCGATCAAAAAGCACCGCAAGAACAGCTGGCATTCGAGTCCGATGCTTTGTAAGCCAGTCGGCTTTCAGAATGCCCAAAGGTGGTGGCATGCGCGCATCCACAGGTTTTCTTTCCTTTCCACCAATCATGGGCACCTTTGCAAAGTCGGGCAAAGCAAGTGTATTGAGAGGGGGCTGTTCTCGATGTAGATACAAAGAAATGGCCGCATGGAGGTCTGGGGATCCTACCAGAGCAACCAGGGGCACAGGAGGCGTACGAAGCTCCTCTGGATACTCTTCCATGATCAAAAAATTTCAATTCCTCCTGATATCACATCTTTCATCAGTACAAAAACCCCCCACAAGGAAGCTCTAAAAATTGAACGCAATACAGCTGGAGTCCGATGCGAGTTCATAATGTACTCTGAGTCGTGCTCGCTGGGTCACATAGCTACAGAGTGCAGTTTACAACCCATTGCCAAACAATAACAATGTTGATGTTTATTCCAACATGCACCTATCTACCCTTGTCGAGACTCATTTATTCTGTACTAAATTCATTCTGCTCCCAGTTTCTGTATCCAAGATATACACGCTGACAACACTAGGTGCTTATAAGCAATATTTCAAAGCTTTCTATATATACTGCATTCACCTGCTGCATTCAAATTATTAAAGACAACGTAACCACACAGTCGGATCGGAGCTCCAAAACCTAAGGGTAAGACTCCCTGAGTTTAAATTGAGTTACAGGGTTCAGTCTTCGTTACGCTCTAGGGTTAGCCAATGCCACATAATTATATTAAATAGAGAAATTATTAAAAATCCAAGATGTAAAGGAACGTGTTCGGGCTCCTGGAAGCATACGAACGGAAAACGAACAAAAATGATAACGGAGGCACACAATGCTCCCGGTCCTCAATCGATGTACTTCAGGAAAGCGATCCCATACAAACTGCCATCCCCTGAGCTCGTATTCTCAAACCCTAGTGACACAAAATGCAAGCAGCTCCACGTGAAGCAAAAACTTACCTACAAGGCAGCTGAAACGAACCTGTTGCGGAGAGGAAGAGAGGGAGAGAGAGAGAGATACTGCCCTAAAGTAAACAGCACTCACAAATCGATTCGAATCAGGATGGCGATGAAGTTTGGAATGATGAGTCAAGGCTGCATGGCCTGCGACTCTTGTGACGATGGCTTTCGATTTTGGAGTTGGTGAACCACAATTTGGGATGCTACGGAGGCCGAGGTGCCGTAGACCAAGCCCCTGAGGCGTTCGACTGAGCTCGCCTTGGTTGGCTGGCTATGGCGGACGCACGTGAACTTTCCTTGCACATGCAAGAAGGGACGTCGGACGACGTCGGGCGGGGACGGACGCGGATGGACGCCGACGGAACACTCGAAACGCCAAGGCCGAGATTTGGTCGCGTCGGGCATGGGGCTGGCGGGCACGCTTCAAACTGCCCGACTGAGGATTTCACTGCCGGGCAGCATCTGGTCGCCAGTTCCAAGCTTGGGAGTTGGATACTAGACTTTGTCTGGCATTTTGAAATAATAAGTACACTATTTATTTATGGTAAATAACGTGGGGAAACTTAATATAGCGTGGCTCTAACCATTCGATGCCCTATGTTGTATGCAAACGTTAATTGGTTATTTTTCTTAATCAGATGTTTGTATTTGATTGGTGTGTGATTAGGCAAGAACATACACCATAAAGACACATGTTTAAAAGAGATTGGACTAAGTCTTCCTGTTTTATAATTTATTCAAAATTGGGAGGACCTGCATAACATTACTCAACTGACGAGTTGTGCTTAACTACCCTTACTACACATTTAGTCTAAAGCAATGGGATTCCGACATCTAAAGTCTTAATTCTCAAATCTATTATTGGGCCCATGAACACAACTCATTAACTGACTAATGTTATGTATGTATTTAGTTAAGGAGTTAACAAACACACACTTTTGATAATCGTGATTGAAATATGGGAGGTGTGGATTTCAATTAGATTTTGCAAATCTTTCATCACATATTTACTAATGCAACAAAAGTTTCGTTGTGTAAACCTAATCAGTAGAGGTTGCAAAACATGAAAAATGAACCAAATAACACCCGTGTGCCTTAGTGTGGTCCACAATATACACCGTAATGATTTAAAATATAGTGATATATTATGCTTGAGGGTCTTGTTTTCGCATCAATATCTCCACATACCCATCCTGCCCATGCAACCTCGATAAAAACTATATTATATTGTAAAGTATTGGTCAAAGGTTATGGAAATTTTATTTTCAAATAAATAACATTTAGCAATGTTTTTTGGAAAGTGGCAATCTTCAATTTTGTTGAAATTTATATTCTGGAAATGAGATATAATTTTGAAGCTTGGATTTGAAGCCGCACAAGTAGGACGGATATGAATTGGATCTCACTTTGTTGGAAGTCCATCAAATGCACATTGTTTTTCAACCAATGGAGATGTTGTAACCTATGGTGTAGACCTCCAATATTATATATTATGGTTGGAATATAGTGTGCATCCACATCAATACCTTGATGTTTTAGTGTGGCTTACAATATTTACCATAAACTTTGTAGTGTGTTCTTGCATGGGTTAGTTCAATTATTGGATGACAATATATCGTAGTCCCATACCATTTTAAACAAGCCATTTGTCGAATTATTTATTTATTTTCATCCAATATATTTCCCGTTTATTATTTAGAAAATGCATTTTTTGGGAAGAGGTCTCAAATAACATAACAAACATCAAAACCGCCATGATAATAGATTAGATCGAGGAAGTGAAGCAACCCTCATTCATGCCAACTCTAGAAGTTAGCTCTCTCTCTCTCTCTCTCTCTGAAGGGTCACTTGCCAACCTCAACAGGGTTGAGTCAAGGTTTCAATAGCCCTATTTTGCTCAATAGATGGCCACTAATACCATGTTGGGATGTGATCATTCTTCTTAAATTAATCGGACACTTATATTTAAGTAGCATATGGCAAAGGCAAGTTCTACAAGAATAGACTAAAAAACATGGGTTGCCATGAGATTCGATTATGTGCACCAAGCAACCATTTTAGGTATAGATTGTGAACACAATTTAGAGGGCCTATGTGATCGTTTCACCTTTATTGGGCTCAATGACCCCAAGGGATCATCTCTTGTGTGAGAGGGTATGCTAAACCGCCACCTCACATAAGAGGAAATAAAGGGTTAGAGAGGAATAAATGTTCACTTTGCACTCTTACAAGTTTTGCGTCTTCACTCCATTATTGAATCTTGAGTTTGTGATTTGCAATTACTAGATGGATGAGACAAGACGCAAGTTGATCCAAAAGTTTTTTCAAACAAATGCATGCAAACAACGGTAGCTTAAACCCAACGACTTAACCCGGATCTCATGGAACTCCACAGTCGTTAAAAATCATTTGGTCGGAATAGTGTTAAGATGGGCGACCTTCATAACATTTGATGTTTTCGGCACACCTACCAATGTGGGCCACCCAATCATGATGGGGGTAATCCATGTATCCTGGATATACTCAACCCAACCATATGGAAACCTATGGGCTTTCCCTTGTGGGGGTGGGGGGTAGGTGCAGGTGGGCATACCCACACCCGTTCAAGGTATTCATTTTTTGAAAGGGCACATTACAAGGGCCCTACTTCTTGAAATGCTCAACGTTTTGGGATCATGTATATAGCTAGACCAACTTGAATATTAAGCAACACGGAATCATCTCTCTGCATGTACAGTACAGTTGGAAGTGCCCACAAGAGGGCCACATGCCTTAGTTACACTTACGAACAACCATGCACTACGCGATATCTATCCCATCAACCCAATAATGCTTAAGTGGCATAACAACAAACAACAAACAACAAACAACAAACAACAAACAACAAATTCAAATCATCGGTAATTGTTTGTTTTGGATGGAACAATAATCTTATGGATGATATTCTTGAACCTAACTATTGATAATAGGTAGGTGATGGGAGGGTGGAACATTGCATTGGATTTTGAACACAAAGAAGTGATACGCAAAGCCCACACAACATGACTTTGCTAAGCCTCGTGTTCCTCACCCTTTCTAAATTTTAAAAATTCATGTTGTGATCCATAGGAACCTTGCTGCGGCACTCAAACTTAGTCCGTCGTTTTTTTGAGAATCACAACATCTTTATTCCCGACCCTTGGCCGTATAATTCTCATGGCTATGGTGAGTGGTGGGTCAAGTTTAGCAATGTTATGAAAAGTTGCACACAATGGGAATCATTTTTGTCAATCCCATGCAAGAGACAACCAATTGAAACTTTTTAGGTCGTAGACAACTTTTTGATGCTTGGCAATATGAAATGAAAAACTTCGATTTCTACGCGATTCACTAGTCTTGCTTACGTGAACAAAATGGCCTTTTGCTCCATGGTGGCAACAAGCATGTTAGTTTCTTGGTACCACAACTTTGACCCGATACTCCTTGTTTATCACAAGGTATGTAGGTGTTATTCAGTTGCTTTTTTTTCTAATCATACACCTATATTTGATTGGTTTGTGCTTAGTGAGGATCAAAGATCAAACACCGTAAAGACACATGTTTTAAAAAAAATTGACCATGTCTTCAAATCTTATTAACAACTCGGTGAACATAACTGGGAGGACATATGTATTCAGTTAAGAAATTGTACATATATGCAATCCCGATCACTATAACTAAATCAAGGGAGGTCCGATTTCCAATCCGATATTTGTTGATGCTTCATCATAGATTATTGATGCAACACAAGTTCTTTGAGTGAGTCTAATGTGTAGAAGTTGGAGAACATGGAAAACGAACCAAGTAACACCCACACACCTTAATTATGAACAAATGTACTTCAAACATGCTGAATGTGGGAAATATCAGGGAATATTCCGCATAAGACTGTCAATCCCACAAAACGTTGATATGGATCTGAATAATGTTATGTTTTCAAATACGCTCACAATGTGTATGTGAGTCGAGCTTTAAATTCAAATGTGTCTTGGAGCTAATAAAGGAAACGATCTCATAGTGGGACTGTAGATTGAAATACATGTTCACCACCTATACTATAAATTTGTGCATAGAAACTAGATCGACAGAGCCCAAAATTGAAGAACCTCAAACATGCATTTGTAATGAATTGGATGGGTTTCATTGCAAGCTATAAGTTTCAAGCAATCTTAAATGATAAACATGTAGTGCTAAGTGATCATAACATTATTCAGATCCATAACAATGTTATGTGGGACTGACAATATTCTACGAAATATTCCACACATTCAACCTGAATGATAGAATATTCCACATAATATTGTCAGTCCCACAAAACATTGTTATGGATCTAAATAATGTTATGATTCTACTTTTGGCGCATATAATATTGCGTGAGAAGACGTGGGGTTCATGAATAGGTACTAGGTTCTAAGTACTCCATTGTAGAGTATAAAGCATAGGTTGCACTTTAAGAGGGGGGGCTCACACTCAAAATTATACGAAAAATGTATTTGAGTTTTAAAACCAAAATCCACATTCAAAACGTTCATAACATTATTCACATCCATAACAATGTTTTGTGGGACTGAAAATATCCCATGGAATATTCTCTCACATTCGGATTGAATGTGGGAAAGATTCCGTGGAATACTGTAAGTCCCACAAAACATTGTTATGGATATGAATATTGTTATGTTGTTGCACATATTATTATGTCATTTTCAAAAGTAGACTATCAAGAAATGTGGATGGACAAATATCATATAAAATCCATCCTAGTGTTGTGCATAACTAGTGTTGCATTTTTTATTCTAGAGGTTGGAGGCGGCATTATAAAATATTTTAAAACATGTTTTTAAATGTTTTTTATGTTTTTTTTTTTGAAAATCATCGAAGACATCAATCCGTGAGGTCCTTTATGGCAAATCATTGTCGAAAACATTCCCCTCTTCTAGAATTAGTTCTTCAAGCACTTCTCCGCCCAAGTATTGATTCAAGAATGAAGACATTGTGAATGCAAACCACCATTCATGACTTGTCCGATGCGCCATGTGGTGCGTTATGTATTCCAATATTTGTCAATTTGTGTGGCAATGCTCAAGGCTCAAACACTGCCATTGAGTTTGAATGTACTAATGCTATATGGTAATATGGAACAATTGTTGAAGTTGAGCATGTCTATATTTGCCCTACCGGCATGGACTGGTTGTAGTCGTGAACTTATAATAAAAAACATAAAAAATGCCTCAAAATTTGTCGAGTATTTTAAAATGTATTTTAAAATGTGTATTTTAAAATAAATTAAAAAGAAATGCACCCCTATGCATAACACATCGGAGGAGTGCAAAGGCATAGTCATTGAATGTGTCAAGGAATCATGGATTACCGCCCTTTGTCACAACCGGTCTCTAGTGTGGCTTTGGGCCGGGGGCGGGGGAGTAAATTACTATGCCACCAACTACCACCAATGAGTATGTGCATGTTAGTGAAGATATTTAGTTCCCTTTTGTGCTTTGGGGGGGGGGATGGGGATGATGGAGTGTACTTAACATGCTTGATATTGTACATACCTAAGTTACCGAATTAGGCCCGTGTACCTAAGCTTAAACCCTAGATTTTCATAATTGGTCACATTTATACTCCATTATCAACGGATGTAGATGGACAAATAAACACCTCCAATGCATCCAACATTCAACATCCATCATAGTGTTATGTAGAGTGCATTGGAGAAGGGGCCTCTCTAGGGGTTGGCCCATATTCGGAAAAACCTTATTGAGCATAATATTTGTCGAGAAGTTTGAATTGTTCCATCCATCCATTCAAATTGAATGTGGCAAATGTCCGAAAATATTATGTAGAATATTGTCGGTCCCATAGAACATTGTTATGGATTTGAATAATGTTATGAAATGATCAAAATACTAAGTACTCCCTCCATCCCAAAATGATTATCCTACTTCCCAAATTTTTTTGTCCCAAAATAATTGTTTGGTTTATCTACCCGGCTAGAAATTTGAGGCCCAAAGTCAAATATTTTTCATGCCAAACTTTCTATATCAAGAAGTCTTTTGACACCGCAACTTTTGGAGGCATTTCGGAGTAGTTGCTATTTTCTATTTTAAGAATTATACTTACAACTACTTGGTCAATGGTCAACGGGCCTTAATCTTGCCAAAGTTAGAAACATGGACAATCATTTTGGGACGGATGGAGTACATATGTTTGCATCCAAGGACACCTAGAATGTGTATTTAAACCCAAATCTATAATAACATTCTAATTTTCAACCAATTTGAAAATTGCACTAGAGGAATAAGTTAATTTTAGATAGGAGTGATTTCATCACATGTGAGTAAAAATGAGAATAGATGTATAGCTCAATTACACATCTTTGTGCATGCAGAGGCCTTATCCGAGACTCGAGATGTCATACAAAAGGGCTTAAGTTCACTTACGGATGTTTCAATTGAAAGTGTAAACAATGACCATAACATTATTCAAATCCATAACAATGTTCTATGGGACTGACATTATTTCATGTAGTATTCTTGGATATTCCCTGCATTCAGTCTGATGGCATTTTTGTTTTCAACATAGTCATTTGGGTCTATATGCCATGCAAAAATCTTCATACATAGTTAAATACTCCTAGTATCAATATGGTGTAGAATGGTATTGACCTAAATATGTATATAAACCTCGGTGATTAATAGTATGGGATGTCTTTTAGGAGGTGCGTGTTTTTTTTAAAATCAGGATAATGTGTTTTTAGATATTTGATTGCAATGGTTTGTATAACTTTAAAAGTTTTGTTTATATCGCTCTTATAAATTTTGAGGCGGGGTTCTATGTCAAGGGTGTGTTTAGTTTGCTTGTGGTGAGAATTCTCTCTTGGAGCTATTTTGAGGGGTTGACCTTCCCTCAAAGGCTCGAGCATGCGGTACGAGGTTATGTGCTTTCCATGCATCCTTTTTGTTTGGTCTATGGTATCCTAGCCTATGACTGAGAGCTACACATTGGTAAATTTTCACAATGACCTCTTCTATGGTAATGAACGATTTAAAAATTTTCATGCAAGGTAAAATGAAATATTTGTGTATTTCAAAAATTTGGAAATTTTTAAAATTAATTTTGAATTACATATGATTTTTTAAAGATGTTCCCTAGGGTATCTTATGATAGACCTAAAGAAGTTTGACGTCAATGCTAATACAACTTATGAGCATTCTATAATTATCCACAAGCAAGTAAGAGGTTGTAAGAAATCCAACATTACTAAGCCGTAGACTGACTTTGACCTTACTATGTCAAGAGACATCCTAAACGAACAACTAATCTCATCCAACACGTTGTGGCAAGGTCTCATCTGCCTTGAACCGAGACCTATGTGCCTTGAACCGAGACCTATGGGCCTCCTCCTCCTTCAAGATTCCTCCTTCCCCCCCTCTCTCTCTCTCCCTCCACGTCATTAAATGCATTAATGTGAGGTTAGTTGAGCTAGGGACATGTCATCCACCTAGGGAACATTATTTCTAATTTGTTCCCTAGAGCTCGGTTTAAGGTCACATATCGGTAATAGGCTAGGATACCATACCCAATCTTGGTACACTATTGGGTTGAGACATCCTATGTTCACCGATCCTCCGTGGAGGTTACCTTTTGATTTTGGGAACACGTAAACACAATGTTCATTTCTCCGAACCGTTTCTTTAACGTTTATGTGACTTCCTCTGTAGTTTTTGTAACCTACAAGTTGACGGCGATGAGCATGAGGTAGTTCCTTTTTGCTATGTGGTATTCAAAGGGTTTGTGTCCTCATGTGCCTCATGTTTGTGTTGGGGTTAGGTTGCCCCTTAGCAACTCTCCACATTACCACATTACCATAACTTATAATTTTCTTTATGCATATGAATAACTTCAACCACAACAAAATTATAAATTTTCTATATATTTAACGTGGTAATGAATATTGACATTAGTATGGATAGTGGATATATTAGTTGGGGGCAAGCCAAAACCAAGTGGTCATAAGCAAATGCGCGCTTAGAAATACCCAAAACAAAATGAAATCAATAGAAGGGCTAGACTTGGAAGCCCTACCCATAATGTCCATAAACCTATACTTGAGCCGAACCCCTAAAATATATGCCAGGCTCCTATCATGATCCACTTTGGGAGCCTAGCACTCAATGCATACAACACATGCCAAGGATTTCAAACCACATCAAGGAGGAGAACAAAAGAAAAAGAAAAACGACAAAAACCTAGTCCTTAGTGCTAGAAATCCAAGCCCAACCCCTCAAATCTTTGGCAAGCACTTGCCAAGGATTTTAAGCTACATTGAGGAGGGGAGTAAGGGCGGAAGTACTTAAATAAATATCTAAACCAACCCTAATTTAGGAGTATAGTCCTTAGTGCAAGAAACCGAAGCCTAACCCCTCAAATCTTTGGCAATCACGTGCCAAGGATTTTAGGGCACATTGAGGAGGAGGGGATAACACACACACACACATACACGGAAAAAAAGAAAAAGAAAACCCAAGCCCAAGCATTCAAATCATTGGCAAGTACATGCCATAAATCCTAGGCCACTATAAAGAGTAGAGCCATGCAGGAAAGGGGAAAAAACCCTCAAGAAGTTATATGTCACAAAAGCTAATACAATTATTATTTCTAAGTCTATCATCAAATAATCAATATGATTGTATGTTGGCTTGTTCATGGGTTGACCATCAAGTCAATTGGATCCCTATACTCCACCCAACAATTACCAAACTTTCTACGCCTTTTGTAAACCCTCTTAACAAGTCAAACCTTAATTGGAGTTGATTTTCTTGCTCTACCCCGTTTACTTTGTAATTTTAGCTTCATGTGTGTTCAAAAAGCAGACACCATAATCACACCCAATATTTAATATAGTATCATGGTTGCAACAATGAGGAGTTTAGGCTTCATATATAAATTGCTAGCCTTAATCCAAGTCCATTAATCTTTAGATAAAGTTGAATTGCCATTCAATTAACTAACAATGTACTTTCAAACATTCTAGAATCCCCTGCCTCTACATATGCCACAATGAACTTCACACAAGTCTCCTATTTAGTTTATCAATGATATCCAAGAATCACAAGCTATTTAATTTATTGACGAGATCACAAAATCACATGAGAATATATAACATGCACATTCTATCAATATCAACATTCTTTCATGACATTTATTGAATATTGCCAAAATGTTACAAGCAACCCATAAAACAATTCATGGAGTCATATGCACCATGCAAAAATTACTTACATGCCTGTAAAGTGAGGGATTGCTCTAAATATAGACCATTAGACATGAATTGAGGCCCCTTGCTCATGCTCATGTTCTAGCTTCACTCGACTAGGTTGGGTGGGGTTGGGAAATATGTCATGTAAGGTGCGAGAATCATACCTTAGGCAAGTGAGTGAGATTCAGTTTTAGCACTATCATTGAGTATTACTAAAATGAAATGGTTGATAGCAAACCGGGGGGGGGGCACTAGTGGTATTTTAGAAATGATGTGTGATAAAATATAGGATATTTAATATTCATTCGAGGTAAATTTTTGAAGAATTCTATATAAAATATAGGGGGCGAATTAATGTTGGAAACCAGTTATAAAAAAAATACCATACAATATAACATGTGTAAGGAACCACATTTTGCTTCATCAAAGAAGATGGAGGGCTCAATTTTATTCCATGAAGGTTTCTCTTCATTAAGGATACTTTGAGGAGAAACTTCGGTCTCCGTTAGGAGGCCGACGTGAATGAAGTGTCTGTTCGTTCCACCCCTAGACCTATGTCCACTGGACAAAGGAATAGAGGTATAGAACTACTTCCCCCTTTCGAGAGTAGACACTATAGTCACAAGTAACCAGTAACAGATAGAACCAGTACCCAATAAGGACTGGTTAGTCTTGGATTTGTTTGGTGCAAGGTTTTAACTCTTGGTGTTTTAGATTCTGGTGAATGTGTTTGCGTAAGTATTGGGAGTGTGATGTTTATGTCACCTAGCAGTCCGTCTTTCGCGTGGCAGGGGGAATTGTGCCCGTTGCTGATATATACTAATGTGGTTTTTAATTATTATATTTTTAGTATTTATTTATTTATTATTTATTTATTTGTTGACTAGGGGGGGTCTTGTAATTGAGGTAAAGGTTGATTATTTTCTAATCTTCTTTTGTGGAGGAGGATGGACATGGCATATTGTATGGCAATGGTGTTTATGTTTTTAAAGGTGTTTCGAATGGCTGACATAGGTAGTTTGAATTTGTCTTCAAGTATTTTCATTGATGGGGTGTGTGTTGCAGCTCTAGCGCCTGCCGTAATAACGATGATCGGGTCAATTTTCCAGCCTCTGGCGGCTATGTTTTCTATTAAGGGTCTATATTTGTTAGCTTTAGCTTCAAGTGTTTCCGGTGAGAATCTGTCGTTACAGTATGTGAATTCAATGAATTGTATGATAAGATTTTGGTCAATATTTGTGGGTGGTTCGTTTTGGTATGGCAACCCTTTAACGCAGAGGATATCGGGTCTAAATCGGGCGTTACAATGGCATCTTTGGGTTTCACATGTACATGGTAATAACCAGTTAGGGACTGTGTTTTCTTGGGGGTTGTTATTGAATGTACCAGCGTTCATGAGAGTGTAACATCTGGATTTTTCGGACGATATTAGCATTTTTCTTATTTCCCATACCGCTTTGTTATGTCTTTTAACATGAAGTGAGTGTATATGTTGTTGTCTACATGTAAGTAGTACGTGTAGCCACGTGTCTGGTTCATATGAGTTGCAGATAGGACAAGTAATGGTAGGGTATCTTTGCCTGCCAAAGAAGAGTTGTTTTCTGGCGTGGCCCATGTAAGTTCCCGTACGAAATTTGATGAGGCAGGATTTTTGTTTGTCTGTAATATTAGGGTTGTTCCAGAATTCATTGGAGAGTTCTTTGTCGATGTTTGTATTTCCTGTCCATTTATAGATATTAGGGGTGTGTGTGGCCATAGGTTATAGGTTTTTAATTCTATCGTATTTTATAATTTGTTTTTCTAGGAATCTAACGGGGCCTTTGTCTGGTGTGTCTATCATGGAGGGCCATTCGTCTTTTTGATAGTAGTATGGTATAGCGTGGGCATGTTCGAATGGATGTATAGCGTTTTCGTGAGGTAGGCCTAGGCCTTCTTTTGTTAGTTTATCCGCTTGTTCGTTACCGTCTATGTTGATATGTGCCCTTATTTTGTATAGTGAGATAGGTTGGGATCGGTTTTGAAGCAGTCGGACCATGGAGGCGAGTGTGACTTGGTCGGGGTGACTATTATGTAGAGTGGGGTGTTTAATTTGTGTGTTTAGTAGATATAGTACGTTTAGACTATCAGTAAATATGTATGCGGGTTCGTTTGGGTATTGGTTATTAATAATTCGCAGTGTTTCATGGATAGCAATCATTTCTGCACGTAGGATATTTTGATGACCATGTAGTCTTTTGGAGATGCTAAGCCCTTTAGGGCTATAGATGCCATATCCTGCTTTTTCTCTTCTCCATGTTCCTGGGAGGATTTCTTTAGGTTTTTTGAATGAGCCATCGGTGTAGTAGCTAAATTGTGGGTGGAATTTTAGTGGTAAATTAGTTTGATAGTTAGGTAGTTGAGGTATAGATGTTACATTGAGTAAGGGGTATTTGGGTAATTGAGTTTGGACCATTTTTTACTAGCATTGACAAGGGTGCCTGGGGGAGTGTGTGTGGCAATTTGGGTGTGTAGTTGTTGTATTGAGAGATTATTTGCTATATAGGTGAGTTGGTTTAATTGGTCGTGGGTTCCTATGGTGTTATTTTGGTGGTGTATGCAGAATATTTGTATCGAGGAAGGTTCTTTTCTAGGTATGTTTAATTCTGGTGGTATAGTGGGTTCTTCGTATGTAATGGTATCTGCGGCAAAGTGGGCGATGATATGTGTGTCTGGGTATGGATTGGAATGTGGGTCAGAGTTTTGGTACCAGTTGGTATATGGTGATATGATTATTGTGATGGTATATGGGTTTATTTTGGCGGCAAGACGAGCCCAATGTATGGCCTGTAGTAGGTCTGTTGTATTATTTGGGTGGGCGTATCCTATTCCTTTCCATTTATGGTCGAAGGCTTTCCCTATGGATCCAAATATCTTGTCTCTTGGAAATGGTGAGTAGAATTGGTTGAGGTGTATAGGGCATGTGACTGGAGATGAAAAGTATGAGTGGTTAACATTAAATGATGTGGTGAGGAAGTTTAATATTGGTGTTGGTAATGTGTATTGGGCTAGTTTCAAAGAATCATTCTTTGGGATGCGGTATTTGTATCGTTGGTATAGCCATACAATTTCAGTTTCAAATGATTGTGTGGGTGGTTCTAGTTCATGTGGGGTGTTTTTTACGAGTTGGTATTATTTCCATAACCAGTGTAGTCTGGTTTTGGGGATGGTGATGAGGTGTCGCCCATTATCTTCATATATGTGGGCGACATCAAAATGTGTTTGTATAGTGTTGGCATTGGTTTCTATATCACTCTCGGGGTTGCATTCGTAGATAGAGATATGTGCCATTGGTATAATTGTGGCGGGGGTAACATATCTTGTATCACGTTGTTGTTCTATAGCGAAGTGGGCATTTATTAGGTTTGAGAAATGTTTGTGTTGTTTTTTGGTATAGTATTGAGTTAATAGTTCAATGTTATGGGTACATGTATTAGTGTCGTACCAAGGGAATAAGTCTTTTTGGGTTCGCCATTTTTTGTATGTGTTATTGTTTCTTATTATCCATTGGCATAGATATGATGTATCATTTCTCTTTATCCCATTGGAGTCAGTGTAGTGTCGTTGTTTATGATCAAGGATGATGTAGATAGGGAATTATTTAGGGTTATTAAAGACGTTTCTTGGTGGGGGGGGGTTGGTGTGGGTGGGGTGGATTTGGGGGGTGTACTGGGGGTTCGGGTTGTCTAGGAAGAATGAAGTGATTTATTATAATGTATTTGTCTTTTAGTGTTCTTGGGGGACGGTGATGAGGGCACGGTTGTCGGCATTGCGGGGGACATGATGGGTGGCAGAATAGTTGTTGAGCAATGTTTAGTGCACTTTTAATTAGTTTGGTGGGGCTAGAATGATAGTTTCTAAAATCGGTTGGACTCATCATATTAAGGCCATTGGGTAGGGTGATTTGCTCTAGCCTAAGTATATTGTGCATTAGTAACTTTTGTAGTAGTTTAAGCGATGTTTGAGGGTTTAGGCCATGGATGTTTTGTGCTTCTTTCATCCAAACATTTTCGAGTGGGGAAGTGTTTAATAAGAAATTGTCCATTGTACTTTTTAAATGGACTCCAGCTTCTTTTTTGAGTAGGAATAGTGTTCTAGTTATAGGTGAGCGGACACAGTGGTGATATTTGATGCGAGGTATTACTTCAGAACCACCAAATTTTGCTAATATAGATTGTAGTAGTCCATTGTAAATTTTTCCTAGTCTTCCTGTGTCATTAAGGGCATGTTGTAGTTGTTCACTGATACATCGTAGGTAGGCGTTTTTAAGTGAGAAGGATTCTATTCCAAATAGATTGTGAGGGAGTTGCGTGGCTATGTTTGATGTGCATTTTGAAATTCCACATATTGTTTTGTGGAGGGCGATAATCTTTTTGTCTAGTTTCTTGATGGCATGTAAGGAATATAGTACGGCATAGAAGCTGTATGCAATTCCAGCCCGTATGACTGTGTCTGCCATATTAATTTTTTGTTGCATAGTGGCTGGGCAGGCTACTAGTTCTTTGCATTGTTTTACGACTTTGGTGGTGGTGGTGTGTATTTGTGTTTTCCATTTTAGTGAGGGGGCTAGGTTTATTCCAAGATATGTATACGGCTCGTTTTGATTTAACACTGGAATAGGTTCATTTCTATAGTGTATATTGGTGGCTTGAATATGGACTTTGAATGCTATGGGGCTCATTTTGGATTTGTTTGGGCATCCAGTGACTGCGCATTTGGGGATCCCAAGGTCCATGCCGGCCCATTCACAAAATTTGTCAAGTTTGTTGAGTTGTATTTGTAGGGATTTTAGTTTGTTAGCAATGATTGCTAAGTCGTCGGCATATGCTGCTGAGGAGATTTTTACTTTAGAGGTTCCGAATGTGTATCCGTTATTTCCTTGTTGTAACCATCTAAGGAGGGGTTCTAGAAATATGAGGAATAGGTATGGGCTTAGGGTATCTCCTTGTATTGTTCCTCTTTGAATGGGGATAGGCCGTGTTTTACCAAAATGTACTCCAGTGAATATAGTAGTGGATTGTGAGTATATGTTCCCAATTAGTTTTATGACATCATTTGGGTATCCGAGGTCTTTCATTATGGCTAGGAGTCTTGCATGGTCAATGGATCCAAAGGCATTTTTGAAGTCTATGTAGAGAATGTAGATGTCTTGGTTTGTGAATCTTGCATCTTCTAATGCAGCAATAAGTACTTGGAGTTGTCTGGATGTTCCTCTTTCTGCTCTAAATCCTTCTTGACTATCATGTAGTGTTTGGTGTTTTTCTCCGTAGGCAGAGAGGATAGATGTCAATGTGCTTGTGTAAAGTTTGTATATGGTGTTAGCTAGAGCGATAGGTGTATGGTTCGTTAGTTGTGATGGATCCCTTTTTTTGTAAAGTAGAACTGTGAGGCTAGTTTTCCATGATGCAGGGATTTGTTTCTCTTTATAGCAGTGTTTGAAAAATAAAAACAATAGTTTATGGAAACGTGGTGGCATGTTTTTTAGAATTGAGTTGGGAATTTTGTCAGGGCCAGGGGCTTTATTATTACCGAGGTTTTTGAGGCATATATCATATGTTGTTTGATCAAAGTATGTATGGAGTGGGATTTGAGGCTCTCCTCGTTGGTCTATGGTAAAGCCGTCAAGGTCATGCCATGGGTATTGTCTTACACTACACGTACAATGTTGTGGGTGTCTTGGTTGGTGGTGGCAAGTGGGAGCTGTGGGGCGGTTACTAATGGATTGTTGTATGTAAATTTCTTTTGCGATGTCTTCAGGGTTGGTTAGGATGTTGTTTTGTCTATCCGTGATGGAGTCAAGCGGTGAGGTTTCGGAGTTTTTGAATATTTTCCTATTTACTTTCTTAGGGCTCTTTTCGTAGAGTTGTCTATATTTGGATATTGCTTTTAGTATGCAATTTTTAGTGTATTTGGTGGTTATGTTTCTAGCTTGTTTATTGGCGGTTTTTGCGATAGCTGCTATTTCGTCTATCCATACATTTAGCGAGGTGTTTGTTGGTGGAGGGTGGGGGATTTGTACATGTTGGTGGTTACGTATTTCAGTTAGTATTGGGTGCGTTTGCCAGTTCGGGTCATTTTTTGTAATGTATATAGTTTTCCTGATAAGATGGTATGTAGCTAGGTGTTTTTTCCATTGTTTAGCTAGTTTGCGCGGTAGGAAACCACCTTGTTGGGCTGCGCGATTTGTAAGTTGTTGTATTGGGGTTGCACTACATGTTTCTTCTATGGTTTTTGAAATTTTGTCTATTATGTTGTCTAATGTAGCGCATGCCTCTTCCCATTGGGTGCATGTGAGATGGTCGTGATTTTTAAGAAGGGTGATTAGGGTGTCAATTTGCGTGGTGTTTTCTTCAAAAAACTTAGTATTAAACTTTCCCAAGTTGTCAGGTGGTATCGGGTTTAGAATCCTAGTATGCGTATTGTTGTTTTGGGGTATGGGTCTTGCTAGTAATGCGTTGTGTGGTATATGCAGGGTGATTGGGTAGTGGTCTGAGTTTAGGTCCATATGGGTGTTTGTTGTAGAGGAGTATCTGCCATTATCCTGTGAGTTAATATAGAAGCCATCGATCAGGCTGGTGGATGTATAGTTGTTGCCACCCTGTCTTGAGAATGTGGTATTTGTTGGGATATATTCTAAGTTTAGAGATGTAGTAAAGGTTTTCCATTGTATATCTATGTCTTGTGGTGGTGTATTAAGATTGTCATTTTGTCTACCTATAAGTGCAATATCACGGTTAAAGTCCCCGCACATATTGTATATGTGATTTGGGTGGGCGGTGATTTGATCGGTGATTGTGGCTTTTATGTTAGGAATGAGTTGGATATCCTCTATGTGTGTGGGCATGTATATGTGGATAATTAGCCATGGTTGTAGTGGTTGATTGTTTATTCGTATTATTTGGAGATACGGTGAGATGTTTACAGGCGTTGGAATTTTGGTGATATTCCCGGGGAAGGCATATTTGTTGTGTATGAGTGTGAGCAGTCCACCCCTTCCTTGTGTGTAAGGCATTCTTTGATGAAGACACCTTGTGAGTGCGTGTGTATTATTAAATATGAGTTTATATTGGGGGAATAAGTTTTGGATGTATTTTGTGGATTTTGTTGCTGTGAGTTTGGTCTCTTGAATAACAATGATTGCTGTGTTTGTTTGTGTGTGGGTAATGAGGCTTTGTAGGTTGGGTAAGGCTGTGTTAAGTGATGCTACATTCCAGGTTATTATGTTTGTTTCTTGGTTGGTGCTGATGTTTATTCTTGTTGTTTGTGTGAGGATGTTTGGGGGTGGTGGCGGGTGGGAGTATTCACTTAATGTTTCAAAGCATCGAAGGGATTCGTGTATTAGTTTATCTGGCAGAAAGGGAAATTTATTTTGGATTTCAATTGTAGTTGGCGGCATTTCCTGGCTGTATATGAAATTATACAATTTTTTATTTATCGAGTCATGGGGTTGTACTATGTCTTGGTGTGTTGTGACAAATTTAGTATAGGGGTGTTGGGTACGAATATGCCTTTCTGGAGGGTTGTTAAGGCTGGCTAATTTATTTATGAGTGTGTTAGTCCATTCTATGTTAAAGTGATAGGTGTTAGGTTGAGCTAGTATATTATTGCATGTATTTATTGAAGGGCTAATTGTTGTAATAATGGCATATAGTATATGGGGTAAAGGTGAGTGGTTTATCGTTTGTATGTATTGGTGTAGGTGTGGGAACGTCAAAATTGATTGTTGGTGCGACGGGTGATCATTTTTTAATATAGGAGCAAACATGTTTGCGAGGTGTTGGTATTCCGGGTGAAGTTTAATTGTATTAGGGATGAAGTAGGTTCTAGCTTTTTGTTTGTGTGTCGTTGGGTGTGTACGCAATACATCTGGCATTGGCCCTGGGTTGGTTTCAATGTCTCCGCATTGTAATAACGCTAGTTTATTAACGAAGTGGTATCCTTGGTGTTGTTTGGTTTTTGGATTTCTTTTATTTATTTTATAATATTTTATTAGTATATATTTGCTTGTGGTAAATAGGTTGGGTAGGGCATGTATTGGTTTTTGTGTATATTTGGGGGAGTAGTGTGTGTGTTTGGTTTGTTCTTGCATGAATTTTGTGTTTATAAAAAAGGTGTGATAGGAGTTGTGGTAGTGTGAGTGTTTTGTTTGTTTTGTTTTGTGGCGAGGCCGGTAGGCCGAGGCCGTTTGGTGGTTTGTGGGGTGTTTGGTATTTAGTATTTTGGTTGTGTATTGCCTTTTTGTTTTTGTGTGTATGTTTGTTTGTGTGTGTTTCTTTTTGTTGTGTATTAGAGGCTCGGGGAGATCACTCCATTGTAGAGTTGAACACCACGTGCGAACAAAGTTTGCTACCCCTATATTACATGTCATAAATAATTTTAAATTTTACGATATTTTTTCTACATATACACAACCATTGATGGTATCTTTTGTATATTTTTTTGAAATTTTTAGTCATATTCATTAATTGTAGCAATTTTTTTAGTTCAATGCTGCGTCGTTCTAGTTAGAAACGGTATGTTTTATTAAAAAAACAAATCATCAAATTTAGTCACCATTTTTTACTATGTAACATGTACCATTTATATCTACTCATGAAAAAATATTGATAAAATTGTGACCCATTTTGGTGATGATTTTTACATTTTTTACATTTTTTACATCTAAAATGATCGCACGTGGTTGTTCAACTCTACAATGGAGTAATCTCCCCGAGATTAGAGGTTGGTTTTTAATGTGTTCAATAAGTAACTTAGTTTTAATTTGTATGTTATTTTTTTTGTATTTTTGGGGTGGTATTGATAAATACTATGTTTATTTTATTTGTATTAAAAATATATTTTTTGTGTATTTTTGGGGTAGTATTGATAAATACTATGTTTAATTTTTTGTATTAAAGATGTATTTTTTGTGTATTTTTGGGGTAGTATTGATAAATACTATGTTTATTTTGTTTGTATTAAAAATGTATTTTTTGTGTATTTTTTGTATAGTATTTAATAATACTATACGGTATTTGTATTGGGGTTTGTTATTTTTGTATATAAATATACTTTTATTGCATTATGTTTTCTTGTCGCTACGTATGTCAATACTAGTTTGACGTATCCATGTTACCTTCTATTTCGGATGTGTCGGGATGATCGGCTTGGAGAGTTTCCAGTGTGATGCGCATTTGTTTTTGGAGGAGTGCAATTTGTATTCTTGAGTTGCGGTTTGACTCTGCTTGGACTTTGTCTGCATATATTTTTGCTTCTTCTACAATTTCTTCTTTGAGGAGGCTCATTTCTTTCCGAATTATCACTGCTCCTTTGTTGACCGCATCTTCTACCATTTTGCTCAAGTCCGCCTTTGTGTAGCCTTTTGAGGGAGCATTCTCCAAGGCTTGAATTGTGTTGGCCAGTGCAGTGTTAACATCGGCAAACCCTAGTCTAGTAAGTTCTAGCGGGGAAGGAGCGTCAATTCCGTCTAGACTCTTGGGGTGGGGTGAAAATTCCACGTATTTGCCAAGAATCGGATGGTTTTGTTTCACGTATTTCTTATAGACTGCCGCATTTAGACATTGTACATTGCATGATCCTACATGTTTTCCTTTTTCCAATCTAAAGAAGATACCCGCTACATTTTCCTCTCCAAAGAGTTTCTTTATACCCTCTTCTAAGGCTGTGGTTGTTTTGGTTTTGTTTAGGTTTTTTGCAATTAAAACCACCGCATTCTTTCTAGCCTTATCATCCTCAGAGAGTTTTTCGGTGCTAGCAAAGTTAACTTCCATGATTTCATTGAAGAATGAAATCTTGTAAGTTTTGATTTTCTTAGCTTGGTCCGGAGATGGTGTTTTTATCCATGCAAATTCTGCACTATCATTTTTTTGCACATTGGTAATTTCAAACTCATATCCTCGTTTGAAACTATCCTTTACAATCTCTTCATGGAGTTGGAACCATTTTTTGTCTTTTAGTGTTGGACTGGAGATTTTGACGGATAGTAAGCTTGCAATGGCTATTGAATCAAATGATTTAAAGACTTTCCCTCTACAATAGGTTATATTATCCAATTTGAGGATAAATGACCTTATACCTTGTAGAAGGTCATTGGCATCTTTCATTGGATTTTTGAGGTGGAGTTTGATTGTACCACTCCACCTCTTAGAGCCATGAAAACAAAGGATAGCTATCGGTTCTCCTAGCATTTCTCCTAATTCAATGTTCATAATTTTCAATCTAGCCTCCGTTTTTGCAAGTATTTCATCTCTTGACAAATTCCGGTCACATATCTCAAATGTTATAGCTACTTGATAGTCTAGGGCAAATCCTCCCTCATCCACCTCTACATCAAAGGGGACTTGGGTGAGATTGAAATGTCCACCCTCTTTTCCATCTATTCTCTTAGAAGGCCAAGCTTCTTGGGGAATGTATGGAAAAGAGGGGACTGCCTCTAGGTGTTCCAATGCCTCATCATGTACCATCCCGAATTTGACAAGTTCACTAACGGAGAGTGTCGGTTCTAGTGGTTCACCATTTTCACATGCAATTGCATTAAGTGCATGATATCCAAGCCAAAAGGGGGGGCGTTGGGGTGTAATTTCTTTGCCCTTAGCCTTCTTTTGACTTGACACAATCATAACACCAACTTGCCGTTTTTGACCATTCAACATTATGTCCATATTATCACTTTTTTGCTCAAACAATTTCCTGGTAGTGGCAGCAACATTTGCGGATGTAGACATTCTGTGGCAAGTACAATTTTTAAGTAAGTGACATAGGTGTTGTGGAGAGAGAACAAAGTTTATCACCCTTATTTCAAATCCATTCCACAAATTAAGTTGTGGGCCTTCTTGGATATTGATTTTTGGGAAAAAGCAAGCATGTAATGTGTGTGAGTTTACACCATGAGAGTTTGTCCAATATGAGGTGGCTATGAGCCAAAGAACAAGAGTAATGATGGTTGCATAAGCAACCTTCATTTCTAACTAACTAGCCTACTTCTACTTCTAGGAATTGAAAATGTTATGTGCCTAATGGGCTATTATGTGTGTGCAATCTAAGTGAAGGGCTACTATAATGAAATGAAATTTTTGTTTGTGAATTTATGTGTATGTGTGTGCACTATGTGAGAAATGCTCCAATGTGGGTGACTATCTTACTAAGTGAGTGCTTTCTAAGTACACCTATATAATTGGTGGGTGGTTAGAAACTTTACCTTGGCAGTCGGCGGCAGTTCGGCGGCGGCTGTCTTCTCCACAGGTTTGGCGACAATTTGTTGCTTCACTCTCAAGATCTTGATAGCACCAGTCTCCCTTGCGTCACCAAATAGCTACCTCTCTCGGCAGCAACAACAACTTTCTCCAAGCACCAGCAGCTTCCTTCCTTGGCAGCAGCAACAACTTATTCGAAAACAACTTCTCCTAAGGTTGCAGCAGTACCTTCTTCTGATAAGACAACTCCTCCTAAGGAGGCAGCAGTACCTTCTTCTGATAAGACAACTCCTCCTAAGGTCGCAGCAACAACTTATTTCGACAAGGCAACTTTCCTTAAGGTCGCAGCAGCAACTTCTCCAAGTACAACTGTGGCAGCAGCTCCTCCGAGTACAACTGTGGAGCTAATTCCTTCCACAAGTTCTAGATCTGGGGCTGGATTTGCGAGGCTAAATCCACCTGTAGAAGTTTAACTCTGATTTTCCATACAGGCTCTTATTTTCTAAGTTTCAAGGACCATGTTTCGAATGCTGGGGTTTCTCACAGAAAAGATTTCTTCCTAGATTTGGGGTTTGGTTAAAGTTAAGCCCTCCCTCACAGATCAAGCTTGTAATTTTGATTCACACAGACTATTGTTTCCTAACTCTATGGCTGGGGTTTTGAAACTAATTCCTCCACATAAATTGTGCTTCGGCTTCTCATAGCCTAGTAAATCCTAGATCTGGGGTGAGGACTTTGTAACTAATTTCTCACTCAGAGATCTTGCTTCTAGCTCCAAGGTTTTTCACAGACTTTTGTTTCCTAGATCTGGGACTTACTTCTCGCACTAGGGATCAATCGCTCAGAAAAGCACAAGATTTACAGCTCGTTTGATCCTAGCTACAGAGGGTATGAGTTTACAGAATCTAGTGGTGTGGTTGTTGCGATGTGGTAGTTTCGGCAACACAGATCCTCCGGTGTAGCTGCTCCGTTGTCGCTCCTTCAGTATTTGCGGTTCCTTTGGTGTATTTCTTCAGATCCTCCTGTGTAGCTACTCCGTCACTGCTCCTTCAGTAACTGCCTCCTCAACTTCTTTCGATCTCTTGTCTCGAATCAGCTCCCTTACGGTCGTTGCTTCCTAGCTCCGTTGCTGCAGCTTCCTGGTGGTTTGGTGTAGTTGTCGCTCCTTGGGTTGATGTCTGTGGGGATGCGCTTGAAGATCTGAGTGGGGTCAGTCGTTGTGTGTGAGATCAATCGCCGTGCTAGCTGAGTGTGTGGCTTCGAGGGGTGCGTAGTGGTGGTGTTGGTACTGTATTTATTTCGCGTTGGTGGCGTGGATGAGTTCTGAAAGTGGCCCTTCGGGTCTCGGAGAGGTGGGTGGATTGGAGGGGAGCGGTTCGGGGAGCAACCCGTGTGTGCTGCTTCAACCCGTTCCTTCCTCCTCCTACCTCCAACAACCTTCTGAGATGACCCCGTCATAGAAATTTGGACCCAAAATGGACTTTGTTATGGAGGCTTGCCCTTCGTCGGAAACTTTGAACTCCATTATGTTTAAACGTTGACATGAAGGGTTATATTTGAGACAATAATTGATGCTTGAAATTCTTTTGTAAATGTTGTATGAACTTTTGCTATCCTGCAAATGTTGGACAATTGTGGTTCTTAACACACTAAATTTTAAGGTTGCACTCTATTTGCATTCTCCATTACAATCTTGTTGGTGTAATTAATTTCTATTGTGTTTTATTCTTGCCATACCACAACAATGCAATCCCATTATTAAAATGCCAATTCACAATGCAACTCCCCCCCCCTTTGGCTAAAAATTAAAGGCTATCAAAAAATTACAAAAATAGGGTATTTAATATTGAATGCATTATAGATTTCTAATTACCAATAGGGTATTAAAATTTTAAGCTCAGTAGATGTTTTTCTACTTTAAGGTTTCTTGATATTCTAATTCCCAAGGATATACCCCCTTTGAAAATAAGTGGTTGTCGCAAGTGTCTCCAAAAATTTACTATGAGTGCCCCCCGGGGATAGCAATTGAAGAAATTTATGGTACACTCCCAATAATAGATACAAGTCATGATAGGCATTTGCTGTGAATTTCGGCCTCCCTCTAAGGCGATTTCAGCCAAAAGTTTCCACCTTGATAACAAAAGGGGGTGGGCCCCACTCTTTGCTTTATCAATGGTCTCTCCCATAATCACATGAAGGTTTGTAGTAAGCAATGGCTATCAAATTGAATTTCTCTCTACAACATTAATTGCATGTTGTCACATTTTCATTGGTAGCTAGTGAAAATATCGTGTTTTTACAGGCTGCATGTAAAAACATGATCATTTTATAAATAACCCGTAAATAATTATTGGAGTTGTGGAATTCCTGGTGGGTCTAAATATAGACCAATGTACATGGGTACATGCCCATTGCTCATGCTCATGATCTAGTGTCATCCTTGGTGTGGGTGCTACGAACCATGTGTAATTCTCAAGCTGGTTTTTTTTAACAATGGTGATTTCAAAATTTTGCCCTCGCTCAAGGCTAAACCTCTGCACATCCAAATGTAGCTTATAAACTACCACCCTTGCCAGGGGCGTCGCCAGGTCTAGGCACGGGTAGGGCGGGCCTACCCTGGGCCCGAAGGCCCACCTGAAATCCTAGGTCATATATAGAAAATTAAATTTATCCTAAAAAAATATGCACTGTATAAAATTTGATTTCCTGAACAGGCCTACCCTAGAAATCAAGGTTGGCGACACCCCTGACCCTTGCCATGTTTGGGCTCTAAATTTTGACTAAGAGGAGGTTGTTGCGGGCTATGTTGTCAGAAGATGATACTTGTGTGTGGGTAGTTGATGCCTTGGGCGATTTGCTAATTCGAATGTGCGGTGTAGGTTGTGGTTTCCATATTTTATTTGTTCATAGTTAGCTTGTGTCATGGCTTGCTATATCAATGTGTGGATCGTGTTAAGGCTAGTCACTCCTTGCGGTTTGTTCTATCATGCAAGATCTAGTAGTTATGGAGCTTGGGTTGGGCATAGCATGCCAAAGATTTGAGTATTTTTGCTAATGTTCAAGGACTTCACTCCTTGCGGTTTTTTCTATCATGCAAGATCTTGTAGTTATGGAGCTTGGGTTGGCCATAGCATGCCAAAGATCTAAGTATTCTTGCTAATGTTCAAGGACTTCACTCTTTTTGTTTCCTTGCAACAACCTACACACACATACACACACACACACACACACACACATCGCGGGCACCCTTCCTACGGAGCATTCTCTACTCAATCATCTCCCATCTTAATCAACATCAATAACATTATCAAAGAATATACTCTTGGGTATCATGATACCCATCAAATATTGATATTTGGTGGGTTTCTCAAGGCCATGAGATCTTTGGAAACCCGAGTTATTATTTGGGTCAATACCATTGTAAAGCATATGGATGCTAGGACAATTTTCCTAGATATGAAGGTTCTGGCATGGTCTATAGACCTGAATGGTATCAAGAACAAAGACATTGTCAAATACCCATACCCTATTGGTATAAAAAAACATGAAAACTTCGTTATTGATACCGAATGGTATAAAAGAAAGACGATACTAGTCCAACGCTACACAAAATATCCCAAATAGTGTGTGTTACTATTCAGAGTGACGCAATGCTATGACTATTTCATGAGAAGGTAACATTCTACCAAGCAAAGTCAATTTATGTTTTATAATGTCCGAACAACCTATTGAATTTTTCGTTAGTATAACATGAACTCCTGAGTAAGACATTATTGCATGTGTAACTCCAAATATTGACAGGCACTAATTGGGATAATCAGTGTCACAAGTTGATACCTTAGACTTTAAGATTTCGTTCACATTCACACCCCACTAGCAACGGATGTTATGTAGATGGATGAATCTCTCTGGAAGCCTCCAACATCCATCCAGGTGTTGCGTAGAGCCGCGTCGGAGGAGTGTGAGTTAGAAGCTGTTGTGGAGTGGCAGGGCGGGGCGAGGCGAGGCGAAGAGCCATCGCCGACATGCCAACCAGCCCAGCTGCTTCTTTGACCCTGCCTTTGCATCGTGCCTTCATTTTCCTCTTCCACCTCCCTCAAAGCTCAACTTATTAAGACTTCTCTGAGTCTCATTCCTCTTCTAACGTAACTTAGTCGATTCCTGCCCCCATCGGCTCTCGCATCATCCCAGCCTCTTGTCTCTCGCTGGACCCTGCGATTTGGAGTCACTTGCGGCGCAGATTGCGTGCTTGCTTGTTGGCTGGCTGGTTGGCTGGCGTGCTCGCTTCTTCTCTTGTTCTTGTTCTCGGGCAGCTCCGAAGTCACAGAGAGTTGAATATCTATTTACCCTTGGTATTTGTGTTATCGTTTCTGGGACGGTTCGCATCGGGCTTGGGAGCGTGAGAATTCATCACTTGGATTTTCTGGGTATGTCGGTTGTCTAATCGCCTTGTCTATCCTGGAATTGAAGCAGCTAGTTGAGTAGAGTGGTTTTGCTTTGATTTGCTGTTAGTAGTACCCAATGCATGCGGTGAGGCGGCAGCTCAACTTCACTCCATCGAAAACTTTTTTTTCCCCTCTTCCTTAATATAAAAGAGGAGGTTTTGAGAGATTGAGTTGAGATTTTGATGAGGTAGGGTTATTTTTTTAGAATTGAGAAGGGTAAGAACTTGGTTATGGGTTAAGTACTCATGAAGTTGAGGAATTCGGTTTTGAAGATTCTAGGTTCTTCATACGACGAGTTCCATATGAATCTGGAATTTCTGAAAACGTTTGGGAAGATTTTAGGGTGACACTAGTGGTGGCATCTGTTTGTTTTCTCCTGATTGAAGTCAATAGCAGCAAGAATCCGCCGAGTGGATAGAGTAAATCGAAGACGCGGTTCCTTGTGTGTTTCTGACACCCGGCCACTCTCCTTCGTTGAAGAAAATGACCTTCTACATACACGGATGGAAGTTCGTCTGTCGATTCTAGAGTGCCAGAGATGAACATACCGTCTCTCTTAATATTCAGCAACTTCTTATCGTCTGGTAGGTTTTATCGTTAATCTGAGACCCAGTTGACAGCGCAACCTTGAGGACATGTAAGTAGTGTAAGCTATTTCTCTTTCTGTGGAAGATTGGTATCAAGACAGTTGACTTCACGTCAGACAGCAGTTGATTGAGACGAAGGAGTGAGGATCAAATTTAGAAGTTACTCCACCCTTCCCATTATACCTGCCAGTCATAAGAGCAGGTTTTTTTACACTCCCTCTTTGTTCAATTTAGGTCTAAGCCATGTAAACATCTGTAGGCTTTTGGAATCCTTTACAGTAGCAGATCATCATCACAACCTGCCATCATTTGACTTGTACGTCAGTTCACAGAGGGAATACTCTGAATATCTCTTATTCATTGTTCTATTCACTTCAGAAGTTGTGCATGCAACAATAAAAAGTTTTACTGAGTCTAGAACAATTGAAGGCAGAGATTGAAGAAAGTGTGAGTTGGGTGTCTTTGGATTGGATTCTCTGGCTTTTAGGTCTATTTGGTTTTGATCTGGAGCTGTAAACTAGTATTGAATGGATGTAGGCTCTGCCACTTTCGAGTTGGAAATGGTGGTCATGAGTCTGCAAGTTTGTCACCTGTATTGTTGACTCGCGGAATTGGTCATTATATTCATTTTTCAGGAAACGCATAGAGGACATGGAATACTTTGAGGGTGCAAAAGCAGTGAAATTGAAATCAGTACACCATGCCAAGTGTCTTTGGGCAGACGATGATCGACATTCAGTTGCTCAAAAGAGAGAAAAAGAAGGCAAACAAGACATGACAATTATTTGGAAGGTTGAGCATGTCCCTGAGCGAAACACGATTCGGCTCAAAAGCCGGTACGATCTCTATTTAATGGCATCTGATTATCATTTTCTTCTGGGTGCAACGGGAAAGAAAGTGATGCAGAGCTTTGCATCGAAAGCTGATTCTTCTTGCGAGTGGGAGCCCATCAGTGATGGAGAATTTGTGAAGCTTAAGACTAAAAATGAGACTTTCTTGCGAGCCAATGGAGGGCTTCCACCTTGGCGAAATTCTGTCACACATGATGTACCAGTGCTAGCAAACACCAAGGACTCCATCTTCTGGGATGTTGAAATTGTGGAAAGAAGGGTGCAAGAACCGCATGTCATTACCCAACGACTTCAAGCACAAGTAAGTTTGATAATTGATGTAAATTTCATTCTTCAATCTGACAAAGTCTACAAAATTATTTGTGCGACTGTCCCTTCATATTATGAATCTCTTACAGGGCTGGAGACCTAAACCCAAGGGCTTTACCCAACTGCCATGGGAGCTCTGAGGTTAAGCCGCCTAAGGCTGGAATAGTGCTCAGATGGGTGACCTTCCTAGCACTTGATTTCTGGTGCACCCTACCACTATGGTCCACCCAATCATAGTGGGAGTATCTGGGTGATCTGGATATTTTAAACCAACTGTGTGGGAACTCTAGGGGCGGGTGGGCTTGTCCGAGCCCGTTCACGGTGTTTATCCTTAAAAGGAGGCAATATTCTTCAAGGTCCCTCTAATTCTCGTGATGTCCATTATAGAATTAGACCAACTTGAAGCAACACCATAATTTACGTTGGTGGCAACATTGGAGTCATTTGTTTCCCGAATCTCTTATTTGTTACAGTTTTCAGAATGTGATTCTCTCTCTCATAATTTCTATCTCTGTCTGTTGTTGTCTGCAGCCTGTTGCACGACCACAGCCACCTCCTCCTCCACCTCGAGAAGAGAGCTCGGATGAAGATGTTGATTCTCCACCTGTACAATCATATGTTCCAAGACCACATTTACGTAGACAAGAGGTGATTTCACCTCCTGAAGGACCGAGTCGGGAATCGTCCTTCAAGTCCGATGGCAGTTCATCACCATCCGTGTCACACTCGGCTGGGAGGCTTCGGATATTTGATGATGATGAGCATGACAGTGTTTCAAAACTGTTGCCGAGGAAACAACAACACCCAGCACCAAGAGCAACTGTTCGACGAATTTTTTACTCTGTCGCGGAGGATGATGGTGAAGTTCTAGCCCATGAAGATATGGATTGGGGAAGCTTTCTATTCAAGGGGCACAGCCTGAAGGATTTGATTGAGCAGGTGCAGATTGAGACCGGGATTGACGAGGACATAATCCTCTGCATGCGTCATCCTATGAGCAACAAACTATACAAAATGCGCCTTGAGCTCCCCCCAAATAAGGCCCCCATGCATGTAGTGGTGGTCAGAGTTGAATCTGCATGTATGTTCTCCACCTCCTCTTATTTGCTTTCCTTTTCTACAACTTTTTATTTTCATTTTTATTTTGTGCTTTTGTGAAAGTGGACTATGAGGGTTGTCTTGGACATTCGATATATCTCACTAAGTTAGCTCAGTTGAACACCGACACTGAACATATGACCACCCAAACGGAAGGGGGGCTTTTTGGTTGCTAACAGGTTCAGTGTTGGTGTTAGGTTGAGCTACCTTATACGAAGTATATTTATCCTTCTGTTGTGGTTCTTCTCTGGTTTTGTGTCTTCTGTGCCCCCTTGGCGGGGCAGTGAAGGTATGCAGTTCCAATCAATATATGGCTTTCAAGAGGATGTTAAGGTTGTTGTTTTTAATGCAACACTATAATATAAGATGATTAGTGTAGTCACACTGAGGGTGTGTGTTGCACAACGGTCATGGTGCTCTTACTTCATACGTTTGAATAAGACTTTGGTGTGGCATATTGGTTGATACTGACTTTTGTGTGGGGAGATTAGGTAATGAGATCAGATGTGCATCATTGTGAGGAGTCCTGGATTTCAGTCCAACTAAAAGGTTAATATGATTGCAGTTGGGAGAACATTTTCAAATACACCACGTCATCGACCATCATGATCTCAGGATTGACTTGACATGTGCAAAGTGCTTAATATGCTGTGCCGGGGGCATGGGCCATACTTAGATTTGGCTCTCTATTTGTGAAAATGTAGAGAAATCACCAGCATAGAGAAATTTTGTTTCTTATGTCTTACTGTACAATTTGATAGTCACACAGGTTAGTATAGAATGGCTTTTGGCTTTGTGATATGAAATACAATCTTAATTAGCTTTAAATCTCTCTCTTTTCTGGACCAACGATGAAGTGAGCATTCCAGTGGCCGTTTTGGTGGACATCACTGCACATGCTCTTGGATGCAGAAAGAAGACAGCAAAGAAGTACAGTAGTTGAGTAGGAATGAGGTATTTCATTCATGTTTCAATGGATGACAAGGTGGAATTAATAATGTACAATACAAAAAATGACTGCAATTATATATCCACAATAATACGATAATCATCGTTTCCCCAATAATCCCCTCAATCATCGATGTCCACAACAAACTTAACCTTGTCTTTCTAAAGCGGAATTTCACTTGAATGTGTATAACCAGATTGGTAAGGAGTCATGACAGAAATTCAATGGCAACAACAATCTTCAGAGAATTACATTTTCTAAATGTTTACCAATGGTCGGGGAAAACCGACGGCTAGTTCATTATCAGCCGATGGATTTCGCCTCATGGCCGGTCCAAATTTCCAACCATCGGATGCCAATCCGATAGTAAATTCAATCCTCCGGCAATTAGCCAATGGACTAGAAAATTTCCCGGAAATGTAGCCGATTCTTCTTGTGAGTTACCGGATTTCAGCCGGAAGAAGTATTCAAATACTGGCCGATACCCAAGAAATGGTAACCGATACCCTCCCGGTCGTGAGCATGGATATCTAAGTGGTCAGGGCTTCGAACGGCAAGTCGAGGGATCCTTTGGGTCGTGACTTAGAGAGTGCTTTGGACTTTCAAAAAACTTATTCTGAAGCGGTTTGTAGTGCTTTAGAGGCAAGATTTGTTGATAATGACATTATAGATTGTTTCAAAATTCTTAATCCTTTACACATGCCTCGTAGACAAGTAGGTTTGGCTTCTTGGGGTGTTGTGGAGTTGGATAGGTTGTTGCAGCAATACGGTGTACAAAAAATGCAAGGAGATCAAGTCCTTCCGCTGTTGGTGAATGCAACATTGTGTAAGCAAGAGTTTTTTGCTTTCAAGGTACAAAGAAGTACAGAGTGGATGGATCTTACTTTTGCGGATGTATGGACATCAATTTCTTGGTCTCCATCTTTGAAAGTGAAGTATTCTAACCTTCTGATTCTTGCTGAGATTGCTAAGTGCCAATGTGTGAGTACTGCAACATGTGAAAGGTGTTTTCTATTCAAAATACTATTAAACAAAAATTTCGTAATTGAATGTCTACATCTAACTTAGAAAATATGATGCGTGTTGCTATAGAAGGCCCAGACAATGATTTTGATGACATTCTAACAAGTGCTCTAGATCTTTGGAAGGATGCTGCTAAGTTTCGCTATTTGTATAGCAATCCAGAGCGCTATTTGTCTGGGGTATCAAATGATGCACTTGAGGAAGTACCCTAAACCTTAAACTTTTTGAATTATGCAACCTTTTCATGACCAAATCCAATTGCTTCTATGAAGAATTGGGGGATCCTTGGCCTTCAACTGGTGAAGGCATTGCTAGGTTCAATTCCTGCCAAGGATATTAACTCTTCAAATTTAAAGTTTTGAACATGCCTTTCTTTTCACTTATTCAAGATTTTGTACTAAGAAATGATTTCTAATAACTTTTCATACATTTTTTAAACAATTAGTGCCGATATGAATTCCATTTAATCGGATATTGGCCAATGAAAATATGAAAATGTAGGCAATTGACTGATTGATTTTACAAAAGACCGGCTCTTGCCGATGTAAATTGGAAAACTCCGACCTTTTGTATCAACTACCGGCAATTAGCCACTAAGGGGCGGTTTACACTATGGACCATGAAGTTGTCCCACGGCGATGTAAGAGCGCTGATTGGCTGCTAAACTCGTCCCGGGACAACTTCGGTTTACACTAGAGAAAAAATGGCAGAGGGACCACGGAGGTCGAGGTCCCCAAAATATAATTTTTAAAGCGTAATAAATGCACTGACATGGTCCAATGGGTTTTTCGTTGAGAGAGGCAAGAGAGGTGGTCTGGTAGGAAAAAACAAGGGCCCATGGCAGAGAATCACCATTTTAATAATTCTTTAACAAATCTACCCTCTATGTGCCCTTAATCATAGCATGGTCCATGAGACATACCAGCACTACCTCGTTTTCCCCCTTATACCAGCTCCCACGTGTTTCACCAAACAACGTGGGACATCTAGAACTCAAGAATTTGAGTGCAGATTTGTTTTTTGCTCTACCAACTGAAATATTTGGAATTTTGGGGCTTGTAATATACCATTGGAAAGGTCTTGAAAATACCTTTCCAACGGTATGTTACACGCCCCCCAAAATTTAAAATTACAGTTGAAAAACAAAAAAGAAAAATCTGTAGTTGTTTAGTGACTGCAGATCAGGGTGGTCAAAAGAACCACAATGGGAAATCTTCTAACACTAATTAACACTATTTTTGCTCTACCAACTGCAATATTTGGGATTTTGGGGCTTGTAATATACCATTGGAAAGGTCTTGAAAATACCTTTCCAACGGTATATTACACGCCCCCCAAAAATTTTAAAATTATAGTTGAAAAAGAAAAAAGAAAAATCTGTAGTTGTTTAGTGACTGCAGATCAGGGTGGTCAAAAGAACCGCAATGGGAAATCTTCTAACACTAATTATCAAAGAATTGAACTTTAGTGTTGAGCAAGGTAGGGTGGTAACAACATTAAATATAATCAAACACTAAATATCCTATTTAGTGTAGTGACAACACAAGGTACATGTCACATGTAAATTACATTGAACATGTACAAATTTAATCGCTCATTTTTTTTGTAAAATTGTTGTGAGAAGATTTGCAAGCCACATCTTCGACACATTTAACAAGAAGTGAAGACAAGTGAAGCCCAAGAGAAGACAAGAGAATGGTCAAACTTGAATTTTTTTCAAAATTGCCCTTTTTGGGCATGTATTAAAAAAATCAGCACCTTCACTTTTTGGTGCATGGTCATTCTTCTTGGTCCACATTCGGTTTACACCTAGTGAAGGGCCCATGAACCATGAAAACTAATATTTTAGTAACTCGGACCATGGAAGTCGTCCCACGCAAAATAGGCCTCTTACGTGGGACGACTTCATGGTCCATAGTGTAAACCACCCCTAAGGCTTCAAAAACTTCCCGAACTCTGATGTTTACTGACAAGGGCTTGAGGCAGGTTGCCTGGAATGCCTTCCACGCTGTCAAAAACAGCGTTGAGTGATCCACTTCATGGTGGTCTATCCTCAAAAATAGATAAGCTGACAATACTATAATAATCTGTGGCTGATTAGTTTTCACAACCTGTCTTCCTCCAATAAAATGGGTATTGGGTACATGGGTGGGCCTACCAATGGCAGGTGAGCAAACAAAATCACTGTTTTCCTGTCTGTTGACAGATTCTGATGAAGTTTTATATAATGCCACTCGTGAAAAACAATCACAATGGATTACGGTGTGACTCACGTTAAAATGCGTTGATATGTTGAATTGATTGTTCATGCTGTATAGGATTTAGGAACCAGAGACAATTGTCGTCAATGAAACTTCTTGGTTATCATTGTTAGTGTTGAACCTTTCTTGCAGAGATAAGTCCGTATGATGTGTAAGTTATGAAAAAGGTCCCTGCTGGTGGACGACCTTTTTGAAATTTTAATCCTTGAAGACCTCAAACAAAGAGTGGTAACTTCACTAAAGGCCCAGGCACAAAACATGTTGCTCAAGAAATATGTGACCCAGCACCAGCAAGCAAATATCAAACTGTAATGACATTCTCTGGATACCCCATCAATTTGCATACATATGAGACAATGAGGACATGCTGTGTGATTCAGGCAGGATGCACAATTCTAGGAATGTCTGCAGTCTAGTGACTTGTTACTCTTATGATTCAGAACAATGGTAAAGGAGTACTTAGAAATCGTCATGTTGTTGTGTACCATAAATGATATTCGGCAGGTACATTGTTTGTTGGGTAGTGCCCAACAGTGCACACTATATATATCTCTATATGATTGGTGTGGCATTCAAATAAGGGAATTGTTAAATCGACCATGTAGTTTGTTAAAACAATCAAATAGACGCGTCGCGCAGTCACAAGACCTATCAAAATTTTATTTTTCATCACGCACACGAAGAGGAGCAAGGCATTAGCTTTGTGTTAGAATTGATAGACTTGGTCAACTTGGATGACATGCAGAGCTTAGTCGACATGTTATAATTTGATTGTGGTCGTTTTTACTAGTGCGTGGTTGATTTAACAATTCCTCAAATAAATGTGCCTTGTAATAATCATGGGCCATATTAATATCCAACCCTTTTTAAATGATGTGTTGTCCATAACATTCTTTAGAAGTAGACCACTCCATGGTTGCTTTTTTGAAAATATATGAAAAGGGGGCCATTGTTAGATGAATATATATGCACCTACTCGGCTTGGTTTAGTCACGACTTTGAATAAAATGAAACAAGGACCACATTTAGGTATCCAATCATCATGCTCTTCAAATTCCAATTGAAGATGTTTCAAGATCCTCTTTGAGATGTGGACAATTATAATCTATATTAGATTTTCCAACCCAATACTTCAATCCATTGTCCCACAACGATCACTGGGAGGGGTAGAGGAATGTTATGTCTTGTTTAGTTATTGATACATATTGTCTTGATGAAGCTTGATATGTTCGCTTTTATGACATCACTTAGCATAGATTAATGGCCATGTTAACTTATGTTTGTGGTAAATCATGTGGCACACGATAATGAACATTAGTGAGAAAATAATGTGGGCTACGCTCAATAGTCCAATGCTCGCATACATGATGTTTGGACACCGGGGTACAAGGATAACTACTAACGATGATTCAAGGATTGTTTACACTAGGGTTGGTTGTAGTTATGACAGTGGTAGTGGTTTACTTTCTTTGATTCTAATTCCATGGAGAAAGGCACAATAAATGACAATGACACCCACACCCACACCCGCAACTACAATACCCCTTACCCCATCAACCCTCCTCGTACACCGTGTGGTTAACCACCCCAAGGGTAGTTGTTCATGCCACTGGCTGAGGATGAATCGGGGTCACCAATTTATCATCCATGTGAGTAGTGGTGACCTCGGAATTCGATGAATGATGTGACCAATCAAGAGTGAGAGCCCAAATGAAGTGTCCACAAACCATCCCAAGATACTTCCAAAATCATGTAGTTCGGTTATGGGTCCTCAACCAAATGCTATTTCAATGAATTTCTATTCAGGCGGGGTCCTCACCCCATGATAAACTATAATAAATCAACGGTTGTGAGATTTTGGAACGTTGTGGTCTCCCGGTTTTGTGTTAGATCTACCTCCAAGAGGCGGTTTTCGAAAATAGTCCAAGTGATCATGAACACATGATCCATTTGATGCCACATAGGAATCCATGTAGGCTTGACATCCATCTTGCATCCACTTACCCCGTTGGTCCCTAAGCGCAGTGTGAAGCGAAGTTGGACCGCTCCGCCTTTTCCACCAATGAGGGCCACTTCACACACAAGGCCGAAGGCCCCTGACCATGGCGATGTAAGAGCTCTCATTGGTCGAAAAGGCGGAGACCGTCCAAGTTCACTTCACACTAGGAGGTGAAGGCCTAAAGGCCCAAAGAAAAGTTCGTGGATGAAAAGTCTACATGGAGTCCTACATGGCATGTTGTGGATAAGGGAGCATGGTCTACCGGAATTTGCGTCAGGCCCACCTCCAAGAGGTGGGTCTGACGAAAATTCCGGGAGACCATGATTTTTTTAATATTTTTTCCGACAGGACAGATTTCAGGGCAGATTTCAGGGAAGATTCCAGGATAGATTCCAGGACAGCCAACACCACCAAGTAATTCTCTTAAATTGAAAATTTTTGGAGACATATTATATTAAACCAAATCCTCCCCTCTTTTTCCGCCAACAAAATATGCAATGGTCCCACAACATGGTCCATTCTCACTTCACACTATGCTTGAGGGCCCGTGACTACATAAAACGGCTTTCCCAACACCTATGGTACGGCCTTTGGATGAGAGTCAAGGGTCCTCACCATTACAAGGTCACGGCTCTTGGCTCATGTGTGAAGTGGCCCTGAGTGTGCTTGAAGTGCAATGGTCACGGGCCTTCAGTCTGTGTGTGAAGTGGCCCTTGTACGTTGTGCGCTGGGCCGTGACAACACCACCTGCACAACGATATAATACCCGGCGGTCATGTCGGAATCAGTGGACCATCGGCGGTATTTTTAGCCGCCATGTGAGTGCTTTGGTGGGAGCCTCGGAATTGGATGGGCGCCGCGCGGGATTCTCTCTTCCCGCTCGCGTTTCCTCCGCTGGACGCATCGCCAACGCCAACGATCACCATCCCCCCACCCATCACCATCACGCTCTTGCCGAACAAGCCAAAGATTGCAGTAAGTAGGAGTCGCCGGAGCAGCATTGCAGCAGGATTGTGTGCGGGCGGCCGGTGGGTGAGTGTGTGGGCAAGCTAGTCGTCGATCACCTCGATCGATCGACGCTGCACCACATCTCCTGCACGGAGGCACGCACGCAACTCAACTCACCTCACCTCATCACATCGGGATCAACCTGCAGGTGCGGCAAGTTTGTGTGTGTTTTTTTGAGTGTTTTTGATGCCAGTTGTGGTTTAGATCGGTAGGTTGGAAAGTGGAGTCTAATGAAGACCGGAGGCTTATGATGGTGATTCGACTGTCCCATCATGTGGTGCAACTTCAGGAATGTGGCTTGCTGCATTGCGTCACGATGCAAAATTATGATCAGTGGGTCTTCGTTCCAAGTATTCGGAATGTGGGCACTTAAATTTTCTGTAGTAGAATGTAGAAGTGATTTAGATCAACGGCCGCAGGGGTTTTCAGTGCACGGGGGTATATTATATCGCCCGCCATCCTTTTTCGGTGATAGGAAAGTGTTATAATCGCATCTCCGTGGTTTTTAGCTGCAATAGTGAAGATCTCTTAAACAGGTAATGGCGATAGTGAGAGATTAGAGTCTCTGAAACATATGCCATTTCTAAGGATCTGGAAAGGATGTCCGCGGAGGTTTACAGACAGATGTTGGCAAGCCTAATCTACTTGAGCTAGCACTGAGGGATCTGACTAGAATGAGGGATCTTAGGTCATAGAGTATATGCCTCCACAGACATTGCTGGGTTTCAGAATTTGTGGTTTTTTTGGTAGAGTTTTTCCGAATCCCAACCAAATGATGTTCAGGTGCATTAGTTCAACCTATTGATCTCTATTGTGCATCTGGTTCTCCCAATGTCCGGATGTGAGCCAAACCTGTGGTGTAGTGGTTCTGGTTTATCTATTATTTCGACTCCTCGACTTGCAGTCAAGCGTCAGATAGATTCACCGATGATTACACAGTCCTTTGATAGGCGAAAATGTTATATTTTCTTCGAAGTCATTGCCTTCCCGATAAAGGGATCCATCGTACGAGGATAATGTTGTGTACTTCACTCTTCAGGGTGACATCTATTATCTCATGATCTCTGGCGTTCGTGAACGATCCAACATTTTGTTTTCTAAAGATATGATTGGCAATGTAGCACTAAGGTCAAACATCCTGTTGTTGGGGCTCTCGTGTTCTCAAGAGGTTTAATTTACAAAGATCGGTGACTAGAATCGGATTAGAGAATCTGAATTTGTTGTCAGACTTCAGAAGTTTTGAGTTGTGTTATGAACCTGTAATTGCATTTCGTATTTAACACCGTACGGTCATCGCAGATTTGCACCGGTCCAATTTGGATCACAAATTTGGAGGAGTCCTCAAACATGGGAGGAGGCATTTGCGAGAGATGCATATCAGTTGGAGGATCATTCGCTGAGGATGAAAATTCACACTTCTATCTAGTGTCCGTTAACGTGGATGCTATTGTGTGGAAGAAGCGTGGTTAATCACAGGACATGCTTCAGTAATCCAGCGCAACTTTGCTTCACTGGCTGATCTGGTTAAGGGAGAATATTTAAACAATTTTAGTGAACTTTGCCACTTTGATAAGCTTTACATTCTCCTTCATTCCCTGTCGACAAGTGCAACAAGACAACGAAGACGCAGATTATGTAGGCAAGGCATAATTTTGTGCGGGTGACAGGTTTTCCGACAAGCTTTCGGAGGGTTCTAAGTTTTGGGCTTGGCATCCTTGCATGGGTTGCCATGTGCATCAATGCCGAGGGGTGGCCGATGGGTCAAGCTGCAATTAATTACATCAGGTGTCATGATCTGATCAAGAGAGGAATTAGCGACTCTGCTGTGATTCTCAGAAGTGAGCCAAACCAGTTTCCGTTGAAGAGCGCTGGCTGCTTCCTGCAATTCTTTCATCAGTCCACGTAACGTAAATTTTGTCACAGGTACGTTCCTGCTGGAACTTTGCATATCGAAGCATCAATTTGTATTATTTTTAGTTATGAAATGAGCAGAAGTTCCAGCTGTAGAGATTTTTTTTGGGTTTGAATCAATCTCCTCCTGATAAAGAAATGCAAGGGAATATTATGTCAGGTTGTGCGATACAACTCTAATTTTTCTTTTTCGGTTTAGGTTTTAATCTGACTTCGAGCAGTGATTGCCTGAGAATCTGCATCAATCTGAGGGGTCGACAATACCTGCAACATCAGTATCTGGAATACGTAGAGCTCCTCAAAAATGGGAGAAGAAAAGATTGCTGATGTCCAGGAGCGTGTATTTGTGAATGCACCGACTACTGACCGAGAAATCATCGACTTCCCCGAGTTCGATTACCCTGCAACCGAAGACATGAGCCGTCGAACATCGATGGAAGTGACGGAACAGAGTGTCACCGAGCCGCAAGCAGACTATGGGGTAGATGAGCAGCAAGAGCTTAAAATCAACGAAGAATCCAACATGAAAATGCCCCGAGCGCCTGTGAGTGAGGAGGAGTCGGAGCAGGTAGATCACATTGTGCAGGAAATCGATCTGCAACAACCGTCTAGTGGACATCAACAAGCTCCGGAAGAAGAATCTCATCAAGTGGAGGTTCGGAAGCATGTGGTTGCCATCGAGTCGAAGCTCAGCTCCAAATTCTTAGAGTCACGAGCCGCAATGAGATCTCGAGAGCGGTTCCAGAAGCCTACCTTCGATCTCAACCTCTATGACACAGAAAAGTTGCAGCAGGATAACCGAGGATTTGACACCAAGCACACACCGACACGAAGAAGCTCAATGACCACCCGCACAACGACCAAATCGCATTCCGAGGCCACAACACCGGAGCAGACGAAGCCCGCCCCGCTCAAGAGAGCATCTCTGCCCATGGTAACACCACCGGGCGGTCGAAGTCGGAGTCGAAGAGAAGACGCTGTCCCCACTCGCAAGGTTACAAATTCTACGCAACCTCTGGGCAATCATAACAGGCAGACGCTCTCACGTTCAATTTCTCCAGTTCCGAATCACTGGCAAGAACACACATATGGAGTAGGCAATAACAATGTAGACCCCATGGCTAAGTCTCCGAGATACATCACTCCAACTATTGCTGCTTCGTTGAAAACTGTCAAGGCACCTGCTGGCATACAAGCTGCATCGAAAACAAACGTGTCTAATCCTCCACCTCCGGCCTCAAATCCTAACCCGATGAAAACGATGAAAACTCTTGAGAAAGATGCACCGTTGAGGAAGACAACGAATTCGAAAGTTACACCAGCGAAGCATCAGCTAGCAGGTAACAAAGACTTGAAGACAACGTCGAAGGTTACCCCGTCGAAAACCGAACAGAAAGCTTCAACGGAAGCTGCAGGGTTCAACTTCAGGTGCTCCGAGAGGGCTGAGAAGCGGAGGGAGTATTACACCAAGCTCGAAGAGCGAGTGAAGGCCAAGGAGGCAGAGAAGAAACAGCTCGAAGCCAAGCACCTCGAGGAGAAGGAATCACAATTGCGGGAGCTTCGAAGGAGTTTAACATACAAAGCTAACCCTGTGCCAAGCTTCTACCAGGAGCCTGCACCGGCTCCTCCTGAGATCAAGAAAACTCCTCCAACTCGACCCAAGTCTCCAAAGTTCACTCCCTCTAGACGAAGAGACAGCGTCAGCCCTGCTGCAAGTGAGGGATCGAACAATCCACCGAAAACTCGTACTTTACCTCGGAGAGCGTCACTTGAGCTTGACACCAAGAAAACAGAGCATGTCAAGAAGGTAAGACAGCCTCTGGAGCAACCTATCCGGCGTCTCTCTTCTGTCAAGAAATCGAATACTAATGTTCAGAAAGGTGATTCCGGACCACTTCGAAAGTCGGTGTCGACGAATGGCCGTGTTGTTCATAATGCCAGAGAGTCGACGGTTAAGCCTGTTGTGGATCAGGTAGTGAAGGTTAACCCTGCTGTTACAGTCAAGGCATCTCCAAGAGCTGATGATGGTGATGCTCCTACTCCTGAGGATATTGAGGAATTTTTGGCTATGCAAAGGGAGGTGGAAGATGAGCAGGATAGAGAATTTGGGAAGCTTCATGACGATGAATTCTCCCCGAACTCCCAGGGAAACAATGACAGAGGCAAAGTTTGGTCGCCCGAGGAGCTTGCGAGGATCTACAGCCGGAAGAATTTTCCTGCAAGCAACAACAATTATGCTTCGGTGAAGGATATCGTCCTCGAATTCTCAAGACGTTTGGGGACTCCGGCTGCTACCTGAGATCTTGACCTGAGGGCAATCAAAGATAACATACAACCTGCAATTTTTTGATTTCCACCAAGTTTTCAAGTATATACTTTACGCTGCTCCGATCATTTGCTAACATTCGTTCATGGACATTGTGTTCTCTTCTCTGTGAAACCTAGTACTCCGAGCTGAAGATGTTCGTTCTCTACGTAGCAGATAAGAGATGCGTTTGTTAATGCGTCTGCAGTCAGTTCCCCCCCCCCCAAAAAAAAAAAAAAACCTGTTGTTGAAGCGTGGTTTGGATTCAAAAGATATCAGTAACATCGCCGAAAAACTCGTTTTTGACTTCGGTACTTTACCTTTTGACTCAATCTGTAGTTACAAACAAAAGTTTGTGAAGATTATTGTATTCTAGGCTCAGGTGAAATATATACAAGACGCCCATAGCAGGCATTTACAGCGGATGCAGGCTATCTTTCAATTTGAGGTTCCTATCGATTGATAAATTGCAATTTGGTGCACTCATTTGTTGATAAATGTTTCTGGTCTGTTAGTATGCAGTCTGACAGATAGCCCTCGGCGCTTGAGCACAGCATCGTTAAGCTTCCTCTGATGAATCGGCCACACTTCATTACTATGGTGCTGTTGCTTTGGAGTCTATTCTTCAGATGTGTTGCTTATCATGCAACATATGAGCCATATGAGCCCCAATAATATGTGTTGCCAAGTTAACCTCATATGTTGCTTTGGAGTATATTCTTCAGATGTGTTGCTTATCATGCAAGATTTCAAGGGTGTTGGTTTTAGTGTTTCCGTATCATCCATGTTCTTCTCTAACTTCCATTCAACTATGTTAAAAGTAAATCTAGATTTATGCATGAATTTTGTTAAAAATAAAACTATATATGTGCACTGCTATCGTTCATAACATTATTCAGCTGTTATCAACAATTCCATTCTAATAATATTAGTACATTGCTTCACCGAGTTTTTCAACTTGATTATGCTAGTGCAGTGCTCTCCTATGTGAATAAACAAAGTATAATTCCAAGTAGAATCTAGCTTATTCCTAGCCCTCCCAACCTACAAACTTAGCTAAATAAAGGTATAACCCAAATTTAAGTAAATATGGACATTTGACATGTCCAAATTTTGATCAACAATACTGACGGCCCTGCCATGAAATACTGATCTCCTCATATATGGCTCGCTGGCTTGTGAAACACAACTTCAAAACATATCACAAAATCCTTCCATAACTCATGCAATACATTTAAAAAAAATTCAATGATATATATATTTACACATATGTTGGACAATGGAAAACAACTTTATTCACATGTTGATGATTCCCCACCACATTTGGCGAAATTCACCTAAATGTTCTTTCTGGTGTCTCTTTCTTTGGAGGCCAACTATCTTTCCTAAAGTTGGCTATCAAAGATCTCCTTAGGGGTTGTTCAATAGATTCTTTGTTGGGCTCTCATCCACTAGCAATGTGTTGTGCCTATGTGCTCCACGTATTTTGTTGTAAACAACACTCAGGTCTTTGAACTAGAAAGGTGCCCATCTCTTTGCGCGTTCTTGAAAGGGAGAATACTCGCAGTGCTCTTTCGACAAGGTAAAGGGCATGCGTAAGTGTTTGAAGAGGTTCATCCCATAGTGCTCGGAAAGGCAATCCATAAAGAATTTTTTTGGTTCCCGCTGTTCATACGTCCACAAATTATGGTGAAGTTGTCCAGCAATTGCAACAAAAACTCCCTCATACCTGCCCTAAACGTTACAAGTGGATTGTTGTATTTTGATTTGTCTACGTTGTGTTGGGATTAGTCCTTAATAACAAACCATTGAATTCTAGCACGATGTAGTAATGCATAATGGCAGGTGCCATGCCGATGTCTACACTGTACTGCGAGGATTTTTTCAGTTTTGCACACCTCGAGAACAAGACTGAGTGAGAGGTTTTTCCATATGGGGTTATCCGTGCTGAATTTATGCTTGTCACACAGGCTTGCGTGGTTGCCTAGGCCATGGGCCCATGCAATATGTATAGTATCACCGACATCATAAAACCATACCGACCCTTTCTACAATATCTTTGGGAATGGAATTTTTTGATTATGGTTGTGAAACATACAAAAAATTGGTGTATTGTATTTCTCAAGCACACATTACTTCCTATGGTCAGTATACTTCCTTTTCTTCCCTGCTGCTTTACCTCCTCTAGTGTCTTCCATTCCCGCAACCGCTTTCCCTTCCTCCTCTGGAAGAACCTCCTTCAAACTCTTCAGCTTCTTCTTCCTTGCTTTACATGTCCGGGTCCTCTGCCACACAAGAAACCAGAAGTTAGCACACTTGTGCGTGCGTGTATATTGTAGGAACCACTCTCATTAAACATCCACACTTTGCACGTATTGTTGTGGCCGAGTTTACCTAATTGGGAGTCTGTGGCAACATTGCGGGTGCCATCCTGCTATGCAACGATGTCCTTCTTCCTCCTCCATACAACAACCTGCCTCACATCAACCTCCTTTTGTGAGTCCACAACCTCCACATCAACATACATCCCTGCGGACAAGTTGCTTCATGCATCGGACGGCATGTTCTGTGACTCAGTCTTGAGAACAATGGTCTCCTCATGCACCTGTCCACTCCCAGCTACGTGCAAGCTGGGAGGAAAATCCGCCATGGCTTCTTCGTCTATTAGTGGCACCTCAACCTCAAGGACATCGACTTGGCTTGTGCCTGGCTGCTGCACAAACACCACATACCTCTTGGGCAAAAGAGGTGGTGGAACCTGACCAAAACTGCCAGCTTCCTCCACGTTGGACGACGATGCCTACGTCTCGTTTTGTCCCAAGTTTGGAGACCTTGGTATGTTCTCCGTTGGGGGTTGCGGAGGTTGAAGTTCCACATCAACACTACTAGCATTTTGTGCTGGCTCTTGCTGTGGGTGTGGATTGCCTGCATCCGCATGTGCATTGTGCTCTGCGACAGTATTGGAAACCATCCCCGGCACTCCTTCTCGGTGTCCACTCAATAAAACCAGCATGTTGCATGCTGTCGTGGTAGCTGCCGCTGTGCCTTCCCCGCTAACAATCTCTAGTGTTCATCTTATTCATATATTTATAATTTTGATAGGTGAATAGATACTCGAAAACAAATTATTAAAACGGTTAAGGGGTGTAGATATCGTCGCTGGTAGACCTGAAATTCTATGTAACACAAAAAGTAATCCAATAGGCTTTGGAACATTTACGTTTTCAGTTCAGGCATGAGTGGATATGTTGAATACTGGAGCGCCCTGATCCAACGAGTCCAAACATCTTCAGTCTCTGCATCATCAGATTGTCAGTTCAAGTGTCAGAATCGAAGTTGATATGCAAAAGGTATAAGATTTCAAAGAGAAGATTCTCTCTTTATATATTCACATAGAATGGTGTCTATATTTTGAGCATGTAGTCCAATGTCATTGTAACACATGCTTGGACGCTTTTAATAACAAACCTTGCCACATACCACTTAAATATGGGATTCCAATTGAGAAGAGTGACCACAGAAGGCCCATCAGATTTTACATGATTGCAATTGACAATAAGTCACATTAGGGGGCACACAGCTTTTGTGATTGAACTCATTTGGTTGTCATCAGCAACAGAAGGCAAAATGTGCAACTAAACATCATCACCAGGTCGTCCAACAAAAATTCAAGTATGATGTTGTATTCGCATTTGATATACTCACCTTGCCAGACAAGTACGCCTGCGGATCTCTGCTTTGTTGCCGAATGCACATCCAGCTCATCTATTTCCACAGCATTCTTCACAAACCAAATTATCCAAATGGAGATATAATGTCATGCAGGGCTATGGCTCATCTTGACGCAGGGATGCAAACCATGGCTCCTGTTTCTGTAGCAGGTAAAGAAAGACACATCCACATCCACAATCTTTGACCATGATTATGACATTGGCAATTCAATTTGCACTTCAATCTTCAAAAACGTATGATTTCCTAATACCAACAACTAAATGATAACGACCTTGTGGTAGCCACTAAAACTATCTTGTTTGTAGTCGGTTCTAGGTGCCCGACAACTGTCACCAAGTATATTAAACTTACAAATACAGATCTATATGGTCCTCACTATGAGAAGCCTTAACTACACTCACATACCTGTACAAACTATGATTCAAAATGCACTATGATCTCCTGTGTAAGAAGTATCCTGCACTCTAAAAATCACAGGGATTAAATAATCAAAATGGTCCTCACTTTGAGAAATCATAACTCGAAATAGCTCCAAGAACTAAGGTTCGACTTGCATTTTGATGTCTTGTACTCAAAGAGGAACCTTCACTCTAGTTATCATGGGAAATTTAAAATCCAAAATGTACCTAAGTAGCACCTTGCACTCTACAAATCACAAGAAGAAACCAAAATGGTCGTCACTTTGAAGATTCATAACTATGTCAAAACAGCTGCAAAAGCTGTAATTCAAAACTGTCAGCATTAAGTACATACACTTCTAAGTCTCATAAATAAACATCTGTATGGTCCTTCACTTCAAAAATTCACAAATCGCTCAGAATAGCTGCAAAACTATTGATCCAATTTGCATTGTGGCCTCCTGCACCTACGAAGCGACTTGCACCCCACAAGTCAAGAAAAAACCAAGTACATGCGGTGAGCGTGGATCGAACACGCGACCTTCAGATCTTCAGTCTGACGCTCTCCCAACTGAGCTATCCCCGCAAAGATCCATAACTGGAATTCGAGCCCGGGTCGCTTGATTGAAAGCCAGGTATCCTACGAGTTATTGATGCACTATCAAGAGCGCACTAGAGCTAAGTAAAAGTGGGTTACAAGTAGGCCTCCTGCAGATTTGGGCGAACCAACCCATACACTCGTTCCTTGTTGGATGCCTAAACCCCTTGCCTCCAAGGAACCAGTGTATGGGTTGTTTCGCCCCAGCCGCCTCCTGCACTTAAGAAGCGACTTAAACCCCGTATATGAAGAGAAAACCAAAACATGTGCGGTGAGCATGGATTGAACACGTGACCTTCAGATTTTCAGTCCTTCATACCTTCAATATTTTAGACTTTTTTTTAGGTGTGCCTCTGCACATTTCACACATTAACAAGCAGAAGCTTCATAAACATTTACTCATAAGATCTCCAAAGTTCACTAAGCATAATGACTGTGACTACATTTTTTCCTGAAATAGAAAGATAGGCTTGCATACATACTAGACCGATGTTCGTGACATCCCCCCCCCCCTCCCAAAACATTCACCAACAAAGTCTTCTCATTCAAATCGGTTGCACTATTTTGTTGACAACCTCTAGGTTCAAATGGCACATTTGGTGGTCCCAATTCTAAGAACCACCATAGCAGGATGCATGTAGGACTAGCGGCAACTTGAATTGGATTTTTGCCGGCCTCTTGAACAATTTGTACCTATCTCATTCCTGGCCTTCTTCCACTTCAGAGTTATAAGCAACAATCAAGCACAGTACTGCAATGTCGTGCACGGGGGAGGGACTGAATTCATCACCACACTCCGGCGCATAGAACAAACACTCAATCTCACAATTGCAATGTGTTTGCAATGATTGTGCCACCTCATTGTGGTTGTATAGGTTAGTAACCCATATTCCTAGCCCTTTTGGATAGCTTTGTGTGTCTTTCATGGTAGAGTGAATACTGATAACATCATCATCAACCAAATCATGTGGAGAACCATCGTCATCAAAACAAAAGACAAAACATACAATCCTGATGTTTTAATGTGACTTGCACTAGCTTGCCCAATGTCACTACAAAAACCACCTCTTCCATAGTTGTTGCTGACCTGCACATGTAACACTCCCCAAAATTCAAAATGTGACATCCACTATGCTGTCCCAAAGGGGTGGCCTGGGGATTACTTGTTTTCCGTGCCTTGATGAATCCATCAACCACAATGTGGGAGATCTCCGGGGCAAGGTTCTTGATGGCGTTTGTGGGTTGTAGTATGTGCCCACGACAATCCATCCAGTCTTTGCCAATACTCGTCCTTATGATTTCTTGAAATGACCTCCCTTGTGAATCTGCCTACACCTCCAGCCACTTATCCTTGCTATATTTCTTATAGTGAAGACTCTTCAAAGGCAAGGGTTTGTTCATGTACTTCAACATAATCTCGTTCATAACCACCCTATCCATCTTCGCATCGTCGCACTACAGTAAGCTCTCGCTTAAGTCCGCATTTTGATCTGGCGTATCTAGTGCGGACTTAACCGGGATGCGGACTGAAGGATATTAGGTTTATTAGGTTGTATCATTTTGGAGCTTCGAAGCTGCCATTTCATTCCGAAAATGAGCTTGCAACGTGCTAGAAAGCGAAAGGGCGAAGGCCCACGTTTGAATGATCGTCAACGTATGGAAATCATAGCATTGTTTGACAAACCCAAGCCACCCTCAATGCGAAGTATTGCTCGAGACAATGGAGTCGATGAGAAAACCATCCGAAACTTGAGGTCAAACAAGGATATCGTCTGTGAAAGAGCACAAAATGTCGACCGGGCTAGTCAAGAAACTACGAAAAGAGTTCTCAAGCTATGTTTCCAGAGCTGGAGAAGAGACTGTTCAACTGGATTGATGTTGGGCGTCGAATGTTGCTTGTATTGCCACCGAGCCTGATCTGCCATAAAGTGAGATTGCTCGCCCGAGCAATTGACATTCCTGACAACAAATTCAAGTCTTCGTGGGGTTGGTTTGTCAGATTTCGACACCGCTATGGTTTGAAGTTCATGAACGTCTATGGGGAAGGAGGTGATGTCGACAAGAATGATCCAGAGCTTCTGAAAGTGTTAGACGTTCGATCATTGATCAGTACGATCCTTCTTGTGTTTACAACATAGATGAAACTGGTTTATTCTTTCAGCATCTTCCTCATTATACGGTTCTCTTGCCAACCGAAGATGTTTCGACTGTTCGGGGCAAAAAGAAGGTGAAAGATAGAGTGACCCTAGTCGTTTGTTGCAATGCTACTGGGACGGAACGATTGCAATGATAGGTAAGGCGAAGGAACCTGCATACATTTTGGGATTTTCTTGGCCAATTCTGTACTTTCAACAGAAGAATGCTTGGATTGATGTACCAACATTCAACAAATGGTTCGATGAGGTATTCGAGCCTCATGTGAGGAAACGCATAGGGCATAAGGTTATGTTGATCCTTGATAATTCTCCGGGTCATTCCACTGCATTTGAAAGGAATGGAATCCGGGTGGTCTTCTTTCTTCCGAATGTCACGTCATGGAAACAGCCAATGGATATGGGTATCATCACGGCTATCAAGAAACGGTCCAAATTCTTGTTGATCAAAGAAATTATTGCGTATCATGATACCCTGCAACATCTCAAAGATTAGCTGTCTTTAGCCGTTATGAGAATGAAGCGTGGAGCTGCAGGAATGGTGTACGGTAGGCCACCGCATTTGTTGGATGCTACAAATCTTGTCAATCTCGCTTGGAACGAAATCTCATCGCAATCTTTGAAGAACTGCTTTGAAAAAGCAGATATCATTTCATCCTTTCGAGCAAGCAATGAAGGTAATGTTGTGAACAAAACTCATGAAGAGCAGTGAACGAGATCATGAACATGCTCCAAAACACGTCAATCCTCGGCGAGTCTGAGGATTCTGATATTCGCCGTGATATTGAGATGTGTTTCAATGATGACAACGACAATTCCGAATTCTGCAAAAACACACTTAGAGAGACAAACATGTTGTAATCATATGAGCATTTCTTATGTTATGAAAACATAACATTCCCTCCTATACAGTATATGTTAATTGAAGTCCATAAACAAGCTATGACATGACTTCATGTGGGCTTCAAGGGTGAAAACTTGCAACCTTCTGGACTTGTATGAGCTCTCAGGTTGTACCACATCACTCGTTGGGTACACAATGGATAATAATAAAAAAATCTCTTTTTCAAACTTACACAAATGGGTTGTGTTCTACACCATCAAAGCTGTTTCGGCATATTCATCTGGTGTTTGTTTAGCAGAAACACAATACACAAGCAATAGTGGATGTCTCTCCTCATTGCATACAATTACTAACCCTAATAGGTGGATAGTCAACCCCTTGTCAAAACTGAAACCCTTCTGTGAGTGCTGCCACTCGCCTATGCAATGGGGCTGGAAGTTTCTCAACATCCTTCAGAATTTCCTAATAAATTTAACACCTGGTCAGACAACACGAATATTTATGTGTAAAGTTAAAAGCAAGTAAAGTGAACAAATGTGTATCCCGGCATCCTCTCAAATGCATATTTTTCATCTTCTACAGAAAGAACTACGCCTTCCAAGTCAGAAGCCATATTTGCAGTAGCTCCTGCTTTTGTTGCTCCCACAACCATCTATCTATCTGAGCATGCCAAGTACCAACAGTTATTATTGCAGTCAATTCAACGTGAATGCTCGGTCAGACATCCGTCTCAAGAAACATCACCGAGCCAACCTATGATTTACTGACTAGCTTACTGATGAAAGTTGATTCAAACTACACAAGTATCTGTGTACGAATAACTCTGCAAACCAAATGAAATTTTATTATCTGTACATCTACACCTTACAGAATACAATGTACTGCTATTCCTACGCCTGGTGTATTCTTTTATCTAGTATTGTGCATCGCCATATCTGTAGAAGCTATCCTCTCTTCAATATACTGCATACTAAGATATCTGTTGTGTGTTCTTCTCCGAGTATATGCGGTGTCACTTCATCAATATCATCTAGAACCGTCTACACTAGAAAGTTCCATCTTATGCTTAACAGATTCTGTCCACCGTGACTGGATGAACGTACTATGTCATCCATTCTCTTTCTCTACATTCTAAACTTCAGTCCTCATTCTACAAGACCACAAATCTGGTAGTATAGAGCAGTGTCTTTTGTAATGGATGAGCTTTTCTACTTATCAAAATGGAGATTTTGCCGAGAGCCACAATAAGCTTAGTTAATTGACGTATTTCATGTATAGATATCTAGGAAATAGCACATTCTATTACATAGGATACCTAACAATGACAGCACATACCATTGAGAGTTGGGTAGGACTCATGGACTGGATGACAATTAACCGAGCATATGCCAGTAACTGTGCAAGCATTCCATCTTTTCTTATTGGAAACCTCTGTGGCTTACTACTCTCAAGGACATCAAAAGAAAATCTGGAGCTCACCAAGAGAAGGTTATGGAATTTGTACTCCACGTTTGACCTACAAACACATGTGATAGATATCACTCCCTTGAAAATAAAGTACTTACACTTGCATTGTTCTTTGAAACCAAACAGCCATAACTTGTGATTAACCTTTGACAGATCAAAAGTCCTCAATTAGATTGATGCCTACAGTATCAAGGAAGGATACGATGAGAGGCCCTGGCCCTTTAGGGCTGTTAGCTTGGCCTCATATATTGGATCCTCGTCATCAAGAGCCAATTCCAGCTCCACAAAATCATAAGGGTTGGACTCTGATGGGATGAAGCCATACTCAATCAAAAGTTCTCCACTTGACCTCTTCCCATAGGTAACGAAAACCTGCATCCACAAGAAACCAACTCAATTGGTATTTACCACTCAATTGTGGCTTCATGTTTGGATTTAAGTTGATCAGGATCATAACAAAAGACCCCCAACAAACGTAAGGCTTTTGAAGGACTGACATACTCTCCAGACTGATAGGAACGGCCAGTGGTGAACACAACCGATTTTGCATTATTCTGGTCAAAATCCAGAAAAACATCCACCTGTAGACCACCAAAGGAGAGTGTCAGAAGCCAGAAGATATAATGTGTATGCTCGACACAGTGTGCATTCTTTACGGAAAATTTTACTTGAACCGTTCATTATTCAGATCCGGAACATTATTCAGATCCATAACAATGTTCTGCGGGACTGACAGTATTCCACAGAATATTCCCCACATTCAGTCTGAGTGTGGAGAATATTCCATGGAATACTGTCAGTCCAACAAAACACTGTTATGAATATGAATAATGTTATGGCATCTAGATCACAAGATAATACATTAAAAAATGTGAAATACTTGAGGGTTGTGATTCAACATGTCAACCCATGGCACTAGTGCCAATTTTCCTAGTGATGGCAACCTCACCTGTTTGAACCAGGTATAGGTAGTCAACGACTTGGTTATTACATAAGAGATCAATTTCAATAAGGTTCATTACACCCTAAACTCTGTAATATCAACCTTTGTAATGTCACTTAATCTCTAATATTCCCAAACCCTAGGGAACGGATGTTCTTAGCTCAAATCTCACTCCTTATTATCACATTTGTCTCCCTTATATCATGGGTTTTGGTATTAATGCAAACATCCATAGAAGTCAACCCACACCCTCATATTGCGCCATGTGTCAATATGTGGAGTGTCTTCTTCTTATTCTTCTTCTTTTGCCACTTGCTGAATTGTTGGTGCATAGATATGTTACATTGCTCGGGAAGGCCAAGTGGGAGGTTGACATGTGAAAATAGATCAAGTGTTATGATACCATAGATTTCCCATGATATCATAATTTGTTTTGAACCCTAAACCCTAATCCTAAACCACGTCTTCTTCCTCTCACATGTGTTGCACATCTCTTGGCAATTCAATCCACCAATGTGGGAAGCTCTTTAAGGAGTTGAATATGTACAGGTGTGTGCATTACTCATTGTGAAGTTCACCACTTACTAATGTCCAATGCAAGCCCTATTAATTATGCTTTCTACATACCCTTAAAAACCAAGTTGTTTTTAATAATTCATGGGCTCATGTTCATGTGCACTTAAATAATTTATGGGTTTATATGGTCTCTCCCATAATCACTCGAAGGTTATAGCATGCCACTCCCGGGTATGCAACTCCCATATTATACATAGGGGGCATCGTATTAAAAACGGCTTAGAGGACGGCTTTTGTAAAAATTATATCAAATTATAAAAAAATTAAAAGGACCAAAAAATTGGGTGAAGACCAAATTAAATAAAATGAGATGTAGAAAATTTTGGGTTGCATACTAATTTATTTATTAAAACCTTCACAACATATATAAAGAATTGAAATATCTATTTTTTAACCTATGTCTATGCATAATTTTAGGGGATCCTCACGAGTAGTTGCCTCCAATTAAAATTAAAAGTCATTGGCAATTTTTTATTTATAATAAATAAGTCTTACATTTTTATTAAAAAGCCCAAAAAGTTGGGTAGTTTGACCTATGGTACCTGTATTAAAAAAAACTCATATAATTAGGTTTTTAATGCAATTTTATGCTTCAAGGAATATTCAGTTCCTATATATAATTACATTTTTGGATTTCTTGTTAGAAAGACTACAAAAGTTTCCAAGATGAAAACAAATTATATCACTTGAGATTGGACTAAAATGCATTATAAGTGATTATAATCAGAGCCATATAATGCGGGAGTTGCGTACCCAGGATGCCACTGTTATCGAATTTAGCCTCTCTCCACAATATATATATTGCATATTTTCACATTTTTACTAATAGCCCATGAAATGACCATTTTTTACAGGATGCTTGTAAAAAAACCACAATGGGTCTACATATAGACTCATGTACATGGGTATAAGCTCCTTGCTCATGCTCACGGCCCTCCTCACGCTCATGATCTAACATCATCCACCTGAAGTATATCCATGAAGGGGGAACACAACCAAGGCATTTATACTCTTCACATTGTTCATCTATATTGATCCATTTAGGCATTAGCCTTTAATAGAATAGATAACATGTTCATTGTGCTTAGTAGTACTATATTTAATACACTATGTTAAATTGAAATCATTTGTTGTATCTTAGTTTAAATTAAGAGTCATGGCAAATAGATTTTAGCAATGGAATGAAGTGCTTACAATTAGAACATATTATGATATACATACATTTGCCGACAAAATCTCAAGAAATCAAAGTGTAACACCAATTTAATTGTAAGTAGCGAGCTGTGGGCTATACTATTTCGTCTCATCAATGTGGATTAGCATTTTGTTACAGATTGCTATGGCGTTTTACTAAGAGTATCATTTTTTACCCAAATAGCAAAAATAGTTACTATGATGTAACTTAGTTGGGAAAATTCAATAAGTCAGTAAAAAGTTATAGAAACACATAACACCAAATGGTTATCCACATTAATTAGACAAAATATTGGGAACAATATATCTTACTCACAACTTGCACTAGTTTATCCAGCAAATATATGTGCGTTGTCTGCACAGCATTCAATTTTTAAGAAAAAGTGTGAAGGGTTGTTAGGTGGTTAAGAATTGTATCCATCTCTAAATCCATAATGCTAAGCATAGAACACCATCTTTCTCTGCAACATAATATGTAAGAACAAACGCCATTGAACAATTTTAAGCAGATCATATCAGTATGTATGCAAGCGAAAAAAACAATTGAAAAATTTAAGGATTTGATGACAACAATAATAATCTTCAAGTGAATTCCACGATGAATTTCACATTTCATTTCAAGCTGTCCAATGTGCAGCTCATACAACTAAAATTCTCAGCAGTCCACTAGAGCCGTACGAATTGTATATACATCTCTGAATTTCGATGAATCGGGAGTAGAAACTGGAGTATAACCTCAATGCAAGTTCTGTCACTATACAACTCCACTAATTTGTAAAATATTTACACGAAAATTGTAGAGATGGAATATATAATGCATCAATTTAGAATGGCACTGGGCTATTGAAAAACAGCTTAAGGATCGGTCCCTGGAGAAATAATTCGGTGACTATGAGAGAGAAGAAACCGATCATAGCTGCGCGCCCGTTCCATCTTTCTGCCTTCGCTGTGAAGGGGCCAAAGCTGCGCGCATCTGTAGACTCCTTAGCGTTGAAAATTGGAACCAAAGATGCATATGTCAAAATTTGGACTGAAGCAACGAACCACACTATTCCAGTGGCGTTTGGACCAAACACTTGATCAATAGATGAGAGGCCCGTGACTTTCTCCACCACCATGGCCCATACAAATCCTACCATCGCCTGCATTTACAAAATGAACAGTAAATTAGAACGATGTTACCAGCTGCGTGTCAATAGATAATCCACTCTGTAACGCCATGCAAGTTTCCCGATTGCACAACCTAAGAACCATAGATATAGATATTTCCATTAGCGTACAGTACTGTAAGACAAATGTCTGGATTTCCCTAACCACCAAAATTAATGTCGTGTTTAAGAATTTGTGAAGTTTACAAAGGAACAACTGCTAATTCATTGTCTTAAGACATTCATAGTAAAGTTGCGAACAGCCTCGTGGAAGAAATAGTACCAGACGGCCGTTGATAGTTTCAGGTGCAGCACCATCGAAAGCAAAAACGCTCCACGGTGACCGGTCCCCAGTCTCGGGCCTACGCTCAACTTCGGGACGGGGATACAACGCACCAGGCGTAGGCTTGGCACCGAACACAGACCTCTGCTCGGACTCATTCGTGGCCTGATTCTCCAACACCTCCTCTCTGGTGATGGTCTTCTTGGTAGCCCGATCGAAGGAGCCTGCCAAACCCGCTGGAGTTTCAGTCGTGCTCTTCGGCTCCTCGCCCGCTTGGCACCGCACAGACCTCTTGAGGCCCAAGCGAGCCCCAAGCTGCACTCTCGAATTCGCTGCCTTCAAGAACCGGGATCCGTGTGTATCCAAAGCGACTGCTCCGAGAGCTTGACTTGGAGAAGCCACCTGCATCCGCATCATTGTTGCTGCCATCGTTCACCTAACTCAAACTCAGAAAAGAGCACACGATTCGTCTGCAAAATTTACGAATGTAGCGTCAGACACCTGTGTGCCATAGGTAAACTCAACAATTGAACTTATCTACGCACTCATACATTACCTAGGACTTTCTACAACCTGTCAAGATAAATTTCTGTATGGCATGACACATCTGTATAGCGTGAAACATCTGTATGCCATTGATAAAGTCAACAATGAACCTACGCGCACTAGACTTATACATTACCTCCTGTCTACAATATTTCTAGAAACAATATAACACCGAAACACAAATGTTCAGCGCCATGCAGTTATGCACAGGACAGAAATTGCTTTCTCTAGAATGTGCAACAGAACGCCAGACTCACAGCTTACCAAGACCAAAAAATGTGATAGCAAAGTCCTATACTCGACTCGTGTGCGGAAATTGGCTGCACTATGAAGCTGTAAACTGCAGTCACTGCTAGTTCTGAAATGCAAACAGTGTAGGCGACTCGTCGTAGTTGTGCAGTTGCTGTGTGATGGTTATGGACTTAAAGAGTTGCCATAATGCTTATATACAGAAGTGAGGGTGGCGATGATTCATGAACGTTCTAGACAGGTGGAGAAGTTTCCCAAATGCAGTGTCGTGCATGAGAGGGAGCGCGACCTGGGGCGAGAGACGTGGCCGAGGCCGATCCCTCCCGCGCTCCCGACTCCGACATTTGGTCTCGCTTTTGATGTCCTTTCCCATGGTTTGGCCACAGCGACCACTACTGTACTTCCCTTCTCTCGCCTCGATGAATCGTTTCCCGCCGTCGATCTGAGATCTACAGTACTTCCCTTCTCGCGCCTCGTCGAATCGTTTCCCGCCGTCGATCTAAGATCTACTACTTCCCTTCTCGTGTCTCGTCGAATCGTTTCTCGCCGTCGATCTGAGAACTGCCGAAAAGGTTGAACGGCCTATGGGATATGGGGCGCACAGCCAACCACATGCCACTGCCATTGCCAAGGAGCGCTTTAGATGGGGTCCAACAAAATGGAGCAATCCTATTGGCCAAGAGGGGTAAATCGGACTAAAGGCCTTTCATTGAGGGTCCAAGACCATGAAAAGGCAAAAGTGAGATGTCTCCTAGTGTCCAGGAAGAATTTTGGGCAAAATTAATCAAAATCCTAGTGTTTCCAAGTCCAACTGGTTACATGTTGTGATTTTTCAGTTATTTTTATTGATTTAAGGAATGTTTCTTAGATTGTTCCAAAATGATTGGTAATTATCTTGAAGGCTCAAACTTCAACCAGTTATTTCTCAAACTCAACTGGTTCATCTGGAACTAGCAGTCGGTTCTCCGGACCCTGTTCATTGGTGTCTCATATATGGCATCATTTTGGAGGGAAATACTAATGGTCCGAACCAAGAAATGAATCTCAAAGGAGAGCTCATGAGGGAGGGTCTAGTTCAAAGGTTCAGTTTGCCATGCCCTCAAACTACTTCAACTTGGTTCTATGCTCTTGGACCATGGACCCTCATCTTTTGCGCCCCTAATACATCGAATCTTTGTCGAATCTTTCTTGCTCTAAGCAAATGAAAAGATGGCACGTTGTCAAGATTTTAGCCACAAATGTTTATGTACTAGGTGAAGCCCTAGCCTCAAGGCCTTCTGCAAATTATGGGCTAGTCAGAGGCCGCAGAAGGGGCTAGGGCAAGGGATTGTACCGCTTGATTTGTTGTCACAAGGGTTTCATGATTGCCATTGTGTGTAAGCATGTAAAATTTTGGCTTTTGTAATAGAGCAAGAGTTTGTATTTGTTGGAATTGCAATATGGAGTCTCCAATGGGACATTGTCCCTCGGGGAGATCACTCCATTGTAAAGTTGAACAACCACGTGCGATCATTTTACATGTAAAAAAATGTAAAAAATGTAAAAAGCATCCCCAAAATGGGTCACAATTTTATCAAATTTTTTTCATGAGTAGATATACATGGTACCTGTTACATAGTAAAAAATAGTGACTAAATTTTATGATTTGTTTTTTTAATAAAACATACCGTTTCTAACTAGAATGCCGTAGAATTGAACTAAAAAATTTGCTACAAAAAATAAAGATGACTAAAAATTTCAAAAAAATATACAAAAGATACCATCAATGGTTGTGTATATGTAGAAAAAATATCATAAATTTAAAATTATTTATGGCATGTAATATAGGGGTAGCAAACTTTGTTCGCACGTGGTGTTGAACTTGACAATGGAGTGATCTCCCCGAGTATTGTCCACTTCTTTTGTTTAAATAATGAGGGGATGTCTATGTTTGATCTTATTTTCCTATTGATTTCTTTTTGGTTGTTGTGTTCTCATAGTTGTTATTGCATTTGTAAGTGCAAGGAAATGCCTAAATGTGTATCATGCATTTCCTTGCACCAAATTCAATAGGGAAAACAAGAGAAAATTTTATAAATACTACATGAAGGAAAATAAAATAACACTCACCTATAGCAACCAAAAAAGAGGGAAAAGAAAATATCATAACATGTAAGCCTAGGTGCTCAAAAATGTCAAAATGAATACCAACAGCCCCATGTAAATAACTTTTTTTTCACGCAAGTTTCTTAACATGAAAATGAGTGACCCACTTGAGGGTGAGCCATTGAAGTGTAATTTTTTTTTCTTAGGTGTCATCTTTTGTTATGGTAGGCCATTTTGGGTCCTTACATCAGGTGAGGGTTCCCAGCATTCTAGTAGAAAACAAGGTGCAATAAAAGTTAAGGTATCATACAGTGTCTCAAAGTAAAATGTATACAATTATTAAACATTTTAGGGTTTTAGAACTTCATTTGCAAATATATTACATGCATTCCAAGAATATTTATCAAATATGTGAATACCCCTTGAATAGAAACATTACTTCATAACCCCCCCCCCTCAAAAATTATGCTCCTTTATCACAAGTGGTTCATATCTTTAGAAAGAAGATACCCTATGTTTTACACGTATGGGAGTGTGGCATCTTGTGGAAGGAAAGGGTATGTGTGGCGAAAACTAACATCGGCCTTAAAGCGGCACTTATATTTCACCCTTAACCCCTGACTTCCCACACCCAATTTCCCTCAAATCTGGCCCAAAAATGTGACCTCAATTTCAACAATCGTAGCTCAAGATCTAAAGCTTTTTTGACAAATCCGATTGTATAGATATTTGCAAGTTAGAGGTGACTAGTCACAGTCCAAAATTTAACTATTAAAGCTCCGTTACATAGGAGATTATAATAGGAATGTCAATAATGGTTTTGAGAAGCAACAATTTAGAAATGAAATTGGGGTTGGTTTTTTTATTAAACCTCCACTCAAATCATCTCCAAATGACAAAATGTTACCCTCATTCAAAAGAGGGGTAATATACCTACTCAAATCAACTCACAAATCTTGAAAACTTTATTTTGTGATTTTTTGGGAAGCTTTACAATTTGAGGCAACGATGTCACAATTGCGCACCGTCCACATGGATTTACACCCACCAACACATGACCAACTAAAAATTTCAACGGTAGATGTTTAGAATATGTTGCATTTGAGTGTCTTGCAAATTTTCAAATCAATTGGAAATCACTTGCACATAGGGATCAACAAAAAAACATGTTTAGGATATGTTGCCCTTAAACTGCAGAGGTGACAAATGTCAAGCATGCATTTGTGGAGCAAGTCCACTATAAACCAGTTGAGAGAACACTCCCATTTTTTAATTAATCCCAAAACTTTGTTGAATCATAATTATCCACGTGGCAAGACATAGCACACCTGAACATCAAACCGGTGTCAAAGGGGTAGAGCGAATTGTTCACAACCAGAGTACAATCGCATAGGAGATTAGGGATTCAAGTGTCAACAAGTGAGTGCAACGGTGCATTAAGGGTTGGTTCACACAATGTCCCAAGTCCCAAGTATGACATGAATGCCTACATGGTAACACTTTTAGAGGTGAGGCCTTTTTATTGAGTTGAATCAAGAAAAAAGCTAGACCCAATTCTCAACACAAGTCTTAAGAATGTTTTAGATGAAAAAATCAATATTTTATTTTAATGAATATAAACCATATTTAATTGTTTCTTGAGGCTCAAAAAGTTAGGACTTTGCCTCCATGTTGGACATTGTTGATATGAGTGGGACTTGGGACCCAAGACCCATGGCCTAGGACCCATGTCAAACAGCCCTAAGGAAGCCAAGATAAAAGACACTAATATTGTATAGCATTAAGTATAAATTAACATCAGTTTGGTGGATCATACTGGTAATGTAAGACAAATGGAGAACATTTTAAAGAGAGCATCAACTTTGACCAATCATAATGGCTGATCCAGGATCTGCCCACTTAATGAAGTATCTCTCCAACTGGGTGCAAGCATAGTAAAGTGGACCAAAAAAGTGCTCCGGTATATGAAAGCCATGATTTCATTGGTCAAACGCCTATAAGTAGTAGCAAAATGTTGTTTAAAATAAATTATTTTTCATGATGACCTCTATTGTTAAGTTAGGCACTCAAATATAGAATATCAATATGAGATCTTCAAAACCTATCATCAAAAGTGACGAGTAAAAGCAACTGACTAAATATAGTTTTGAACGTAAATTTCATGACCTTAAATATTTTGAACATGGAATTTCTTTTCATATTCCTTGAATTCATTATAAACTTGAGGTCATCGTAATTTTTTTTCAAAAATTCATCAATTTAATGTAATGTAATTGTATTTTAAACAAGTTTTTGACAATTATCTTTTCAATGACACCCACTTGCACCACCACTTGCACCGTCTTCTAAAATACATATACGTTGTTTGAAATTGTTTTTTGTGAACATAAATTGCTTGGCTTTGTAGATTCATATGTTTTCTAAATGTTTATGAATTTCTATTTCATAAAATTCAAAGTTAGTATATAGTTTTGGATCACTTTCACTTAAACCTGAGCAAGGATCAAGAGCTGTCCACTTTACCGTGCTTCCACCCAACTCCAAAAAAATACACATAATATATGATAATTAGTGTGAACAACACTATTTTTCCCTTTTGAACTTTTCACTAAAAAACATTATTGCAAACAAAGAGCATTTTGACCAACATTTCACATCTATAGTGTCCCATATGCACATGTGTTCTACAATTGCAGTGGTCAACCTCAACTCCCTTTTAATTTGACCAGTCTTTATTTAGCCTTAATGGGATAACTTTTAAGCAGCATGAAGGTTAATTAACACACTCTAGGCCATCATTGTTTGCTGATCATTGAAACAATCATACTTTTTCTTTTATTGTGTTCAATGCACTATTATGTAGCCCTCTAATGGGCATTTTATCGGTACAAAGTTACAAACCAAAAAATTCCTAAGGTATTAGGGTTATCTGTAAAGTCCTTCAAGTTTAGGGGTGAAACCGTGGGTTTGATCCGTCTTTGAGAAAAATTTCTATTAAGAGCTCGTTAGCTTGCCGTACTTTGGAGAATATTTTGAAAGTTGTGTGCAAATTTGGGGATTTCTTTTTTTTCACCTCTCAAACATTAAGAGAATTTTAAGATCTAACATAGGTTATGTTTATGGGACTTGCCATTCTAAATCTTGGATCAATCTACGCACTTTTATATAGCCCTCTAATGGGTATTTTATCAGTACAAAGTTACAAACCAAAAAATTCCTAAAATATTAGAATTATCTGTAAAGTTCCTCAAAGAGGGATGAAATCGTGGGTTCGATCCTTCTTTGAGAAGACTTTCTAATACTGTAGTAGATCGTTAGCTTGCCGTACTTTGCAGCATATTTTGAAAGTTGTGTGTAGATTTTGGGACTTTTTTTTGCCACTTCTCAAACTTTGCAAGAATTTCAGGATCTAAAATAGGGTATGCATATGGGACCCATCATCCTAAATCCCGGATTGACCTATGCAAGGCTAGCTTGGCCCACCCATCCTAGTAGAACAAGCTAGAAAGCTAGTTTTTAATAGCCCAACACACTCTATATGTATGGTAATTTAAGCATTAAGAAAACTTGGGTGACTTTGTGTTAATTGTGATAAACTCAAGGTTTGGGACTACACCCATGGTTTCATCTCCTTTACTTTACAAATAACTCTTTGTGAAAGCGGTTCCAACAATATTGGGATGACCTAACATTATTAAGCAGTGTGCATTCGTTCATGTAGGCCCTGAGAATATAACCATGTGTTGTTCCAACCTAGTGCAAGGAGTCTTAATTTGAGTCTCCTTGCACTAGGTTGCCCAGGCATCCCATGGTTATATTCTCAAGGCCCACATGAACAAACACACACTGCTTGATAATGTTATAGAACATCATTTCATGTAAATAGTGCCAGGATGAACAATGATTCCTATGAATAATGCCGGGAGTATAACTTCACCCAAATTTCAAAATGTCAACCTAAATGTATGAATAGCAAATGGATATGTTTACTTTGTTTGGGGAACCCATAGAATATAATTGACATACTCTAGGGTCATGGAATTGACCTATATGGCTGAATAATTTGATGCTTTTGGTTAAATGTTGTGATATCAATTTCCAAACATGTGAAATATCACTCTAAGGTAGATGAGGCTAATTCGGTTAGCTTCCTTAATCGAACACCTTTTTTTTGCTCTTAATTGGTGGTATAGTCGCTTTAATTCGGTGGGTGAGGAATACATGGTAAGTTAGTTGTTGCATTGATGATATTTGGGTTAGTCACCTTCGCAAAAGTCAAACTACACCCACCATCCTCCATAATGAGGAGTTCTATCAACTAAGCTATGACATGCTTGATTTTTGTGCTCGAGGTGGGCAAATTAGGAGGCGGCAACTTGGAAAAAGTAGGAGGCAACATGTGGCTATGAGGTGTTGACCAACTCGTATTGTGGGTATTCTATAATGATAAAATAATTCAGCAACGTTTTATCTTACATGTGACCACTTTAGAGACATGGCACAACCAATATTGGCATTCAACTTGGTTTTCATTGGCAAATGACCCATGTAGAATAAACTACACTGTTTTTTGCATTTAGTGTTAGCAACAGTAATTACGAACCACAACACTAAATGCCAGTGACACCCTTAATGTTGCATACACTAAATGCCAACCTATACACTAATTGTGAACTAATGTAAAATTTGACCATGTTCAGATTTTTACATCTCCACAATTAGTGTTATAATATTTTTATGTTTTGTGTTTTAGGGTAACGCATAGTTTTAGGTAACGAAGCCAAGGTAGAGAAGGTGGCGGCGCAGGGAACACTATTTATCAAGTGGTTGGTAGATAGTGTTGCAGGTAAATGAATAGTAACAACATTAAATGTAACACAACACTAAATGCAGAAAACAATGTAATGATGTTGTCCACTTACACAACATTGAACAATAAAAGAGTTCCACCTATAACACCACATTGGGGAGTAAACATTAGGGGAGGAATGGACTCAAAAGGTGCCCATGAGTTTGGGCTCAAAAAAGGATTTTCTCTAATATTTTGGCTTTAAAACTCAAATGAAATTGTGTACTCCTCCAGTACTTGTGATGTTGTTATGTCCTCCACAATGTACATTCAGCGTCACATCGGCGAGGTTAAGTACGATGAGCATGACTTCATTGGCTCAGACCCTAGGTCCAAAACCATGTGGCACCTTATGTGCCATGTGAGCAACTAGGTACGCCCTTGTACTACGGTACCCCAAATACTAAGAAAGGGATTTTTGGGATATTACAAGGGCAGCAACCTTTTGAGTCCATTCCTCCCCTAATGGAATCTTTGATCTGGAGCCTAGATCAACACCTTCCTCAGCTCTGATTTTTCTAACTCTTTGATCTTGGTTTGTAATTGATAACATGCTCAAGCTTCTAATGCTCAAATCTATCAACTGGATGATTCCATAGAGTTGGAGGTGTCCACATTAACCTCATCTGTCTTAGTATCACACATGTATTACACTTATACGAAATTGGGCCGGGGATTCGTGGCACTCAAGTAAAATCATCCATGCGGATGAAAAAAACGCATGAATCATTTAAATGACTATTTTTAGGCAATTTGATTCCGGAAATAGAGTCAAAGGCCCCGAATTAGTCTAGTGATGTCACATTCGAATGAATCGGCCCTCAACCCCATAGGAGGGCTTTTTTTATTGGAACCACTTCATCCACGATATCTTGGATGGATGTTCCTTAGTGAGTGCCACGAATCCCCAGCCACGAAATTGCTTAAGTTACCGGAAATGGGTCTGCCTACTCTAGGGTACATACTGGCATCAGTGTTCAAGATTGAAGTCTTCAATGCCCTTCAAACGCGATTTGGCCCTTCAAAATATACCTCTCTCAAAACAGCCCTTCAAAACGCAACCTCATATTGAAAATGAAGACGTCACTTGAAGTCCTCAATATAATGTGCCTGCCACAAGAACCAACCAACGAAGGGCATTGTCACTACAAGAAATGGAGTTAGATGGTTGATTCTTAATTCTTCACATTGTATTGGAAACATGTACCATATAATTCATGCACAAGTTCAATATGAGTTTTGTATGTCATTTCTATATTCTTGGATTGACGTTTTGGATTTGAACTAGCCCTTCAACTGAAGGGCTAAAATTTGAGAGCCCTTCAAAATGAAACTCATATGAGGGCTTCAATCTTGAACACTGACTGGCATCCATGGACGAGAGCCACAAATAGCAGAGAGCAATTTACTTGTCATTAATTTCACCCGACATATATGAGCAAGATATTTAATGATTCCAAAACATTGGGAGTATCACCCAAGGTTCACCACATAACTACCGAATCAACAATCTTAGGGCCACTTCATACACGAGACTGAGAGCCCGTGACCAGTACACTTCAAACACTCTCATTGGTGGAAAAGGTGGAGCCGGTCCAAGTTCGCTTCACACTACGCTCGAGGGACCAACGGAGTATGTGAATGCAAGATGGATGTAAAGACTACATGGATTCCTACATGGCATCGAATGGATCATGTTTCATGGTCACTTGGACTATTTTCAAAAACCACCTCTTGGAGGTAGGTCTAACATAAAACCGGGAGACCATGACACTCCAAACGCTCACAACCGTTGCTTTATTCTATTTTATCATGTGTGAGGACCCGCATGAATAGAAGTTCATTGAAATAGCATTTGGTTGAGGGCCCCGTCACATATGGCTGCACACTACACTTGAGGATCCGTGACCACACTACATGATTTGGAGGTGTCTTGGGATGGCCTTTGGACACTTTCTTTTGGGCTCTCACAATTTCGTGCTCACGGCTCTTGGCTTGTGTGTGAAGTGGCCCTTGATAATTTGGCTCTCATTCAACCATCGTGAATGTTCGCTATGGTACACTGCAATGTGGTTGGCCATTTGTTGGGCCGTTTGTTGTTTGTGTGGCTTGGTATTAGGGTACGTCAATTTGGTGAAAATTTGTCAGGTGATGATCTCAATTCTCAAAAAGTGAGTGTCATATTGTAAATAAATTAAAAAAAACTAATGTTCTTTGTTATTTTTTTCATTTTAAATTGTTTGAATGGATGGAATTGCCAAATACATGTTATTAGAATTGGATGAATGTGACATTTTATCCAAGTAATGTCAAATAATGGATTCATATTATGATGGTGAGCACCACTTTGGTTGAATTAACAAACTAGGAAAAAAGGAAAAAAGGAAAAAAGGAAAAAAAAAACGCACACACACACACACACATAATAGAGGCGCATATTCCCGATCAAGACCCCATCAACAATCTATAGGGTATCATAATTTCGATAAGGTTGGGACTAAATGTTGATTGGGCCGGAACCAATAGTGCCATGACACATGTCTTGGTTTTGAGTGCTAATATGGGAAAGAATGAGCAGCTAAAATGAGTGGTTATGACAATCTCTAGACATTGGTAATATGTTCGGGCTAACTTTTGGCTTCAAAATTAATGTTGATAAAAAAATCTACCAAAACATAAATAAATAAAATGGATTGAGAATATTTTTAATGTTAGAGTAAAAACGATGAATAGTTATATACCTCCATGAAAAGAAAAGAAAAATCCAATAATAGGACATTTAGTTCGCTATAAACAAATGATTATTACACTTCAGCCCAGTTATTCTATTCCATTGTTTACAAAAAATATTAATTTTTTTTATCTAACTTAATTATGACCATCCATTTATATATAGCCTATACTCTAGGTTTCAATTCAAGGAATAAACTTACCAAACAAATTGTAGTCCTCCTGATTTCTATCTTCCTACACGGGAAAAATTTGCACCACCTTATACTTCTCTTGACCTAGTGCAAAATCTCTTAAGTGATCGGTTATGGGCGCCTCTACTCTGGCTATCGGTATTATTGCCAGTGCCCTTGTCAGGCACCTTTGACCATTAATCCTTCCTCCTATAAGCTTACACTGCACTAAATATGATATTTAGTGTCCGGTACACTAAACACGAACGCACACACTAAATGTCAATTACCCTAAGAAAGTAAGTAACATCAAATGTAAACTCAAACACTAAATATCAACTATGGCAATATGTGGAAGTTACATGTTTGAATATAGTGTTAGTAAGGAATAACAATAATAATAAATAACAATAATAAAAGAAGAATTCCAGCATATATTCTAACATATCTTCTAACACTAAGAGATTTTGCACCAAAATCTAGAGAATTATAAGGTAGTGCAATTATTCCCCATGTAGGAAGATAGACATTTAGGAGGACTGCATTTTTTTCAGTATTTAAATTCCTTGAGTTGAAATTACTATGAATTCTTGAAGCCAAAAGTTGGCCCAAACACATTACCAATGTCTTGAGTCTACCATAACCGCTCATTTTCAGACGAATTCCTCCTCACTTTAGCACTCAAAACCAAGGGCATGTGTCATAGCACTATTGATTCCTTTATATCTACATTTCCACTAATTTCTAGTAGGCAAAGCGGCCTACATGGAAACTAACCCTTAGAAACTATGAAATGTGGAACCTTATTTTAACCACCCACAAAAAGAAATTACCAAAATTAGTCCTAGCATGATCAAAATAATGGCACCCTATAGATTCTCGATGGGGTCCTGATCAGGAATGGGCACCTCTACTGTACTTAGTGTTGGTCACGCGACACATGCGGTTTACAATTGACATAGAGTAAAGGTGCCCGTAACGATCACTCCAGAGATTCTCCCGCTAGATTTGGAGAAGCATAAGGTGGTGCAATTTTTTCCCGTGTACGAAGATAGAAATAAGGAGGACTGCAAATTTTTCGGTAATTTCATTCTTGAAATTAAAAATTATTGTGAATTTTTGAAGCCAAAAGTTGGTCTGAACATATTATCAATGTCTAGAGTCTGCCATAACCAATCATTTTAACCGCTCATTTCTCCTCACTTTAGCACTCAAAACCGGGACATGTGTCACAACACTATGATTGGGTCCGGCTTTATCGAAACTCTGGCCCGCCTCATCGACCAAGTTCCCAACCTGATCGAATATGTTCTGGACTCTTCCGCATGGAGGCGCATTGCTTCCGGAACAGATGATGTCACATTTTAATGATGTCACTTGCTTCATGTCTCGCCAGGTGGATGACTTGCCACTTGACCCTTTATTTTTCATTTTGAATACGGAACTTACATTCTATGTATATATAGTATGATATATATATATAGATTCCTCCAAGTGGCCGGAGCCAGCTGGCGGGTCATCTGCAACTGATGATAAACACAGAAACAGCCTGCCCCCTACGATGCATCCGGAACATTCTAACCTCCGTAATGTCAGTCCCTCAATTACATCCCCGGAATCCTAGGGGACGGATGTGCTCCGTTTAATCGTCCTTCCTTGTCGTCACATTTTCCTCTCATATATCACAGGTTTTGACATTGAAAATAATCCATCAAAGAAATCAAACCACACGTCTGTACACATTCACGTTGTCATCATTGTCGTCATTGTCATTATTGCAATGTTGGCTTTGTGTAGTTCCATAATGTCACACTACACTGATAATTCTCTATTGTCATGCATCCATGTTAACACTGCATACCTCCTTAGTGTCACGTGCACTTTGGTTGCCACAGACGTGATATCAGGGAAGTTGGAGTGTATAAGCTTGACTAATAATGAATGTTGTGCTAGTGAGGAGTAGGTACACTAATTATGATATTTGGTGTCACCAACAGTCAATGTTAACCCAACATTATTTGTCATTCCTTGTAAATTTTTTGGGGGGGTTTTGATTTAAAGTGTCGCAGTTATTGTCACTTACCGAGTGGTTTTTCATCCAAATCTCAATCATCCATGACAATATATCATCACAAGTTGCTGACAAGAGAAAGGTAGGGTTTTGGCCAATGGATGAACTCATCCACCATCCATGACAATATTTATTCACTTATTCATCAATAGTGTCATCCAAAAAGTTACCATACTGACATTAAATGCCATATTTAGTGTGGTACTTTGGCAGTCTGTAAAGACCTAGCCCTAAGTTCTGTTTAAGTTACTACATGGCACCTCACATGGTGTAATCTCCCTCCGGATTTTTCAAAGTGCATTTTGATTTCCCATAACTCTTGCACTCTAGGCATCGACTTCATGGCCGTAGTGTTTCCTTAGAACTTCAGACGCCACATAAGGTACTGAGGCCTTAAAGCGACACTTTAAGAATCTTTTGCTATTTCAAGAGGGTTGAGTAGTTTGGAAAAAATTCCAATTTTTTTCACAAATTAGAAAATCTATACATAGTCTACAAAAATGATTTAAAAAATTAATGAATTCACATGCATAAATTTGAAACATCATCTTAAGGAAGGAGCCTTTTACTCTCCATGAGGGGCGTCTATTGATGTTGGATTGCTAAGTGAGTATCACCACAAAATCAACCTTATTATGAGTGAGGATCTTCTATTAAATCAAGGTGTTGTCTACCTTTTGTGGGTCACTTCTTACACTGCCTCGTTGAGTAGATAGTAACCATTGTGATTGGCCAAACTTGGTGCTCTTCTAAAAGTGTTCTTGTGTCCTTCCAAACCTTGGACAACTAACCCACTAATTCAACTATTGGTTAACTAGTTTCCTTTCGTAACTATAGTTGTTCGCGATTCGACCTGTCAAAAAATGTAGTTAACTATAGTTATATCTAGTTCACTAAATATCTAGTTAACTAAAGTTGAGTGCAGCTTGTTCACGGAATTTTGTTGTAGTGTTGTAGTGTCACTAGTGTGTTATTTGTGTTGGTGTACATGGAGGTTGTTCCAGAGCCTAGCAATGTGAACGATCGTATAAAGGCATTTCTTGATGATCCTCAATGGCATGAGGATATTAAAGACCCTCAACTGAAGCAAATCCAGAGGTGAACTTCTTCGAATATATAATAATACTTGGAATTTTTCTAGTTAACTATAGTTATTTTGGCAGTTGTCCAAGGTCTGCATCCTTCTATTATGAATGGTTGAAGTGGCATTATGTTATACTTAATGCCACATATGATAAATCACTTTCCACAATGTTTTACCGGATGACACCGTTGCACTCACTTGTTAACGGCTTAAGAATTAGAAATAGGTGTCACCAAAAGGATGGTGTTACTTCAAGGTCTCAATGCCTTAGTATGGGCTTCCAACCACAGAGGCGAATACAAGACCCGGCTTGAAGAAAACATCGGTGGCTTTCATAATCTGCATCTTCTCAGGTGCTTGAGAACATACATTTTTTTTGGCTCCAAGTCTCTATAATTGTATCACCCAAGCGAGTGACATGTCTCAACCACACCAACAATAGTGTGGGTGAGTTCGGTAGCTTTGGCTTCGGAGCGATGGCCTCTTTGAATCCGCTCACAAAGCTCCATCGCTAAGTGCACTAAGACATCCTCATACACCCCTTTGATGTTGGGATGCCCCCGACAAATGATGCATAATGTGAAGCTCACAACGCCCGCCTTCCACAACTTTTCTTGAAATGGGCTTCCTCTTTGCGATCGATGGACTTGCACTCAATGCTCCCTCCCGGTGGCCTTCTCAATACACGTGCCAAAAGAAGGTGGTGCCAAATTAACCTTGACAAAGTTCTTTTCCCAATGTGTACAAATCGTGGAGATTATCAGTCTCTCACTACAACACAAAATTGAAGCGTATAGAAATTATAGCTAAGTCTTTACATGAGCTGAGACCCTTGAGATAGGGCATCATCGGAACTAAGGGTCGAGGTATTCATAGTCAACCATGTCACTTTAACTACTCACTAGGGTCATGTAATGTCGACATGGATGTGATCTATATTTTTTAGGCGTATAGAGTTAAGGTTATGTGGTGGCGGCTTGTGATTGATTACCCTAATAAGAGTTTTGACACCTATCGTAGCCAAGCATTCAAATTTAGATGAGCAATTATGGGTTAATCTATAAATTGACTACGTGTTACCCTAACTTTATCGCTTCAAAATTTGTAGCAATTTCAATATTTGTGAAAAAAAAAATTGGTATTCTCCTTAGAATTTGTTTCTCTTCACAAGAAAAAGAATTCCTTGCTATTACTGTTATTTTATTGGTTATAGATGCTCAACCTTAACCCTTAAATGCTCATGCAACACGAAATGGGTCACCACCTAATATTATGATGGGGCTTGCAACCCGCTAGGTGGTAATCTACGTGGATGGAAGGTATCAACTGGTGTAGGGTGGTGCCCACTACCATGCATACCAAAATCACATATAAAAACCTCATACTCCAAGCATGTAGGTTTAAAAAAAAAATTAGGGTTGGCATTGCTTGTTTTGGGAGGCCATTCCATGTGTTGCCCAAATGTAGGAGCCAAAGTTAGGAGCCATTATCTTTCACATATGATGCCCAATTTGGGTGGGGTTTCCCCCTTTAGGACAAGGTTATAATTGTGCACAACTTGACTTGATGCATTTAAATAAAAAGGAGTGCACATGTTGCTTGCTCCATGAAAAAAGGGAAGTCTTCCAAAATGACCTCAAGTGGCCCCTTCAACTTTGAGGGTCACATACTTCAATTATATTTGCTCCAAAAACCCCAAATTTTTGGGAGTACCTCATTTGTCATCCACATGACAATTTTGCTCCTATAATGCATTTGAAAATGAGGCACATTTCGTGTTGGAATGTCCCCTACACAACCCCATTAGAGATAAGTTTCCATCACTATTTGAGAACGCAGTTCCAAGCAGCGTCCGGCAAGAGCCTAAGGCTAATACAAATGCAGCCTACAAAATTTGTGACTTAGCCTATAAAAATTTGAAAGTGTAGGACAAAGAGCCTATGGACAATTTAAAAACATAGGATACCAACCTATGTGATAAAAAACATGTAGGAAATTTTACCTACAAATTTTAAAAAGAGAGGATTTTAGCCATTCATCCTTCTTCAAATTGGGAAATTAGTTGGCCTAAGTACATATCTTTAGGCTAATACTCGGATGTAACACCACCTTAATTAAGGTGACATTGGAGAAGAAAAGCGTATTGGGGGCACAACATATCCTCCATTGGTAAATGCTGCAGCTTGTAAGCAAGAATTCTTTGCTTTCAAAGTGCAAGGTAGTTGTGAATGGAGTGATCGTACCTTTGAGGAGTTGTGGACACGGGGAGGTCACTGGCGAAAATCGTAGAAACAACGTGCGATAAAAAATAGGGTCTAATATATTCATTGTAGGTAAATTTTGCAAAAAACGTACATATAATATAGGGGGTTTTAAAATAGTGAAACATGTTTACATGTAAAATACCATCACATATAATGGCCTCTTTTATTTTAGTCAATACATGTAAAATAGCGTGGAAACAATTACTAGGGGTAGCGGGTCTAGGGTAGGGTCTGTGCTAGTGGATGAAAAGAGGTAATTTTCTATTGAAAATGCTTGGATGGATGACTTCGCAAGCTAGCTTGCTTGAACGTTACTGAACCAATGGTTCCAATGTGGAATTAATGGTCTCTACCCACGTGCCGGGAAGGAAAAAAAATGCAGTATAAGTAAAATAGGGCATTTTTAAATGATTCCCCAAAAAAATTATAATTACTGATAGGGTGTATTAAAATACAAGAATTTACCTTTATTTTGAAAAATACCATGCCTTATAATCTTTTCTGCAAGGTAAATAGCCCCCCGATAAATAGGTCCTGAGCGCACGTGTATGCATTAATTAAAGAGGGAGTGACCTCCCCGTGGTTGTGGACATCTATAAGTTGGAGCCCTTCTTTGAAACTGAAATTTCCTAACCTACTAACACTTGCCGACATTGCAAGATGCCAATGTGTTAGTACTGCTACTTGTGAGAGAGCTTTCTCTGTGCAGAATAACATCAAGCAGAAGAATAGGAATCGAATGACAACAACACACTTGGATAGTGTGATGCGGGTGGCAATTGAAGGACCAACCAAAATTTTTGAGTTTATTTTGCAGGAAGCTATATCTTTGTGGAAGGATTCAAGAAAGTTTCGATTCTTGTTTACTAATCCTGAGAAATATCTTGTAGGAAGAGTAGAGGTTGAATCAGAAGATGGTGAGGACTTTCACCCTTAAACTCATTTGAATTTTAGCAACCTTTCATAACTTATAATCAACTCTTTAAAAAAGAGTTGGTTAATCCTTGGCCTTCAAACGTGGTGAATGGCTTAGCGAGGTTCAATTCCTGCCAAGGATACCACTTAGTATTCAAAATTTGAATTTAAAGCCTACAACATTAAAAAATATGAAGGATTTTAACGTACTAAAAATTAGTTTTGAAGGCAATTGGCAGGTGACTTAAAAACTCAAAAGGTTTTCAACTTACAAAAATTTGATATTGTAGGATGCAACCTATGCCATGAGGGAAATAGCCTATGCCCTTTTAAAGAGGTAGGCAATTAACCTTAATAACTTCAAAAACTTTTCGGACGCTGGTTCCAAGTAGCCTCAAGTCTTTCTTTCAATTAGAGCGACAAGTTAACATTAGCCTCTATCTCACGGAGACTACCACACTACACCACTCCATAGGATTAACTAGTTGGAAACCATCATGATGTACTTTCAATCCCATTAGCCTTGTCGGTATCCCGGACTTCAAAATCAATTTCATAACATATTATGGCAAAGTTGCCAACTTTCTAAAAATTGTGGCATGACTAGTGTTTCATTTTTTATTCTAGAGGTTGGAGGCAACATTATAAAATATAAAATAAAATATTTCAAAACATTTAAGAAAAATTTATTGAAAAAATCGAAGACATCAATTACATGAGGTCCTTTATGGCATATCTTTGTCAAAAATATTCCCCTCTTCTAGGATCAATTCTTCGAGCTCTTCTCCGCCCAAGTATTGATCCAAGACTGCGCGTGGATCGTCCCCGATGCGAAATTTGTCTTGTCCAACGTCGTCATCATCAACGTCACCGTCGTCATTCTCCGTCCAAGGGCAGGGCTCAAGCACTACCGTTGAGTTTGAGTGTACTAATACTATATGATAATATGGAACAATTGGCAAAGTTGCGCATGTCTATATTCGCCCTACTAGCATGGATTGACTGTAGTAGTGAATTTATAATTAAAAACATTAAAAATGCCTCAAAATTTGCCGAGTATTTTAAAATGCACATTTTAAAATAAATTTAAAATAAATGCACCATTAGGTATGACCGAAATGATCATGAAACAAAACATTGCAAAATTTTCTCTAACAACCCCTCAAATGAAGGCCATGTTCATATATCAAACTGACCTAGCAAATGTGGTCCGATTGACTTCAAAGTTTCTCAGGTGAAAAAATGTGGTAGTCTAGTTCACATCCGTGCGGTTGGATGTTTTTTTTTTCCGTGAGTTTACGTTGCTACATAGCCGCCGGTCGGGCTCCCGCCCTGGGGGTCCTCGTTTTCCGATTGTTTTCCGATAATGCCGTGTCTGTCGGGCCTCACCTATTACAAGTGGTTGCGGCGGTGGGTCTGGCCGATCATCATCCTCCGGGGCTGAAACGTTCAAATAGCGAATCTGTTCTGTTTCCGGTGTCCTCTGGTAGCTGTTCAAATTGAAGATCCGCTTTCCGCAGACGAAGGTGATTCAGAGGTTCGAGAACGAGCAAGAATAAAGCAACCCGGTGATTCTTGCGACCTCGGGTAGCCTCTATTCGCTTGCTGCACTATGCGTCAAGAAGCTGGACCAGCTGCAGCAGCAATGAGGAGGTAAGCTTAATAAGCAAGGGTTTGGAGTGAGGGAAACGTAGTTGTAATCGTTTGGCAGCAAGACTTCCTTCGTGACAATGGCGGCTTCTCAGCTTCCCAAGCCTCTGCAAGAGCTTGTTCAGGATGGCAGCCTATGCGTTGTCCCGGAGACGCATATTGTGCCTCCGGAGGAACGAGCAAGGCCGGAGAGAAGTGATGATGATGATGTTGCTCCTGACCTTCCTGTGATTGATATGGAAGGCGTGGACGGCGAGCGCCGTGGTGTCGTGTTGCGCCAAGTACAGAAAGCGTGTGAGGACTGGGGCTTCTTCCAGGTGAAGAACCATGGTGTGCCGCTGTCCTTGTTGAAGCGGATGCAAGAAGCGGCCACTGGCTTTTTCAACCGTCCGTGGGAGGAGAAGATGAGCTATAGGTTGAAGGATGAGGAGCAGGCAGTGAAGTCTCAAGGCTATGGTACCAAAAGTGCGCCAAAACAGGGATTGGCTGCGAACTGGGGCGATCAGCTGCGCCATGAAGTGTTTCCCTTGTCCGCTAGGAACTATGACTTGTGGCCTACCAATCCTTCCTCTTTCAGGTGAGAGAGCAAGTTTGCTATGAAATTGAGATCATGTTGTAGATAAAAATGGTTATTTTTTAATTCTATTTCACCTTTGGCAACCCTTGCAATTTATCGGTTTATAGCGAGACGTGGGACTTTGTGTCCTTATCCGTCACATTTTCCCAATCGCTTTACCCAGCAAACAACGTCCGAGGTTGTTCGTTTTCATCTTTTGAATGAGGATATGTTCGGACGCCTACTGTGCGCTCTCCATCAGATGAGATAAGATCGTCGTCCTAATATTATCCCTTACGTTCCAGAATTCCTACTAGGGAGGTAGATTTGAACACTTGATCGCACAAAACAATGGTGAAAGGATCAGCTGCAACATGAAGTGTTTCCTCTGTCCGCTAGGAACTATGACTTGTGGCCTAGTCCTTCGTCTTTCAGGTGAGAGAGCAAGTTTTCAATGAATTTGAGATCATGTTGTAGATAGAAGTGGATTATTTACCTTTCTTGTATGTGCGACAAAGTGCAGTGGCTACCTTTGGCCACCCCTAGCAACTCAATTAGTCTTATAACCGTCTAAATGCGAGACTTTTTCACTTTGTCTCCTTATCCGTCACTTTTTCCCGATGCCTTTAAACAGTAAACAGCGTCCAAGGTTATTCGTTTCTGAATAAGGACGCCTACCGTTGTGCGCTGTATACCAGATGAGATAAGATCGTCGTTGAAGTCATATCCTTTACGATTTAGCTCCAGCATTCTTACCTGGGAGGTACATCTGAAACGTTTGATCTTACAAAACAATGGTGAGGATAATTTCACAAATAAATTTCGTCAACGGGGCTGTCGTTGCTCGTGAATTGCTCTTGAAGTACCCGACCTGCTAGAAAATGCGGACATGCTGGTTTGAATTTCATCCATTACCCCGCTCATGAAGCCTACAGATCTTCTGTTCCTAGACGTATGATGATTATCTGATCGCCTATATTGATAGTCGAGCACGTTCCTGACTTCTGAAACCGTACGGGAGTGCCAACTTCACGTCTACTTTGCTACAACTTGAGAAAGGACTGAGAGGTTGGAATACGTGTAATTTTTCGTAGTCTTCCCGTCAATAATAATCAGACTGCGCAATAGAAGTAGATGTGAGAGGATGGCTATCGCGAGTTTTTGAAGGTAGTTTAGTCAGAACAAGATATTACCAAACAGCCTCAGTGACAACCTTAGCAGTTACTCGACGCCGCAGTTTTACTTGATTGCAAGAATTCTTTATCCAAGAAAATCTGCTTAGTATTATTGCTTCTGGACACTACAATATGTATTTGGTTTGATCAAGTGATCCGCATAAACTCATAATCAACGGAATTTCTGGGAGAGTCGGTGAGATCAATTCCTTATTGGTTCATTTTCAGTAGTCACGCAGGAAAATCTTGACGCCTTATCTTCGTTCTAGAGGAAGTTGTTGAGTTAGCTGATCTGGAAAGATCTCATACGAATCGGTCCAGAGCTGGCACTCTCTGCTCCTTATGCAAAGGTTGTAAGTAGAATTCGATCGTAGCTGCGTAACAATTATGCGGAATTCTTGCAGAGAGACCGAGGAGGAATTTATACAGGAGCAAAGCAGACTGAGCGACCGGATTCTTGAGCTCATATCAGAGAGCCTGGGACTAAAGCGCTCCTTCATGGAAGATCACTTTGAATATCAACAAGTGCTCGTTGTGAACTTTTACCCTCCTTGTCCCCAGCCAGATCTCGCCATGGGCATTCAGAAGCATTCAGACTTTGGATTGCTCACCCTTTTGTTGCAAGACACAATTCCTGGTTTGCAAGTGCGCAAAGACGGGAAATGGATCACAGTGAAACCCGTAGAGGGCGCAATTGTTGTGAATGTGGGAGATCAAGTGCAGGTTCGTGCCAGCAAGCATGTGTCTCCCTCCTTCATACTCTTCCTTATATGGTCCTAGATAAATTGCTATTCGTTTTCTTTCCCAGATTACAAGATGAGGATCTGAATTGCTATATCTTTGTGTTCCTTGGGCCAGATTTTAACCAACGGTAAGTACAAAAGTGTGGAGCACCGGGCCTTGGTGAACAGCTCAAAGAAACGAATGTCCATTGTCTTCTTCACCAACCTTAACGATGACTCTGTTGTGGCTCCCGTGTCCGATTTGCTGGACGCCGTGACACCTCCCAGGTACAACCAGTGTGCCTTTGGTGCATACAAGGCAGCTGCCTTTGCTACTTTAGGGAATCCTGGCAAGAGGCTTATCGAAAGAATGGAGATAAATTAATGAGAAGTCAGTTCGTTCCAGGATGAGTGGTCATATGGGGGTCATACTTTGACTTTCTTCTCAATGTACACTTATGTAATGTTGGTTGGAGTTTTCTGTAGTTGCCCACAAGATTTTCCAAACAGCGTAGCTTGTAGTTCACAACAGATCAGCGTTCGTATGGGCTCACAAGAGGATTGTTACAAGATATCCTTGCATTAGTGCGTTACAGGCCAATGAGCTGTTATTAACTTCACAACACGGAACAGCACCTTCCACTGTATGAAAAGGGGACATAAACTAGATCCAGAATTTATTGGGATGAAATAATGGTATACGACAGCTTTCATAGACTGTTTGCAGTTTGTTCAGCCCTTTGTAGCAGCCCCTGATGTAAAATAAAACAGAAAAATTGCCTTCTGGCAATGTAAGGAATTTGTGAATGCAATGTCCATGTAAATCTGGACTCAACCCTTGTCCTTCTAGAGTTTCTCAGGTTCACAAGCTTCGACCGGTCTCGCTGAAGTTCTCATGTCTATGTTGGTGGACAGTACTTTGGACGGTCTCATTTCCTGAACTTACCTTTTCGCATGTATGCAAGTGGCTACCTGTCAATGCAGTGCGAGCCTAAAGTGAACAGGGTGCCATCATGGGGCCTCGCTGGGTCAATTTCCTGGCAGTTGAGGCAAATTCTGCATTCAGGAGGATCCGCGATTCGCAGAGAACAAAGCCAAATTTGGCCGAAATTTATATCCTGTTGTGGGCACAGAATTTTATCTTCTGCATCTTAGCTACTGCCACTCACATGAACTTTGCCCAAAGTCTATTAGGGTCCTAAGAAGTTCTTGAAGGTTGTCTTTTGAAGCTTTGAGGGGTTTTGAACGACTTTCCACTTTGATCGTCACTCTCGTAGGAATTGCGGCGTCTCTTATCACAAGTCTGGTTTGGTGTGAACTTAGTTTCTGTGAAAGGCTCATCATCCTGTGAAGATGAAATTTCTTTTAGTTAGAAATATAAAGTTTGCTGTAGAACAATTGTCTTCCCCTTTTTTCCATGCGTCGAAGAGAATATCCAAATCGGTCTATTATGGGGGCAATGCTGCATGGTCGTCAGAACCTGGACAACGGTTGATTGGATGAAGCAGCGCAACTAATTGTGTGGTAACATAGTCACAGATGAAAGAGATTATTTCCTGTGCCTATGGTTGATCATGCTGTGGACCAGACGAAGATGTCCGAGTACAACAACCATCCAAGTATACAACCACTTGTAAGGAGGGCGGAGATCGAGGAATGGCCCCAGATGGTGCAGTGGCTCTTGCTGCCGGGTGTACAATAGGTGCAAGTGCAATTGCGATATGGCACATTTATATGCACTTGCGCAACTACACCGAGCCCACCTTCCAACGCTACACCGTCCGCATCATTTTCATGATTCATGTAAGGTCATCACCGCAATTAATGCTCACTCACGTATTTCTCTTCACTTTTTTCAATGCAAGCCCAATTTTCAATGAAACTGCACATCATCACTTCGTCTTGAACGATAGGAACGTCCGTTTAGGGTTTGACGTGTTCACGAGTTCGATGGCAAGTTTGGGAGGGCTTGCAATCTCAAGGTGCGATTACATACAACCACCGTTTCGGTGGTTGATGGTTGCAGTATGCTCTCTTTGGTTCTATTTTTGAGCGATAAGGTACACTGATGACAACCACAACTACTCTACCTTGCCCAACTTGCCCAACTACGATACAAAGTGTAGTTGGTTGTAGCACTTTCTTTGGTTCTGTTCTGTTTGTATGTGGCACCAAGAGAGAGCATGTAAGAATAGGATTTGTAGGAGGCAATTACTATAGACAAACTTTTCAGTAGAATCCAGAAATTGTTTGTCTCCACGGAACGGATTGCACCAATAGGAGGGACGATCATCGAGGTCAGTAGTAGTTTGTAAACGCACCTTCCACGCTACTGAGTACTTTAAATATGTTATCAATGAGGAAATTCGATAACCATCGTGATGCATTTCATAGTATCCCGTGGAAAGGTGGTCTCATATTGTTACCTACGCTTCTGAGTGACAATTAGCGAGGCTAAGTTGCCTGGGTTGAGACATTTGTATCTTTTGGTACAGAGCTCTTCATTGATTACCCTTTCTGTTCCAAAAATTTTGGTGTTTCAAATTGGCAGCTAAGGACAGGACTTGAGTTCTTGATTGAGCCAGCCTTGTTGGAACATGATTAGTCGATGAAATCGGAAAAGATGAGAGAGGTGGAGTTTTCACGAAATCCATTTTGTATTATCACAGCCAACTCCTACCTGTTACATTCCGTTTTACACATCCACATTGTTTGGGTTTTGGGACCTGGACTATGGGGCTTGTGAATTTCTCAAGTGAGCAATGCAGCTGGGCAATATGGGAACAAAATACAACAAGACAAACTGGAATTATTGGCACAATTAATCAGTAAATCTACAGTAACACGTTGTGTGCAGGTGTATGCACTTATGTCGTTTTTGTCGTTGGTGGCGCCGATGGGAGCCATCTTCTTCAATTCCATATCCGGAATGTAAGTCACCTGCAACCTTGAGACGTTTCTTTTCTGCTTCATGAATTCAGCAGGTGACTCAAATTGTTAGGGTGTGGTGCCTGGCTTCCATCACATAACATTCTTAACCAGGCAAGAGGCAACTCCCATGATCACAGAATCACTTTCGAATAACTCCAGATCTATTCTAAAATGTCAGACTCTTCAATAAACAACTCCGGATTCATTCTAGATTCTGTAATGTCAACCTCTTCAATTGAGGTTGAGATGAGGAAAAAATCTCATAAATTATATTGGTCTTTGATGTGCAACCCTTGCACACCACGCACCCAGGCTTAAGCTGGGAAGGGAACGTCGCCCTAGTACTTAAAAATATCATAATGCACGGGTAAGCTGACCTAATTTAGTTACTTATCTTAACCGAACACCTATATGGTGTGTGATTAGGTGCGGCTTTAGAAATAAATTGCATACACCAATAGACACCAATAGACATGTGTTTAATACAAATTGGATTACATGCTCAAACATTGTTAACTTTTCTAGGTTCAATAACCAACATATTTGAGGGGACGTATATGATCCTTTAAGAAGAGAGGGAATCTTCACTTTGATAACGAATAAGATTTTCATATGAGCTCCAAGGATTACAAGGAAAATGGCTATGCCCTTGATTTGGATTTGCTGATAATCTTGTACTCCTATTCGTGTTTAATATCCTATAAGAAGTGGGTGCAGAGCCCAAGTGTCTATCTTAGGCCCACTTACCCTAACTTTACAGTTTCTCAAGTTGTTAAGCGGGAACTTCCGTAATTCCTTGTTTTCCAGGTACGAAGCTTGGGTGATCTACAATTTCCTCTCATTGTGCCTTGCTTGGGTTGGAGGACCTGGGGTGGTGGCCACCAGCCTCCACGGCCGGTTTCTGAAACCTTCATGGCACCTCATGACTTGTTGTTGTGATGCCATCCCCCTCGACGGGTATGTTCTCTCCTTATTTTGTTACCATACCGTGATGCAAGGCTACATACATGAAGATAGCCGACTTGAAATGGTGCCCAACATGTACTTACAAGTTAATGTTTGTTTTTTCTTGTTTTATGCCGATGATGACCATTTCAAGTTAAATCACCATTGAATGAGCTTCTTCAAATTCCGAAATCACCTCTTTGAGATGGTCACACCCCAAAAACAAGGAGACACAAATCTTTCATTTACCCATTGGTCACGATTTCCAAATGCTTAGCAAGCTCTCACGTGCGAATCGCCGCCAATCAGGTTGACTATGCGCAACAAATTTGTACATGTTGGTTACTTTGGATCTCATTTGTTGTCGTCGTCGTCGTAAGGTCTGTGGCCTCCTTTTGTGCGCTCCCAACTCCACAGACAATTATGACCATTGGATCGTCTCGGAAATCGCCTCATCCTCCTAACAATTGTGAATCGTTGACGAATCTCTGAACGTGACGAATCTCTGAACGTGACGAATCTCTGAACGTATTCAAGGAACTTACAATCGCTATTTTTTACAGCCGTATGTTGATGTAGAATCAACTAAGAAATGCCTTATTCCTTGTAGACGGATCCTGCCATGCATCGTTGTTGGCGGAGGATGATCACAACGACCACATGACATTCTTCAGCCACGCTTAGTTCTCTTTCTATCTTCAGATAAACATGGCCCCTCCCTCCTTGCACAGTCGAGATTCAAACTGATTTTTTAAAATCCCCAACATCTTATCTTAAATCCCATCATCTACCTCTCCTGATTCTCCTGGAAACGAACAGGTTGGTACATCTAGTTGAGGAATTGTTATGCATGCAGTTGTTGTGTGCACATGCAGGATTTTCATCCGGCGGTGTAAGCAATGTGTGCTGCAATTTGTGATTCTGAAGCCGATCCTGGTGTTTGTGACGCTAGTGTTGTACGGCTCTGGCTTGTATGAAGACGGGAGCTTCTCCGCCCGCGATGGCTACCTCTACATCACTCTTGTCTACACCATCTCTTACACGGGAGCATTGGCTGCGCTCGTGCTCTTCTATGTCGCCTGCAAGGACCTGCTGCGGCCCTTCTACCCCTTCTCCAAGTTCGTCATCATCAAATCTGTCGTGTTTTTGACCTTCTGGCAAGTATGGCGGCCTCCTTGTCTCGCCGACAATGCATGTTGCAAATGGATACATATCAATTGAAAGTGCCATAACATTATTCAGCCTTGAAGCCTAGATTTGTTCATACGTTCACCCTTGTCAAAACCTGATACTCAGGTTGAATCTCCGCACTAGGAGAATATCCTGAAACCTATATCAGCATATTTCCGGCCCCACAAAATGTGGCAGCCAGGCTGAATAATGTTGTGGTTATTTGAACTTAGTAGGAACGTTTGTCAACTCAACTACGAATTAATTGAAATCTAATTTCATTGTTGCTCTGATACACACCTGATACACACGTTGTAGGCCGTTGTGTAATATGAGCGGGTTGCAAAATTTTGATTGTGGGTTTGGATCTCTAATCGTGAGTGCAGGGAGTGTTGATCTCCATCTTGGCGAGCAGCGATGTTCTATCGGCACAGGAATCCACGGATGTCCAAAACATCGTGATATGCGTGGAGATGTTGTTTGCGGCGGTGGCCCACCTATATGCGTTCCCATACAGCACATACGCGGAAGCCAACATCGGGATGCACGGCAGCCTTGTCAGCAGCATCCACCATGCGCTCAACTTCTCCGACGTAGTCGATGATACCCTGCATCAGGTGCACAATGTCCGCAACTCTTCGATATCATCCGCCAAATTCTCTTCAACATCCAATCCCCCCTCCATCGCTATGCAGCATGCAATTTTGGGTCAGGTTGTCCTGACAAAGTCGAGTAGAGGCGGAGGAAGATGATAAAAACAAACTCATTTGGTAAGATGACTTCACAGAAGTGCAAACTCAATTTCATGAAGGTTCCAAGCTAGTTCATGAACCTTCTAAATTAGTTCGTGATTCTTCTAAACTGACTTGACATGTTGCACGCCTCAATTTCATGATAGTGGACCTTTACCCCTAGCACCTTCATGAATCTTCCAAACCAATTTCATAGATCTTTTCGCACACTAAGGTTTGGATAAGAGAGGTCAATCAAAAATTTGGTAGAGCTCGCCATGGGGAGCGATTAGGAGAATCTTATACATGATGTACTGTGAAATGAAGTTCTACAGTTCATGAAATTGATTTTGTGAAGTTGTGAACATGGGTAACAAATCATGAAATTGTTCACAACTTGAGGGAAATTACCTGAGAGTTCAAGTTAAATTTGTCATCTATATAGTGAACTTGATTCATCATTATGATGAAATTGGTAGAACCTATTGCTGAATTGGTTTGTAAAATCATGAAATTGAGTTTGGTGAATTCATCTTACCAAAGTAGTAACTTTATGAGGAGGAATAATTTAGTGTAGGTGCGGAGATTCAAACTCCTATTTACCCTTTTTCAAACAGCTACACTGATATGTGCAGTTCGGTTGCCCCGTGCTTATTTATCGACATTCCACACACTATATCAAACATATACTACCACAGTATCAAATTACAAGAATTGCCATTTTAACGTTGGTTTTCTACAAACACATAAACAAAGTTATAAGTTTTTGTAATCTGATTTTGACCCAAGGTAATTTGCGTGGGTAACGAGGCAACCTGTTCGCGAAAGCAACGTAATTGCACATACCAGCGTTACAGCTCAAACCCTATACCACCGTGTCTTTGGAGGATTGATGCCCACCTTTGATTTTCTCCCAACCTCAAAGAGTGGAAATGGGGTGTTTCTTGTTGTTCTCCACAATGAAGGAGAACATTGTGCGAACACCCCATTCGTGTTTCTAGTAGCTGGGAAACATGTTCTCATCATCATGAGGGGTAATAGGTGCGGCAAATTTTTTAATCTGAGGATAAGGCCTTCTTTCCCCCTCCCATATAACAACAATCACGAAGGTTGGCGGGCCTGAAGTGGCTCGTTTTCTTGATTGGACCCTTAGATTTGATTGGTACGTGATTCGGTGAGGATAAAAGCGCAAACATCATAAAGATGCATGTTTTTAACAGATTGAACTACGTCTTCAGATAATAACAACTACTCTACACTTAACAGTGACGATTGGGAGGACCTGCGTATCTAGTTAAGAAATCAACCAACAAGCATGCACTTCCGATAACCATAACTACATAAGGGAAGATCCTATTTTCAATCCGGTTTTTGCAGATGTTTCATTGCAGATTTGTTAATGCAAAACTCGTTTTTGTTGTGTAAATCTAATTGGTAGAAGTTGGAGAACATGAACAATGGACCAAATAACACACACACACATACATTAATGCTTCCACTTCTCCATTTTGCGTAGTTCGCACCGACCTACCATGAGTACGTGCTCTATAGCGACGGCAGCCAAGAGGCACCCCAGAGGTACCGAGTGCGCACCTTCGTGCCAACCGGGAAGGAGATGGAGCCGATGACTCGAAACGCCACGACACAAAAGCCCGACCCTAAAGATATGGATTCGGAGAAGCCTGCTCCAACCACTAACCCCGCCCCACGGACGAGCGGCGAGGCCGTGGTGGGTCGGGACCCGCCGTCCTACGGAGAGATGTTTGGCCCCAACAGTCGCTACGATGATACGTCGTCTTACAATCCGCGGCCGCCGCCGCTGGTGATGCGCATCAAGAACAACCCCACAGATCTAGAGTTCAACCCGCGGGCATTAGAGACCCCGGAGACGCGGCGGGCAGCCCTTATGACGTATGACCATCTGCCATCGTGGACCGAACCGATGTCGAAAGGGAAGCAGAAATATGCTTTGGAGGTGGTCGGCCAGCCAGCCAGCCAGGCCCGCAGGGCGAGCTCCACGGAGGAGGAGGCGGATGAGAACACAAAGCTCACCGAACGGAGAGCTTCCGAGCAAGGGTCGTTCATGGACACGATCGACCTTAGCGGCGAAAACGACGAGTATTCGGAAGGCTTCATCCAGAGGTGACAAGTAGTATTCGGAGACAAACTATCAAACCTCTACCCTTGAATCGTGTGGGAGTTTGCTCGGCACCTAGGTGCACTATGCATTTGAAATAGTGTGGCCCACACTCCCCCCACACTATTCATCATCAACCCAATCAAATTTTGCAATCGTTTCGTGGCACCTAAAGGTGGCATGGCATGGCAAACTTGGTGCTATAGGATAAGTGATGGAGGTCACTCTAATCAACATGTTTAATGCCACACTTAATCATATATACAATGTAATTTGCTCACAGTTGACCCACCTAAGTCGAATGGAGATTTGGACCAAGTTTGGTTGAGTTTGCAAAAGCTCAAAACACAACAGAGCAATTCATGAGATTTGAATTTCACGGTGGAACATTTCATGTGGAGACTCTTTGGTTGACCCTAAATGTCGTTGGGGTCATATACTCACTCACTTGGACTTGCCTTTAGGGGTCTTATCATAATCGTATCAGTTCAATTATTTTGCAAAAGTTGCATGCAACCATGACACACCATCTACATGTGCCTGCTCACGATTTGAGCAAACTATGAAGCATGAGGAAAAAAAATTGGATTTCAAGGGGATCCTTCAAGACCATTTTATTGTTTTCAATATTAAACTTAATTCAAATGATCTAATCGTTTGTGTGACACTTCTTTGAATATGTAACAAGTACCTTTCATATATGCAATTTTTTTTATACTAGACATTTTGAAGTCTTTTGGGGCACTTTGGAGGGTTTAAAACATGGCAAGCTTTGTATAAAAAACACATCAGAGTGGAATGTCTTCATGAAGTTCTTTTAATTACAAAGCCAATATCATCATCGTATGGTAACCAATGATTTGACATCAAGTTCCTCACTTATTCTACTCTCGACAAACAGATGGCCAAAACATACCAATATGTCACATTTTCCCATAATATAGGTAACACATATACATTTTCTTTGAATGAAAACTATTCTAGAATCGGGCCCCTTTTCACATCCATAAGATTAACATCTTCCTATAATTTTTCCAGTACCTCACCATAAATTTATTGCTCATCCAAGAGCAGAATGGTAATCAAAACTCGTCATATTTTTTCATCCATAAGTCTCAAATTTTGTCCACAAATTGATGAGTTATGACCAATAACCAAGTCAAGTAGGTGGATGACTTGTCGGTTGCCACTCTCCTCTATGTGGTTATGTAGTCCATAAAATTCTAAAGCAAGGACTTTTAAATGGATTGCTTTGGAGCTTTCACCCCAATGGAGCACTTAGAGGTTACGACTGGATTGCCATAAACCGAGTATAAACCCTAAATCCACTCAAAGACCAAAGCTCTTCTACCAAAAGACGCATTACAATTTGTTTCCATGCATTATGCATGATACATGTAGCATGTTTAGGGAGTTGCCATTGGCCATTTTGAAAATTGTCGAAGGTTAATGACATCTTCAGATGTCTTTACTTATAAAAATTGATTCATAGAAGGCACCAAGCAAGTCACCTTTATGGAAACAAGGAAAACACATAAATGAATAATAGGAACTGATTAAGCCACAATACTAACCTACATAGTTGCTCTCAAATAGATTGCAATTCTAAGGTGTCCTCTCTACAACTTGATTAGAGATACGTTTCCTTCCCTATTTCAGAATATAATACTTGGTTGTCTTAGGTCTTTCTTCCAATTGGATCATCAAGTTGATATTGGCCTCAATCTTATTGAGGCCATTGCACTCCATTACTCTAGGGAATTTTCCTCTTCGACACCATTTTGATAGACTAGTCCCATAAGCCTTTTGGCCTCCTAGAATTTAAAATCAATTTCATTTCATTTGAATTGAACTGAAATACATCAATTAGATGTGAAAAGTTTGGAATGGAATATATGCGTACAACTCTTGCCATCAATTCTCACACCCACATCTCATGTTGACAATAAGGTATGTGGGTGTTACTTGGGTCATTTTACATGTTCTCCAACTTCTACCGATTGGGTTTACACAACAAAACTCATGTTGCAGTAGCAAATCTACACTGAAACATTTGCAAAAAAAAAGGGATTGAAAATTGGACCTCCCCTTATTTAGTTATGTTTATCAGAAGTGCATGTTTGTTCCTTAGAAAACACTCTCCAGTGAACAATAAAATGATCTTTCACATGCTTTGAACATGTGGGCATCAATCAGAACTCGTAACATGTCCAGTATATTGTTGATCAGTTTGATTACACAGAAACACAGAAACTCTAAAACAGGGCAAGTGCCACATAGGAACAAACTTACATGTAGCTTACGAATTCAGAGTTCTGCAGTGCTATAAACTCTACCAGCACTAAATACAGTCCTACCTCTTTAATACGACACTCGACAATACAACAACCTCGGTATAATGACACAAGTTTTGTAAACCAAACTTTCTAGTTAAAATCTAACTCTATAATATGACTGTGACATTGTTAATACAACGTTCTGGACTTCCCAAAACATCATATTATAGAGGTAACAAATGTAGATATGACGGGTCCCACACATGTATAAGTACATAATGAATAGTAAATTTATGTAAGTTTCACATATGAAGTGTGGATAGAAATTTTTTTAATGTAAAATGATGTTCAAACATGGAAACTAAGGAAACTAAGGGAACTAGGTTGTCTATCTCAAAACCTAATTAAGAGACTCATTAGCTGCTATCTCTTCTGCAACAGTTTTTCACCTAAACCCTAAACCAAGGTGCGCAATTTGTTTTCGAGCATTTTGAACTTAATATTTATCAAATTGATTTGCATATTATCGGAAAGCTTGATTATTGGAATGCAGACTTTGCTAATGAGGATTAGGGAGAAAATTCAAGATTAACCAAGGAATCCGAAGATCTGGCACTCCTCATATGAAAACTATAGCTTGGACAAGATAAGATGACATTTGAAGATTATCTAATAATGAAAGGTGAAGACATCATTGAAGTTGAATATTGCATGTCAAAGTTGTTTGATATGGCCTTCGGACAAAGAATAGAACCACCTAGCTTTGACCTTAGTGCGGAGCCCTTAGACTCTTTAGATGTTGATGAGAGACCTCCATCTATTGTGAAATTGATAGATGCTCAACATCATGCTCAATTATTAGCTACATTTTTTATGGACAACCCATTAGAGTTTACTCCTGCAAACGTAATGAAATTGAAAGCCATATCAAAAAAGATCACTAAGATATTTGTTGCTAATTTGAAGTGGCAACATCAGCGGACTATTGAATCCTTCTTCAAGTCCATATAGATTTTCATGAGAAATTTGCATATTTGTAAAGACATTTGAAAGAATATCTTATTCTGTATACCTATGTGGCAAGATGTCTAATATGTGTTTTTATGAAGTACCTCATTATTATGACAAAGGGTCCAATTTGTCATATTATTGAATATGTGACACCTCCGTAATATGACAGTTTTCTCGTTTCCCAAACATGTCATATTAAAGAGGTAGGACTGTATTGCAATCAGAATAGATGCAACAAAACAACAATCTGAGGAACCGCAGCCAGACCAATTTGCTGACAAGGTCATCTGTATCATAGTTCTCTGTATGCCAGATATAATGCCACAACCTGAATCAAACCTGAATTGAATAGCAACAAACTTGCAGCTTAGGCAATAGACACCATGCTGTGGTCACAAAACACACCAAACTGAAAGTTAGATCACATACATCTGCACCAGTGGGTGTGGTATCCACATGACCTGACATTATCGCACACATATGGAAGGCAAAGAAGGAAAGTGACACACAAGATGGTTTGGAATGGCAAGGAGACCCAGAAGTGGTGGCCGAGTGTACACATCCACAACTGCCTTGCTTGGCTGCTACTGACCAGCCTGTGACTCTTTTCATTTTGATGCCAAATATAAGCTCTCTAAAAACTAAACATAATGTGATGAAGAGCTGCACATTTGGCAACTTCTTGCCAATAGTCAAAGTCCTAAAAAGTTTGGAACAGAAAGCCTTACAAATTACAGAGTCTACGCTGCATGAACTTTGTCAAGGTAACCTCTCCAAAAAAGAGGCACTCAAATTTTCCCTTCACAAATAGGGATGCCACAACCTAGAAACTATTTTGACAGCTACAGGAGTGCTTGTTACATCTGACGTGTCAGCCACTTGTGGTGGTGCCTAACTGTCACAACAGTATCGGCTTCAGTTCATCTGTCAAATTTGCACAAACTTCCTCTTGAATGTGCTCTCCTTCAGGAACTTCCTCCTCCAGGTCATTGACATCACTTCTGCTGACCTCATGCTCTACAACCGCAGGAGCCTTGTTGGTGGGTGCAGAATTCTCAGCTGCTCGACTACTGGAAGATATAGGAACCCAAGCCAGATTGAATGACTGGCCCTGAAACCACCTGCCTTGTGTCATGGCCTTTTCTGCAGTCCATCGAGTGTTGTAGCTCACACGTATAAAATTGTTTGTATTCAATGGTTGTCCAACTTCCACCTTGTGACCTTCCGCATCCTCAACTTCCACATTCAAAAGCTCCCCAAAAAACGCAAAATGTTCCCTTAGAGCTGCAAGCTGCTACAATCAATCAAAAAATCTCAGTTTCATCTCTGGCATGACTCATAACCAAGGAAGTTCTCACTAGCCCTAACTATCAGCACATACCATCTCTTGAGAAATAGAGCCAATATTAGTATGAAGTAAACAACATGATCACACCCTGAGACATCATGACTGCAAACGTCAACACATCACACAAAAGGTAATAGAAACTTACCTCCATTACATTAGCTGGAAGGGGTGGTATGATTCTAAATACAGTAGTGCGATTATCAAGTTTGAATCGTGCAGGGCCCCAAGCAGCACAAGCATGACCAGTAAGAACCCCAGGACTTATCCTTGGATGTGATAATTTTGTGGGTTTTAGTGACTGCTGTGGCACTCCTGCCTGAGCAACAATCTCCCCTGAGCCTGTCTTTTTGAAGGCAGGCACAGACGGTACATTGCTTGCTGCTGCTGCTGCTGCAGCGCTCTCTTTACGCACATTGAAGTCTCCAGAGACATCCAGTTTCTGCCGCTTACTAGCCTGGTCTCCTAAAGGCTCTTCGACCCCTCCAACTCCCTGCCCCCGAAACAATGTAAAAAGTCATGTCAACAACCAAGTCCAAAAAGACAGTGAATCTCCTCACAAATAGTAACCAAAGTAACCAAATCCTCAGAGTAAAAGAGTGAGACCAGCTGTGACAAATCCCAGATAAACAGATCTTCTGTAACAGGAATTTAACAAATAAGTACCATGATTCCTGACTAGCATCAAGAATATAGATGAAAAAGGAAGCTATTTGCAATTTTAGTGATTCAGAGGTGCACATAATTACCAAAAAGTTGCAAGGTAAGACCTAAACTCTAGTGCAATTCTGGCTTCACAATTATAAACTACAAAGACAGAATCAACGCTGTCCATGTGTAGAACCAACATTGCAAAATAGAGAATAGAGATATAAACATCTGATGTTTGAAAGCATTGGAACCTACATAATTAGTTTCTGCCTCCTGAAGTAACCAGAAACAAGTAGCTGGCACTTAATAAGGCAATCACATACTCCTAACATACTAGGTTCTCATTCTTTTGCATCGGCTCGCAACATCAGAAATATGTGGTTAGATTCCATTTTCAAAGCTAACCCTTGAATTTAAAGGTAGCATACCTGGCCAGCAAGCTTGTCAAGCTTTCGCCTAAAGTCATCCCGTTTTTGATCAAGAGCCTCTTGTTTCTGTCGAATCTTTTCTCGCATCGCTTCCAGTTCTTCCTGCTTCTTTACTGCAGTTGCTCCTGAGACAGACAAGGACGATGCAGAACCATTTAAGGTTGTAGCTTTGCTTCCACCTTCTGCAATTGTAGCTCCTGACATGCTGGTGACCATTCCATTCAGACCAACCACACCCAGCTTTCCTCTACCTTTTCCTAATTGAGTATGGACTGCTGCGGGCTCAGAGCCAGGAGGTGGCATGTGACTAGTGAACGAGGTGGAAGCAACATTGTCACTTAAAATACTGTCACGATTGGCCCAAGATAGCCGTATAAAGCGGTTCCCCATGACAGCATCTGGTGAAGCCAGTGCTAATTCCGCTTCTTCACGTGTACCAAACTGAACAAAAGCTCTGTCACTATGAGGTGGAATTCGAACATCAACAACATGACCAAACTTCTCAAAGTGTAGGAGCAAGACTTCTGCCCGATTTGATGCAGGAGGTATGCAGCTCACATAGAGTGTGCGCTGGGCACGCTCTGCATTACGACCAGGAGCTCGTGGCCCCACATTAATTGACTCTTTTGGCCGGCTGAAGGGGGTTCCTGCCTCTGCCCATCCAGCAGCACCTCGACCTCGTCCTGGGTTTGCGTGCACATTGGCAGGAGCACTGTCTATTTCACGATCCCCCCATCTTCCTGACTGCCAGGGAACACCTCTGCCCTGTCCCCGCTGTTCCTCTAGCTTGCCTTCCATACTAGCTGCACTTGCAACAGGGCCAATGCGATCCCATACAGTAGCTCCTGCATCTGTACCATGCGAACCGCCATTACTTGTCCCTCGACCATTGATTTCTCTCACTTCTGAGTTGTTATTGATCTCTTCACTCTCCCTCTCTTCATCAAGATGATCTTTGTGGAATGATGTTAGCTTTCTGATCCTGGCTGATGCTTCAGGTCTCTCTTTATTCCACAATGGTTGGTCAGGGTCATACAAGTCAGGTTCGGAACCTGGCACTTGGCTATTCAGTATAGTTGGGACTTCCACAGGAGGGATGCTGGGCTCCCGGCTGCCTCGGTTCCCACGGTTAACCAGGGGTACAGTAGAAGGGAGCATTGGATTTGAAACCGCCATTGGTCCAGTTGCCATTACCATGCCTCGACCATTGGGCAATGTAACAGGCAAGTTGAACTTGGATAGGCTCTGTGGAAGAAGCAAACATTTTACTACTACATTTAGAACACAAGACAGTATATGCAACACAATACCCTGTCCAATTTTCCTTACCCATTGATCTTCACAGATCAAAGATCAAAGCACAAGTACAAATCAAACATACTACTTCGAAATCACAAGAATGAACAAAGTGTGTACATAAACAGACAGACTCAATCTGGCGTTGCTAGCTATTAAACAAGATTTTATTTTTAAAAAAACAAAAGAGAAAACTACTATCCTTGGAAAGTACGCCCCTCTGGACCTAAGGAAAAGTGAAGACATGCCCATAATAGACATCTTGCACTCTATACCAAGCGTCCAAAGTCCAACCAAACCTTGCGACACCACCTTCTGATATATGGTCCCTATTAACAAAACCTGGCGGCCCGTACCTCTTGCATATACTGACCATGGAAACTGATATTAGAGAAGCTACCACTTTGTTCTAAGGTCTTTCTGCTTCACTAGCTGGTAAGCACCAGATACACATAAATCATAATTTGACGAACTGTCCAGAGTATATTAACTGACAAAAGCCAACAACCATAAAAAATTGCTGGCAAGAAGAGTATGACGGGTGTGATTGCAAAGAAGTAATATGTACCTGGACGTCCTCAACAACAATGTGGGAGCCATGATCCATAGGACACAGATCGCCTCGAAGACAGAACCCTCGTTCCTCAAAATCCAGACATCTTGGTCGCACAGGTCCCATTCCCATTCCCATTCCCAATCCCAGATTCATCACTGCTGGCGGTCCTCGCCCAGGATGTGCATGCTCCATCGGACCAGATCCCATGCCACCCAAGGGTCCAAAACCCCCTGGCCACCCCGCCCCACGGCCTGGCATGCCCCGGCCATTTGGGAAAAACCCTGCATTTGGTGGCAGTAAAGGAGGTGCATCTGCAAAAGGTGGAGGCATAGGACCAACCCAGGCCCCAGCACTTCTACCACGGCCCATGCGCATGCCATCAAGTCTCAGATTGGGAGCATCTCCCCTAAATGGAGCTCCACCTCCTCTCATCATCCCTCGCTCCCCCTGGTCCCCATTGTTGAAGCGACTCCCAGCATGATCACGACCTAAGCGTCTGTCAAACTTGGAGGGTCTGTCACGATCAAAGTGACTAACTCCTCTCCCCTGGTCACCACCCTGGCGCTTAATTTCAATTGAAACCCCACCATTGTAGCGTGCAGCAGTAGGCTCATCAGTTCGATCTGTAGACCGAGATCGGGACACACGTCTTCGATGCTTGTGATTGCGATCTTCATCACTGCTCTCTTCTTCAATTTCCTCCTCCCAGTCCTGTGCACCAGTACTTGGCTGTCTTTCTAAATGAGGGGGCGATATCCTGGTCTCTACACCACTGGCAATGGACTCTGGTGTGTCCATTGACTTTATACCCTCCAGGTCTTCCATCGTTGAGGGGACTGTTCCATCGTCAAGAGCAAGAAAGAGATTGGCAACAAACGTGTTTGTTCCTGCACCAATGCAAGTTAAATTATGATCAATGGCAGCTGCACACCATCTTCCCCTCCTTACCCTAAAGGAGAGCGACACATGCTAATGGACTAAGGGATTCTGATCTGTGAATCAGGTGCTACTGACCAGAAATACCTGATAAAAAGAAGACAACGGTCACACAGAACAGGTTATCATGTCATGTGAGATGAAGGACATTGAAACCTTGAACTGACCTTCTCCAAGAAAGTCGTAGAGCTGATCGATGCACAGCTTCTGGAGTTCCTTCTTGGATTTACTGTTCTTTAAAAGTGCCGCAACATAGTCAGCGAGCAAAGTAGGATCTGCCTCGGTCCTGCCCCACAACCGTGTCGAAGCTACTTTCAGTCACATGACTTCATCTGTAGAAGAAACTCTACGACTCTTCACTTTCTCTCGAGCAATGATATGAAATGCTCGCGTACCATTCAAAACTTCGTACCCATTTTACTATGGCTTACATTCTAATTCAATGTAAACCCACTCCAGAGTCCGAGCACCCGTGAATCTGCCCCTGCATCTGAGGCTTCTCTTCCAGTGTTACGGTGATTTGAGTATAAAACTAGTATGATACTTTAAATTTGCTACTCCAGAAGTCATGATAAAGTCATAGAGTTTCATCTTTACCTACACCAAATATGATTCTAAACTGAAATTCACTTAGTGTGAGATATGTGGCACAACCAAGCTCATCACTAGTAGCAAGTTCAAGGGCCTGATAGATGAATGATCTTCCTTCTGACCTCTCTATGTACTTGCTTTATGGAGGCTTACTGCTGTGCTTATAATGAAGGTACAAGCTCATTAACAATTACTAAGTCGTGGCCTAGCCACCATAAGGTTCTACTTCTTCCAATTTTTCAATTCCTCTCCCCAAAAAAGGTCAAGAATTAGGTGAGAGAGAAATAGATAAGCTCGGCTATTCCTAAACCTACTCCTAAAAATTCAGGCGAGGAGACCCAAAAGATTAACCACTAAAAGTTGCAGGCAGCTAGCCCTTACAAAGAAAAGAGCAGCTCGGAAACAGGCAATTAATTTCCCATGTAATAGCAGTCGGTGTTTATTTTTTCTGGCTCGCTCTCTCTTGCACAGAGAGAGATTCTCATTCTACATATCAGAAGAAGGCCAAGAAGCTCTTCACTCTACTGCCGACAACCAGCTCTCTCTCTCTCTCTCTCTCTCTCAGCCCGCACTATTTTTGACAACGCCTTCAATCTTTAGTCCCCATGTCTAATTGCCGTGCTTCTCACTGCACCACGACACTTCGTAACCTACGACGAGAGCCTCTGTTCGCAAAATCATCATCCAGCGCGTTCCCAATGATGCATTCCTAACTGCCATTGCTGAAAGCCAGCCAAATGTCCACCACGAGAAACAACCCCTGCTACCTCTCCTTCCACCGTAATTTCCTCCACCCTACCAAAAATACAGCGGTTGCGCTGCACTAACCCCAGGTTCACCCCGATTGGCCGAGAAAGAGAGGAATACGAGGAAGAAAGAGTGAGGAGAGTGCATAAAGGAGAGGAGAGGAGAGGAGAGACTTACAAGGGTTTCAGGTTTTTAATGAGGTACTGATTGAGACGCGTATCGTCAATCTTCATGACGCTTTTTCTCCACCACCACGGCGCGCCCTACCTACAAAGCGTCTTCCTCCTCCGTCACAGCCTCCATCCCCGCACACAGCACCGCTCCTACGTCCCCGATGATGATGCCAGGCTGCAGACATCGGCGTCGGCAGCCATGGTCACTTACTTACTCACTTACCTATTTCCTTACTTACGTCCAAAAGGTCCAAAGGAAATAGAAAGAGTCGCAGGAAGGGCCTCCTGTGTGTGGTCTGCAGGGGGTAGGCTAGGGTTTTGATGGTGTTGTTGATGACATGGAAAGGAGTGCAAGGGGCGATGGGGGCAAAGGAAACGGCGATGGAGAGCTTAAGTTGCGAGAGTGTTGCGAAGAGCGTGGACAAGGAACGGGGAGAGAAGAGAGAGAGAAGTGACAGAGAAAGAGAATAGGGATGAGCTCCAAACCCTAATGTCCGATTCCCAGCATAACCTCCCACGCTGCATGGGAACCAACAGATGGGAGGAGGAGTCCAGGCTCCCTTCCCTCCTTCCTTCCGCCCTTTGGATGAATGTCTCCCCATGGATTCATGTGACACTACTTACCTTCCTTTCTTCTATGTCAATGATTTTTTACTTTTGATCCAAATATAGAAAATCGTTAGTCATGCCATATCATTTTTTTGGATCGATGATATCGTCAAATCCCTCTCCATATAAAACATAAGATGATGAATTGTTGGAGTATGGATGAATTTATGTGTTTTCATCCATATTGTATTCGTTTGAGAAAGAAAGTTACGGGAAATAACAATGGTTTGCAAATCCTAATGCATGATTCCACCATAACCTCCTACTTATGTTGCTTGGGGAATGGACCTGAATGGGCACCCCAACATATGAGACTTCCCTTCCTTCCGCCCTGGGTGGTTAATTGTATCCCCCCATGGATTCTAAGTGTCTTGGTGACTAGCCTACCTAGGAGTCATTTTTTCCTACTCCCTACGAACAACTATCCACATGTCAGTTCAATTTCAATCATAAGGAGCATTTCATCCCTCTTGTTCACATGGTTAAATGAACCATAGACCGATAGGATAATAATTTTCTCTCTGCTTCAAATTGCACCTTTACAAAACCCCCATCTCACATTGAGAATTCCTAATAGCTTGAAAATGATATCACAAAAGGCATTGCTTCAAATTGCAATATAACAATCGATTGGGCAAAAGAGAAATTCTCGGGGTCTTCTTGTTCTAGATCTTATTCAAGACTGCCTTTTGAAAGAATTTTTTGACATGAAGTGAACCACCACAACCCATTATGAGAAGGCCACATCAGTAAGGGTGAGTTTCCGCGTAGGCCGCTCAACCACTAGATTCTAGATAATAATGGGTTGGAGGTGTTTGCATGCAAATAAGCACAAGCCACCAACCAACCACATTCTTGTGGCCTACTAGAATGTGGAGGGCAGTCAACACAAATCACTAGACTTCCATGCACCCACTAAAGCACCTTCTAATCTACAAGAGTTGGTCACCAAAGGATTGAAGACCGGTTTTAGGAAGAGGAGGTTAGTAGGCAGGCACGGATTTGAGAAGATGACAGTAGCTAGTTTTGCACATACAAACCCTACCCCACTAGATTCCATCTAAATTTGGGCGGGTTTGTCCTTATTCCCACTATAATCTGGTGAGCGAACGGCCTACATGGAAACTCACCCTAACCTCACTTAACCAAACCAGACAAACCAGATAATAAAGAACCATAAGACAAAATTGTTATTGGGGTTCAGCTTTTGGATTAACTCAAACTACTCCACTTGGGTTTTTTCACACCTGCCACAAAGTGCTCACCAAAAGAACAAATTGTGCCGTGTTACCTCAAGGCAAAATCGTTGTTCACTTTTATCACACATGGTGCTTCACCTACATTTTAGCAAACAGCTTGCATTCAGCGGTTTCTATTAGCATATCCATCTCGTCAACACCAATTATTGTTGAGAACATTTTCCGTACAAAAGTAATATATGTGCATCCTTCATTCAAGCACAAAATCGTACCAAGGACTCTTCATTCAACACTGTTCCCAACCACAAAGTATCATCAGCACATCAGACTTACTACATGAATGACTTCCTCAGAACCACAGCAATCTGCTCTTTGCAATCTTCTTGATTTCTCTGGGTCACTTACCATTCACTTCATGTCAACAAATGTAAATGTGAGATATCTCCTTGAAAAAAATGTTGATCCCAAAAAACTACAAGAAACTTGCATCTCAATTAGTGTGTGTTACTATTCGGAGTTACACAAGTGCAATAACAACTTACTCAAGATTCAATTTTTACTAACAGAATTTCAATAGGTTGTTCGGACATTATAGAACATAAATGACTTTGCTTGGTAAAATATTACATTCTCGAAAATATTTGTAGCACTCTGTAAATCTGAATAGTAACACACACTAATTGCGATAATCAGTGTAGTATACACAAACAACACCAGTGCACATCATTTCTCACACCAACAGCCTCACCCATCTTACATCCACAGCCAAAAGCACCATGTTGTGGGTTATAATTGGATCGATTCCCAAAGTATACACAAATGTAATTACACATTCTCCAAATCCTCACAAAAGGATAAATGTGCGCATCCTGACATTCTCCACTGGCGACCAAAATTATGAGCTTCATGCTATCCAGAGTCAATTTCAACCTGGAAGCACCTCAATATGACAATTATTCTTGATGACAGTCATGCGTTGACCATAATAGAGGAGGATCCTTCAACCTTGTATTGCCTAAAACCAAAGTTGTTGTAGGCCATCTTATATGTTGCACAATGCCTTCATTCATCTAGAGAGCTGCTTCTGCTTGATTCTTGAGATTTGCATTCCAGGGTTCAAACCTTTGGGGCAGGTTCTTGCGCAGTTCATGATGGTGTGGCACCGGTAAAGCTTAAAGGGGTCATCTAGTGCCTCCAGCCTCTCATTTGTGTACTCGTCTCGGCTGTCCGCAATCCACCTGTAAGGTGTACAAATGAAAAATGAGGATGGCAACTTACAAAATATAGGGGACCTGTGCAATGCATACTGTAATAGAAACAGCAACATCTAATCCATAAAGGACAAATATCTCAATCCCTACATGCAATGCAATCCCTCCAGCAAGGGCCACTTTACACTATGTCCAAGGGCTGTGGCCATGAAACTTTGAAGGCCCATGAAACTTTTCCGAAGGCTGTACCATGGAGTTTTAAAATTGAATTCTGTGTGGATATGAGCATTCAGGTGTAATGTAAAGACATGCACAACCGGACTCTCAACCAAATGCTATTCCATAACCATCCTCTTTATGTGGGCCCTTCTACAAAAGATGTCATGATATATCAAGGGTTGTGAGGTTTTCAAGTGTCATGGTCTCCCTGTTTTGTGTTTGACCCACCTCTTTGTGGTGGGCTTGACGCAAAATCTGCTGGACCATGAAATATTATCCATTACGTGCCATGTCGGACTCCATGTTTTTTTTCATGCATTCAAACTTCCTTCATCCCTTAAGCCCTCAAGCTTTGGTATAAAGTGAAGTGGGACGGTCTCAGCTTTTTCCACCAATGAGAGGATATTACACCTCTCCCCTCAAGCTCTAGTGTGAAGTGGCCCAAAGAGATGGACATATATAGTGGTTCTGTTTGGTGTGGTTACCACCAGAATGTCTCAATATGCTTGTCAATATACGGGGATATTCATAACATTCTGTAACCATCTATCTCACCATAGATCCGCAACAGTAACAAAACAAAAAAGGTTAACAAGAGAGCAAGTTAAGCCTAATCGATAGAAAACGTTACCTGTGAGCTTGCAGAAGTGCAGCTGGCCCTAAAAACTTCTCAGGATTCCACCAATAACTTGGGCACGCCGTGGTACAACAGGCACACAAGATGCACTCATACATGCCGTCAAGCTTCTCACGGTCTGCCTTTGTCTGCAAATTCTCCTTGCCCACAGGTGCCGGCTTCTTTGTCTTCAACCACGGCTCAATACTTTTGTACTGAGCATAAAACTGCGTCATGTCAACAACAAGGTCCTTGATCACGTACATGTGGGGCAGAGGTGTGATGAATGTCTCCGCTTTCGTGTCAGGGTTGATTGGGGTCAAGCATGCCAACCCGTTGCTCCCGCCAATATTCATCGCACATGACCCACAAATCCCCTCACGACATGACCTCCGGAACGCTAGCCCCGTGTCTATCTCGTTCTTGATTTTGAGGAGTGCATCCAACACCATAGGCCCACACTCATTCGTGTTGATTGTGTAGGTTTGCAAGTGGGGCTTGTCACTCTGGTCGGGGTCCCACCGGTAGATTGCAAACTTCTTCATGTTTGGTTTCTTGCTGGCAGTGATGCCGGGTGATGGATCGGATTGTTGGGTGGAAGATTGCATTGAAGATGAAACTGGGGAAGTTGATACGGAGCGGGCTAGAAGCATCAGTGCCCCCTTTGCCCTGCTTGAGGCTGATGCAGCCTTAGAGATTGCTGCCATGGCTGAAGAAACACAGAATCCTGCATATACAATAGTGAAAGAAAAAAAAAATCAGAATCAGTAGCCACTCCCCCTGTAGCAACCTTTAATCTACAGCAAACTAGCACTAAGGAATATAAAGATAAAATTAAGAATGTTCACATGGCTCTTGTTTTGATATGCATTTATTGGTAAAGAACATTCCAGAAATGACTGAGATAACTCGTGAAAGGTCTATGAATTGGTTTATGTTTCTGTAAGACTCTGGTTAAGGACATGCCTCATCACCAGATGGAACCTCAACATCCTTAACACCATCGACAGTACTTGTCTAACAAACATTAACCAAAAGAAAATCTGACAGATTCGCGTTGGTGGTATATGCGACAATTCTACAACTACACAGCTTTGCAGCATTGCTGAAACAACCCCATAAACATAAATTTATGGAGATTATATAAGTGACAATTTCTAGCCCTTCAAGAGTCTTTAAAAATGCTTACTCTTCATTTCAAAACACTAGTGACAATCCCTAACCAAGAGCAGATTTCTAACCTTAACCCTGTTTAATCTGGTAATCTGTTCTTGATTCCCAGAAACTCTGCTCAAAGAATGCCTACTCTCCAGTGGGAAACACATCCTTCAAGAACACAGACGAACTTTCTTAGCTCACAACAAACAGCTAGATACTCATTCACCACGACAACATAACCCTAACAGATTCCTTTTGCAATTACAAAGAAAAACCAAAAATGTGGCAATTCTGCATGTCACAAAATCATCGAAGCATCGCCAGATTCTGAACATACATGTTCTTCCCGCAAGCCTTCACATGGTGTTCCCAATAAACTATAAAGTAGAATCAATTAAGCCCTAAAGAATAAGGGGGAATCTAACAAACACCGGACCCATGAACCCTAGAGCATTTCAAGTGGATAGAACGCCATGCAAACTTACTTACCAAACAGATTTGGCACCAGAATCACAGAACGCAAAGCTCCTTGCACAAAACCTGCTTCCCTTGCAAGACCTTCGAGGAGAGAAACCTTTCACAAAGCTCGAGAATGAAACCTTGAAAACAGACGAGAATTGGCCTCAAGAAGCTCCAATGGTGGGGGTTGGCGCCGACCCGAGCTGATGAGGCGTCCACCGAAAGATCGGGAAGGAAGTGGCGATGATTGTCGTGACGGCACGGCGACGTCGAGAATCGAGAGGAAAGTGCGCAAAAGGGGAAGGAAGAAGGCGACGGAGGACGAGCCCTTCCCCCGAGCTTTCTTTTGCCGCTCCCCATCTTTTGACGTTTCTTTCCATTTGGACGGCCCCGATGTCATAAGGTTCTCATCTGACGGTGAAGGGTGGACATTGTCGACCGCCTGCGTTTTGCGCTGCTCGAGACGCCCACGTCCGTCTCCACTTTGGAGATTGTTTGGTCATGGATGAAGTCGTTGGATGAAATCCGTATCCGTTGGATCGATACAACTGGGGAAGTCATGGGGGTCACTCCATTGTCAAGTTGAACACCACGTGCGGCCAAAAAAAATCTACTTTTGGTAAGTTACATCACCAAAATGGGTCAGAATTTTATCAATTTTTTTCATGGGTAAATATACACGGTATCTATTACATAGTAAAAAATGCTAACCAAATTTGATGATCTGTTTTTTTTTATAAAAACATGTCATTTCTAACTAGAATGACGCATAATTGAACTAAAATAATTACTACAAAAAATGAAGATGACTAAAAATTTCAAACAAATATAAAAAAGATATTATCAATGGTTATGTATATGTAGAAAAAATATCATAATTTTTAAATTTATTTATTCCATGTAATATAGGGTTGGCCGCACATGGTGTTCAACTTGACATGGAGTGAACCCCCTGTGAGTAGATTTAAGGCTCAGTATTTGTGGCAACCTTGTTACTTGGTTCAGTGTCCAGGGAGATGTTTGAGCATAATCAGTCAAAATCATGGTGTTTCCAAGTTCAACCGGTTACATATTGTGACCTTTCGGTTTTTCTTTATTAATTTGAGGTATATTTTATAAATTCCTCTAAAATGATCAGTAATTCTCCTGAAGTCTTGAACTTCAACTGGTTATTTGTGAAACTCAACCGGTTCATTTGTAACTAGCAGTCGGTTCTCCCCATTCATTGACTTGGTAACTAATCGTTATAGGTATATGGTTTATTCGTCCCAATTTAATCTCACTACATTGATTCAAAGTTTCTAATATTAAATTTGATATCAAAAACGAGACAAAGAATAAATCCCACACACCTCTTACCATTGTCCGTCTTCCCCTTTGGAAGGCTTAAGCTATCAGGAGCGTTTATTTAATGGCAGTGGTTGCAAATGATCAACTAGTGATCTTCGTGTTGCTAGAGATGCCCACATTCTCACTAGATATATCTTGCATCAAGTTGTCTCTTTGCTCTTAATCATTTTGGGTTGAGTCGGCGTTCTTTTAGTTTCTTAGAAATAGGATGATGGTTTGTTTCCTTGGGATGTTCATCCAAGGTTGAGTTGTAATTTATGAATGATTTGATGCTTGATATCATAACACTAATTTGGAGTTCCCAATGCTAATTCTCGTGTCAGTTTGACATAGAGAATCCACGCCTTCTAATACCATCACCCATCCCTTACATTTATTTCTCTTTGGACAATTCAAATGATACCAACGCTTGATCTGACATGGGTGAATGAAATGATGTTTTTGTTGTCCATATATTGGTAGCATGGTTGAATGCATGTGCATGTCCTAAAGGATGAAGGGCCCCATTGTCCATATTTATAAAAGAGAAGCACTTCATTGACAATATTTTGGGAATGAGAAGTTTCAAGTGCACAACCACGCTCGATCAATTGTTCATTTCTCTATGATTCAGTCTCACCTTTACAAATAATAAGGTACTATCATCAACACTTCCAAGTTCAAAAACTCCTATGACCATTGGATTGAATAGGAAAACATCATATCCAATTAGCAATTGCAAATCATGGACATTGTCATTTCAAGTTTCAAATCCAAATAGAGATGCAAAAGATATAAGGGTCTAGTTATAAGTTAGAGTGAAGCATGTCTTACTCTTTAAATTGTATTTACTAAAATCATTAATATATTTTGCGCACATAATCCAATTTCATCGTAACGCATGTCTTTCTTGTGTCCATTGTTGACAACAAGCCTTGCCATACATCACTCAAATCAATTAAGAAGAGTGACCACATAAGGCCCACCAATGTTAGGCTGGAGTTGCATAAAAGGAGTGGCAGTTGACTAGGATGTCGCCTAACTTATGATTGTAGTGAGGACATGGTCTATTGAGAATGTCACAAACTAAAGGTATTGTAGTAATAAGTCCTCTACCTGTCACTAGGTAGAATCCTCAGCAACCATGATGGTGAAGTCAGAAAACTTACAGTCATGCTCACACATTGCAACAGCAACACTTCAAAGCTTCCTCTTGTGCGATGGGAATTTGGCAGAATGCACTTTCTAATTGTGCGACTACAGAATTGGTGAGAACCACAACAGATTGTGCATATTTTGATGTAATCTAAAATCCAACCCATCTTTCACTTGGAAGTAGATACCATTGGATCGTGTTCAACAAGTAGACATTGATGTCAGCAATCAATGCTCTGCTTGGATGAACAAAAATATCAGAAGTTGTAGTTGATAGTGAGCACGCATATATTGTCTTGAATTGCACTTGCTAATGGAGATTTAGAATCAAAATCACTATCACCTCAGATTTGTCTCAGTAGCGAGAACTTTCAAAGTTGTTGCTTCCCCTATGATGATCATACCCCACAATCTTGTTGATATTATAAGACTCGGTTCTTTCAACACGTGTCTCTCGCATCCTTTCAACCAAGACAGAAATTTGTTTCCAGATATAACTTTAACACAAGCTAGTTGACTTCCCAATGCAAAGAAATGGAAATTGTTCAAACCATTCTGCTTGAGCTCAAATCAACCAGAATTGTTCAAATCAAGTCTTGAAATTGACCAATAGACAGAATTCCAAGCATAAACTGTACACCAACATTACCTACAAAGCCTGCAGATCTAGATACGAGTGCTGACAAATTGACAGTAAGAAACTTGATCAAGGAAGTTGTGGTGTATCAGGTCAACTTCAATGCTAAAAAAGCTCACACTTAGAATTTACTGGACAATCGACTTGCTTGCATATATGGATGTAAATTAACTGCATGTCAACAGACAGGAGGAACCAGCTTCTCTGATCCAACCACTTTAATGAGACACATCAGTGTGTAGCGCTGCAAGCTCCTAGTGTTGTTGTTTTTGTACAAGGCAAGATGTCAAATGATTTTGAGAGCGCCATTCTGGCTACTCTCGACTTGCCTGTCTAACTCAGATCATCCTGACAGAAGAGTTTGAGAACACTAATCAAAACAAAACAAAAAATTCTCTCAACATTCTCCTGGCATCTCTTCCTCACAAAAGTTTTGTAAATCCTAGTTTGACTTTGGCCAATAACTGCACCAAAGCTTCGTGAAAGTCTAAAAATTGACTTTGTGCAAACAACAATCATATGTATTTTTTATTTTTTCTTACGCACAAGAAAGGGGAAATGTTGGCTGTTGTGGGTTGTTTTGAGAAGTATTTCTTCAGCTTAGGTTAGAGCCCACTTCCAGTGTTGTGCAGAAGTGGATGACACTCATAAAGTCCTGTTACAGATACAACGCCCCTGCCACACCAACAGCAGGACCTACCAATGTTGTTGGCACAAGAACATTGGTGAATGCACTGATGGGTCCACCAAGAAGAGGAATTTTTTTTACTGCACCCTTTGCCATGTGAACCACCAAGATGCCCCCGATCATGAAAAGACCAAGACGCTTTCCCCGGTCCAGAGCAACCCGTTTCAATGTCTCCCTTGCAAACCTCTCAAAATGGTCGAGTGTCAGGAGTGGGTGGAGTGAGAGGGAGGAGTCACATCGGACTGCTGAATTGATGTCCTCCTGCGTGATGGGTCGTAACACAAGCTTTCCAGCCTTTGGATCAAGATCATCAGTGAGCCTCTGCACATCCAGAAAATGAAATGCTATCACAGAGCTGTCTGTTGTAGGTGATGGAGAATCTAAGCACACAACCACCATAGACACTCACACCTCAAAACTTACATACAGGATGACATTATCCCGTTTCAGTGTAAATTATATGGGCATTATGCGGTCACTCATCTTAATCAGATCCTACATTTGAGTGGTATTTGGCAAGGCTCGTAATTAAGACTGGACATTACACAACAAGGACACATGTTACTGTGAGATTGGACTATGTGCTCATAACATAGACACCATTCCAGGCTCAAAAATTGACATAATTGGTAGGTTCTATGTGATCATTTAAACAGAAAGAGAATCTTTACTTTGACCTCTTCTATTTCTTGCATCTCAACTCTGACTCTGAAAGCTTGACATAATACTCTTCATGATTCACAATTGCTAACTGTATAAGACAATTTCCAATCCAATCCAAAGGCCAAGATTATCTGTGGAGTTGGAAGTGCCCACAATACAGCCACACACCTTATACTGGAACCTTGGAAACAACAAACAAGGGATACACATCATGACAAAAGAAAAAGTACTCCCCAGTCACATGGCGCAAGTGCAAACTTGTGATAATTGCCCTAGTGCAAAAGAAAAGTCCTCTTGAAGGTTTAATTCTTTGTGTGCACACAACTACCTTCCATTTCTCAAGCATCCAAGTTTTGCGGTGACTAACATACTTGGGAGACATTATCCATACACACTACAGTCAACTATCCACATGTCGGTTCAAGTTTATCTGTAAGTGCCACTTGCTTCCCGTGGTTCACATAGTTAAAATGAACTGCTAACCAACAGGAGTTTGTTTCTTCCTCCGCTTCTAGTGCCCCCATTAAAAATCAATCCGTCTTGCATTGGGATCCGCTACCACTTTACCACGTGGCCATCCATAACAGCGTATCGGACAAAAGCCAATTTCAGCCATGAAGTCACTGGAGGTGGTTGTAAATCCGTAACTGAAGGTGGTTGTAAATTTGCTTTATTACTACAACAACAAAAACTGGAGTTGATACTACCATCATATATATGCATGGAAGAGGTTTGCAAATGTGCTTGTTTAAGATAATTTCCAAACCTGGACAAAATACTGTAACGCGGGAAGGAGTTGGCTGACAGGGAGCTCGCACGCAGGCCGGGGCAGCTGAAACTGCTCAAACGCAGCTTGCACAGCTCCCTTGAACCGATGCGACTCGTCCAGCACGCGATCCACAGCCTCCGCAAATCCGTTCCTCAGGTTCTCAATCCCATTGTGCCCTAGCTCCCTCTCCTTCTGCCTCTGCTCCTGCTCACGCGCTTTGGCAGCAGAATTTCCAGGAACAGAGTTAGGAGTGGGGAGTGGCACAGTCGCCATGGCACATCCCCCAGAGACCAATTCACCAAAACCACCTTCACCTTGCACTGCTCAGCCACCACATTTCGGCCACAGCTTGTCCAAGAGAAAATGCAACCTTGTCTGCAATATTCCATCACAACTCGATCATCAACAATCATCACCAGAACAAAAGGGGCTGATCCATCACGTCTCTCCACAACAGTGTGGCATTGTCCCAATCAATATGGTCTATTGTCTCCAACTTCTTGAACATCAAAAATCGTCAACAGAACAAAAGGGGTTGATTCATGGATCCATCATGTTTCTCCACAACAATGTCACATTGTTCCAATCAATATGGTCTATACTTTGATAAATAAATTCCAAATCGATGTGTCGTCAAGTGTCTCCAACTTCATAGACATCATCATGCAATACCAGGCATATCTTTTAACATAATATTGAACCGAACATCATTTACGTGACTTCAAGTTACATAATTCCCACACAAAATCATATCAACTCATAATTATCGGCTGAAAGGTAAGTTCCAAATCCCCAAAAACAAATTAAACATCTCCTCCACCAGAATTCACCTTCATTAAAACAACCGTTCCCGGCACCTCAACTCTTCAGTTCTAAACCCTCAACCCTAAACCTCGGCAGGACCCATATCTTGGCTCCGCAACGGGAAAACTCACATCCTCCACAAAAATTGGTCGTAGCAAAAACCAACAAAAACCAGAACCAAAACTCTAGTTCGTGAAGAAACCATGAAAAATCACCAAAGTGAAACATCCGTTCCCGTTACCTCGCGGAACGACCAGGAAGCACGTTCTCCTCTTCCAGTCCTAAACCCTCGCTACGAAACCCTAAACTTCGGAATATGGCTCCACACCATCGCTAACACATCACCATGACAGCGGCGACATGCAAAGAATCCAGAATTTAGACAAGAAGTTCCAAAAGGGGATCGTGGGATAGAGTGTCGTGACCTCGGATGACGAGCGATGGCGATGAGGAACGTGGAGCTTGGGGTTGAAGGGAGGGTTTCGGGGTTAGCAAGGGTTTACTTGTTGAGCAAGTTGGGGAGGAAAAAAATACAAAAACGAGCATCTTGTTGTGGGACCACCATAGCCAAATGCTTGTCACCAAACTTTAGTAATCAACCCCTAGGTGCTCTTGAATCTTCTTTTTGGCTTTCAAAGTTTTTCTAATCCCAAAAGGCCTTAACTCATGTCATAACATGACTAATCACTAGGCTATTGCACCATGGGGTTGGACCAACACATGCATAATGCTCCTTTTGTATTGAGAATGCCTTACAAAATGAACAATAATAAGCACAAATATTGTTTGCTTTGCTACGTTAAACTAGACATTCTCAAACTTGCCTCATCGGCATTTTACGGGGTTTTATATTATTTAATAGTGTCAAGGGCGTTCCCGTAGGGCCCATGTGGTGCGATGATTTGTGTGGTTGTCGCGAAACTCGTTGGCCGGGAATCAATTGGGTTTTTGGGCAATGTTTTGCCAGATTTGGGTCCACATAACAAGCTACAATTTACCCTCTATTTATGTTAACAATGGGGAGTGGAAATTTTCTTAACACATATAGAATGTTAACACTTTAATAAATATAGAGTTTAACAAGCAAGAAGATAACACTTATAAATGTAATGCAAGTAAAATACTATTGTAGCATTAAATGAAGTTTCAAAATACAAGTGAGGAGTTTCACTCCTCCATTTCCATTCCTCCAGGATGGAAGAAGGTGTCTATTGTTAGATGTCATATTCAACTCAAACTATTACTGTTGGATTTGTCTTTTCAATATCATTCTATTGGTATGCAATTTGACCAACAAACATGAAAGTCAAAAGCAACATTCTCAAGAATTTGAGCACTCTCAACAAAATTCTCAACCACAATAGGAAACTTGGAAGGTAAATTACGGACAAGCAAAAATCACTTGTTGGATGTTAAATTCGGCAAAAAAATATTACCGTTGGAATTGTTGTTTCAATAGCTTTCTAATGGTATGCGATTTCACCTACAAAGTTGGAAGTCATAAGCTATTAAGAGGGGAAAGACATTCAAGTAACACTTGGGAAATCTTGACTTATATAAATGATGTGGTTGCATATACATGCCCTATACACACCATGTATATACTTTCACCAATATCACATGTTTAATTGTATTTTCACTTCCTCTTTGTGGTAGTTGTGTTAAATATGAATTCAATCTTATAGATGGAGTAAATGTTTACTTAAATTCTTGTTGGGACGATTGTACAACTATTGCATAGGCTATAATACGTATACCAATGATAAATCTCCATGGTTCACATTCTGATCAAATGAAGAACAAACACATGGAGATGATGTGTCATAACAGCATGCAACCTAAGTGTTACCAAAAAATTGGATAACTATTGCTTCGTTAAACTACTTTGCCATTTCCATTAAGCTTTGTAGACAAATGTGTCCATCATGGCAATCATGGACTAAAGTTCTCACCTCACATCAAATAACTAGTTGACACTAAGGTGCTTATATTGCATGTGTACTGCAAACTTATTGAATGTTAATTATTTGTTCACAAATCATGGATAGTTTATATCATGTATAGATGAAAATGATAGATTATTTATAGCACAAAGGAGGTGATGGCACAAAATGTCAAGGAGTGCTCAAGAAGAAGGATCCACACTTCTAATACATGCAATCCACTTTACAAGGAGGTCATCGTGCGGTGTGACATTTGCACGGTTTTATAGAGGTTACATTGATTGATGTTAGAATAGTTTACAATAAAGCTATCTCTAAAGTGTCTGCATCAAACTTTGAGTGTGTTGGCTAAAAGTTCGAGAGCTTAAAGTTTTGCTAAGCATTAATATTACATTCCAGAAAAATAGTGGCAAGTTATAGAAAGCTATCTTTGTCTACTTTATCATGTCGTGATTGGTGGGCCAAGCTAGCCTTACATGATAATGATGTAAAACCTAGTCCATGTGGGAGCATGCATGAATGAAGGGCCTCTTCGCCCATTGACCTCGCCAGTGATTTGTTGGCATCATTTCTTAGCAAAGTCTAAAACTTAGCACTACAATGTCGACCCTATTTCAATCTTTAAAATACCTTAAAGTACGTGGTTTTTTTGTTTGTATCTCTCGCAATGTGAAAGGCCCATAAGGAGCATTAATGAACAATGTTTGTTTTTCGAGCCGACTAAAGTTGTCTACATGCTATTTGGTTAAAAATCGTTGAATTTTGAGTACCTTCTTGACAACACCATCTCTACACTCATAAGCAAGCAATGGCGACATAGGAAGAACATCACCTTCAAACGTGAATGACTTGGAACTGAGGAAACATTCACGATAACCATGTTTAGCCCATGTTTAGTGACAAACGTTTGAGTGTCGTGATCAATCTCCGAGTCGTCTTTTTGGCCATTTTTGGAGCTTTGAGCAACCAAACTTGCTTTGAATGCAAGATTGCGACATGATGCCAGACCTTGTAACAAAGATAATTTCGTTCCTCACACTATAAATCCTATCCATGATTGCTATGATACCAGAGTCATCCACAAAGTCTCTCAAATATATATCAAACTAAAAGTCTACTTATTCTTTGGGGGGACTTTTCTATTAAGAACTCATCAACTCATCTTGTGTTGACTTCAAATCATTATAGGTGTGGTTCGTATTAATTGAAATAAGCATTGTATTGTCAACATGACATTGATAATCCTCGTGTTCTCTCATCTTAGGCAAGAGAATAGGTAATATAACCAAAAGTCGGAAATACACAAGTTATGATTCTCAAAAACAGTGACCTCAACAAGTCTTACTATTGTAGCAAAGCTGAAACATGACATCTCTTATATTTAGAAAGGTGAGAAAGCATGAAACTATGCAACATTACGAATAACATAACGTAACATTCACATACAACTAAAGTTCAATGGACTTGGTTCAATCCTTTATTATGTAAGCTCACCGACATGCTCTCGCATGCACCTTTGAGGCATGCTACAAACCCAACCATCCCACACAATCCCAAGACTGGCAATTAGACTCAGAAAGAAAGTTCGCTTATTTACCGATATCTTGTCTAGGAACCTCACTGCAAATCCCACTAGTACCTATTACAATCAAGCTGACATATCTGACGTGGAGCTTGCACACAACACGAGATGGATAATGTTCCATAGCCACTTGAAATTCTTCATGATATACGGTGTGCCACTAACTTAGTCTTGAATGCGACCTTGTATATAATTGAAGGCGAACTGGATCTCGAAGTACACCTAAAGAGTGATATGACCGCGTGACTTATCCACTCATCACTAAAGGTGTGTGTTTTGGATGCTTTTCTTCTCGCAGGATGTGAAACATGCAACAATTGAGAGTTAGTACAAGATGGTTTGCAATTCCAAATCGAGGCCGTAGCCACTTTCCTCATAATTTTTGAAGCTCGTATGAATATTTTATTCATTAGCAAAGTGAAGATTCTCGTGCTTTTTAAGTGGTCGTATAGGTTTGCTCGATCATGTTGGTTCTTGAACTTAGAATGGTTAGCATATTATGAGTATGTAGTCCAATCTTTTTTAAACACATTTTTTTGGGTGCCAGTTTTTTGATTCATACCAAAACTCGATGAGAATAATTTGGATAGTCATTCAAGTTTTTGTATGGCTTAATTAAACATGCTACGAGAGTGGGGTCGGGCTATAAATAATATTTTATTATACTTGTCATGTTAGGATTGGTGGGGAGTCAGTGGGCTAAGCTAGACTTGCGTAGGCTGATCATGGATAATCTCATGAATAATTATGATAATAAATGAAGACACGACAAGCATGTTGCCATGCCTTTGAAAGCCTCCAAAGCTTGGTAGCAAGAGAATTCACATGGTGTCATGCACAAACTTTTATGAAATCCAAGATTTGGGTCGTATATGCCTCAAATTAAATTTATCACCTAATACAAAAGAGATCGTTGAGCACTAACGCGCACTTTCTTGGGGCCACTTCACACATGAGATTGAAGGCATGTGACCATTGCATTCTGAGATCCTTGGTTGGTTAAAAGGTTGGGGCTGTCCAAGTTCACGTCACACTAGAAGGTGAAGGCCTAGGGGCATGAATTTTTATTTATCATGGATGCAAAGTCTACATGGATTCCTATATGACATGTTATAAATAATGTTTCACGGTCTGTTGGAATTTGCATCAGGCCGACCTCCAAAAGGTAGATTTGATTCAAATTCCGGTAGACCATGTCACTGGTACGACCTTTGGATGAGAAATGAAGGGCCCTCACAATTACATGGTCATGGACCTTGGCTTGTGTGTGAAGTGGCCCTTACGATGATAGATTTCAAGAAAACCAACCAAAATCTATTGTATTTGGTTTTTTATACTAGGTTTTGCTATCTTTCCAATTCGTTAATGTGTGCCTAAATATTGGAACAAGTCATATGGACTTTGCCATATGAACAATGACCATAATATGAGTATGGCACCCTCATATTGGTTATACTCTTGTAAATTATACGATTCATTAAATACATAGATTTCTAGATAAGTTCTAGCTCGAATAAATGAAAGCACCAAGTTATGGTTTAGGTTAGTTTTAATTAAGATGGTTAATCTTAGTCATGCAATTAGATTACATTTTTCTTTGAGGGAGGATATTGTCAAGAGGTTGCAAAGTTGACTTTAGTATAAGGAAGCTCTTGAACTTTGATTTGCAACTCAAATATGTAACGTTGGTGCTTTCATGTGCAAAACTTTCATTCCTATCATTCTAAATAAATAACAAGCATTAACATACTTTTGGTCTAAATTTTTGCAAAGGTGTTTTAATGATATGATCTATGCTTAATCACGGATTGAGGATTGAAAATGTGTTGCGAAGGTAATTAGACTTTCCAATTGGTAAACATTGGGACCACTGGTTTTATTAAAAATAAAAGTTAGCACAAATGATACTTTTATTATTAAATTGACACTTCTATTTGTTTGTTTATGAATAAAAATTACATCTTTTATTTTCTATTTGAATGAGGAAATTTTAATCATAAATCTTAAGCTTATGTTTTATTTAAAAATAAAATGAAATTATTTTTATTCATATTAACACATTTCATTGTATTTATAAGGAACATTGTTGTTTTTGTCAATTTTATTGCCCCTGCTTTTATTTATACAATGTAGGCAACATAAACTTTGAGCATGCTATATTTTTTAGGAAATATGTTTTGGTTGTACAAACCCATACATACTTAAATTTGACAACCGGACTCGTAATATGCATAGCACACATAAATAACATAATTTATTTCAATATAGTAGTCGAGGCCACCCAAATTCCCATGCATATAATAGAACCATTTGAGAACCTTCCTATATCACCTTGAGCAATCAGCAAGCATATACCACTTAGAACATCCAAATCAAACATTCTTGCAATCCTATCCCACTAGAACATACATAATTATTGATTTCAAATTAAACATTACAAATGGTAGGGAATGAAACTTGGTAGGATAATTTTCAATAAAAGTGTTGCATTTACTGGCCTAGTATTTATAAACACTATACCATGGCTTTTGATCGATTCAAACAAGCTTGCATAAAGCATAAACTTTACATCATAACCTTAAATATTAATATTTATGATTTGAGGTTATGCTTACTTTTCCGGTGGCCATCAAAAATAACTTCGAATAATTCCACAACCTTATGCATTCCTCTCAAGTAACTCATGAATTGCATGCAATGGAGTGCACTTACATCATATTGTCATATTCATAGTTTATTGACTTGCATATCAGTAAAATACTCCTAGATGCATTTCATTGTCGAGATTTCACAAAGTCGTTTAGTTGCACAACATCTTTGGGATCTTTGGGTATACACTTGACCTCTTTCTTGATATGTTGTGTTTTTTCTATTGCCCACGTAATGGTGGGTATTGATTACCATCATATGTTTTTTTTATACAACCATGTTTTGTCAATACGAGACCCTATGTTAATTCTAAATGGTTTCCAACATTTTCTTCACGAAAATGAATGGAATATTGTGTTTTAATCCATATTATTTCCTAAATTTTCTAAGTGCCTGCCCCGAGGCCACCTATGTAAAACGACCCTCAATATGAACATTACTTTAACAACTTGTGAGGGATGGTATTACTTCATCCACAACAATAATGTAGGTGATATTTCGTGTTGGGTCACACCACAGTTGATTATGGACCCATGATTGTGCAACATCTTTGCTATTGGCAAAGTTTTGCACATTCAAGTCTAGGACAAGTACAAAGAACAAGGCTTATGTTTGTATTTGCAAATGCATCCAATACTATGTCATCGTAGTTAAAGTTCTCATGTGTTCGATGTCAAGGTTTTGAACAAGCTCCACAACTGCATTGGTATTAGGAAGTTGGTTCTCAAATGTCAATACTTAAGAACCTATTTGTCATTCTGCACAACATGATACAACCTTGTTGAACCCTATTATAATTTTGAAGTTATGAAAATTGCAAGGCTTACTGTAGCACCATAGCTTGTTTGTGAAAAAATAATTCCCAAAAAAAACCTTGTAAAAAACCATAAATTATGATCCTAGTCAAACGAATAAGTGAAAAAATATATTAGAAAAAACGAATATTGCTGGACCTTACCGAAACAAATGAATTATTTTTTTAATCATAGGGCAAATGAAATTTCAAAAATCATATTTTTAGCTAACGAACCTTATTTTTCAAAAAAATTAAATATTCGTTTTGAGGTGCATGAACCAGCTATGGTGCTACAATATGTGTTTTGCTCAATACATATGTAATCCTACATAGAACGACAAACTTACCAACAAAACTTGCACATACTAAACCCGTTTGACAATATCAACAACACATTGTAGCAAAAATCCGAGGTTGATTTCTCCCTCTCATTGTTATTGTGTAGGTGATCAAAATATTTGAAGACATTGACAAATTTCAACGGTGATCTCAATTGATCGTTGATTTGCTATATATGATCAATAAGAGACATCATTGTTATCACAATATTTATGATCCATCCGTGCTTTGTCTATATAATGATATATGAGTGTTAAAAACATATGCACACAAGAAAGGATTTTATTGGAGATTTATAAAAATAGAATAAAAATGTGATAAAGAAAAGGGGATGACAATAAAACTAATAGTCTTAAAACTTAGATAAAAATTGGATGGAAAGTGATGCATATGGACGTATGACATGGTTGATGATTCACGCTCAACTATAATTTCATCTATGGTCTACCTTAGACTATTGTCACGTTTATGCCTTTCTAATATATTAAGAAGAAATTAAAAAATTAAGAATCATACAAAAATAAAAATTTGCACAACTATTTGGAATTTTTACTCATACAATTTCATACAACTTTTTTATTTAAAGAATTTCAGGTTGGTCAAAACAAATATCCTAACCTTTTGTCATCTAGTGGTTTTTGGTTGGCTTTGCCAGCGCATGAAAATATGTCTTTATGTCTAATGACACTCAATCAAAAAGATTTGACCATAATCCCATACAAAGGTGCTACGCTTGTTCACAACAATCTCTTCTCCGCTGCCAACCATCAAATGATTAATGGTAATGGTAGAGGCAGCGACATGGGAGTGGCCAAAACTAGGGCTCCCGGTGACAGAGGTGCTACAACATCCAAATTTTTGTCATCTAGCAATTTTCGCTGACTTTGCCAACACATGGAAATGTACCCTTGATTCTAATGGCACTCAATTGAGAAGGACCAATCATGAACCTATAGAGAGGCACTGCACTTCTACGCAACAATATCTTCTCTCCACCAACCATCAAACAGTCAGTAGTAGTGGCAAAGGCAACGACACGGGAGTGACCGAAACCATGCAATTAATGATGGAGGTGCTACAAAATCCTAATTTATATTGCGCTCTTCCATGTGGAAGGGGGTCCGTTTTTTTTTGGATTTTTTTTTGGTTATTTAGTGATTTTTGTTGACTTTGTCAACACATGGAAGTGTGCCCTTAAGTCTTTGTAAGGATGTGCTTTGATCCTTTACTCACAACTTATATTGAAAAAAATTATGTTTTACATGAAGTAACCTTAACTTTATAACCGATCTAAAAAATATGGAAAATTCAAAGGTGTTTATAAACTAACCACAAACCTATTCCCACAATTATAGAAATCATTCTTCGTTCATGTCTTTTGATAGAGAGGTACGTGACAAACCCTTCCCTTCACCAATTGATAAACAACTACATTGTTTATGGTATTTAGTGTCACTTACTATTTGAAATCATGCATTGCTATAACATTTTATTGTTGGTGTATATTTTTACCAAGTAAAGATGTTAATGTTATATAGTGTCCAAACAACCAATTTGACATTTGTTGGTAGAAAATGAGATCCATAGTAAAACGTTATAGCACTATGTAACTCCAAATAGTAAGTGACACTAATTACCATAAATTATGTAGTAGTAGTGACAGGGGAGCAACTGAAAAAACATGGCGTATGGTGACAAAGGTGTTACAAGGGCAAGGTTTATGAAAAAGCATGCAACCAAATATTTTAAAGAAATTTATAATTTGACACCAAACTTCGTTAAAAAACACCCAAATTATATAGTCTAACATGATCATAATATTGTTCAACAAACAAATATGTGTTTCATAGAGCATATATGCTCTCGGGTTGCATTCCATCTTGTAGATTCAACTTGGAAGTTCTCACCATATCTCCATAGGAACGGACAATTGTGATGAGCATTTTTCCCCTTCATTGATTGTTGTGGTCAAGCATACATGAGATTGTCAATATGTACTAAATGGGTATACCAATCAAAGCCTTTCATTCATGGACCCACATACATCTCAAAGATTAGTCATTCGAGAGTTTGCGATGAAATTCACTTTTATCTAAACATCTTCTAGCCAAATCAACACATATGTAATGGACTAGTTGGGAAATGGGAAATGAAGGATGATGGGAAAAAGTAGGGATGATATCCAAGGCTAAGGAGCGTGGATGGATGAGAAGTTTGATAGTTATGATAAAAGGAAGATCATAAAATAAAAGGAAGATACACAAATTAAAGTAAAAGGATCCTTGTACATATATGCTTCTATATATAGCAAGGCTTTAGACTTCTAAAAGTATTTCTTAGATATTATGTATATGTAGGGCTCAATGGGAAGAAGATCATGTGTTATATTTTGTGTGTGTCTATAGGTTGGGATGTGAGCCTTGAGTTCATTCATTTGGTAAGTTGGACAAGCATCATGCGCTCGAGTAAAGGTATGTTACAATGTCCTCTTCATTTCACCAAAATTGGAGGTTTTGACATCACTTGAATGATCCTTAAACACTATAAACATAAAAACTATGTAGAAAAAACAATCATTTTTGAGATTCTTTAAAGAGAACTCTAATTGAGAGGGAGTTATGCTTGCAAACATATCTCTCATCCATCCAATATAAAAGCTTGACCCCCACAAGGTTTGGCCAATTCATCTCAAATGACTCGACTGCCCTAATGCTCGTATGCGATAATTCTCTCCCTCTAGTAAAGTAGACAACCCCTATTCAATTACTTTTCTTAAATGGCCACCTATATTTGAGTGGTACGTGGTTTAATGTTGCCCCAAGAGAAAATATCAAGAAGACCCACGTTTAAAACAGATTGAACCACATGCTCAAAATATGTTGATCATTATAAGTCGAATAGTCAACATGATTGGGGGAACCTATATGACCATTTAATGAATATGCGAATCCTCGATGTGTTAATGAATAAGATATTCATACGAGCTCGAAAACTTACGAGGAAAGCGGCTCCGACCTCAATTTGGATTTGCTAACCATCTCGTACTAATCATCATCGTGTGTTTCATATTCTAGGAGAAGCGGGCTAGTCGAAAAACATAACCATTAAAAGACCCATTCTACCTCATGCACAAACCTTAGAGAGTTACTACGCTCGTATGCAACGATCCCTCCTCTACACCAACGAGTAGCCGACCAGAGGCAGTGACAGGGGCGCGACCGGGAACCGGGCCAGCCGGTGACGGAGGTGCTACAAGGGCCGAATTTCTAGGGTTATGAGGGTTTAGTCTTTCGCGCTTTGGCCGCGGGACGAATGCCGAGCGCCATCGGACCTCGTCCCGCCTCGCCCCGATCCCCCAGCCCCGCCATCGCCAAAGCCATGGCCACGCTGTAGGCGCACAGCACTCGTCGTACCAGCCCCCCTCCGTCTTGCTGCCCTGCTGGACAAAAAAAACACGAACGTTTTCGGCCCCGATTTGAGCCCGGGACGACGATTTTTGCAGTGTTGACTTTCGGGGCAAGGGAACCCCAAATCAGCGAGGGAACTAACTATGAGTACGTGTCTGTTTCTGTTTCTCTGCATCTGTTGCAACCCGGATGATGAAGTGCCGAATGATGTTTTGCTCAACTCTCGCAGCTCTCGTTTCTCTCTCTTCTCTCTCTTTCTCGCTTTCTCTATAGAGACTTGTACGTTCGGACACCTTTGTTTGTAGTCATGTCGGTTGCGGGGGGTGATTAGGGATCGATGTGTTTTTGAATAGTTTGAGGTCAGGTGAATTCGTTCGAGTGTTTCTTAAGGAAATGGTGAAAGTGACATATTCTTCTGTTGACCACGCTTTAGGAGTGCTGGACTTATTTGTGGAGAGATTGAGCCTTGCTCATAGCTTCCTTTTGACTACAAATTGAGAAGAGGACAGAGCTGTGTGTCAAATTGACCATCGGCTTCAGTGTTTCATTATGTAGTGCTAGGGTTTGTCTTCATTACTTTTAGAGTGTCCTCTCAATGCGGAGGTTGATGATATAGTGCAATAGGAAGGATCCTTTGTGAAGGTACACTTTTTAATACAGGCAAGTCATTCTGAGTTTTCCTCTCTCATGGTCGCACTATCATTAAAACTTCATAATTTGGATGAGGAGGAGGCATGTGGAGGTAGTGTGTGAATAAAGTATCTCATACTACATAATTTCACGAATATTTTGCAGTTGCAAATTGCATAGGAGCTCATGAGCTGAATATTGTAGGACTTAACCTCCGGCTGTCATTTCAACACGTTTCTGGAGCCATTTCCATTGAATTTCTATGGAGCTTTAGATTTAGGGTTGTATAGGTATGGAACTGGATGGGGCTTAAATTACTTTTTCATTATTTTGGTTACTACCGCAGAGTAGGAAACTGCTGTTATCCCAGGGTTGTCTTGTTGAATTTTAAGGGGTTTGTACTGGGATACAGGGGTGGCCCATCACAAATTACTTTTTAATTCACATCGTCTCCCTTACTATACATCACTTAACCTGGTTTCAGTCTCTAAGTGACACCCAATATAAGTTTTCTGCTTGAAGGTTGACTATAATGGAAGGATGTCAAATTGTCGCAGTTTGAAATCGGTTTACGGTAGAGTTATGTTGTAGGGTATATGGGTGTACTTTTTTAGGGGGTCTAATAGGGTCTTTGATATCTGGGTAATCGTTCCTCTTCCTCTGCACCTAGCCGGTGAGCTACTTTTATTACATGGGTAGGATGCAGCAAATGAGGATAACCTCGCCTTTCCTTTAAATGAATCAAATTTTCTGAGGTCAAGAAAAGGAAATGGTGCTGCACACACTGACACAGATACTGTGTCTACATTGATAGTTCTAGTCACAATGGGCTTGAGAGTGAGCTTTTTGTCACTACCCTCACCAAGTTACTGGCTGTATGATACAGGAGGTCGTATTTTGAAAATAGACAAGTAGCAGTCTTCGTATGAGTGACAAGTGCAGCCATCATTTCTGTTCAATTGTGTGACAAAAATGGAGATCGCTCGCAGCCATCTGAAAGATGATGTCTATCTGTCTAAAGGTACAGGCTTCTGTCTATTGTTGGGGTATTGTCGGCACTTTGTGCATGTCCTTGGTGGAGGACAGGCAAGAGTGTAGTAATGTCAGAAGAGTCAATTTGAAACCTTTTATTGTTGCTATTCACTGAAACTTTTCTTCTAGCCTTAGGATTGCAGTTGGAATGACATTGTACATCTCTAGATGCCTTTTGTAGATGGATTGCTGATCGCATTTTCATGTTATCCCATCCTTATTCAGTGTTGTTACAACACCCAGCTAGCCGGTTATCGTTATTTTCCATCTCCCAACGAGAGTATCAGCTCCAATAAGCAGAATAGGCCCTGTTTTGAAGAAGATTCTGTGCATTTTGGCATTTGAGGTCTGCTTCTGGTGGCTAATATTTTGTTCCTTGTTGGTGGTTGTGTTTCTTGTTTCTGCCTTCTTTTTTCCAAGATTCTGTGTTTCCATGTGGCATGCGACTCCCCCATCATTCCTCTGGCGCAGGGTCCACCCTCAGTTTTAGATTTTGATCGAGCCAGTCCATTAGGAAGGTTGTCCTGTGTCAGACGCAGTTCTAATATTCATTTATGTATGGTTCTGAAATTGCTGGGAATGATGTGGAGCCACTATGAACTTCAATCTACATCTATACGCCCAATTTTGTATGGACAATCTGGTTGGCTCTGACAACATGAGCACTAATGTTCAAATTTGATAGTCTTAGGCTAGTTGTAAAATCCCAAAAGAAAATAATTGTAGCAGTCATTTTACCCAGCAACTAGTAATTTGCTGCTTTTGAACTTCATGAATCTGTAAACTCAGCCCTTGGCAAGTTGAAGTTGTTGTAGTCTCATCTTCTGACGGTTATCGTAGTTCTTCATTAGGGACTCAAGACGTCTGACATATCTTTCATCCTATCAGACAAGTGGCAGTTTCAGTGGATTTAAAGGTACAGATGAAGAAAAATGCCCTTAACAACTGTAGTCCAAGTTAATTTTGGCTACTTCAAACCTTATACATACCAGTCTAATGTATGTGTAGACCCTGTTATAGAGCAGGGTCAAGAGTTCAGAAAGCCTTCGAGACCCTTAATTTGTGAGGACCTGGCCTTGAGAGTAAAGGCCAGGTTCGCCATATTTACTCAATCTCAAAGACATCTCCATACTTTCAGAGGAATCTGAAGAAGGGCCTTTGGAAAACCCTTTGTTGATCCACGGTTGCGAGTCCAGAATTGATCAATGGCCTCCACCAAGCAAGCAGGGATGCAGGCTGCTGGGCAGTATCTTGGAGTGACGGAACCAATTTCGACGACAGGTCCTACACCAGTGGACCTCATCAAAACTGAGGAGCTGGAGAAGTGTTTGATGACCTTGGGGCTGTACGAGAGTCGAGAGGAAGCTGTGGAACGAGAAGAAGTACTTGGGCGCCTGGATGTGATTGTGAAGACATGGGTGAAAAGGGTGACAAGGAAGCAAGGCCTCAATGAGCAGTTGGTACAGGAAGCCAATGCTAAGATCTTCACCTTTGGTTCGTACCGCCTTGGTGTACATGGACCAGGTGCAGATATAGATACCCTTTGTGTTGGTCCTCGCCATGCTAGTCGTGAGGTAGATTTTTTTATAGAGTTGCATGACTTGCTGGAGAACACCGAAGGAGTTACTGAGCTTCACCCTGTACCAGATGCTCATGTACCTGTGTTGAGTTTTAAGTTCAACGGAATCTCCATTGATCTCCTGTATGCAAGGCTTTCATTGTGGGCCATACCTGAAGACTTGGACATATCTCACGACTCCATTTTACAAAACGTGGATGAGCAGAGTGTGCGGAGTTTGAACGGTTGCCGCGTGACAGATCAGATTTTGCGTCTTGTTCCTAATATTCAGCATTTTCGTACAACTCTAAGGTGTGTGAAGCTGTGGGCAAAGAGGAGAGGTGTGTATTCAAATGTGACTGGATTCCTGGGAGGTGTTAACTGGGCCTTACTTGTGGCACGCATATGCCAATTATACCCAAATGCTGTACCAAGCATGCTTGTGTCAAGGTTCTTCCGAGTCTACAAACAATGGCGTTGGCCGAACCCGGTGATGCTATGTGCAATTGAAGAGGGGACTTTTGGATTACCTGTTTGGGATCCACGAAAGAATCCAAGGGACAGGACACATCTGATGCCCATCATCACTCCCACCTACCCCTGCATGAATTCCAGTTACAATGTGTCCACCAGTACACTGCGTGTGATGACTGAAGAGTTTCAGCATGGCAACGCAGTGTGCGAGTCTGTAGAAACAAATAAAGCGGATTGGAGCCAATTGTTTGAGACATACCCCTTCTTTGAGACATACAAAAATTACTTACAAATTGACATCACAGCGGCAGATGACGATGATCTTCGGAAATGGAAAGGATGGGTAGAGTCTCGGCTGAGACAGCTAACTCTAAAGATTGAGAGGGACACATATGGCATGCTCCAGTGTCATCCATATCCAAATGAGTTTGTGGATACCAGCAAGAAGGGTCAGCATTGTTCATTTTTTATGGGGTTGCAACGGAAGCAAGGCACTCAGCAGCAATTTGACATTCGGGCTACTGTAACAGAGTTCAAAGCATCTGTCATGCAGTACATGATGTGGAAAGATGGGATGGACCTTCATGTTTCTCATGTTCGCCGAAAGCAGATTCCATCCTATGTCTTCCCCAATGGTGTCCGACCAGCAAGGCCTCCAAGGCCAGCTGGCATGGTAGGGCGGCCAGGCTCTGGGCCTACTTTGCGCACAGCTCAGTCAAGTCCACTGCAGAAAGCAACCTCAGGAACTTCAGTTGGTGAAAATGATGTGGAGGATAGGTTCTCTGAAGATAGTGAAGAGAGGGAGCTTGCCTTTTCTGGTGCCAAGAGGAGACAAGAAACTTTGGTGGATGATCCTAAACCCTTCAAGAAGATGGGAGTCAAGCTGAGTACTCCCACAGCTGAAAGGCCTAGTGTGTCACCGCCTGCATAACCCACTTCTGCTGGTCTCAAATTCATTGCTCTTAGACTTGGAACAGGTCTGATATGTTTACGTAGCCAGCTACCTCTGGCAAGAATGTAATCAGATGATGCAATTGCAATTTTGTACTTTCTCTTTCTCAGTAAAGTTGTAATTTTGGAGCAGACTCACTTTCTTGTTTATGTCTGTGATATATTCAATTGTTTTCTGTGGAGGTTCCATGTAGGAAATGGCAGCTGGGTGGATCTGGACGACTGATTGGTGGCAGAGGAGTTGGGGCGATCTCTCACTGTTCTGGAACGGAATCTTGTGTTCACTATTATGTTTCTGTATATCTGGGCCCTCAGATGGTATATAGTTCCCGAAGTCTCAGTTTGTTTTGGTTCTGCCCCAAGGGACAGAGTGCATGAGGAGTTTCCACTTCACAAACCCGGATGCTAGTGTTGTTGGTGCAAGGAGTTTATGAGTCGATTCTTGTCTATTTGAATAAGTTTGCCTGTTCCCAATTTGCGTCATCTAGTGACTTTTGCAGGCTATTTGCAGTCATTCTTCTTGAGTACGAGAATTACCATGCAGGACAGAGCCTCGTATTAATTTACTCTTTGTTAGTGTTCTAGTTTTTGTTAAACCCACATGTACCAGTTGAGGATCTGAAAATGATTTAAAATGATGTTTTAGATTTTTTCTATTTTTTCTATTATATAAAGACAAATTTTGAGCTTTGCATCAATCACAAGTTTAAGTGCAACATTAACACATTTCTTTGCATACCTTCCATCAAACCATGACCGCAGCATATATGATTCCTTGGGTTTCGCATCTAAGATGTTGGATTCTGTTATTCACAGGTGGTTTCTTTAGGAAAACCAAATCTCTGATTCAAGGAGCTTGGTGGTGGTGCAAATTGACACAGCACTAGTGTACAGTTTTGTATTTGTCTATTGTGATTCCATGCTTCCACCAGCTTGTCAAACTTCTATCATGTTCTAACTCAGTTGATACACCAAAACCCACATCCTTCTGATTGAGGGTTGATAATGTTCAACATTGTGTCTATCTGTCAATGGTCATTTGCAATCGAATACTTGCATGAGTGATGGGAACCGCTTTTGTGTGCTCATAATGTGAACTTTCTATCATGTAAGTTAGGACGATGCATTGCAATTACTTTGAAGAACTGAAGAGCACATGCCTTGATATGCAATGCCTTATACAACTCTCAACCAGGCTGGTTCTTTGTATAGGATAAGTATTGCCTAAGCATATCAGGTAATAAATGTATCACCAAAGCGGATGCCGTGGTGTATGGCAAGTCTCCTCTCTTTTTTTGATTCACAGTACTGTAAACTCTTCCTGCATCAGCTTTTATATAAATAAATGTTCTTGAAACTTTATCATGTGGCTGTCTTCCTGGACTTTACAATCGATTTCATTTCATTTCAATCATTGGGTGAGACTCGCTCAAATCCCATGTGCAAATCAAGGTTCGGCATCAAAAAAGAGGAACCAGGCAAGTATCCTGGTGCTTCTTGGTAGGCAACCATCTAGATCAGCAATTGCATAACAGTGCCAAATCAACTTTGGAGAATTTCAATCACTTCTATGAAAGTTTAGGCAACCTGTAGGATTCTATAGGCATACTTTTGGCCATCTCATTGGGTGTAAGTTTCTTTTGGAGGGAGGGAATTGCATACGAACGTATCTTTCAGTCATCCAACATAAAAGCCATGAAAGTGTATGCATCCCGAAGGTTTCCATTTTTAGTGAATATGACACCGAAATTGGTTTTAAGGACCCTGAACTAGTATAGTCCAAGTCATTTGAGATGAATCAACTACAAATCTATAGGGGTCAAGTTTTTATATTGGATTGGGAATCGCCTTGGTCAATTATCAACTTGAATCCACAAAGATTGTCATTTCAAGTTTTTGAACCAAAATCAAGCTCATGCACAAGCTATAAGAAGCTAAAGTTGGAATTTCACTATCTTTCAAAATTGTTCACGTAGGCCCTCTCAAATTTGTCAACAATTGAACCTAGAACGGTGTTTATATTTTGAGCACATAAATCCAATCTCTTTGTAACAAGTATCATTTTAGTGGGCAACATACTTATCTACAAGCCCTCCCGTATAACATCAATTTAAAAAGAGTGACCACATAAGGCCCTCATGTCCTTAAGTGAAATAAAAGGTGTAATAACACTTTTAGTGTGACATTAAGTATGGCATGCCAAGTTAGTTAGAATAATGTCTTCATGACTTGTCATTTATCATCAAGTGCCATTTGACATTCTCTCTAGTTGCCACCAATGTTAAACCAATGTATAAGCCATACATGGTATCAAAACTAAATTTCAACAACGCTATTAAAGAACCTACCAAATAGGTATCAAGATAGGAATATTAGTCATATACTGATACTTGGTGGTATCACAAGACAAGTAAATATTTGTGTATTCAAGTCATTATTTGGGTCAATGTCATCCTAATACTATGTTGATATCTAAGTAACTTCACCCAAGTATAAGGATTTTTAGATGGCACATAGACCCAAATGGGATTAGAAACAAAAACATCCTTCGATACCCATACTCTACTTGTATTAGACAAATATAGAGTCCTCATTATATATATCCGTGTGGCATTTAAAAAGGGTGATACCACTCTAACATTGATTTCTACCTAATGGTTGTGAGACACAATAAAGGTAGACGTGCCTAAGTCGAACATAACAATGATCTAGACACCTATATTTGAGTGAAATGTGGTTAGGTGTGAATCTAAGTATTGGCACCAAAAACACATGTGTTTGAAAGTGATTGGGCTATGTGCTCAAGATGTACTAACCATTCTAGACTCAATACTCTACATGATTGGGGGCCCCTCTGTGACCACTTAGTGAGCATTTGACATTTAAGTATATTTGGACAAAACACTTGTCCAAAAATAAGAAAAGATGTGCACTTGTGGGGACAAAAGCATCAAATGACAACAACCAAAACAACAACATAACAAGCATAACTTTGAATGTTTGTAACCCATGTTTGTCAACCATCATATTTGTGTAGTTTTGCGATCTAGTGTACGTCATATTGGCAGTTTATCCAAAATCCATGCATAAATCCAAATATACTTAAAATCCTAGTTGAACACAACAATCTTCACTTTGATAATGAATAAGATATTTATACAGGCTCCAAAAATCATGAGGCAAATGGCTACGGACACTATTTGGATTTGCTAGTCATCTTGCACTAATTACGTGTTTCGTATCCTACCTTAGTGTGGGCCACACTAAACCAAATAAGATGTTTAGTGGAGTGTCAAAATCCTTAACGATAGGGATTTGTGGTGCCGAGGGTCGTGTGAGGGCCGGTTTACACTATGGACCATGAAGTCGGACCATGGAAGAGGGATTTTTTCAATGGTCCGAGTTCATGGTCCAACTTCCATGGTCCGGCTTCTTTAAAAAATAAGTTTTGAAAGCCTTGGGCCCCTTACTAGGTGTAAATTGAATGTGGACCAAGAAGAATGACCATGCACCAAAAAATAAATGTGCTAATTTTTTTAAATATATGCCCAAAAAGGGCATTCTTGAAAAAAAATTCAAGTTTGCTCATTCTCTTGCCTTCTCGTGGGCTTTACTTGTCTTCACTTGTTAAATGTGTCAAAGATGCGGCTTGCAAATCTTCTCACAACATTTTTTACAAAAAAAATGAGCGATTCAATTTGTACATGTTCAATATAATTAACATGTGACATGTACCTTGTGTTGTAGATTGAGCATTATTTGCAAGCCGCTTCACCATGTGTACTCAAATTCTTGAGTTCTAGATGTCCCACACTGTTTGATGAAACATGTGGGAGCAAGTTTAAGGGGTAGGGCATGGAAGGAATGGTATGTCTCATGGGCTATGATATGATCTAGGCACATAGAGGGCGGACTTGCTTCTCGAGATTCATTTCATCATATAGATGCCGAAAAGTGTGCCTTGTGAGCCTTACCTAGTGGGAAGAGTTGTATACTAAGCCCCCAAAAAAATTTCATTAAAAAAGTATTGTAACGGCATTTCGCTGCCATGGGCCCCTGCCTTTTCCTACCAGACCACCTCTCTTGCCTTTCTCACCACAAAACCCATTGAACCGTGTCAGTGTATTAATAAGGCCTTAAAATATGTATTTTGGGGACCTCAACCAGTGATCCGGGAAATTTTTGGGCACAATCGGTTGAGATCCTAGTGTTTGCAAGTCCAACCGGTTACATGTTGACACCCTCCGGTGTCCTTTATTAAATCGGGGTATATTTTATAAATTCCTCTAAAATGATCAGTAATTTTCCTCCATTTTTTTTTTTTTTTTTTGAAACAGAAGGCCGACAGGCCAACGCCAAAGCACAGGAGGCAGTTGACCACCTGGCAAGTTTTCCGTCAGGTAGAGAGGAGATTTCACAGCCGGGATTCGAACGGCCAACCTCTTCCTTGAGATTTGGGTATCCCTCCACCATCATCCGGTAGTTTAGGGTCATCTCGGACCAATTTTCCTCCAGTTTTGAACTTCAACAGGTTATTTCTCAAACTCAACCGGTTCATCTGTAATTAACAGCCGGTTCTCCACGATCATTGACCTCAACCTCCATGGTCACTCTGCCATTTTTTCCTTAGTCTGAACCGAAGTGGTCCCCAGTTCGGCAGCCAATCAACGCTCTTACAGCCCCTGGGACGACTTCCTGGTCCATAGTGTAAACTGGCCCTTAGATCGTGGCGAGAGAAATTTGTGTACAGGTTATGGAGTCTGACCACACAAATTGCAGGCCGGAACCTCAAGGCACACTTCTTCATCTGCAAAACATAACATATCGAATTGCATCACTAATCTCAGAGAGGAACTGCAAGGATCCGTTTACGAGCTTTGCAAATCGGAGCACAGACAGAGAGGGGGCAGGAAGCTATGGCGACAATGCCATTGTCGGAGCTCATCGAGGTGATGGAGCTGGAGCCCCATGTGGAGGGTGGCTACTACAAGGAGACTTTCAGGGACACGGATGTGATGCTCGCTGCGGACTCCCTCCCCGCCCATTGTAAGAGCTGTTCTCCCATGTCCTCTTATGCACATCATGTTTGCATTCTCTTTGTGAAGTAAAGGTTTCGGGCGTTTGAGATCTTTTGCAGTAGTAAAGGGTAGGATGTTTGCTTGCTTGATCGATTCATATGCTACATGAATTAGCTTAAATGGGTGGATCCTGATTTTCTTGGGTGATGGATAGGGATAAGGAGGAGTGGTCAGGGATCCTTTTCAAATTTGCATCCTCTTTTTGAAGTTTAGTTTTTGGGCGTTTGAGCTCTCTTGCATTTGTGAGGGGGTAGGATGTCTGTTTGCCTGATCGATTCGTTTGCCACATGAATTAGCTCAATTGGATCGATCATTACTTTCCTGAGTAATGGATAGGGTTAAGTATGAGAGGTTAGGCCTCCTTTTCACATTTGCATTCCTCCCGTGTCTTCTCATACACCTCTCATTTCCATTCTCTTTGTGAAGTTTAGTTTTTGGCCTTTGAGATCTTTTGCAGTAGCTAGTAAACGGCAGGATGTTTGCTTGCCTGATCAATTCATTTGCCACATGAATTAGCTCAAATGGATCGATCCTGATTTTCTTGGGTAATGGATAGGGTTAAGGAGGAGAGGTTAAGGCTTCATTTCAAATTTGCATTCTCTTTGTGAAGTTTAGTTTTTGGGCGTTTGAGATCTCTTGCACTAGTAATGTGTAGGATGTTTGCTTGCCTGATTGATTTGTTGTCCACACGATTTAGCTCAATGGATCGATCCTAATTTTCTTGGCTGAGGAGGAGAAATTAGGACTCCTTTTCACATTTGCATTCTCTTTGTGAAATTGAAGTTTTCTGCGTTTAGGATTTGGAGCTTTTGCGCAGTAGGTTGTTGGATCTTTAGGTCAAACCACACAGGAAGCTTGAATGCACCAAAGTCAATCTCTCTAGATTTATGGATAGGGTAAGGTTACTGAAGGTGTTTACATTGTGGTTGCATTGCAGATAAGGTTGGGCGGCCGGTGAGCACTGCAATCATGTTCCTCATGCCCAGCGGAGCGACATCCAACTTGCATCGGATTCCTCTTGCCGAAGTGTGGCACTTCTACATCGGTGAGCCAATCACGGTATGACAAAATTTCCACTCACAGTCATCTTTCTGTGGGTGCAAGGGTAGGTTGAAAACTCTCATTGGGGAATGGACAGAGTGCATTCCCATTTCAAAAATTCTCCTCCTAAAACTTTGGAAATAAACCATCCCTCACATGATCAAGCTCTGCATTGGTTAATCTTCCATGTTAGAGTACTATCCTTAAGTTGGGTATGGTTTTGTTCTAGGGTTTAGCCTCCCTTGGCTTGTTTAGAAGGCTGTGAATAGGTTCTTAGGATTTGCAATGGATAAGCTGTATATGATATGTTTTCATTTAGTGAGATAGATAATTAGAGAGGGAGATACTCTGATGTGTTGCCACTGGTGTGAATTGTGGTGTTGCTTCATCTTTGAGTTCGTAATTCTACGTGTAATCCCGAAACATGCATTGCAACATTTAGAGGGACCTCAAAAAATATCCTGCCTACTGTCAAAGGTGAACACCTTGAGTGGGCACGAATATTCCAGCCCGTGTCTCTCTCCCCCAAGGGGCAGCCCCTAGGTTTCCACAGGTTGGTTGAAAATGTCCAATATGATTGAGTGGACCATAGTGGTAGGGTACACTAGAAATCAAGTGTTATGAAGGTCACCCATCCTAGCACTATTTCATTGTTTTGGCCTTAGGCATCTTGACTGGTGTTGGACTGCTATCATCCTTTTATACCACTTGGGTATATATAATGGGGATTTACAAATTTTTGATACTGGTAGGGTACGGGTATTTGAGGATATTTTGTTTTGCATACCATTGTGGTCCATATACCATGCAATGACCTTGATACCCAGGTAAAACTACACAAATGTCAATATGGTTTAAGATGGTATCGACCCAAGTAATGAGCTGAGTATACAAAGATTCTTTCATCTTGTTATACCGACCAAGTATCGATATTTGATTGGTGTCACAATTTTGATACCAGTTGGGGTAGGTTACGGATACCATTTTTGATATTGAATATTAGTACCATGCATGCATACTGGTCCAACATTGGTCTTGACCTCAGGAATTCCCATAGGATTTGAGTTAAGGTGGTGGGTTTAAGCCACCCTTTGTTCATCAAGGGGAATTGAATCATCAATTGCACTGGATGCCATTCTAACATTTTGACATTCAGGTGTATGAAATTGATGAACATGGGAATGAGTCGCACGTTGTGTTGGGCAACGATCTTGCAGCCGGCCAAAAACTTCAGTATGTGACAAAACCCATGGTGTGGTTTGGGGCTTACCCTACCAAGGACATTGCCCACCTTCCCAAAGATGGTGCCCCTTTGGTGAAATCGGAACCCCGGGACCGCGAGAAACATTACTCCCTGGTGGGGTGCACCTGTGCTCCTGCCTTTGATTTTGCCGATTTTGAACTGGGGAGTCGGTCAAAGCTCCTGGCCGAGTTTCCACACGCAAAGACCTTCATTGAGTACCTCACCCACTATGAGTGAGCTATCTCTCTTCTCACCAATGTGGTCGTCCTGTGAACCGTTTCTTTTATTCAGACTGTAAATGCAAGGCTTATATATACTGTTAGAGGTCAGGATCCAACGTATAAGACTGCCATCTCAATACGCCCATGGAACCCTTTCTAAATCCACTTTTTGGAGCATGGAGAATGCTGTGAGATACATAGCAGAGTGTCCAAACTACACTGCAGTCTTCTGTGATTTGGGCCAAACTTGATGGGTCGTTAGATGAATCTCTGAAACATCTAGAAGAACCTTCACTTGCTTGATTGGAGTGACCATTGAGAATTGGAGGTAACCCTTGAACCAGCTGGTTCAATTGCATGCGTAATTCACATTTCCCATTTCATCAATGTGGTTGGTCTGTGAACAATTTCTTCTAGACCATATTTGCAAGGCTTTTATTATATATATATATACACACACACACACACACACACACTATTAGTGGTCCATAACCTTATTAAGCAGTGTGTATTCGTTCATGTGGGCCCCGAGGATATAACCATGAATGCCGTGGCTAATCAGTCTTAATATGCACTAGCTGCGGCATCCTATGGTTATATTTTCAGTGTCCACATGAACAAACGCACACTGCTTAATAATGTTATGTCAGGTTCTCAAGTATAACAACGTACAATCTCCATATGCCTATGGAGCCCTTCCTGAATCCACTTTTTGTAGCACATGGTTTTCGAGTTAATTTGCAGAGTGTTGAAACTACATGCAAATTTCTGTGATTTGGGAGCTAAGTGCGTACAAATGGCTGGAACAAACTTCATAGTTTAGCTCATTGGATGGATCTTGAACCAGCTGGTGCAAATGCATGTGTACTTGCAATTTCTTTCCCAATTGCTCAGGCTTCAGCAGTCAATTTCTTTGCACATAACCCAAACCTCTGTGTGCTCATATGTTTCTTTTGTAATGGACTGCACATGAGAAAGTATGCTTTGTGAGAAATGCACATACTATTTGTTTGAGTTTTTGAAATTGTAGTGAAGGTGATTGTATCAGAAAGATGCTCAAGAGGTCCTGCTGATGTTCTCCCTTGGTATGCTTAGCCCTTAATTCATTTTTCTTGTTTTTCTGGGTCTAAATGGACAGTCCTTTCAACAAGGTGCCTTCTTGATGTACTTCTTTTAACAGACTTTGTTCAATTTGTAACACAATATGGTGGTGTCAGAGATTTGTAGAAATTTGTAACTCACATGCATCACCAAAAGCCTTGATACCAATACATAGGGTCAAAGTTGATTCCATACTTTTTGAGTGGACTAACTTTGACTGCTCATATTTTTCTAAAATTTAGCCAATTAAGGTTGAGGCATCTATAACTGATAAAGAAAGAGAGCTCACATTTGTTTAGGAGGAGTATTAGCAGAAAATTATCTTCTTGCAAAGAGAAACAAGTTCTAAGGAGTATGGATTTTTTTGTTCCATGAATATGGAAATTGCTACAAATTTTGAAGCGGTAAAGTTTGGGTACACATAGTCAATCTATAGGTTAATCCATAACCGCTCATCTAAATTCTAATGCTCGGTTATGACAGTTGTCAAAACTCTTATGAGGGTAATCACAGCCTGTTTACACCATGGATCATGAAGTCGTCCCTAGGCCCTGTAAAATCTATGATTGGCTGTTGAACTCGTCCCGGGAGTCCGGGACTACTTTGGTTGACACCAAGGAAAAAGTGTCAGAGTGACCATGGAGTTTGAGGTCCCCAAAAGGCATATTGTAAGGCCAAAAGACATGGTCCAAGGGGTTTTGCGGTGAGAGAGGCAAAAGAGGTGCTCTAGTAGAAAAAGGCAAGGGCCCATGGCAGAGCAATGATGTTATAATTTCTTTTCCAATGAAATGTTTTTTTGGGGAAGAGAAGATGAAGAGAAGAGAAGATAAGAGAATGGTCAAACTTGAATCTTTTTCAAAACTGCCCTTTTGGGGCATATATTAAAAAAATCAGCACATTCACTTTTGGTGCATGGTCATTCCTCTTGGTCCACATTTGGATTACACCTAGTGAGGGGTCCAAAGGCTTTGTAAATTGATTCTTTAAGAAATTGGACCATGAATGTCGGACCATCAAGTTAAACCATGAAAAAGGACCATCTTCCATGGTCCATCCATGGTGTAAATTGGCCCTCAACAATCACAAGTTGTCACCACATAAACCTTAAACTCCATTCGCCTAAAAAAATATAGACCTTATCCAGGTCAACATTGCATGACCCTAGTGAGCATTTAAATGGACCTGGTTGACTATGGATGCCTTGACCTTATATGAAGACCCGATTATGTGGATGGTCCGAGGAGGGCTGGGGCGAACCAACCCGTATATTGGTACCTTACCGGGGAGGGCGAACGGCTAGGGATTCGTGGCACTCACTTAAAATCATCCATCCTAGATATCGTGGATGAAGTGGCTTCAATAAAAAAAAGCCCCCCTATGGGGTTGAGGGCCGATTCATTCGAATGTGACATCACTAGACATCCGGTAAGGTACCAATGTACGGGTTGGTTCACCCTGGCCGTCCGAGGAGGGAGGGAGTGGAGTTTGCATAAGCCTTTTATTTGTATTTTTATATGAACTACTATTTTTTCCAGCATTTCCTTGTGGATTTTGTCTTGGAAGGACCTACTGTACATAACTTGAGTGACCATTTTAAGACTTTGTGATGTTTATTTTTATAACTTATTCTCACGCCACCCTTATTTAGAGACTTGCTCTATCCTATACCCACTTTTTCATGAATAATCAACTTTTGTAGACTACGCCATCAGTTTCCCATGTTTTTCAAAATGAGTTCATAAGTAAAATGTATTCATCACTTGAGCTACATTATTTTTATTTTTATCGGCTCTGTCTGTACGACAGAGACTATGCATCGACTTCTATGTTTCAAGAGCAAATTTCCTAACCACTTTGTGTTCACACTTGGACGTCACTTGTTCCTATTATTTTTGGTCCAGTTTATTTAACGTGGATGGTGAAAGCTTGCATACATTGGACAACTAACCAACTAATTCAACTATTAGTTAACTAGTTGCCTTTCGTAACTATAGTTGTTTGCGATTTGACCTACCCAAAAATGTAGTTAACTATAGTTGTTCTAAAATCTAGTTAACTATAATTTTCTATATATATATAGATAGATATATATATATAGATAGATATATATATATAGATAGATATATCTATATCTATCTATATATATATAGACAAATAGATAGTTAACTATAGTTGTTCCCTAAAATGTATTGAAAAACAATTTAATTGACTATAGTTGGTTATAGGTATAGTAAATAGCCATGGATTGGCAAGTGCAAAGTGTACATCTACAATTGTAGTCTTTCATAAGAAAGAACAGAGCCCCATGATTCTACCGTTTTATTTTTGTGTATTTAGAATTTTGCTAAATTTCAGGGCACATGTGTGTTTTCAAGCATGGCAAACAAAAGAAACTAATATGTGGGTGCCCCATCTAGTCCAAACACTACACTAAACATTGTATTTAGTGTCACTTGCTATTTGAAATTACACAATGCTATAACTATTTGTTGTATATATCATTTGTTGCCAACAAGGTCAGATTGGATGTTTGGACATTGTAGAACATTGACATCTTTGCTTGCTAAACAATTATATCAATAGTGAATTTTTTTAACATTTTGTAAATCCAAATAGTCACTAATACTAAATACAATATTTAGTGTAGTAGTGTGACTTTGTGCCTGAAATTGAGAGTCTTGTTGTCACTTTAAAATTGTCAAAGCCAATAAATATTCATTGCCACTTTTTCTCCTATTATGTAGTTGAGAATTAAACTAGGAATTAAGTATATTTGGATTTATGCATGAGTTCTGGACAATTCTAACCACCAATAGGACGTACCTAGATTGCAAAACTACACAAATATGATAATTGGTGAACATGGAATGCCAACATTCAAAGTTGTGTTTGTTGTGTTGTTCTTTTGATGTTGCCATTTGATACTTTTGTCCCCACAACTGCACATCCCTTCTTATTTTTGAACAAGTGTTTTGTCCAAATATACTTGAATGTCAAATATGAGGCACACTTTGTGTTGGAATGTCCCCTATATAACCCCATTAGTGATAAGTTTCCATCACTATTTGAATATAATATTGGGGAGCCTCACTTCTTTCTTTCAATTGGACCATTGGTTGACATTATCCTCTATCTCATGGAAGCTACTGCATTCCGCCACTCTAGTGAATTAGCCGGTTTGAAACCATCATGATGTACTTTTTAGGCCCACTTTATATGTGGGGTTGGATTGAGGGCAAGCCTGAACTCTAATAATTTGGCCCAATAGGATCGCTCAGTTTCATCAAATTTGGCCCAAGGGCTTTATACTAGGGTTGGGTTTGAACACTCACTCATCCATGTGGCGTCCTAGGAGGTACGATTTTGGCCGGCTTTGAAAGAATCAGGACAAGCTTTCCTTTGGTCTGAAACTCTCAACATGGGCTGGTTTGGGCTCATCCGTTGGATAATGAACATCTCTACCATTGGTTCATGGAAGGTTAATTCTCTTCACTACACTTTCCCTCAAGAACATCGGGACCTAAAATCAGACCTCATCACTTTACATGTGACAAGGTTGGGTCTGAAAAAAGTTGATAAAGTTGGACGGGATTGAGGGCTTAATGCACATGAATCAGGTCGGTGCTTAGGCTAACCCCAAGCCGTGTGACTTATAAAGTGGGCATTCTTAGTCTCATTATTAGCCTTGTGGCTTCCCGGACATTAAAATCAATTTCATTTCATTGCAATAGCAATACACCCGACAAGCCTCCTTACTAGAAGTGCTAACTTTGTGTCGCCGCTTTCTTGGCCACTCCCATAGAATTCCGGGCCGGAACCCAAGCATGACAAGTGTGAACGACCCATCATTGCCAATCCCTCACTCACCGACCTTTCCCTCTTTATGCGATAGACGGATGCAATCCGGAACCAATGAAACTTCCCTCTTTGATTGCCACATATACATGACCTCCTATTGCATGAAAAGGCCTCCATACCACATGACACATGCGCTATTATTATTATCACTATTATTACTATTATTCCTATTATAGCACATGCAATTTCCAGAAATGATAATAGAGCTCCAGCTGTACACATTAAGTGCACGGTGACAGGTCTGGAAGTGCATACTCTAATAATAGCATCCCCATATACCGAGGGGCATGGTAATAGGCCCAGTATACTTATAGGTGGTAGCATACACCCTAGTATTGCACCATAGTATACATGGTCTTTCACTTTTCTTCTCGGTTATAGGCGCCACTTTTCTGAAGCGGCTTTTGGTAGAAAGGAAGGTCCAGTATTGTTGGAGGTCTTTTGAGTGGTATTTATTGCAGGGGAGCTTATTATTAAGGCAGGCATGCCTAATATGGTTACTTATCTTAACCCGACACCTATATTTGAGTGATGGTTGGTTAGGTGCATATCTAAATAAGAAAGAACACCATAAAGACATGTGTTCTTGAGAGATTGGATTACATGCTTAAAGTTTGTTAATCAGTTTAGGTTCAATGAAGTTATTCGTAAAGTCTCTCAAAGAGGGATGAAACCATGGGTTGGATCATTCTTTGAAGAAACTTTCTATTAGGAACTTGTTAGCTTGTTGTGTATTGGAGTTTGTTTTGAAAGTTGGGTGAAACTTTTGGGACCTCCTCTATCCACCTCAAAAACTATTAGATATTTTTTTGATCTAAAATAGGGTATGCAACATGGGACTCATTGTCCTAAATCTTGGATCGGCCTGTACAAGGCTAGTTTGGCCTGCCCGTCATAAACTAGGATTTAGGTATATTGGATTAATGCATGAATTTTGGACAATTCCAACTACCAATATGGCTTACGCTAGATTGCAAAACTACACTAATTTGGTGGTTGGCGAAAATAGAATACAAACATTTGAAGTTGTGGTTGTTGTGTTGTTGCTCTTGATATTGTTATTTGACGTTTTTGTCCCCACAAGTGCATATCCCATATTATTTTTGGACAATTAGTTTGTCCACATATACTTAAATGCCAATTCCTAGTAGAACAAGCTAGAAAGTTGGTTTTTAATAGCATGACACCACTCTTTGTGTATGGTAATTTAAGCATTAAGAAAACTTAAGTGACTTTCTTGGCTCTGCCCCATTCATGGGATAGAGGCATTGTGGATATTGCCTTTGAGTGATAATAGGGCTTGGGTAATGCATGTCAAAACTCAATGGATAAGGTTTGGTGAAGCTCAGTGAAGTTTCCAATTTAATAATATGAAAAGGGCTAGTAATTACAATAATTACTTTAAAATTTTGATTTTGAACAAAAAATCTTGTGGCAAAGCCATGATCCCTTGCGGGGATGCTAGTATGTGAGCATGTGAGCCTGTGAGCCTTCAAATTTTTTCCCGATTATGGTTTGTAAATCCGTTGGGGGCCTATGACCGTGGAATTACATGTAAGGGTCTATAGTCCAAATGAACAACAAAAGAAAATATTGCTATGCCAATTTTGTACCAAAAAATGAACTAATATACTTTCAAATGTTGAGATAATAATAATGTAATTGGATATAATGTGTACTAGGCAAACTCATGTTGAAAATAGTGTAGCATGTTAAGATGTCTCACTACGATACACATCAATGTAAAATTTGAATACATCATAAGGGTGACATTTACGAAGTCCAAAACACAAAGAACAACAAAAGTGGTTGTAGACATAAATTGAGTTGTAAATATAAAGGTTGGATATAAATTGGGTTAGAGGCAAAGTCTGCAAGCATTGCAAGCACTAAAATATGAATAATGCCTTACATTGATTAAACGATGAATTTGAATGCCTTTGAAATACCTTTGCACCCTTGAGGGCGGGTTGAATGAAATCTCGAAGGGCAATATCAAAAGTGGGAGGTGTTTTAAGAGGACACTCCAAATACACCCACATTTTTCAAAATGCATAGGATCCCAAGATTTCATGATTCCATCTGTGAACATGCACTCTTCACTTTCTATGTCAAAATTGTTAGCAAAAAAAATGGGAGATTTGGAAATGGCTTTAGCAAGCAATAGGACATATTTGAAATACCTATACAATATCCTTCATATGGCTGGTTTGAAGTTTAGTTGCTTGTCAATGTTATGGTTTTTGTGAACTCCCTTATCTATAGCAAATTCATGAAAAAATGTAGTATCCCACAACGATATGCGCATTGTCTCCACATAATAAAAATAATGGGCAAAGGGTCCATACCATCTGGAAGATAGTTGATGGACATATCCAGATCAACCACAGTAGCATCAAAGGCTTCTCGATCTCAATAGCCAACTGTCATATACAAAATAAAGATCAGTATTTTTCATTGATTGAAAAAAATGAAAGAAATAAGAAGCAAAGAAAAAAAATGAATGGACCCAAAAGAATGAAAGAAGAAAAACAATCACCTGAGCTTACCAAGTAGCTTTATGAAGCCACTTAAGAAACTCTATATCATTGAATTTTGGTTTCAGAAATGTGAGAGCCTCATGAAGAGAAGGTAAGCCGTTTCACCTCTCAAGCCACTTAATCTTCATAGAAGTGTCCATAGCTAAAGTTGCCAACATCCAAAGTTTTTCTTGAGTCATCTCATGACTCTCATCGTGAGTTCATAATGAGACTTCACTTGCTCTAAGAACAGAGGAGTATGTTTAGGATCTGCAATGGGAAGTTGTTTCTTCAATTCCGAACGGGAAGTCAATCTCACCCTATCAACAACTTTGGAAACTCATTCATCAATTACACTTAAAGTCCAATGTACATGATCCGGGTACGTCTCATAAAATTTCCTTTGAGCAACAGCAACAACATCTCCCAACTCTTGCTACACCAAGAAAAAAACATATAAGAATATAAAAAATTACATATAATAAAAAATGAGATGCGATAAAAAAATATGATAGTAGAAATCTAAATGAACCACAAGAACGAAGGAAACATATAAGAAGTGTGAAAAACATGGAAGGGAAATTGATATTTTAGAGAAAATAACCTAGTATAGAAATCCATTAAGAGCCTCAACAATCAAAGTGAACCAAGTTCTATGGTTGAATTTTTGTTCGGCATCAATAGTAGGAAGGTCTTCTTTGAAGACAAATTTTTCAAAATATGAAAGTGGTTGCCTAGCAATGCTTTGAATGAGGAAAAACTTATGAACAAGATTTGTGGAAACATGGGATTTTTGGTTCTTCATGACAAAATAAAACAAACAATGATAAGATATGGAAAATGAAAATCCAATAAGAAAATAAACTTAAAAACCAAGAAGCCAAATAAAAAGAACAAACAAAAAGACAAAAATGAAGGAATTACCAATTGACTTCATGCAACGTTGCCAACATAGTTGCAATATCTCCCTTGATGTCCAAAATAATATTTTCAACACCATAATGTCAAGTAGAATCATGTGTGTGATCTTGATTAATAATGGGCAACCATGCTTGCAAACGGTGGTTGCCATCCTAGACCATGAACATTTTGCCAGAGAAAACTTTGAGCTCCTCATCACTTTGCAATATTTTCTCGAAAGAAGCATTTGTCCGCACCCAATTATCACTTCATGATTCAATTATAATATCAGTAACATGTCCTTTATTGCCCTCATTGTTTTCTAAGGCCACGTAAAAAAATCCATTACCTTCTATATAACCACAAGCAACAAAATGGTCAGCGAGGTTCAGAACGTCATTTTTCAAGAAAGGCCTAACAATTGGCAATGGAACCATTCGACATAGTGGAATATTAAATTTTGATTTTGCCCTTGGTTGATACCTCGACCATTCAAGACAGAAAGAGGTGTTGACAATTTCTTTCTTAAAAAATGCATGCAATTGCAACTCCAATTGATCTTCAGAAAGAGGTAGAACTTCCATATCTGAAGCACAAAAAATGCTATCCATATGAAAAGAGGAAAACAAATTAATATGAGTGTTTACATATGAAAGAAATCATATACGCAAAGTAAAATGAAATGCAAAATAGGGTGGCCGTTAAGAACCACCCTTATGGAAGGAAACAAAATTGAAGTGTATACATGTGCAAGAAATCATATATACAAAGCATAATGAAATCTTAAAATAATGGCCATTAACGGCCACCCTTATAGAAGGAGAAAAAATGATGAATGTAAGTGTTCGGATGTGAAAAATAGTACATATCCAAAGCAAACTGAAATACAAATAAGGACAACAAAAATGAAGAATAACAATGTTTACATGTAATAGAAACTATACATTTAAAAAGAAATAGAAATAGAAAAAAAACCGTTAACGGCCACTCTTATCGAAGGAATTTTTTTTATGAAAATGAGTGTGTAAATGTGGAAGAAACCCAATATGCAAAACAAAGTGAAATGAAAAAGGGTAGCCGTTAACGGCCACCCTTAAGAAGAAAAAAATTGAATAAGTGACTGTATACATGTGGAAAAAACCACATATGCAAAACAAAGTGAAATGAAAAAAAGGTGGCCATTTACGGCCACCCGTATGCAAAGAAATTTTTTTATGACAGTGAGTATTTATATGTAGAATAAAACCACATATGTAAAACAAATTGAAATTGAAAAAATAGTGGCCATTAACAACCATTCTCTTGAAAGGAAAAAAATTGATTCATTTGTGTGATTTTATTTTTTAAAAATCATGTTGTTAAATGAAGACTGAAACTTCAGAAAGGGAGGTCGTCAACGGGCGCCTTAAACCAAAACACAAAAATTGGCACTAAAAAATGGTGGCCGTTAATAACTACCCTTTTCGAAGAGAGAAAAATCTGAAGTGAACCTTGATCGCTATAAAGTTTTCAAATTTTCATATTTATTTCCAAAAAAAATTGTGTCTATACATTATATCTTTTATAGTAACTCCTATTTTTTGGAATTTTTGGACATAATTTTAATTTAACATAAATCGCCAAATTCTACTGAAATTAAAATGGTTAACAACCACCCTTATGGAAGACAATTTTCTTTGTAAAAGTGAGTGTTTATATGTGGAAGAAATCACATATGTAAAATAGAGTGACATGAAAAGAATGTGGGCGTTACCAGAGACCCTTGTAAAAGACAAATTATTTTGTAGAAGTGAGTGTTTATGTGTGGAAGAAACCACATATGTAAAACAAAGATGATATGGAAAAAGGGTGGCCGTTAACGGCGACCCTTTTCAAAGACAAATTATTTTGTAGAAGTGAGTGTTTATGTGTGGAAGAAACCACATGTGTAAAACAAAGTGAAATAAAAAAATGATGGCTGTTAACGGCCACCCTTTTAGAAGATAAATTATTTTGTAGAAGTGAGTGTTTATATGTGGATGAAATCACATATGTAAAACAAAGGTGACATGAAAAAAGGGTGGCCGTTAACGGCCACCCTTTTAGAAGATAAATTATTTTGTAGAAGTGAGTGTTTATATGTGGATGAAATCACATATGTAAAACAAAGGTGACATGAAAAAAGGGTGGCCGTTAACGGCCACCTTTTTAGAAGATAAATTATTTTGTAGAAGTGAGTGTTTATATGTGGATGAAATCACATATGTAAAACAAAGGTGATATGAAAAAAGAGTGACCGTTAACGGCCACCCTTTTAGAAGATAAATTATTTTGTAGAAGTGAGTGTTTATATGTGGATGAAATCACATATGTAAAACAAAGGTGACATGAAAAAAGGGTCGCCGTTAACGACGACCCTTTTAAAAGACAAATTATCTCGTAGAAGTGAGCATTTATGTGTGAAAGAACCCACATATGTAAAACAAAATGAAATGAAAAAAGGGTGGCCGTTAACGGCCACCCTTTTAGAAGACAATTTTTTTTTGTCAAAGTCAGCGTTAATATGTGCAAGAAGCCAGTTATGAAAATAAACTGAAATGAAGAAAAGGATGGCCGTTAACGGCCACCCTTTTGGAAAGAAAAAAATGGTTCATATATGTGATGGAAGGTATCATACAAAGGGTAGCCGTTAACGGCCACCCTTTTGGAGGGAAAAAATGGTTCATATTTGTGATGGAAGGTATTATATAAAGGGCGGCCGTTAACGGCCACCCTTTTGAAAGAGAAAAAATGGTTCATATTTGTGATGGAAGGTATCATACAAAGGGTGGCCGTTAACGGCTACCCTTTTGGAAGAGAGAGAAAAAAAAAACTACACCTTGATCGTTATAATTTTTTTTTAATTTCATATTTAATTCCGAAAACAATTGTGTCTATTCATTATATCATCTGTAGTTACTCCAATTATTTTCAAAAAATTTGGATTTAATTTCGATTTTACATAAATCGCCAAACTCTACTAAAATTCATATGGTTAACGGCGACCTTTTTTGAAGACAATTTTTTTTGTGAAAGTGAGTGTTTTTATGTGGAAGAAACCACATATGTCAAACAAACTAACATGAAAAAGGGGGGCCGTTAACGGCTACACTTTTGGAAGAGAGAGGAAAAAAATGAAGTTCACCTTAATCGTTATAAATTTTAAAATTTTCATAGTTAATTCTGAAAAAAATTGTGTCTATTCATTATATAGTTTATAGTCACTCCAATTATTTTCAGAATTTTTGGACTTAATTTTGATTTTACATAAATTGCCAAACTCTACTAAAATTAATATGGTTAACAACGACATTTTTTGAAGACAAATTTTTGTGTGAAAGTAAGTGTTTTTATGTGGAAGAAACCACATATGTCAAACAAACTAACATGAAAAAAGGGTGGCCGTTAACGGCTACCCTTTTGGAAGAGAGAAAAAAAAATGAAGTTCACCTTAACGTTATAAATTTTTAAATTTTCATAGTTAATTCCGAAAAAAATTATGTCTATTTATTATATAGTTTGTAGTCACTCCAATTATTTTCAGAAGTTTTAGACTTAATTTTGATTTTACATAAATTGCCAAACTCTACTGAAATTAATATGGTTAACAACGACCTTTTTGGAAGATAATTTTTTTTATAAAAGTGAATGTTTTTATGTGGAAGAAACCACATATGTCAAACTAACTAACATGAAAAAAGAGTGGCCGTTAACGGCTACCCTTTTGGAAGAGAGAAAAAAAAATGAAGTTCACCTTACTTGTTATAAATTTTTTTATTTTTTCATATTTATTTCCAACAAAAATTGTGTCTATTTATTATATCATCTGTAGTCATTAAAATTAGTTTAAAAATTTTTGGACTTTATTTCGATTTTACATAAATCGCCAAACTCTACTAAAATTAATATGGTTAACGGCGATCTTTTTGGAAGACAAATTTTTGTGTGAAAATGAGTGTTTATGTGTGGAAGAAACCAAATATGTCAAACAAACGAACATGAAAAAGGGGTGGCCGTTAACGGCTACCCTTTTGGAAGAGAGAGGGAAAAAATAAAGTTCAATTTAATCGTTATAAATTTTTCAAATTTTTATATTTAATTCCAAAAAAAATTGTGTCTATTTATTATATCATTTATAGTCATTCCAATTATTTTCGGAATTTTTGGAGTTAATTTCGATTTTACATAAATCGCCAAATTCTACTAAAATTAATAAGGTTAGATTTTCTCCAACAAATCTTCAACTTTTGAAGATTTCGGGTTAGATTCTAAGATGTTACGATTGTTTTTTGGCTCTACAACACACAAAACATAATCATTTTTTCCGTGCTATATATCGTTGGAATCGTATTTTTGGTATGCACAATACGATGTACATCATATATCTTCAAATTTATTTCATTTCAAGGTTATTCTCTTACCATTTCGTTCGTACTTTGTAGCTCTGCCTCCGGTTCATATGGTTGTTCCTCCTCTTCATTATGCTCATTATATCTAGAGACATTATATGGTTGAGCTTTATATGTAGTGGTTTATGTTCGAAGACACCTTCCTTTATGGCTTCACATGCTATAATATATTTGTACGTCAAATTTCTTGTTGTGCATGATGAATCCACTCCTATCATTTGAGGAACACATTTATTAATTCTAGCCTTTGACAATTGTCTCTGACTTGAAATACAACAGTTACTTCTCCTCCTATTTGGTTTCCTACCCTCTACTGGAGTGACCACTGCTAATAATGGACAAATGACGTTCTCTTGCATCTAAACACATTCAGCTTTCCTCTCCACTACATTGTCCACTCTCAATAACATACATTTCTCTATACTGTTTCATTTTCGTTTGTGATCTTTTATATTACATGATGGTCTTCATCACTAGTCCACCTCATTACATGACTAATAGCTGTAAAAGTGTAGCCATCAACGGCTACATTTTAACGGTTACGTTTAGTTTATTTAATATTCTTAAGTTATTTGCATGTATACATGTACATATTAGGTTAGTGTGCATCATAAATTATTAGTGTCAGTTCTAATATTGCCAATTGTAATAGTACAAGTTATAACAGTGCAAGTTGTAATAATATCAGTTTTAATATTACCAGTTATAATAGTGTTAGTTTTAATAAAACCAGTTATAATATTACCAATTATAATATTGCCAGTTATAATATTGTTAGTTGCCGGTTCTAATAGTATCTGTTCTAATAGTGTCATTTGTAATATTACCATTTGTAATGGTGTCAGTTGTAATATTGTCATTTGTAATACTATGTATTGAAATAATGCTACTTATAATAATTGTTAGTACCAATTGTAAATCTTGCATAAGTTAATAACTTCCATACTATACAAATTATGTCATATTCCTCGTTTGGCCCAGTATTTGCAAATGAAAGGTTGTATATTGTGTTGATTATAACCATTATATTTTGGTAATATCTCTTCACGCTGCATAACTTCTATTTTCAAATGATATTACAATATTTCATTCTATAGCAAATATTGTATAATATTTAATATCATACAATTTCCTTTCATTTGGTTCACCTGTGGTGACAATTGCTACTCTGAGCGAATAACGATCCCATAAGATTGACCGGATGGGTATACTGCTCTAGTGTCTTCTAAGCAATGACCTTCTAATTCTTAGAATGCAAAATGTTCATGTAGGACACCAATATAAGTCTTATGTATAGGATGAATGTAGAGTTTAATGCAGAACACTAACACAAAGCCTAATGCAAAGGATTAATACAAAATATGATGCAGAGTTTTCTGCATAACACCAATGCACAGTTTAATGCAAAGAATTAATACAGAACATAATGCAGAGTTTAATGAAAAGGATTGATACAGAACATAATATAGATTTTAATGCAGAATACTAACACAGAGCCTAATGCTGAGGATTACTGTAGAACATAATGCAGAAGACTAATACATGGTCTAATGCAGAAAATTAATGTAGGAGATTAATGTAAAATACTAATACAGAGGACTGATGCAGAACATTAATACATAGCCTTATACAGAAGGCTAATGCAGAAACTAAAGCGAGCCTAATGCAAAAGTTTCTTCATACTAACTAATTGACCTAAATCTAATTTCTAACCAATAATTTCTTTTTTACTTAAACTACGAACCTTAATCCAACCGCAAGCGGTTTGGTTAATTTCCGATGGTAGATAATAAAATATTTCTAAAATATAATATAATTGAGAAGGTTCTACGCATACGCGCGTAATAACTTCTTCTCGGTATCCACCTATAAATTATTTTTGCTTTAACACTAGCTTAATTTGGGATAGCACCAATCAATGTAACCACCCGGATTCAAACCCGGGTTGGTCCAGACCTAATACCAGTCTCTTAGACAACTCGCATCTACAGGCGGATGTCTCAAAATCTCATAGCAACCTATATATTGACTATTCCTACTAACTAACTACCTTGTTTTTATAGACAGTGAGCCTTAATTCAAACCGTGAGTGGTTTGAATGACTCACACAATTCCAAATCCTTAAAGTTTGGCATGCTCTTTCTGGTATCAACCTTACCCGTACTGAAGTCATTGAGCTTGAAGAAATTGGCATCTGCCTACAATCCAGTGTGCCCATTTTTCCTCGACGACTTCTCTCCTTATCTAGGGTATTTCAGCATATTTTGTGGACTCATCATTGACCAACACATGCCAAAAGAATCCCTTCTCTTTGGAATGGCATACAAGTTCGTCGAAGTTATAAGGCATCCACCAAAAATCACTGCAATCAGTGGGAGAGTGCAAGGAATGTAACTGGAATTATTACCGGGATGAACCTCCTTCCTTACCCTGGACTTGGTGTTATTATCATGCTTTCGTCCAAGACTGCTTCTAACGAGAAAGTTTATAACATCACACTTTGTAATTTTTCATCTTGTACTTGTCTCCATTATGGAAGCATGAACGACACATCCATTGGAAAGCATGGCATGTACATAAACTGCAAACACTTCTATTACATCTTCTGTTACTTATGCAAATTGGATTTGAAGATAAACACATTCATCCACGCTCCTACCCTTAGTTGAAATGAAGTTAAGCAAGTGTTTGTTGCTGCCGGAATCATCAAGACGTGTGAATGAACAAGATAGTTGATAGATATTAGACTGCTATCAAGTAGATATATCATATCGATATATTATATTCAAATACCTAAATTCCAATAGCCAAATATTATATTTATAGTCCAATATGTATCCCTTGCTATAATATAATACTATTTTATCATGTATACGATATTCCACATCCTATGGTATTTTCACAACGTTTGCTCCCTCTCATCCTTAAAATTGCCTTTAATTTATTTGTGCTATGATTTGGTCAACCCACTTTGGGATGGCCTCCTTGAACATGATATAAATTTTAAAACATGCAATAGTATCACCTTGCAAGGTTTATTTAATCTAGAATCCACGGTCATGGGTCATGTGGTAATAAATATTTTAAATATAATATAATATTTTTAAATAAAAAAATGTCGATCTTTGATTTGTTAACCAAATTTTTTTAGAAATTACATCATTTTAAAAATTTTGAGGTTGTGGGCTCACACAATCCCTGCTCACCGCTCTTAGGCTCACGCTCGCATGCTCACATCCTAGCGTCGTTGTGATCCCTTGTTCTAATTCTCATAAAACTAAGGGTTTTGTACTAAACCCATGGTTTCATCTGCTTTACTTTACAGATAACTCTAATAGTCGACATAATTGAGGGGGTTTATGTGGCCTTCTGATAGTTCATTGTCAATGAATGTTGATAATACATAGCAAATTTGAGGTTAGCTCCAAATATTGTGGGACTGATCCTAGCTTCTTTAGATATATTTGTAAATGTTCAAAAATCTCGACCTTGTGAATCCGATTAGCATAAAGTAGCAAACAACAAAAAGCAATAAAATAAGATAGGGTTTGCACCACCCAATAGGTGGGACCTCTTTCCGTGCATTAGTGGGGGAAAGGGGACTAGTTGGTTTTTAGTAATATCTTTTGGTAACATTGATGGTAAAATTATTTTCCTCCTCATGAAACCTTGGTGGTAACTAAGATTATGGCTTAGTTAACAATGTATTGGTATGCTAATGGCATGTTGGCATACATTGAAACACCTTCTTTTATGTTGGTAAGTTAGGACATGGGGAGAGGCACAACATCTCCTTACGTAAAGATGCATGCAATTTGTAATAACATTGATGCAAAGTGTTGGAGCTTATCATTAGAGATAAGTGCAACTCACCTTGTAGTGCAAACATAGGTGCCGCGCACATGAGCAACCATCAGCTGCTTTGCTTGATGGAGGCGATGAATTTCATCCAGCTCCGCCAGGTAATTCCCTGACAAATTTCTTACCGTGGAACAACTTCAAGATTCTTAAACTCCCTTTTTCTCCTTTCTCACAAACACATATTGGGGTAAAAATTGTTGGGATAGAGTAAATGGAAAGTGGGAGAGGCAGAAGCCCTGGCCACACCGGCGGAAGGCGGGGCCAGCTAGCCTCCTGGGGTGGCCGTTGGAAAAGCTCCCCGGCTGGCTTAGTGTGGCACCCTGCCTTCCACCTTCGCACAGGGCCCGCCGGCCGGGTTTTACACCCCTGCCCGGATGAGAAGGGAATTGCCCAACATACTAAATTCTGCCTAAAGATAATCATAAATAAAAAAGGAAAAAAAAATCACGGGGCCTGCTCCTGCCCGGATGGCACAGCCGGGCAGCTCCCCCTGTTGGACGGCTGCAGGGGGCCTGCCCTGCAGCCAGCCATCCGGTTGGTTGGCCCCGGTGTCCGTTAGCTGCCCGATCCTCTCACCGAAGAACGGGGGACGGCGCGTGGTGGGCGGGACGGCTGGATGGCCCAACCGTCCGCTTGGTGTGTCTCCCCTAAGAGGCGGGCGTAGCAAGGTGCTATGTGCACACCTGGCGTATCAGCTTGCAGGCAGAGGTTTGAACGCACCAACTGCGGGGGGCCAACGTGGACCTCTGCCAGGTGCATGGCGGAGCGGACCGCCGCCATGTGCGCAACACCATAAACCCATGTTGGTAACTTATGTCAAGTTACCAATCAGATATGGTAAGTTTAGACATTTATGGTACATGTAAAGGGCGGTGGCGAAGTTCGAACCTGGAACCCGGCCTAAGGCCACCTACC